>JAWNOK010000031.1:0-1200000 GCA_035046005.1 Drosophila acutilabella | reverse complement strand
GCTTTAATTCGCAGGTATTTCTTTAATTTTAAACACAAGTGAACATTTTACTTACTTTAACTTGTTAAATTGATAAAAATAAATTCTTTAGCTTATTGATAATTAATCAAATATGCCTTTAGTTTTTTAATACTTGTAACATGGCTTTAAAATGTTGTTTAACGCTTATCCATAAAGAGATGTTTTAACCACAGTTTCCCACATTGCACGCACAAATCTGGTGTGAATTCTTATTTTAATACCTTTACTAATGAGAAACTTAAATACAGAGTTAAGTAGACCCCAGAGAGCATTAAATGAGCATGGCAACGTGTGGTGTTTAAATGTAATCGTATCGTGATATGTTTAATGACATTTGCCTTAATTAAAGTTGCGGCTCATATTAATTGTAGCAATTTATGTAGCCTACTTCCAGGCGAACTCACTCAAAACTGTGACTTTGGGGAGACGTGCGTGCTACAAATTGACACCGCCGACACTGGCAAATGACCTTGGCAGGAAACTAACGTTGATGATGATATGCGCATAAATTGAAATTGAAAATTGTTAGCTCGTTTAGTGGGTAGAAAGGATGTAACTACGAATTGCAAATACCAAATTTACAACGCAGTAAAAAATGCATAAACCTATTGGGAATACAAACAAGTATATTGGAATATTTCGCACAAAGTTGGACTATTTGTGCATTTGTGACACAATCAGGAATTTCTCGCATATTACACATACGCCATATAATTCGGCAATGGCGTCACTTTGTCTGCCGCTTACAATGTGGCATGGTGCACACTTGTGGGCGAACTAGAGAACGCTTGTGGCTTTCTTTCGACGGCCAGAAGCTGTGCAAGTGTCGTCTCTTCGACTTTGCCTCGTTTCTTGACATTTGCCATTTACCATTTCGCTGGCAATTCACTCGCTCATGTCCTCGTCCTCGTCCTCAAGCTCGTTCTATTGCTCGTGCTCGTGCTTAAATGTCAAAGTTGACAGATGACAGTGGCGAACAAATTTAATCGGAAATGGAATGCTCATTGGCAAACAAACCGACAAATCAACAGAACAACAAATATATACATGAGTTTATTATTTTATTCTCAGCAATAACACGGCATGCTCACGTTATTGAGCTAACATTGGCCAAATATACATTATATATTGTAGATTGTTTATGTAACAGTAAAACAGCACACATGCCATAGAAGCCACACAAAATTGACACTGACGATGGTTCAAATATATTTGAAAACCATTTTTAGCCCAACGAAACTTGAGTGGTGAATTAAATTTGTATGTGATAGTCTGTCAGTTATGATGCTCGCTAGTCTGACTGGATTTCGTCTCTTCCACCAAATCAAAACTTTTGCAACTAATTGGGGAACGGGGAATAAGGTAAAAATCTGTGCTTCAAACTTTATTACACTGCTTAACCTTTTGGGTTCTCTGCGGTGCAGCTTTGTATACCAAACGATCCATCAACGTCGACTTTAGTTTGCTTTTCATGGCACACACACAATATTAGAAACTTTAACTTTTCCATGGCATTAAATAATTCTAGTTAGTTATGGCATAGTAGAAAATAAATGCCAGAGGTTTTGGGGCACTGTGCTCGTTATTCACCAGTCTGAAAAATTCAAAAGGATAAGCCACAAACACCTGCAGCCACATCTAACCCATTTTCCGCACCGCATTTCCTTTTTGCCAGCTACTCAGCTGCCATATTTGCTAGCCTCATGTGTCTTGACAGCTTGGGTTTTACCATTTAAACGTACTTTTAATGGCCATTCGATGGTAATTAAACCAAAAGCAAAAAATGAAACGGATGAAAATGTGACTGAAATGTGGTACAATATGAAGCGCTGGGGTCAAAGACTCGCACGCAAGCAAAATACTCGTAAAATTGCTGCAACACATTGTTGTCTCCACACATTAATTGGCACACGTGCGATGTGTGCCAAAGTCTCTGTGTGTGTGTGTTTGTGTCTAAGAGAATGTGTGGGTGTTTATGCTTCCGTTTTCTCTCATTATCCAAAGTGAAATTTGTTGCATACTTTTAGGCTGTAACAAATATTTATTTATTTATTTACTGCTCTAATTATTATTTGCCCACTTGCTAATTAGCAATGCACATTTGAAATGCACAAGTCACACCTCCTTCACGTACACCCCCTGTCTCCCAATTCTCTACGCCCACTCACCCTTTTTAGAATGCTGAGTTTGCTTTCTTTGTTGTGGGTTTATGGGTTAGCGGGTTGTCGCAATCCAAACGCTTTAATCACCCAGCGCTTTTTGTTTTATATATAATTCAATAAAACGCCTGCGTCTCTTTTGCTCCCTTTAGACTCTTCCTGCGCCTCTGCCTCTGTTTCTTTGGCTGCCTGGGGTTTGTTGTTACGGCGTCCGTCTAACGCTTATCACGTACAGACTCAAAAAAAACACACACACACACAAGCACACTCACTATGTAACACACACGCACACTACGTTGCCTGTCTGACTGACTTAGTGATACAGAATTTTTACCGTGTTTCGATTTTTTGGCAGTACCAAATTCCTTTACTTTTGGCTCGAGTTGCAACTTTTAATGCTCTTTAAAACGATGTAGCAAAATGTTCACTTCTATACTTTTTGTTTGATTAACTTTGTAAATTAAATAGTCGGGAATTTTTCAGATCGAAACTGAAAACAAAAATGCTTTTCTTTTAACTTAAATTTTGGTTATTCAATTTCGAGCGCAGAGTGCGAAAAAAGCTGAACTATCAACGACGGTGATGAAATTTTCACTGAGAAACGTTTCGACTTGTTATATATTAATTTCCCACCAAAAAACGTAAAGTGTAAAGGAATGAGTGCATGTCAGAGCAAGAAGAGAGCAACAAAAGAGAGTAAGAGCGCCAAGTTGGTGCTGAGAGCGCTTTCAAGTAAAAAGTTTGGTAAATAAAAACGTAAACATTTAATATATTAAACGCTTAGAAAGCTGCTTGGAAATCATGAAGATTTTTTGAGTTATTTGTAATATTAATTTATTAAAATAGCTACAAGTACAAGCAAATAACTATTAAAAATGCCGTTATTTTAATGCGTTTGTCAACACTCTTCCTCTCAGTGCAACGATGTCACCCCCATCGAGTGTCTGCGCATGCGTTTGATAGTAAACCTGCGGGTGTATCGATTCATTCAAATCTATTTTACGCGTGCAGCGAGCAACCACCTCACGCACACAAACAAACATGCGATACACACACACGCATACTCACACACGTGCTACTTCATTTTTATCAGCAGGGAGCGTAACGGTACCGTTAAATGGTGTGTGTGTGTGATAAGCAGCAACGTTTTTCAGTGATCTGGCAACACCATTCACAATAGACACCCGCAGATGCGAATGAGTCGTTAAACAAACGAAAGATGTGGCCAAAAAGCACGACGTGAAAAAATGTCTGTGTGTAAACACAAAACAACTAAAAGCCAAAGCGGAAGAGCGGGAAAGACAGAGACGAAGAGCGAGTGTGAGAGAGCGCGGCAACTGAGCTAAGCTTGGGGCTGAGCATCCATAGGCTCCATACGCTGCCAGAGAATTCAGTCCCAACAAAACTCTCGAGCCGTAAAGTCGTTGCAAACGTGTCAAGCGGAAACTTATATTTTGACTTGTTTTGTGTTTTGATTAATTCCAAACGAATATTAGAAAAAATTTATTTGTAAATCGTTGTGTGAGTGCAGTCAGTTTTAGAACACCAGCAACAATTTGTTTGCTACTTAATTACCAAGCATAAATAACAATAAATGCGCCACAGATTGTTGCACAAAACTCGTTTTTCACGTGCACGCTCGCTTACAAAACGTTTGAAGAGCGCAAAAAACAACAACAAAATCATCAACGAAGTGAATTCAAAAGAAATACATCAAATACGTACTTTGCATTAAAATATAAACAATATGGATAGAGAGGGCGAACAACAAGTTGGCAAATAGCAAATGGCAAAAAGCAAATGGCAAATGGCAAATTTTATGTGAAAAGTTTAAGGAAATAACTTGAAGTGAATATATTAAATTGCTTGAAACTTGCGCGAATTTTGTGAGCACAGCGATGCTCTCAAACGATCTGCGTGTTGTGCTCTCTTAAACTCTTGGCTTAAACTGGTTGCCTTCTCTTAGTTGCGCGCTTATGTGTTAAACTATTGGCCAAATGTTGTTAAGGCTATTGCATAAATTCTGTTAACGCTGCATATATCTCAACAAGAGACCAACAAAAAAACAGAAAACATTAAAAAAAACTACAACTACGGTTGTGAGTGCGAGTGTGCGTGTATAGTTGTGCTTAGCTGCGCGTAGGTTTGCTGCTATTTCCGCCAGATTGTGCTCTTAGAAGCTCTATATAAATTATTTAGACTGGCTATAAATAACTTGAAGTTGCGTTTCAACAATGCTGAAAATTTAAATGATTTTTCCCTCTCCAGTCACCACATTTCTGCTGTTAGCAGCAGATTAGCATGCGGTGACACTGGACTTTGGTTTGTTTAAACAATGCGATCTCATGACGTAAGCTTTGCTCTCCCAGTTATCTCATTTGATTCATTCAGTCAGTCCTAATGTGCGCCAATTTATTGTATGATTTTTTGTATACCTGCAATTGGCCATCAATTCGATTTTAAAAACTTGTTTTTTATATATTTTGTGTTGAACACAGATTCTCATTGTTTCACTGGAAACGATTTGCAAACCTTTTTTTTACTTTCCGAGAAAACAGACAAGTTTGTGTTTTAGATTAGTTAGATCGGATCGCTTTTGATTTTTATATTGAAAAAGGAAAACGAAATCGAGTACGTGAGAACTGGTCGTGTGGCCCACAAAGTTTCGTAGTCAAAGAAATCATATTAAAAGATTAGAAATTATTGCGGCAAGCAGCAGTCTACAAATTTTCTACACTTGTGTCACGTTTGCGCACTTGAAATTTCCTAGAAAGTAATGGCCAGAAAACCACAAAAATCTTGTAATAATCTTAGCTGCAGCTGTGCAGTGGAAGAAGCGGCCATAAACCGCAGGAAATCGACAACAGCTATGTCGATGTCGGCATAACTACAATTGTATATTGTAGTTAAAGTTGCGACTCGCATTGTTCTGGCATTGACTCATCAAAATTGTGAGCATTTAGAAATTTAAACAACAGCAGTCACATGAACAAGTGAATGAGTAATCTGTTATGCACTACAATTGTGTGCTGTATTTTTGTGTTGTGTTTTGTTGCCAACTGCGTGAGGTGCATGAAATTTGCCATAATATGCCATAGCAATTTACACAATTGCTTAATGCAAATTTGTTTGATAAACGACTTTTTGCAGCTTTGCCAAAAGGATACGGCACCGAAAAGAAAAGACTTAGGCAACGAACGTGCGCCACAATGACGAGACAACGCACAAAGGAAACTGTGACAGCGCTATGGCTGCTGTTAAGCGCACTTTCAGTCGCACAGGTAAGTTGCCACTACTTGCTCTTCTTAACCTCTAGATATAATTATAACCAGTCGCATGGAGAAGCACTTTTCTACAATTTCACTTTTCATTTGCATACAATAATGTTCTGGACGGGGCTAGGCGTAAAAACGAGGTTAACTGTGGGTTCTGACATTACCTGACCATTTTTTCATGGCATGCTCGTAAAGTCAGCACAAGCAACGAACAGCGAGCAACAAACAACATTCGCTGCGGGCACGTGAATTTTCCACGGCAATTTTCCAAGCAAGACAAATTAATGAACTGTAGTGAAGTAAAGTCGCAGCTGCGCTAGTTTCTCGCTCTGCCAGTTTGTCAGTTTATCAATAGTTCGACGGCAATTTCAACGATCTCAAATACTGGGAGGTTGTGTTCATATTTTCTGTTGTTATTTTTTTTTACTACTTCGATTGTAACACTGACCGATATCTTAACTTTTACCCATGCACTAGTTGCTACACTTTAGGCCCCTTTTTGGTCCCCGTTGGCCCTCGCTTTTGCCCATTCTCCCGCCCATAAGCCAATTTTCAATAGTTTGTCCGCGATCAGAGAAATGCTTTGATTTCATTTTCGGCTCATGAAATGGCACAAATCTATTAAACGCGACAGCTGCAAAGGCTTGACATCATTTCAATTGGAATTGGTTTAAGCCTGTCTTTGCTCAGCTGCATAGAGAAAAATAAACTCGTTTTTATTTTTCTAGAAAATAAATATTTAATTAAAAGTGAAAAGTAAGTACACTGTTAATTTGTTTATCTGTATGGCAGTTAGCTTGAGTTGATTGATAGTTCACAAAGACTTTCAATTTCTGCATATGTTTAAGTACGTCTAACGGGTATATTGAACTGTTCGACGGTTGCTTGAAAATGACATCATAAAACACGGTGCTAAACGCCCACGAAGACGTTTCGGGCTTGGCAAGCGGCTACAAAGTATTCGGCCTACAATCACACTCAAAACAGCTAAGAGAAAAAACCCCAGCGAGCACTTAGTATTTACTTAGCCTTTAGTTGGCTTTGGCTAATGCAAAACTCACAGAACCTTGAAGCAAAAACAACAGCAAGCAAACGCAACAAAGCCAATGACAATAATGATTATAATGATTACGATGATGAAGTATACGATAATAATGCGAAAGCATGATAATGATGATCATTATGATGATATGAGTTAACTGACGCGTCGTCTGCACAGCACATCTACCTGCACACACATACGCACACATACACAAAGTTTTACATGTGGATGCGTGTTAAATATCTGTTAAAATTGAAACTTTAGCTACCTTACGGTACTTTTCTTCATTTGATGTTGCTTGTATCTTTTGCCTCTCTACTTTTCATACTGCGAACTTACGTTTTCTGTTTTAGTTTCCCTCAAAAGGTTGTTCACACATACACCTACCAATGAATAACTTTTAAAATGCACAACACTATCGACCGTGTTTCCTAATTATAATTATAATTGAAGCCAGTTTTGTCAGTACTCAATTCAACAATGCTTGAATGTAAATATTGACTTGCATATTAGCAATGTTTGTTCAGTTTTAGTTGTTGTTGTTGTTACGAGCCATTAAAATCAGTTTCAATGTCAAAGCAAACAAAATATGCTAATTCTCCAGACCCACACAAACACACACAGACACACACACACACGCATAACTAACACCCAGTGTTATGATTATGTATATGGCAATATTCGTATATGTTTTTCGGCCATGTCGTCATGGCTTTGGACCGCTGAAAGTTGGCGGTGTACGTTTAAAAACAAGCTAACAAAAATTGGTAACGAATTGAGAAGTTGCGTATTTGGTAAAAAATGACGCGTTGAATTTTTCTGACCGCAAGTGGCCTGAAGTTGATTTGCGGTTAAGCTGATGTGGTAAGACTGTAAGCCAAAACCAAAATTGACAAGCACGTGTTGTAGCCAAGTCAATTGAACTGATCCCGGCTAAACTAACGATTTATGTACGTGTAGAAGTAGTGGAGAATACACTGACCATAATATGATTCATTTCATTTTTTCTTAGAATTGACGTTGAGACAGCAGCACAAACAAAAGACTTAGAAAACAAACTTGTTGATTGGTATGAATTTAGTTCTTCGATTGTTGTAATTTCGACTTAAGTTCTTTTGATGCGTATTTGTGTCTATCTTAGCTTTGTGCTAACGTTAACGGTAAATACAGTTAACCGGCATTTTGTAGTAAATATTCAAACATAAGAGTATTAACTAGAACTTGGCCTAACGTTTGTTTTTCTTTGAATTTGCCATTGTTAATGGCTGTTGGAAGTAAGCTCTTAACCACAGAATGCAAATAGATTTAAGTCATTTGCTTTCCAATTAACGAATTGGCCGATAGTTCGGTTTTTGCTCTCGAAATTGCATCCAATCATATCGACCACAAAATTGAGTGCAATGAAGTGAACTGGTCGCTCTAAACCACGTTGGTTTGTCATACACTGACTGGGACTGGGACTGGCAATTAGAAGAGCAACCAACCAGTTTGTTAGCCACACGCAACCGTCACTAGGTTAGTAGTGTGTCTTGAGACGATGCCACTTTGGTACTGGTATTGGCCAGGAAGCGACAGTAACTGCGACAACAACTGCGACTCCATTACAATTTGCCATTTAGATTGTTCGGTCAGCTGAGTTGTGTGTGTGTTTGTTAGATACCAAACTTGGCCATAATTCTCACAGTCTAACATATAAAAAAGACGCAGAAAAACAGTCACATAAATAAAAAAAGCGTGTTTTTGTCATGCCAACAAACTGACCACGAAATCTACTATTGGCCCAAAGTGTTGGCCAGTGTTGACGCAATTTAACGCCGTGTTGATTTCGAGTGCAAATTATTTTGTTTACTGTGTGTGTGTTGGCCCGATATCAGTCTAGCGTAAAATTCATTAAAATTTATGCAAAATTTGTTGGGTCATCATAGAACTGTGTACAGTGTACACACTCAGTGTTGGAGAAAGTTCTTTCTTTTGTTTAACTTTGGTTAGGACTCTTCATTATTTGATTAACTTGCATTGTTCACCTGCAGCGCTCTCTGATCTGCTTTTTTCTAGTCTTTCCCCTGTTCATTTGCCAGCAGCGACAGCAGCAACAGCAAACAACAACAACAACATTTTAGCAATTGTTTTTTTTTTGTTACCTGAGGTAAAAGTAGGTTTTATTCGAAACTAATGGGAAAAACCATTTGCCAGTTCTGCTTTTGTTGCATTTTGTGAGTTGTCTCCATTCGAAATTTCCACTACCATTGGGTCTTCTATTGGCCCGTCATTGAGGCTTATGTTCACAAAGTTGTACTACCAAAAAAAGTAAAAAAAAAAAAATAGGTAAAAAATAACATGGCCTTTTTAGCCATCCCATGAGACTGACTGTCAGACCTCTTTCGGGTTCTTTTTGGCCAATGATGCGCATGGAAAGTGGCATTTATGAAAATTGCTTAGTGTCCAAAAGCGGTTCGGAAAATGCTTTTTAACCCACAGTCTTTTCAATGACTTTTTCGTGAACATTTTCCAGCAATTAAGGTAATAAATAAGGAAAGTGTCACCACAAGTGAACGTTTGTCTAACATTTTGTTCAAAATTTATGGAATTTTCTACAAATCCAACAGAGTTTACATTAGCTATAATCTGCTACCATTTCGAAAACAAATTATAGCTCAGACGAAACTCATATTTCGACCACTCAAATCTTGATTAATGATAATTAAATGAGCAGAGAAACGAAGAAAGAAAAATGCATAACAATTATAGAAAGAACTTTCGACAATTTCCCAGCATTGTTATTACGTTAAGAGGGTTAAAGCCAAGATAAATTCAATTAAAGTCAGCTTTCAAAACATCTTAGACCATTTCATTGAGCTTCGAAAAAAATAGACAGCATGATGCCCAGAGATAATCACAACTGCTGAAGAAAGTGGCAACTGCTTGGCAGACACATAAGTGACTGCATTTTATGGAAAACCCATTAAAACGAAACTTTTCTTTTGCTACTGTTAAGAGGAATGGCAGAACTGTAGCTCATACTCTGGGAGCTTACTTAAAAAAATATTAAAAAAAAATAGCAATTAGTAAAACACATAAATAAGCACATGACAAGTTCTTTGGAATTTTAACAGTAGGGGAAAAAAATTACAAGATTTTTCCTATTGATTGCCTCTCAGCAGCAGCAGCGGCAACGGCACTAACAAAAGACCAAAAGACAAGTGCTTATTATTATATTAGTGGTACGACAGCGTAAAAGCCACACAATTGACCTCCAATCAATATGTGTCTGTTGAACAAAGTGTAGAGCATTGGTACCAAGTGTTGGTCCGGCTTCGTCTCCGGGTCCAGGTCTGGCTCTGAGTTCAGGTCTGGGGTCTGGGTCTGGGTCGCCTGGGAACGTGCAGATGAGTACGTGCTATAGAATTAGCACGTCAGAACATCAATGGAAGAGAGCGCCAAGAATTGTACTTAAAACTTAATTGTGACGTCAGCGACACAGTTCAGCACTAATTTGGGGAAACAGAAGCAGATTAAGCTGGTGGGAAAGGCTACCTGTAGTAAAGACCCTGTACTTACTTACTAGTAATCAATTAAAGAAATTTTGAAATATGTTAAATTGCTAAAGTTACTGCTCTCTTTGAATTGTACTTAATGATTTTTTCGATATGACAAAGTTAAAATAAGATATCAATAAAGAAGTTATAACCAAATTTGGTCACTATATACTATAAAATCACAATGTTTAAGTAAGTGTTTAAAAGAAAATGCTTTGCATACTAAATGAAGATTGACGA
Organism: Drosophila acutilabella; assembly: GCA_035046005.1. Taxonomy (NCBI): domain Eukaryota; kingdom Metazoa; phylum Arthropoda; class Insecta; order Diptera; family Drosophilidae; genus Drosophila; species Drosophila acutilabella. The sequence goes on along the minus strand of JAWNOK010000031.1, from coordinate 1,189,727 downwards.
CTGATTTTTAGACAACGTACTCAAAAAGAGTATGCGGCTCTATTAAATGTGTCAAAAGCAAAATGGGCGAAAGAAGCAGAGAGAAACATTTCCGACCATATTAAGCATATATGCTCTTGATCAGCATTAATAACCGAAACGATATATATACGTATGTACATTGCACTGTCCGTCTGTCCGTATGAGCTCCTGAAATTAAGGGACTCGAGTCCGTCTATGCGTCAGGCTGATGGAGTTTAATTTAAATTTATTTCATAACAACCATATCTTATAGCTCCCCTGAGACAAATCGGTCGAATGGTTTCAATGGTCAAATGGTTACTTCAATGAGTAAGGGGTCTCTTATAGTCGGCTCACTCAAGCCTTTCTTTCGTAGCCTTGCTTATTCCTATTATTTTAAATGATTCCCGGGGACATTGGGAGCTGTGGCAAAAGCTGAAAATACTGACACCCATACTAATCAATAGTTGAAACGATTAAAATAAATTATAATTAAAATTGTGTCCCATATAAAAATCAGTTAAATATTTTCAAACTGTATGAACAATCCAGAAATGTCAAAAGAAAATATAAAACCTTTGTGACTGACTGCTTCCATTGCATAAACGTGATCCAAACTTGTTTGGCCAGCAGCTTCATTAAGCTTTCGGCCAGGCCCAAAAACGCGACACTAAACATAAATACGGCCAACAATATACGGCTGTAATGCGATCTCCGACCGCTTAAACGGCAATTTATGCGCTGCCAGCGAAAATACCGTGACAATTTGCAATCAGCAACAACAACTTGGTGACCAAACCGAGGACTCTGGGAGACTGCGACCAGCTTGCCGCTCTTGGCCAAGTTGTGACGGCTTGGGCCGAGACACAGTCGCAGTCGGAGCTGGAGTCGGAGTTGGAGACCGAGGTCTTATGTTATAATTTAGTTGGCAAGCTTTATTACTGCACCACAGTCGCCACATAGCGGAAATTCAAATGCGCACAAAATATGTAAAAGCAAAACTCCCTTCACTCCCCTGTCCACCCCTTTCCTACTGTACACCTTTTGTTAGGCACGAGTTTCGTTTCGCTTCTAACACAAACTGTTGTTATTTCTGTGTTAACATTTTTAGCTCCAGCTATAAGTTTAGCATTAGCAAATTTATTTGGCAATCAGTTGAAAATATGCACAGCTGCACTCGAACTCAGCTCTCAGACTCTAGCTAAAACTAAAACTAAAGCTAACTCCAACTCCAAGTTTAGAGATTGTATCACCTATTGCGCAATATTAAAGTTTTCTAAACGGCAAACACACCCATAAGTGTGTGTGTGTGTGTGTGTGAGTGTGTGCATGTGTGAGTCTTGGCCACAAATTAAGCTAAATTAGCTGTGACCATTGACTCCAAGCATTTTGTTATACATTATTTCCCCAGACTTGTTTAGCCTTAAACAGCTTCGAGTCGATCAAATCAATTTGCTGTTACTTTCAGCTGCTAAAATTCTATGCAACTTAGCCAGCATAAATTTTATGTCTTCATAGAGCGAGCAGAAAATTATTGGCTCGTGCTTTGGCTTGATGGGGAAATTACGATTTCGAGTCTGAAAAATTCATATATGAAATTTGATGTGGGCAGATTATGAAATATACATGAATTAAGCACTTACCTAGTTAGTTATTATTTTTATTTACTATGTTTATATATTTGTTTAACATTTTTAAAACACTCATTGATTATTTTACTCTCCCAAAAATTTAAAAAATTCTTTATTAATATTCGATATATAATTGTTTTGTAGATCTTCAGGTAAAAACCTAAAGGTAAAGGTAGATACGCTTTTGTAAAATATACGCAAAAGTTTTTACCTACACGAAGAGCAATAAAAAGTCGGTGTGTGCTACCGTATTAAATATTTCAAATGTCTGCTGCAGTTTTGTCATTCTTAAGCAGTTAATTGCCTCAACTGGCAACTGGTAACTGCCAACTGAGAAGTGGTAACTTTCTAGTACTAATTGCGCACATCTCGGTACCTAATCGTTGATAGTTAAAGCCCTGTTGGAAGACTCTTGGTTTATGGCAAACAGCGTTTGACCTCAGCAGCAATATAAATCAGCAGTGGGCAGAAGTTAATGGTCCAGTCTGGTTAGCCAGCCAGTCAGTCCAGTTGAAGCCAACTCCAGCTGTGCGTGGCTAAGACTGTGTCCGATTTTGATAGGATTTACATGAGCGGTGACTGCGACAGCAAACAAGTTTGTGTTCCAAGTCTTTTGTTTCGCAAGCATGCTGGAAGGCTGAAAGGAATTTTGAAAAATCACCCAAGTATCCTGCGGCTGCAACTTAGTTAGTGGCTAATGACTGAGCACATGGTGCAGTCCAAATCAATCAAAATCAAAGACTCAGCTCATTGGATTTAATGGCCTGATTTTTAGCTCTAGCAACGCCGTGACTTCCAGTGCAAGTGTCTAATTGTATTTCAGATATTTTGTGTTCGTTTTCGCTTTTGTTTTAAATATATAAATATATATATATATATATATACATTTTGTTACTTCTTTGGTTAGTTTAGTGCTTGTTTGTATGGAAAGTCAACAACAATCAGAGCGTGTTGCATAACACAAAGGCCAAACAGCTGGCAACAATTTTGATTGTTGCTTTTTGCGATTTTTAACAAGCCCAACGATAGTGAAACGAGCATGCAAAAACTATTTTAATTGACTGACTCCAACTCTGGGCACAAAAAGCAAAAACAAAACAAAAATGCAAAAATTTATACACAACAATTGCAGTTTGCCAAGCGACAAATTGTCATGGGAGTTGGAGCTGGAGTTAAAGCTGGAGTTGGAGCTAAAGTTGAAGCTGTAGTTGGAGTCTGAGTTGGAATTGGAATTGCATTTGCTACGTGTTGTATGTGACCCTCGAGCGTTGTGGCTGCTGCAGCGCGCATTGAACTGTGCCGCCAAAAAGATGTGGCTATAATTGCTAAAACTGGACACAAAGCAAGCTAAACTAGCGGACTTTAATTTGCCGTTAAAGTGAAGGCTTTTGTCTTGCTATTTGCTCCAATTTAAATTTAAACCTCTTTTATTAGTTGCTTGTTTATTTTTATTGTGTTTCATTAATAAACTATATAATCCAATTGGTAGCTTGCCATAAATTCCTTGTAGACGTTCTAGTTGGCATCAAGCACCAAAAAACATGAAATAAATTTCCAAGTTGAAAGTGGCACACTAGTCGACAAGTTTTTGGCATACACGAAATTGGGTCATTTCATTGCTGAATTTCACTGAACGCACAGTAGCAGAATCAGATTCTGAATTCAAATGCAAGTTCGAGTTTGAATACAAGTCCAAGCAGGCTGACTGAGTAAATTAAAAGCCTATAATGACTGGCCAGTTGGCCAACAGAATGCAATTCAAATGGATTTCTCAGGCCACCTTTCGAAAGTAAATACACATAAATCAATTTGGGTAACGTCACAACGAACTGAACCGTTGGGACAGCTGCTTCAGATAGTTTTTTTTTTTTGTTTTTGGGCAGCCTGAGGGCCGGGCTACCCAAGAACGTGAGTTGGCCAAAAACAAAAGCTACAAAAATTGGCAAAGCGGCATCAATGCGATTGTCATGACATGACTTACTTAACTTTTGTGCTGCTTATCTAGCGCCTACGGTCTGAAACTTGAGTTCTCTAGCCTGGCTACGATCAGAGTCAGAAGTTGGAGCACAAATTCAATTATCACGACGACTCGACGGCAGTCCAAGTCGCAAGCATGCCAATAAATTATCTTCAAGCCAAATGCCTTTGACAGTGCGCGACTTGGGCTGAAAGCTGGACCTGAAACTGGCCCAAAACGTGCTGAAACGCCAAAGAATTCAAAGTTCTAAGTTCCCAGTACCAGTACAAAGAGAGGCTGTGGCTGTAGCTATGGTTCAGACTATTATAGCCAATGCCGTTGCCTCTCTCTCTTTAGCTTCTTGCAATTAATTGCGACTTTTGCTGACTCTTCGGTTCTGGCCATTAAAATTAATTAGAATTCTCGTATTCCAATGGTTTCCCATGCTTATCCTATGACTTGACTTTTTCCAATGCTCACCATGTAAATCTCATTTAAGACTTCCCAGGCAACTGCTATATGGGTCACAGTTATTAACAAGAAACCGAAAAACAATGTTAGAAAACTAACACTAATTTTCATACTTTCTTTTTTGTTGACAGGTTGCCACACAGGAACCACCAAGCGAATTTGCACCACATGTGACAGCCACTTGCAAGGCGGGCACGATGAACATCAAAGTGAAGTTCAGTTCCGGCTACACAGGAGCCGTCCATGTCCGGGATCATCGCACACAGTCCTGCATGTCCATGGGCGATGGCAGCGACACTGTCGCTTTTAGCCTTAATCTATGGGCCAAACAGGGAGCAGCGGACTATTGTGGTATCTTGGTCAGCAACGTGAGTGGCAGCAATGTAAGCATAACCAATCCACGGCTTCTTAACCAAATTAACTTCTAAAAACGATTGCGTAATTCCTCATTTACTTTTAAGCTTTTTAAAACGAAATTCAGTTCCTTTTGAAATGTGAGTTGTTTTTAGCTAGGGAACTCACAAATTACACCTTTATTTATTTTATTTTCAACTACACTTTTTAGATGCCGTACTCTAAAAAAAGTAGAGGGCGCTATTAAGTTTGTCAATAGCCGAGTCAATATAGAAATGTCCGTCTGTCTGTCTGTACGTCTGTTTGTCCGTCTGCCTGTTTGTCTCACCGTATGAACACCAGGATCAAAGCTAGAGCCAGCGAATTGGGATTGAGGAACGAGCCATAGTCAGTCTATATGTCAGGCAGGTTAAGTTTAGTCAACTAACGCAAACAAACTCACACATTATTTATATATCACAGTTATAACTGTCCTCACCAAAAGAAATCCAGATCAGGCAACTATAGTCTATAGATCCCATTGGACAACTCGATCGAAATTTTATATTTGTATGAAAAAATTCGGATTTGAGAAGTACCTGGTCTCTTACAGTCGGCTCCCTCGACTTTAGCCTTTCTTAGCTGTTTTAAAATAATTTAGATATATTTTAATATCGACAACAACAAGCAGTTTTTCCTAGAATGTCTTAGATTGGGAATATATAGTAATTCATTCATTTTCTATTTTTCCAAAGATAAACTTTTGATGGTTTATTAAAGCTTTTTCAAATTTAATTCAAATGTATTCAATATAATAATTATATTTTGAGATGCGTTAGTTTTCATACGTTTTGAGTTTATCTCATATAATAGTTTAGTAAACTCAATACAGAGTATTTCATTGTAACGTGGACTTTGCTGACTTGTGTGTTCCACATGTTAACGCAAAGACCTTGTCTACGATTTGGTCTGTGACGCAGACACTGTCTAAAGGGCACAATGGGAGGAGGTAGTGCTAGAGGTAAAAGTGGGGGGCAGTGGGGGTATAGAAAAGGGGCACGCATGCGCATAAATTTAAACGAATCTTGAATCTGGTGTACTTGGAGTCTTGGGCACCAAATCACGGCAAATCAGCAATAAGGCGACGACTGTAGTCGTCAGTCTATATAGTAACGATGGCAATAAAAATCAAGTTTAATCCTACGTGCATCACGGGCGTTGACAGCCCGAATATGCAAGTGTGTGTGTATGTGTGTGTGTGTGGGTAAATAACGCTTGAGCTTAAACAATGGCAGACAAAGGCAGCCAGGGTCTAGGCAGCGAGCCATTAGCATTAGCCATGCCCATACGTAAGCAGATATGTCAGATATAACTACATATATGCACAGTACACACAGTGTGTGTGTGTGTGTGTGACAATCATAATGCAGCGTGTTGAAATGCAAAATTATCATCGTTACGCGTCATGTTTTAAGTTTAAGCACATACGTCGTACAACATTATTAATTGCAATGTCAAATTTTGTGAGGCCGCACCCTGTATTCCCAATTTTATAAATAACTTAGACCAGACCAGGCCAGGCCAGGGAAGACCGTACCTGTGGTGTACCTGGTGTACCAGTCATAGGTGTAGCACATTTTTTTCAGAACTCTTCTTAGACCCACCTTCCGTTTTGCTGGCCCCAAAAAGGGAGGTCCCCTATAAAATTAAATCACGCTTATCGCGACGGCTTTGCTGGGCTTTTTATTTTAGCCCAGCCATTGACAGAGACGGTGAGACAGATCGGTACTGCGGGGTGGTAGAGAGGGCAACTCCAGCTAGTTGGGAGTGTCGACAGCGCGCCGGCGTCTCAGACAGTTCACATGCCCAGACACGGCTTTCCACGCTTTGGCTTTGACAGCATTCCAAGCTCTTGTTGCTTGTTCGCGTTCTTGTTGTTCAGTGTTTAAAGTGTGTACTGTGTACTGTGTGCACGGAGTGTGTGTGCGTGCGGAATTTGTGTCAAAAGAATTTTTCGTTGTTTATAAACTAAAAAGTTCCAGAGCAATTTTGATTCTATTTCTTGACAAATATTTTTATACACTTATCAAAAATAAAAAGTCTTTAATTAAATAAAATATTTGACGACTTTTTGAACAAATTAAGTGAACATTTTTTGTAAACATGGTATATTAAATGATGAGCTAAAATCTATCTAGTAACAAACTCACGAATATGTTTTAATTTTAAATTAGAATTTTGTTGTGTTACAGAAACAAGTAAATTTACAAATCAACTAAATATTGACAGCTTTTGTGTAATTTAAAAGAAGCTCTCATTTTTATCAGTGCACGGCATTAATTGCTGGGCTAAAATGCCGCCTCGACATTGACTGACCTTGGCCAATTGCAGATGCAATTCACTAACAGAAACTTATACATAAACAGAAAGAGTCTTCTATCTTCTCAATTCTCAAGTCTCGGGTCTCCAGTCTCTTGTCTCTGGCACAAAAACAAGATCGGACTGGTTGCGGCCACTTTGGAGCGCCGTAATCTCTTTGATTTGGTTTTTATGGCAAAAGCCCTCACATTGCCGTAGTTGGCAAACCATGAAATTGCCGCTGACAATGGCAAGACAGACGCCCAGGCCGCTAACTCAGTTAACAATTTAACATAAAGTTCAAGTTGTTATTGTTGTACGAATTGTACTCTGCTACATTGTGGGCTGATTTTTTGTTTTTTAAGTGTATATATGTGTGTGTGTATTGTACTTGAACTTATTGCGAGTGGGTCGCCAAAGCCGCAAATTATTTGCCATTATTATTATTATTATTTTATGATGAGTGTTTATGGTTCTTTGTGCAGCGCCATTGTAATCATTTAAATGTTAATTGCATTGCAAAACAAACAAAACAAACTTCAAATTGTAGGCCAATTTGTCAATTATATAATTTTCAAATAGAGAACTCTACATAACATTGCAAAATGATCAAGAGAGAAAAAAATATTATCAGGCATAATTTTCTCAACTTGCAACTTGGTTTTATAATAACTTCATAATGAGCTTATTTGCTAGCCATTTAAATCCCCTCAACTCGATATTGGTAGTCATCTCCTTGTCGTATCTCGCTCTCGACTCGACTTAACTCGATTGAATGCATGATGCATGACTTGGCCAACACTTTTTGACACTCATAGCCATGTTTACCAGATAGTATTTAGCAGCTATGTTTGAGGTATTTATGCAAACTTATCATAGTGTTTATTTGCTAACAAATTCAAACTAATGTTGTACTTACAAACACGTATTAAACCTCCTAGTTTGTTGAGTCATAATCCATGATCAAACCGCTTCGATTCATTCATAAAACGCTGACAACATTTAATACATAATATGCCAATAGATCAACACAGGCGTGGGACGTCAACCAGATAAAGCGAATAAGTATTAAAGAAATCACACAAAATAATAATAATAATTTTATATATAGATTTGTTTATGGCAACTGAAACCAGTTTTTGTGAACAGCTGCTAAAAATTAAACTCTTGATTACAGTGTACATGCATTACAGTGGATGGCTGTAGTGAAGTTGTCTCAGTTGGCCAGTTTTAGCGACATTTAATGAATGTTGTTGCAGTATTACACAACCGCTGCCAATTGCGGGTCAAGGTCAAGTGAATCAGCATCGTTGTTAGTAAGACGTTTTTATCAATAGGGAATTTTATGTATAAGACAATGGACTAAAAGCATTTAATTAAAAGAGTGACTGTCAAAATTCAGTTTGTAAAGACTTATATAAAATAAAAAAATATTTATATAAAAAGAGATCATGAATTAAATTTATAAATAAAAAAAGTTTATTTATTTTATTAGTATACAATGACGTTCAAAATTGAAATTAATAAGACTTTCTGAAAAACAAATGAATGAAGATAGCTAAAATTCATTTATTAAAATATAAAAATTGTATATATAAAATTAAGATTTTTAAGACGACTTATAAAACTGAAATCTTACATTTATTTTAAAATTGAATAATCTTACCTAATGTTAAATAAAAATCAGAGTAATCTACCAAAGCCAATTGAGTGAATTTAAGCAGTTAAGCAACAGTTGCACTTACATAATTATACAAAATAATTTAGATGAGCTCATGTGTGAGTTCTTCTGTTAGCGCATTCTAGCAAGTTGCTCGCCTAAGTCATTCGTTTGCTGGCAACGTCAGTTACATGTGGCTGCACAATTAAAACGCTAAATTATATGAAATACCAAGCGTATTCGAAATGAAATGCAAACATGTTATTACCGAAATGTCTGTTAGAGCCATGATAGGCAGACCAACTCATTAACTGGAAAGTGCAGCTATTAATGTGGCTGCCAAGCATAAGATTCAATGAAGTTCAGACGAAAGGCAAACATGCCCAACACACATTTCGTATCGCATCGTAAAAAACAAACTGGAAAATGTGTCGAGAGTGAGCAGTCGGACTGACTGACTAACTGACTGTATGACTCTCTGACTGACTGGCTAACTGGCTAACTTGGCTGCCTGCGTCACAGTTGGCAGCATTTTGCATTTCCTTGTTGTTGCTGGCTCAGCAATTACATCATGGTGACAATTAAAGTGCCACAAACTCCAAAGCAGCATGTACACTGTTCAAAAACACAAATATTATGCGTCTTAATAGACATTCCAAAATTGAAACTATTTATAATATATTTCTTAATTTTTTTTAATAAGAAAACTTTTATCTGTTGGCTGTTGTCGTTCTAAATTGTTTTCTTTTGTTTAAGTGTAGCTTTTGTCGGATCTGCCACCGACCACGTTTATTATTAGCCCATTGCAAATAAACCTGGTCAAAGCCAAACATAAATATTATCATTTAAAAGGCGCTCCCTACGCCTTTAGCTTAGCACATTAATGCGGCATCTTAAACCCAATCAACATAAAAGTTCTATGCATCTTTTAATAACCAACGATTTAACTGATCTCTCTCTGTCTCTGTGTTTCCCTTCCTCCCTCCCTCTCTTCCTATTTGTCCTGCTTTTAGCGCACGGAGGAACGTTCCATACAGTTGGCGGTGCGTGTGCATAAAACTCTTGAACTGGCGGATGATAAATTTTATGTGATTACCTGTGGCAAATCGGGATACACACGGTAAGTTTGACTGCCCAAGTTGTCTAGACTCTAGACAATTGCACTTATCTACGACTGCGTCTACTCCCTATGTAGATTGCCACGTTTGTGTGCTGTAATTTGGTCGAAAAGCTTCCGTCAGGCCAAAGTGCTCGGAGTTTTAGTTGTTTTGCTAATTTCATTTAATTTCAAAAAACTTGTTTGGTTTTTTGTAGCTTTTTTTTTTGCAGCGGCTAACAACAAATGAATTCAAAGAGCCACATTATGTTGAACTATATAAGTGTACATATGTATGTACTTATGTATAATACCCGTAGGTGTTGCCTTTTATTGATTTGGGATTTTCTATGTACCTATATAGAACTCAAAGCTGTGAACAACTCAAGGCCATTAGCGTTTCGTACAATCAAATTCTTTTCGCTTAAATTTTTTCTACTTTTAATCATTTGGCATGAACAACAATTCACCGTGTTGTGCTCAATTAACGGTAAATCATTTATGGCCAACTCTTCAAGATTACAATCTGCAGGTTGTACAAACAATTTAATTTGCGCTTGCCTCATTACCATAAAGCCAATGACTTTGCCTCAATTTTAAATTACGCAAGTTCGTTGTCTAAGTCTTTTGTTTGCCTGAAGCTTTAATGAAAAGCAATGCAAACAAATGGGAATATATATAAAATATATACACCTCTACATTTATTTAAGTACAGCATGCGTGCATACTGAAAAAGCAAAAATAATTTTTTTTCACAAATTGTTGCGCTCTGTTAAGCGCAGTGAAAAAAAATTACTTGCAACAAAAAGGAAATTGAAATTGAAAAAAGTAAATGAAAAAATCGACAAAAATGTGCAAAACAGCAAACCAGATAGCGCAAATTAAAAGTACACAAAATAATAAATGGTTATATGTTTATATGGCACAAAAGTCGGCTGTCTATAACGTAATGACCGGCAATTGCGTAATTCCCATATCCGTACCACTGCACGTTTGTTGGCCATTCAAAACTGCAGTGGGCTGCACTTTTGGGTCTATTATCTCCAATTTTAATTATCTATTAGCTTTTTGCTACTAATTGTAGTTATCTGCCTGGTCAAGCGTTAGCTAATGTTCCCCTTTCCATTCATAGCGACGACAATGCTCACATTGTGCTCAAATTTCTGGAGAACGACCATCGTGTGCGTGAGACAGTGCAAGGACACAAATATAAGATTCGTGCTGAGTTTACTAAAACAAATGGTACGTTATACTTCAAGTAAACCATAAAAGCATTTGTTTACTTAAAAACAACTGTACTTATTAGATACTTATGGTCTGCGCGTTGGTAGCTGCTTTGCCTTTGACAAAAAGAACGAGACTCTCAAGATGACCGATGATCGCGGGTAAGTGCAACTAGCTAACAATCCTTTTACATCTAGTTTCAACGAATTACTTATCGCTCAGTTGTCCCTATGATTCCCGTCTTATGAGTCGCTTTGTGCCCACCTCGGATGGTCGCGCAGCCGAGGCTACAGTAGACTCCATGTTCAAGTTTCCCGAAGGTAAATAGCCTTAGCTTTTTTAAGTCCGTTCACCAAACTTACATGGTTATAATTTACTTTTAGGATCTGAGCTGCATTTACAATGTGACGTCATACAGTGCTATGGTCGTTGCGTGGAGTTTGACGACTGCAATGAGGTTCTGGCAGCTGGCTTCACCAAAGGTAGTCCTCCTAAGTTTGGTACCAATGAGGAAGGCTCCAGCATTGCGGGCACCACTGTATTTGTTTTCGATCCTGCCGAGGCACAATGTAAGTATTTCTTCCACAAGTTTGGTGTTAAGAAATCAATCTTAAACCATGTCAAAATTATAAAAATGTCAGACATTTTGCAGCCAAGTTATTGTTATGTTAATAAACATATAGATTTTGACAAAATATTATTTTAAGAAAATCAACATAACAATTTCGCACTGTGCCCAAATGTACAATTAATTTTTGTACGTGCTGAGTAAAAACCATTAAAATTTTAATTTTTATATACATAGAAACATTCTACAAATTAAACTAAAATCAAGAATTTTTAGGAATTAATTGCCACATGTAATGTATAGTATGGATTTTTTAGAAAATTTGTGTAGTTTATTTTTTTTAGAACACTTTTTAGTCTGTGTAGTGATTTAACAAATAATTATTATTTTGCAGTAATTTCATCGAACTGCGAAGAAGGTGTGCGACCCAGCTGGCTGCTGTGGCTGGCCATAACCCTGGGTGTTCTGTTCCTCATCATGCTACTGATGAATATATTCCTCTGCACTGCCATGAGCTGTAGTTGTGCCAACACAGAGGTAAATAACACAATTTCAATTTTATTAAGATACTTTATTGGCTCAATATATTTTTGAAGCTCATCGACATATTTTTTAAAAATTATTTGAACTACTCCTAAAACGGTTTTCCATTTTTGCAGATCATTGAAAAGGAGCCATCTATCATAGAGGAGTACGATCCATATCGCAGCTGGCATGGCAGTCAGTATGGTTCTCGTTATTCGCTACATGGTCGTGATGCGCACAAGGGTTATACCAGTGGTGGCTCAACGATACACTCAAATAGGTCTGATAGATATTAAGCTGATCTACAAAACACACAAAAACACACATATACACACTATATACAAAAGCTCTACTCTACACTCGATATACATCTGCTATGCTCTCACAATTTTTTCTCTGGTAGCTGTGGAGCCAACACACAAACATATATACACACAGACACACATATACATACACACAAGTATATATCTACATATTTAAAGCATGCCTACAAAGCCTTGTATCGTATCTATGTATCGTACTTTGTTGTATTCGTATCTTTTGTTAACTCTACTGAAGTGCCCGCCCTGCTGGACAGCAACAACAACAATGCAACACAATTTGTGTTTATAAAAAAACCGAAACAAATATCAAAGCTCAAAAACAAAATAGAATGAAATTTATTTCGTGCCTTGTATTGCAACTGTAATTAACCGTTGATAATTTGCATTTGTTTGAAACGATGACTAACTTTATAAAAACAAAAACAAAACAAAAGAAAACTAAACTAAACTATACTTATAGAACATACAATATTCTTTGGCCCATATCCCGTGAAAACACTAACCATCCACTTTTAAAGAATCGCTAACTAAACTGTCAAGTTCTACATATTTATATCTTTATATATGTATAATTTACCATTGATTTTGTATTGAATCGTACTACTTCGAAGGTCTATACCAATTGATAACGATTATGCAATTGTACATTCACGACCCGGCTCTAGGCATTCCTCCACGTTGCATGGACAGCGTGCCCATCGCGGACCGCCCAGTAATATATAAAGAAACAAAACAATTACAATTAATTCTTAAGTCAAATGTGACAGTTTTATTGTTTAACGTAGCTTAACATTTACATATAGTTATTTTTCTTCTGCCTTTCTCAATGAAATCTCAAATGTGTACATAACTAAAAGTGTTCTTTTAATTATTTTTCCAAATTCTTTGCTGGAAATAAGCTTATACCTGATTCCGCTGTAAAATACTAAATAATACTTTAAATTTCTAAAAGTTTACCTAATATTAATATTAATAACAACTAAACATAAGTCATTAGTCTGTCATAAGTACGAACGATTGTGTAACGAGTATTAGGGAAATGTTTCAACTACTTGTAAAAACTGAGAAACATAATCACTAAATGAAACATTTTAATATATCAAATTAGTCTAAAATATTAAGCAAACATTTTTAAACGTTTGACGTTAAATGTATGAATTGTAATTACTTTCTTAATAAAATCTAAATTAAATGTATCAGAAAACTGTTTATAATTACTGAGATAATAAAAATATAATAATTAATACAAAATTGTTTGTTATTTTACTCTGAAATAAATACAAATAAAATAATTATAACTCAAATCTTGTTTCGTGCACAATTTGAGACATAATTGAAACTGATAATTATAAATTAAACCTCTCTATTATTATCTTTTAAACCCCATCTTCAATCCAAAATCCAAACTCTGCAAATATTCAAACGATGTTTCTTGTGAACGAAAGCGTTTTACGCCTAAAAGATGCATCACAATTTTTATGAACATTAAAAATATATGCATTCATCCCGAAAGTATGCAATGGCTTTGGACAACATTTTTCAAATGTTTAGTCTTAAGTGACAGCTTTATCTGATAATTTCATATTTCTTCTTCCCTTAATCGTTTAAGCAGATAATATGCAACTTAATCTTGCTTTACATAAATAATGAAGCAATTAAGTACAGGGTATACATATGTATATAGATAAAAATGGTTAAAAGTATACAGGGTATACATATGTATATAGATAAAAATGGTTAAATGTATATAGACATATTTACTTATATTAAAAATTTAACAACTAAAAATTTAGTTATTATTGGTATGTTCCAATTGTTTACATCTTTTGATTACAAATGTTACAACTCCTCCGGATTTTAAAAATCTATCTATTTTTTAGTGAAATTGAAACAAAGTTATGAACAATATACACTAGTTTCACCAGTTTTTTATGAAGCAAATAGTTAAAAAGTTGCAATATATATTTTACTTGATGTACTGAATAAGTTTTTAAATGCATAATTATTTATCAATAGAACTAAGGTTTTTTCTTAAAGCATTAAATACTATTATTATTTTAGAAATAGGTAAAATTTTAAAATTCCTGAAGGTTTAAGTACTGTTTCACAGCGATTTGCAAGTATATGCAAGCTGCAATGCAGCGCCTACCCTCAACGAACGTAAATCCATTCCTGTGTCCGCCTTATCGTTGTTCTCCGCTCACAACCAGTTTTACTCTCCCGCTCTCTGACACAGCGGGAGCAATTTGCCATGGACATGGCAAAGGTTTTGTGCTCTCGACACAGCTGCCGGCAAACACAGTTGTGTTTGTATTTTTGCATGGAGGTTTCAGTCTGAAATCGTCGGTCGTTGAGTGCGGAAGTGCCGAAAAACGAACGGAGAGAAGTACGAAGTTAACAACTAAGAATAAGACAGGCACTGAGCGGGAGTCGTTTGAATGGCCGTAACGATAGGTTAGTGAGTGTGTCCAAGTGAGTGTGTGTGTGTGTGTGTTTGGATGAAAGAACAACATCGACGGTACTTGAAGACGTAAATATAGTGAAACATAAAGGCTAAGAAAAGAAATCAACACAAGCATAGAAGCAGCGTGTTGTTGTTGTTCTTGTTTTTATTTCATTCTGTTGCGAAAACGAAGTGGAGTTGCTTTTCTGTGGCCTTTTCTGTTGCTTTTTATCGTCGCCGCCTCGTTGTCTCGTGTACCTGAAGCGAAATTTGCGTCGCGTGTTTTGTGCTGTAAATCTGAGTTACAACCTGCATCAATATTAGTTGGCAAATTGTAAGTGACCATGAGGCGATTTAATAATAGTGTAAACAACGCTTCAAACAACAATTAGAACAACAACAACGACTAAAACTGATCCGCGTGACACGTAAATCGATTTACTAAAATCGAGAATAGTTTGTGCAAAAAGTGTATAATTTTTGTTTAGAACATTTTTCATTCATAACAGATTTCCCACAAAAAATTAATGCGTAGCGCAATGATTCCGATTCCATATCCGTTTATATAGTATGTATATATGTTGCACAAATGTTTCTCTGTGTGTGTGTGTGAATGTGAGTCATCGCAGGGTTCACAGTGTAACAATGTGCAATCACAGCACAGTTTACTACACAAAAATGTTATTTTTAACCCTTGGCACATTCGACTATTATGTGTCCCATGCAAATTTGCAAATAGTTTTGAAATTTTAAAAGCGCGCCGCTGCTATAAATACCCAAAACAGCAGCACGCCCAACCAAAAAAACATAAAAATAAAAGAATAAAAAATAAAAAAAATTATTATTTATATGCTGCACACGTCGCCGCAGTTGTCATTCAAATTAATCAAATTCGAAAGGTTATAGACAAAGCAATAAAATATAATCAAATGAGTTAATCTTCAAAGCTTGTAATAATAAGTAAATTATATTACATAATATGTATATATAGTGACTCAAACTAATGTTCTAAAATCAGTTGTTATTTGCATTTTATTTTTCACTAAAATGTCATTAACCTCGACGAAATTTGTTTAAAAGTTTAAACTCGATTTGATTTACCGTAAAAAATGATGATTTATTCAAGAGATAGAAGTTTCCACGTGACTGGCCTGACTTGATTTTGGCAAAATGTGTCACTGAATTTTATTGCAAACATCAATGAATGTTGATAAGAGAATGCATTATATTTTTGTTATATAACACACGCACGCAGCTTTAAGTGTTTTTATATACAAGTGTATTGCAAGAGGTCAGTTATACTATATGTTTACTTACTAGTATCGTGCAGTATATACTATAAATTTATAATCAAATGTTGTTTGTGTTGACACAGTTCTCATGGGGTTGCTTTTGACACTGTATTATCAATAGAGTGCTTTCTATTCGAGAGTCTTTTTAAAGTGAATAAGCAAATAAAGTAAATGAGGTCGGTTTAATCATCCGATATTTAATACTGAGAAGACTTAAAGACTTCTTACTCTTAAGATTTCTCCCTTTATTGCATTCAAGTCTGCATTTTTTTAGGGTAATCAAATAATAAATATCAGTCACTTCATGGAAGCGTGATAATATTTCCTTTTATTTTTAAGGGCAATCGCTTTGTGACTCATTTGCTTATCTTGAACATGGCTTAGTGCTCATTCCTTTGTTTAACTAATGTACAACAATCATGTGCTGCAAATCCCTACTAATTAGTTAGTTAGTTGATCACAGAGTTACAGTTAATCTTCCATAATCAGCTGTCAAATTCGGTATACGTACCTATTATCAGATAAAGAAAAAAACTACGTCAAGCTTTTCATATTTATGTGATTTACGAGCAAAGTGCTAAAAATCATCAGACATTCATCAAATAACTATATGTGTAAATGTGTTTTGTATATAGAATCAGTATGATTCCGAATCTTTTTGGTGTGTTTGTAAAATAAGCCAAATGATGTCATGTTCCAGAGCCAAAAAGCCGGGCTCACATTCACATACCACAAAGCACAGACACAACAACAAGTCATGAATATATGTATGTATATACGTATCTGTGTTTTTATTTTCTGAGCTTCGGAGCTGAGCTCGTGTTGTCTTTTTTAATCATTGGCTCACCGGTTTGTAGAATGCGAACCTTTTATTTATTTTTATTTGCCATCTATGTTATACGGAAATTCATCAACGTACTGAATTTTCCCACTCGAAATTGGAGACAAATACATACTTACCAACTTACATATAAACATATATGTATAAGTATGTATGAGCTCATCTTTACGCAGCATTAAGCACATTATGTATTTCTGTTATGTATATAATAAAGTGATACCATTTAGAAAATACTTGAAATCGTTCAGTTTGAGATACTAATTGATGTGCAGTCACAGTCTGTCTGACCCTCAGTGACACCACCTACAGGCAGAAACGTGCAACTATGGAATCCACTCTACATCAATGACATGTCGCCTACACGCAAGCTGCGAGCATTTCCACTTACGTCAATGTATCTATGACTCTAAATAAATATATATGCAATATCTTTGTACATATATATCTATAAATGTAGCACATACGAGCAGACTTTCATATAATAAGCTTGAGCTGTAGTTATCTGGAAATAATTTTTAAATTGCGGCAATTAATTTAATCAGCTCTGTAAATGTTAAATAGAATGCAACAGAATGCATTTCAATTGTACTCCTCGTTTTTAACTCGCATGTTTAATTCACTTTAAGTTTAAATATCGATTTTAGAATTTCAAATATATTGCAGTTATTGTTGTTGCCATGGTTTGACATGATTCCGTGTTTAATTCCATATTCGCATTATAGGAAGTGACATATAAATAACATATATATTTGTTATTTACTTAAATCACCAGATAAATATATATGTTTTTAAATGTGTTTTATTTAAGCCGAGTTAAAGTAGGAAATGAATAATTATTTTAGTTTTATAAATTTATTTTAAGCAACTTTAATATACATTTAAAAACAAAGGGCTATTTTTAATTACTAAATGTTAAAGCTGTAATTAAATATAATTATAAGCAAAAAACTAGCTCAAAATAATATTAATAAAAATTTATAATTTAGGTTTTAGGTTTTATTTAGTTTAAATTATATTGTATTAAAATTATTAAATTTGAGATAGATTCTTTGACTTTTCTTTTATATGAAATCCACATATGTTACTGATCATATTTAGCTATAATTCGAATTAAAAAATATATATAATATTCTCTTTTTTAGTTCAATCCAAAATATTTTATAACATACATATTCGTCTTCTTATCCAAATGTTTATTTCTTCTCAAACAGTTTGTTAAAGAATTCTTTGTAGCTTTAACAAAGCGCAGCAAAATGTACCCAGTGTGATAAGAATTTATACAAAGTGTATTAATTAAACATCGTGTATTGCGAAAATCTCAGCACAAAATTAAATTCAACTTGCAAAAATGACAATAACGTATACAGCTGAAGTGGCCACTTGTCGTGGCTTTGGCTGCTTTCTCAAATTGCTACTCAGGTAAGTGAGATGTAATCATCAAGTTTTATATAAATATAACTTTATCTGTTTATACATTTGTCCATTTATTTGTATGTTTGTGAGAGTGTGTGTGTCTGTGTTTGTATCTATGGAGTGGACAAAATTATTAGACTTGTGCTAATTAAAGAACTGACATTGCAAATGTGCTCTATTGTTGACAGTTGCAAAAAAAAAGCAAATTGTACTATTTTCTACTTGACACCCACAGCTTCAAAGGGTGATAGAGTAAATATATAACAAATACACTGATAAAAATAATTCTAAAATCAACAAGTGGTTGTCAACAGTACGAAATTTTCTCTGCTAATGCGTCGAGAACATTAAGTTTAGAAAAAGTAGACAGAGCATTTGAAAAGCAGCTATAATATATTCGTTATAACAGCAGATTTAAATAATAGTAATTTCTATTAAAATATATGAAAATATTTTATAACAGTTTGTAAAACTCTTATAAATTAAACACAGTTTTATTTTGTATTATTGTCTAATGTACAAATTTTTTATGATCAAAAGTTCTCATAATATCCTATTTATGTGATTTTGATTAAAGTTGTTAGACTCTTGTTCATAAATTTTAGATCACATGATGACAAGATGTGTGTTCTTGACTTAAGCACTTCTACTTTTTTATTAGTGTACTTTATAGATATGCCGGTTATAGCTGGTAATTCACTCGACTTCACTCTATTCAAGTTTCCAACTACAGGGAGCTGCAATGTAATCTAAACCACTGCTAGTGGCATGTGTTTGACATCCGTCACGCATGTAATTTGAATTGCAATTTAATAATTGGAAGTCACTGTAATCAGTATGTTATGTACACACATGTGTCCACTTTTGTAGGTGATATCTAAAAATGTATGATGGCTGATAGTGTCACGCCCAATCAATGATATGATGAGATCAGCTAAATTTAATTAATTTTTGCTAACCTAATATGCATGTTATGAAAATGCAAGACTACAAAATACCCTTTGTTATCTGTACTTCATAATTTAATTACAACAATTTAATCAACGACACCTTGAAATCTCTTAGACAAACTGATAAGAAAACTTCCAAATTTTGCCATTTTTGGTATGATAAACACAAAGATAAATTTCTTTCATATTGCTATTGCTTACCCTATGGTTGTGGCTTTATTCTTATCGCCCACAACATTTCGATAAGAAACACTGGCAGGGGTGTAAAATGGTAGAGGTAGTCACACTTGTTTTCGCTCAAGTGCTGGTGGGAAATAACCCCAAATCGAAGCATATTCAGTTTTTATGACGTTTTGTCAGCAACAAGTGGCATTATGACTATTATCGGGCAATATCAATGCGTTATAAAGGTACGATGACGTCGCAAAACCATAAAGTTCTTAAAAACAAAAATAGTCAGACATTTAGTAACAATTTGCACAATTCGACAAAGCAAAAACAATTAGAGCGATTTCTCTTTAATCACCTTTTATCGCCCTTCTTTGGGGTCTATTTATAAAACTGAACTAATTGAAAAGTGTGAAAAATGATTATGATGAATAAATGGATAATGTTTAACGACTTAAAATATGTTTAAACAAGTTTTCTCCATGGAAATAAGAAGATACTTTCAGGTTATTTCCATCTAAAAAATATAAAATTTGACAAGTCTTAAAAACTAAAATGAAAAGTGTTTAGTTATTTAAATTATGTTCATAGATATTAGTTCATTTTTATAAATGGATTTTATATATAAATGGATTTTACAGTATTTATTTGAAATTATACATTTTATTTAATAAATTTAATGTTTTAAATATGTAATTTTGTATATGAACAAGTGTTTTAATATTTATATTTATTACTTCATTCAAGATGGCGTGGAAGCATATACAAATTGGTCTGGCTTGATCTTCTGGCCTTTCTCACATTATATTATATGCTCAATTTGATCTATCGCTTTGCGTTAAATGATGTCCAAAAACAGTAAGTTCAACACTCCGTTATTTTTAGATCACATGAATATAGTAAATTATATTTAATTGTTTACAGAACTTTTGAAGCCATTGTGGCCTATTGCAACAGTTATCGTGATCTCATACCACTGTCCTTTGTGCTGGGTTTCTATGTATCGATTGTGATGACACGCTGGTGGAATCAATATACATCGATACCTTGGCCCGATCCCATTGCCGTCTTTGTTAGCTCCAATGTACATGGCCAGGATGAGCGTGGTCGTGTCATGCGTCGTACAATTATGCGATACGTGTGTCTCTGCCTGACCATGGTCTTGACCAATGTATCGCCCAGGGTCAAGAAACGTTTTCCGGGTCTAAACAATCTCGTCGAAGCCGGTCTGCTCAATGAGAACGAACGCACAATCATTGAGACCATGAACAAAGCATTTCCACGCCCCTCCAAGCACTGGTTACCCATTGTTTGGGCCGCAAGTATTATTACAAGAGCCCGTAAAGAGGTAAACAATTAAATGTTAATTAATTCTAATCCATTTGTAATCTATTTAAACTGTTGACAGGGTCGCATTAGGGATGATTTCGCTGTAAAGACAATCATCGATGAGTTGAACAAATTTCGTGGTCAGTGTGGTCTCCTGATCAGCTATGATACGATTAGTGTTCCTCTGGTTTATACCCAGGTGGTCACTTTGGCCGTGTACTCCTATTTCTTGACCTGCTGCATGGGTCAGCAGTGGACGGATGGCAAGGTCGTCGGCACCAGTGGCTATCTAAACAAGGTGGATTTATATTTTCCAGTCTTCACAACGCTGCAGTTTTTCTTCTATATGGGCTGGCTCAAAGTGGCCGAGTCTCTGATTAATCCTTTCGGCGATGACGATGATGATTTCGAAGTAAGTTTAAAAGATGATATTTAATTAAAATCAACTTAATATATATATCATTATGTCAGGTTAACTGGATGGTAGATCGCAATCTGCAGGTTTCGTATTTAATTGTGGATGAAATGCACCATGACCATCCAGAGTTGCTCAAGGATCAGTACTGGGATGAGGTGTTCCCCAACGAATTGCCTTACACCATAGCCGCTGAACGCTTTAGGGAGAATCATCCGGAGCCATCGACAGCAAAGATTGAGGTTTCCAAAAATGCAGGAATGCCATCGACAATGTCTTCAGTGCGAATTGATGAAATGGTTGGTAATAATACAGCTAGTGCGGCTGCTCCAAAGCCGTCTGGCCCTGATCCAACACAGGGCGCACCCCTGCAGACAGTTACTTATGACCTTTCCAAGGGTGCGCCAGACGAGGAGGTTAGAATCAAAACGTTGGCAGTTCCTCATTACCTAATTCGGCTATATGTATTTAATATATTTATACCAAAAACTCATACACATGTATACACATACATCTGGCGGATAAACAAATCCAAATTAATCCAAATCCATTTTCTAACCTTCTTTTCGGAAACTGAAAATATTAATTCCGAATGGAAATCATTGGCATAAATCACAGCGGTGCTTGGTATATCTGAGTCTATTACTACATGTGTATATTTTTATGTATATATATAATTGTAATGTGAATAGATTTGGAAAAACTTAATAAGACATGCACAGTGGGTTCTATCTATAATTAATTAAATTGGTCAGAAAACAAGTTTTTTTAGTATGCTATACGTAGTTTTTATTCAAGAAATGTAAGTAATATATATTTTATAAATGGAGTTAGTTTTTATACCCGTTACTCGTAGAGTACAAGGGTATATTGTAATCGTTGGAATGTATGTAACAGGCAGAAGGAGGCGTGGCAGACCCCATAAAGTATATATATTCTTGATCAGCATCAATAGCCGAGTCGATATAGCCATGTCCGTCTGTCCGTCTGTCCGTCTGTCCGTCTGTCCGTCCGTCCGTCCGTCCGTCCGTCCGTCCGTCCGTCCGTCCGTCTGTATGAACAAAAGGATCTCAGAGACTATAAGAGCTAGAAAGGTGAAAGGGGTCGCAAATGAAAGGTACAATACCCAAGCAGTACAAGTTTGTTTTTGTTTTTTGACACGCCCACTTTAGGGCGTTCTATCTTCATATAAAGGTGAATGTACAGAAAAAACTTGAATGTTTTAGTACAGAAAACTTTTTTGTTAGCAGTGCTATCCAATCCATATTTACTCGGAGACTACATGTCTATGAATTACATGTACTGACCAAGTTTAATCGAAATCGAACAACTATATCGTATAGCTCCCATAGGGCCGATCGGTCAAAAATTTGCATTTCCTATGAATTTGTATGAAAATTTTCTGTATTTACCAAGCTTTCTTAATGAAACTGACGCAGAATAAATTTATTAATAACATAAATGTACTGACCAAGTTTCATTCAAATCGGACTACTATATCGTATAGCTCCCATAGGAACAATCGGTCGAACATTGAGTAACGGGTATCCTAAAGTCGCGGGGCGACTATAGCATTCTTTCTTGTTTTAATTATTTTAAAGTCACGGATATATTATTAATAATGATTCATTCGTATTGAACTTTAAATAAGTCTGATTAACTGTTTCTTGGAATTCTATATAAAATTAGGAATGTGATCATTTTATGATTATTTCTGTGTTAAAACCAAGAATTAAAATTATCAAACAAGTTTCTTCTATCCATCAAAATTGTCGATATATTTATGAAATTAATATGTTTTTAGACCCCGTACTCTTTAAAAAAGAGTAAAGGGGGTCTATTAAGTTTGTCAGAAGCGAGATGTGCGTAACAGGCAGAAGGAGGCGTGGCCGACCCCATAAAGTATATATATTCTTGATCAGCATCAACAGCCGAGTCGATATAGCCATGTCCGTCTGTCCGTCTGTCCGTCCGTCCGTCTGTCCGTCTGTCCGTCCGTATGAACACCTGGATCTTTTAAACTACAAGAGCTAGAGACACCAAATTTGGAATGTAAGTCCGTTATTTTCTAGAGCAGATCAAGTTTATTTCAAATTGTTGCCACGCCCCTTACCGCCCCCGCAATGAGCAAATAACCAGCCACACCTCGAAAAAATTTGTGTTTTAGGTGAATATCTCAGTAACTATAGCACTTAGGAGCACAAATTTTGGTATACAGGTTCTTAGAGACAGCCTTAGTATAATGTCATTAAAAATTTTGAGCTGCCACGCCCCCTTTGCTCATCAGAAATAAAAGACTCTCCAGCTTCAATGCCTTGTTTCAGGCATTAAATCAAATAGTACAGTGTTGTAATTTAACATACGCTTAGAGAATTACTATTTCTAACTTTCCTGAAAGTGGCATCAAAATCCTATGTCAAACAACAGAGAAATTACGGTTCAAAGTCGAAGTTATTTTAAAGCAAAATCACTGCATGCGCGCAACACATACAAACAAACACAGAAACATACAAACATATGTTCGAACGTTTTCTCTACCTGCTGGCGGCAGCGCTGCCCGGAGCCGCTGGCCGCGCCGACCAATGCTATACATACACACATATGTATGTGTGCACATACATATATGCAAATAATCGGAAGAATGATAGAAGAGGGTCGTGGTGCATCGTGGTCGTTGTTAATATATTTATTTTTTAATTTTAATTCAAAATGTAAATATTTAATTTTAATTTTTTAAACTTCATTTGAAAATTTTAATTTAAATAAAATGCAATACTATGGGAGTACGGGGTCTTTTACAGTCGGCTCGATCGACTGTAGCCTTTCTTACTTGTTTAAATATATTTATGTTATGATAATTTAAGCTTTGTTATAAAATATGTTTGTAGTTTTTTCTACTCAAGTTCAGTTCTGTTTTAAGGTATTTATAAGTACACATACAAAATTTAACAGTCCTAAACTGAAATGCATATAAAAATAATTATTATGACCACATTATACATATAAAACTCGTACATATATGAGCGCTCAAGTAATAAAAATAAATTTAACGAAAGTTATAGGCACAGAAATTACTCAGAGTAGCACTAAAAATTAACAAATATTTCAAATAAGTATGTAATTTTTAGCTTACCTAAAAATGATTCCTAGGGTTAGCCAATACTTAAATTATAGAACCCACTGTAAATGTCATAACTAATGTTACTAATCTAATGCTATATAGTTTTATAGCATATTTATTACTAATTCTAAGCTAAGCTGTTGTTCTAACTGGTGTCTGTCCTAGCTATAAGACTGCATACTAACTTTTGATTCTAACAATAATCTGTCTGCCTGCAGCCTCTAACTGCACCACTGTGCACGGCTATTCACTGCTTTCCTTTTAGACTAAAGAGCACTCGAGATATTATAAAACTGCACCTAATGGGTTTCAAGTAACTTATGCACCCTTTAAATTGTTTTGACCACAAGTGGAGTAACATATACTAATCTGTCTGTACTTTCCTCTAGGCGGACGATGCCAGTGGCATACACTTCTCCGCGGGCAATGGCAAAATGCGCCTCGGATTGGGCTCATCTCCCAGTTTGGTCAGCGTATCTGGCACATTGTCCCGGGTAAATACGGTTGCATCGGCACTCAAACGATTCCTAAGCCGCGATGACAGTCGCCCTGGTTCCGCTACGCCCAGCGACGACCCTGGTAAATACCGGTTCCCGACCAGTGCCAGTTCGGCCAGTTTAGGGGGCGGAACACCGGGTGCGGCACCTGTGAAGCCAGCTGGTAGCATGCGAATCACACAGCAGGTCATTGAAGAGGTGGACGAACAGGCTACCATTACATCCATGCGACCAGCCGAGCCGCGTCCCAATGTAATGGACATATTTGCCGGCCAAGCTGGTCAGCCCGGCCAGCCCCTGCAGCCACCGCTACCTTCGCCCTCCACGGATCCCTCTGCGGCACGCACCCAACCAATGGACATACCAAAACGGTCGCCGAAATATGAGCGTGCCCAATCGCAGTATGATCAGCCATCGCTTTTCCCACCTGGTGGTGTGGATGCACTGCTGAGCACCTCGGCTCCAGTTGGTGACAGTCCCTCGATTCTGTCCGCAGCCACAGCACCCAGCTCACCAGTGGGTGATAGCAGCAAGTCGCTGTACGATCAGCAGAAAGCTGCCAGCCGTGAGACGGGTAAGTTGTTGTTACTGGGTTGGGGAATGGTAACTGGAATGCCATCCTCTTCCTGCTTATTTGACATTTATCACACTTAACATTTATCTTCATCTACAACTCATCCAAAAACTCGTCGAATTCTTGAATTATTTAAAAAATAATAACCAAATAGCGATCGAGAGACCCGATGCACCGCAGTATTTCAGGTGGTTCGTTACACCCGGTAAAGTTATTTCATTTTCCATTGTTCCATGGGACACAAAAAAATATATATATAAAATTATTTTGTTATTCAGCTTTATTTCGTAGTTAAGTTTTATCTATTGGAATGCGTTTGCTATTTAATTTTTTAATGTATTTTACTAACCAGAGCTTAGCAAGTATTTGAATTAGTTGTTTGTACTATATTAGTGCTAGTATTATTCCTGCAGATCGTTGGCTCGTAGCTCCCCATAATAACAGTACACTGATAAAAAAAGATTAAGTTCTCTATGGAAATTCCAAACCAAAAAGACTTCAACTCACGACAACGACACAATAATAAAATAAGAAGAAACAACATAAATTTTAACGAAAAAACTTTTAACTTTGGCTCGCCGAAGATTAAATACCCTTGCAGACATGCCTATTGCGTTAGCTTGGCTTCAATTATGGTAGCTATATGATATGGTTGCACGAATTTGATGCAATATTTCTAGCATATAGGGAATGGCCGCAAATACATAATTATTGTGTAAATTTGGTTGAAATAGCTCAATAGGCAGAAAAATTTACTAAATGCATTTGGTGGAGATATTTTTTTTAAACCAATTATTCGTACGTAATCTATATGATACAGTAGTCTAATCTGGCGATTTTAACATATTAACAGAAAGAATACTAATCTGTTTCAAATTTCATCAAGATAACCGTAAAACTGTGAGACTAGTTCGCATAGAAAGATAGACAGATAGGCATGGCTACATCGACTTGGCTGTTGATGCTGAAACTTTATAGGGTCTGAAATGTCTCCTTCAATGCAGAACAAACATCATGACAAAAACAATATACCATTGCAGAGGGATTTCAAACTTAATTTAAAATATCATAGAGCTCCTAATAAAACTCCCATAAAATTGTTTACAAAAAATTGATTTTATGAATTGCCTTTTTTTTTTTTAAGTGATGCTAGTCCTTTCAATACTTTCTATTAATATCTACAAATCCATAAATTTAAAAACTTCCAAAAAAAAAACAACTGATTTTCTAAAAATTTAAAGAAATTTGCTGTGTGACGTCACGTCTTTTTTATCAGTGTATTCACGTATACTTAGAAATTGTCCCGCTCTTAATTCATTCCTAAGCCGTTGCATTTATTTCTTGATCTTTATTAATGCTCATTAAAAAAACTATTAAGTCTACTGAAAACTAATATTAATTTTGGATCTTACAGTTGAGAACATGGATCTTAAGACATCAACTGATGTGCTGGCAAATGCGGCAGCAGTAGCAGCAGCAGCTGTACTTACTCCCGCCGCCGCCGGCGCACCCGTGGCAGCCGCCACCGCCCCAGCACCCGCCGTTCCCATTCCGGAGCCCGTGCAGGATGTGGGCGATGACTTTGAGAAGTTGAAGGCGGCACGTGAAAAGGAGAAACTTATGCGTCAACAGATGAACCTGGCACGCACCATTAGCACTGCTCCGGGTGTGGACACCTCTGGTGCTGTGCCCCTGGTGCCGGTGGTGCCCATTGCAGTGCCAATGGCTGCAGTTGTCCAACAACAACAGCCAACAGCATTCCCAGCTGCTGCTTCCAGTGCGGATTTGCTAGCCGGTGGTGATCCAGTCACTAGTTCGACCATCAAATCCGAGGATATTGCACCCGGCAGTTAAACCTAATCCGTTAGTATTCATCTAAACTTTGTGTATACTTAACTAGTGTGTAATTTGTTAGCGTTTAATTGAACGTTTTAGTTAAGTTTAATTAAGCTACAAATGCCTTAAAACAACGCAGAGTAATTAGACACAACTTAAGAATGCTCATAACGTTTAAAGTTGAGTTTGAAATTGCGTATGCGAATGTTAGTGGAGCTAATTAACGCTATTTAAATACCAATTAATTAACTATAAGTCAAAAGTGATTTGAATCTATAAATTAAACTAAGTTTTTTTCTAAACAAACAACTGCGTTTTTTATATTGCATTTATGGAAGGGTATACCCGTCTACAAAACTTCCTTAGCTTTGAGGATTGGTTACACAAAGTAACTCCATTTTTATTTGTTGCTACAGTCTATTAAACTATTAAATCTAGTCAAGAAATATATATATATAGTAAATATGTAATTAAGAGACCTTGAACGTCTACAAATTACTGAGTGTTCTGTTGAGTTAATTGGAATTATAAGGGCTATATAAATAAACAATAAGTTCTGATAAGCCCTAA
Organism: Drosophila acutilabella; assembly: GCA_035046005.1. Classification (NCBI taxonomy): domain Eukaryota; kingdom Metazoa; phylum Arthropoda; class Insecta; order Diptera; family Drosophilidae; genus Drosophila; species Drosophila acutilabella. The sequence continues at coordinate 1,162,132 of JAWNOK010000031.1, read as the reverse complement.
GCAGGGTTTCGTGTGACTCTTTAAAAATCTTAAAATTGGAATATTTGTAGAACATATTATTTGATGACGTAAACTTGCTTTAGTTTAAATAGTCAGTTAAATAACGGCTTCAGTAAGTTGACTGTTTTGTGAATAGTTTCTGTAGCCAACACTTGTACTTCCCATCAAAATGTCATCAAGGGGATCAAATTGGAAGCAAACCAAAAAAAATCTTTAAGGTAGTAAATTACCCCCGAAAAAGTATAAAAGTCTTCATTTAGGTAGTACATCTAGTGATATTTAATGTAGTTTTAGATGCTAAGTTAATACAGCTAAAAGAAATTAACATAAACGCCGAAAGCGTTAAAGATAAAGTCATTAAGTTTTTTAGGGTGAAGTTTAGCATTTGTTGCCTTCAATTGCCTCATAAGGTGGTACGCTAAATGACGGTATCTAATAACGCCCGACCTGACCACCGTAGCGATCCTGGGTTGGACGACTGCCACCGTACATGCCAGCAGTACCACCACTGTTGCCCTGATAGCCTCCAGAACGATCATTATAGCTGCGATCGAAGCGACTCTGAGCCTGTGTCATTGGTCGCCAGTTGTTGTCCTCGATGGGTGCCGATTTCTGCCACGAATTGTTGCCGTGCATGTTCGATGACAGGCCATTGTTGGCATAGGACTTCATGGGCCCACTGCTGCCACCCAGATGGGTGCTGCCACTACCGCCACCTCCGCCCCCCGATTGAGCCCAGATGTTAACGTTGTTCGAGCTGCTGCCATAGCTTCCAGCGGTTCCGCTGCTGGTAGTGTTGTCATAGCGTTTATTACCACTAAAAAATAAAATGGATTGATATTTCCAGTAGCTTAGGAAGTTGATGAATTTAAGCTTACTGTGACATGCTGTGGGCATCATCAACACCACCTCCGCGTCTGTAGTTGGAGTTGTTAGAACGATCGGAATCGTTATAACGTCCACTTCCACCACCTGAACCTCCGCCAGTGTTGTTCTTGTGGCCATAAGAACTGGTTACATTGCTCGCATTGTTTTTGTGCACATAGGAGCTAGCGACACCGCCAGCATTGCTCTTGTGAACATACGAACCACTCGAACCGCCGGTTCCAACGCCACTCGAAGAAACTGGCAAATGACGAACTTCCACCTCACGTTTGTAGTCATCACGCTTGCTGGTGCTGGACGAGGTGTAATCATGCTTCGAACTTGACGAGACATAATCATTGCCTCCGGAACGTTTGCTGGGCACAGCGGAATAATCATCGATAGCACTGCGTTTGGTGCCAGTTGTGCTGCCATAGTCACTACGTTTATTTGAGTACTCCAAACGCTTTGAACTAGTATAATCATCAATGCCACGTTTGGAGCCCGACGATGTGCCATAATCATCATGCTTCTTATCGTACGAGCTAGCACTAAACAGATATTAAATATTATTAAACTGATAATCGAATAAGTTATTGAACAACTTACTTGCGTGAGCTGACCAATGAGGCATCAAAGCGTGGCGGCGGTGGTGCATCAAAGACTGCCGAACGTTTGCGATCAGAGCTATCGGTGTAGCGATCATCGGTGCGTTTACTTACTGAACGCTTAACAGGATCGTCACGAGACTCCATAATCCTTCAATTCCACCACAAGTTGTTGGTCATTTTTTTTTTTTTTTGGAGGGGGAAAGATGAAAAGAGCAAAGTTTACAACATTAGCAAAGATTATAAAAGTAAATTCGATTAATAAACGCATATATATGTTTTGTAGATATTTTTGTATAAACTACGTTGCAGTTTGCAGTTTATTTGCAAGTATCTGCATATATAGAAATGCATCGAGATGCCAAAGCATTTGCCTAGAAGAGTAGTAGTTGTGGTAAGGTAATAGTTGTTGTGGTTGTTGTTGACTGCCCGGCAGTTATCGATATGAAGAAACAACGTCGTGTGGCTGCAACTTAACACACGGACTAATTTTATACGGCAAAAATGCCACTTTTCAAAATGTTTTCAAAAAAAAAATATTATATATATGGTGTGGATTTTTAAAGGCGTTGTGTGTGCAACGCGTTTTACGTTTACGTTTATCATACTTCATCTGTTGACGCTTCAATTCAAGGCGCTCCAGCTCGATTTTCTCACGCTCCAGCTTCTGGCGCTCTCGCTCCAAGCGCAGCAATTCGGCCTTCTCGCGCTCAAGACGCTCCCGCTCGATGGCCAGCTTGCGTCGCTCTTCTGCCAGGCGTTCTTCTTCAATGCGCTGGCGCTCACGTGCCTCACGGCGACGCCTCTCCTCCTCGCGCAACTCACGCTCCCGTTCACGCAAACGCTGGCGTTCCCGCTCCTCGCGAATCTTCTGATACGATAGCATCTCACGCTGGCGACGCTCGCGTTCACGCTGACGCTGCTGAATCTCACGGTCGACATCACGTGGCTGGCGTGCCGGACGACGCTCATTGGAGCCATCATGATTCTGAGACTTGTGACCAGTGCCAGAGCGATGATCACGATCATGACGCTTCTCACCGCCACCACCACCCCCTATAGGCTTGTCCTTGTCGTCACGTGACTTGTTATTGCGCTCCTTGTCCTTGCCCTCACCGCGCTTGTTGCCAGAGTCACCAATGGAATTCTTGCCCTCCCCATTACCATCGTTGCCCTTCTTGTCATCTCCGCCGTTGCCCTTGGAGCCGGACTTCTTGTCGTCATCCTTCTTCTTCGAGTCACTGGACTTGCTGCTGGCCTTGTTGCTGCCCTTGCTGTTGCTGCTCGAGTCCTTGGATGAACTGGCACTGCTGCCGATCTCGTTCTTGGTGCGCTCAACTGAAATAATGCGTCCATGGAGCTCAGTGCGATGTAGATTCTCAATGCAACGTGATGCATCTCCCGATGAGGACATGGTAACATAACCATAGCAGCGTGTGCCTGGAGTCCGTGTATTGGTCACCACCTTGGCTCCAATCACTTTGCCAAACTTTGAGAATATGGCCTTCAAGTCGCTGGCGCGTGTCAGAGTGGACAAACCGGATACCCAGAGATTGCGTGAAAGCAACGCCTGCTTGCCACCTGCACTGGACGAAGCACCAGTTGCGCCTGCACCTCCGGCCGATCCAGATCCGGAGCCGGATCCCGACTTGTTGTTGGCAGCGGCACCAGAGGATGCCGATGCTGCACCAGCTGCTGATGCTGTTGCTGCTGCAGTCGATGATTTTTCTGCAAGTTCCATGTAAATAATAACAATATTGGAAGAGAGTTATGGTCAGAGCTGTGAGTGGCTTTAACTGGTTAACTGTTTTTTTTTTGTGGTATTGGTTTTGATTTGGTCATTAAGGGAAGCACTTTAAACGCACACTTTGTAGTTGGCAGCTGCTTGCTGTGGTACCGTAAATTATCGATATAACGAACTTAGCTCTCTCATTAATTCAACATAAAAATATATGTATCAACATTATTTTGATGCGCGCTTAGAAAGCTAAGAGAGTGTGAATTTGATTGGGTGTTGATCCAATGGCTGCAGCCATGAAGATGCTGGGTCGCTGAAGATCGTGGCCCAAGAGAAGATTCGTCAGAGATAGTGGCCCAAAAGAAGCGTCGCCGCAGATTACCATGAGTAGTCCGGCCGTGAAATAGAGTATCGTCGACTTGCGAGTCTGTGTGCATCACCGGCATTCCAGGACTCATGCAGAAAATCCACTCACCACACAGTGCGTCCTAAGTTTCAAGCGTCCACAAAGCCCGATATCCACGTAAAGACAGCATGTGCATCTTTCATTAAATCCGACGATTACGGTAATTGCGCTGTGGAAATCTGTAGATGTTAAAGCAGCCAAGACGCCAGAAAACGATTTCCGTTGCTCTTCGTCGATATTTTGGTGGAAAGTGTGACTAAACACATAGCTCTTTAGCTATTTGCACACTAGTCTCAATCCAGAGCAGTTTCTCCAGTTTCTGTTCGGTTTTTGTTAACGGTGGATACTAGTTTTATTTCCTGTTGTTGTCCCTGCCACTCGTGCCACTGCTGCTGCTACTGCTCTTCCAGTTCAATTCCAGTCCCAAGCCCAAACAAATTCACACTCTCTTGCACACTCTATGATCACAATGGATTTTCGCAAGCTTTAAATTTTCTCATGCATGGCCTAACCAACTTATATGTATACCCTTCCCTTACTAGCACATTGAACATCCTGAAGCAAAAGTAACTCAATTTACCTTTATCGTCTTTTTGATTCGACGATTTCGACGCCAACTTTTGATCACTAAAAAGAAAGTAAAAGATTAACGTAAGATCTGTGATAATCAAGATAGATGTAGCTAATTATTCACCTAGTGTCCTTTTTATCAGCTGACTTGTCATCCTTCTTCTTGGAACGGGAACCATCGTCCTCCTTGTGATTCTTCTTATCCGCATCCTTAGAAGCAGCGCTTGACTTATCATTTTTAGCAGTCGGTTTTACTAAAATAGTGTACAAATTGAAGCGATTAATTAAGCAAGCACAAGACTATATCATACATTAAATACATAGTTTATGCTTTTAATGCGTTTCACAACAAGGGGAATATTAAATCACACACTTGACAGCGCTTGACCAATTTGGTTGCATAAAATATTTTAATTATAGTTGAAAGGCAAACTAAAAGGTGAACGAATTGCTTTCTTTCTTACAGTATCCATTCAACTTATATGTAAAAACAGGTTGAGCATTCAATGTGAAAGCTGATTTAATACACGCTCGGATAAGTTTAACATTAGTGTGAGATTTGGGCCAAAGATCTGCACCTGGTATATGCAGTTTTAATTATAGTTGTATGTGTTTGGTGTGTATGCATGTCTGAATGTATAAGTAAATAAACAATTAATCAAGGTGTATGCTTACCTGATTTGATGGACTTGTCGTCAGGGGCCTGCAAAAAATATATATATGTTTTTTAGCATATCTTGTTCTATGGTATTATTTATTATTACATTACCTCATCGTGCAATAACTGTTGCTCATCTTCACCAATAGTCAAATTGATGGACTCGTCGTTGTCAATATTGACAGTGTCCCCTGTGTTCTCCTCCTGCATCTCATTATCGGCAGGTGCCACTTCACCGTCACCTTCGTCATTGGCAGCCCCTTCTTTGCCGGCGTCCCCAGTTGTCTTCGGTGCCTGACCATAATCATCATCTATATCTTGCTCATCTTCATCATCATCTAATATAACACATACATCGTCGACATCGCCCACTTGATCAATTTCATGACCATCTTCGTCGGCATGCTGTGCACGGTCTTCATTTTCATTTCCATTTTTATTATATTCATTGTCATCCACTGGCTTTTCCTCTTCGGGATCAATAGGCTCCGATTTGATTTGAGCATTGAGCAAAGGTTCCTTTATTGGTGACGAAATCGCCTTTTTCGGTTTCGCACCCGGTGTTATTAAATGTGTATTAGGGTCGAGGCCCTCCTCTTTAAATGCCTAAAAATGTTCTTCATATTTCAGACATCTGCCCAGACTAGGAAATATAACGTATGTACTTACCCTTTCGAGACGCTCAATTAACACAGCCTTTGGACCGACGGTCTCTAGCTTGCGTTTTTCCAGCTCATCCTTCAAGTCGCAGACACGCAACTCGATAATTTTTTTGCCAGCCTCTTGCATTTTGGATTGCACTTAATAACACGATTATATATTATAACACTAACTGGTAATTAATTAAAGCACACGCTGATATTTTCACAAATATATATATTTTTATATATTTTATATTTTTTCTCAATTCCACAACGTATGTTGTTACCGACTGACTGCTGAGAACCTTTTACAATTTTTTCCCAAACCAAAATGGCGACAACATGAAAACTAATCTGTGAAGGCTGTCATATATCGATAACTATATCTATCTTTATTCGATTATCGTTTTATCGTCGACTAGCACTATTTGCAGCATTTTTAAATATGAATTACTTTTGATGATAGGTTTCCCTACATATTTGTTAAAATTCGATTTAAATATGTAATCAATATTATAGCTATTCAAATAAATCTGATTAGCTTAGTCTGTCACGATAATTAATGGTATTTTTTTCTGGTTAGTAATTCTTCTTTCTAGCGCACGGTCACATTGATTGTTTACCATTTAGTAACGCGAATCTAAAATTTACAAACGTTTGGTTTTTCGTAATATACTAAGATGTCTGTGGTCATTGAGACCACACTCGGAGACTTAACGGTCGATCTATTTACAGATGAGCGACCAATTGCTTGCCTGAACTTTATAAAGCTTTGTCAATTAAAATACTACAACTTCAACCTGTTTCACAGCGTGCAACAAGGATTCATTGCTCAAACCGGCGACCCAACTGGTTCTGGAGATGGCGGTTCCTCCATTTGGGGAGTGGTCGAAGGCACTCAGAAGCGCTTCTTTGAAGCCGAGTATCTACCGAAAATACACCACTCAAGTGCCGGTTTGTTGTCATTCGTCAGTGCCGGTAAAAATCTTGTGGGCTCACAATTCTTCTTTACACTCGGAGAAAACCTCACATCCCTGGATGGAACTCACTGCGTGATTGGAGAGGTCGTTGAGGGGCACGAGCTGCTGCGGAAGCTAAATGATGCCATTGTGGATGATAACTTTCGACCATATCAGGACATACGTATAACTCATACTGTGGTTCTTGAAGATCCATTTCCCAATCCTCGTGGTTTTCAAGTTCCCAGCCGCTCACCATCTCCAAATGCGGAACGGCTGAAGAATGGACGCATTGCGGCTGACGAGGACATTGATGATACCAATGGAAAGACTATGGAAGAGATGCAGGAGATGTTGGCAGAGCGTGAGGCCAAAGCACGTGCTACGATTCTGGAAATCGTTGGAGATTTACCAGATGCGGACATGGCACCACCTGAAAACGTGCTCTTCGTTTGTAAACTTAATCCTGTGACAACAGACGACGACTTGGAAATCATATTTAGTCGCTTCGGTATTGTCAAAGGTTGCGAAGTGATACGTGACCACAAGACGGGTGATTCTTTGCAGTACGCATTTGTGGAGTTTGAGGATCAAAAGTCTTGTGAGGCAGCCTACTTTAAAATGGATAATGTCCTTATTGACGATCGAAGAATTCACGTTGACTTTTCACAGTCGGTCTCCAAGGTGACCTGGCGTGGCAAAGGACGTGGAATAATTGGTTCCGACAACAAACTAGACTTTAATAACTTACGAGAAGGAAACGGGAAAAGTCAAGCGAGCAAAGGCAGAACCGATAGTCGCAAAGATAGACATGATAACGACAAGCAAAGAACTCGAATGAGTTCTGCAGAGCGCATCAAAGCTCGCGAGCTACGGCATAAAGAACAAAGGGATCGAGATAGTCGTGGCCGAGGAAATAATTCAAACCGCTCAAGATCTAGAGATCGCAACGATGGGAATCAAGGGCGTTATGAGAGACGGCGATCGCGATCGAGAGAGCGTGGAAATCGTAGAAATCATTCGCCCTACAGAAGCAACCGTTACTCTCCGGAACGAAGACGACAAGACGATCGTCGTGTTAGAAGCAGAGAAAGAGATCATAGGTAGCTATACGTCCCCAATACTCCCCCTTGTAAACCGTGTTCTTATAACAGCTATATTTACAGACCTGCTCTAAGGAACCAGGAGAACGTACATCGCGAGGTTGAGAGCAAGCGCAAGGTTTACAGAGAGGAACGGGGATTAGAAAGTTCCACGAGGGATCGCAAACGCTTGGCTTTGGAGAAGGAAAGCAGAAGTAATAAAAAATCTAAGCGGGATAAAAGCACTAGCTCGGAATCTACAGACTCCACTCAATCGTCTTCGTCTGATAGCTCAGACGACAGTTCCTCCGATGAACGCGGCAAACACAAGAAGAGCCAAAAGTCTAAAAACAAGAAGTCTAAATCAAAGAAGTCCAAACACAAGTCAAAAAAGAAACACAAGAAATAATATGTAATAACTAACAATATAATTTAGAGTAAATCGCTAATATAAAATACTTGAAATTTACTTTTTTCGCGCATTTACTTCGTTTTCCAGAGCAGCCATCGCTGCTCCTCCACAGCAGCCTGTGTTCTTTTCACCCTTCCTTCTGCGAGGCGGTTCAATGACTGCATCTGGATTAAAGACCACATTATCCAGCCGAGTTATTCCAGGCGTTATACGAAGCTCTATCAGAAATCCAAAGTTTATAAAAATGATTGTTTATATAATTTAGTATGCTCACCGTAAACATCATCTTCCCTCCTTTGGGCCTGTATTATATTTGTGCGTAGTTCATGATCCACATCTACCGCCAGTTGGATCATCTTTAAACAATAATATTCAATTAATTAAAGTAACTATATAATTATATGTATTTTTATGTACTTTTTGAATCTCTTCTGCATTTGTTTCATTTCGGTTTTGTTGAAATGATTCGTTGATTTTTTGCCGGCCCGCAGAGAGAGCCGTTTCATCGCCCTGAAATACATACTGTCGCGTGCGATGCAACTTCTTAAACGCACTCAGCACCTGTAACACACAAATTACAATGTAAATTATTTAATTAACAAAATGTAAGTAATAACGTGCCTGTCGCCTCACGGTTTGGGACATTGTTTTACGTCATAGGACACCGTTAAAAACAGCTGGTTTAAGAAAACTATTGACAACCCTAGCAATGCAAGGTTGCATTGGCGCAATTATCGATAAGCGCGTATCGTTCATAGTTTCGATACGCCTATGTTTTTGACAACACCAATTCAGTTGCAAGAATTTCTTTACTTCGCTTGGTTTGCACAGCGGTCGTTTCGGCGCGTTGTAGTATTTCGGACATTGTAAATATAATGTGTTGTTTGAAAATGAAAATTCTTAAATAAATTGCAAATAGGCCAATACCAAGTAATCACAAAATCTAATAAGCAATAACTGCAACATCAACGGCAGTCCTGTGTGGTCGACGAGAGAGCGGACGCGAATGAAAAGTGAAATTTGTTGCATATCAAATTGTAAAAGTTTGTGCCAAGAATCATATATTGCGTGTCAGAGCGGGACGGTGGAGGTCCATGCTAAACAATTACAAAACTGGCTCAAAACGATAAGCTAACGTTCTTTCTAAAGAACATGGAAGAAGAGGAGGAGGAAGTGACGGACCTTAAGTTGCAACTGTTTCACAATACCGTACGGGAGCACATTGTAAGTCAACAAAGTGATAGCAACACTACCATGACGTCACAATAGTACAGACATACAATCGACATTACTACCACCCCTATAAGTGGTTAAAAAATCTGTTGCAGCTGCCTGGCACACAAATATTTATTATTCTAACTGCAATTGCAGCTGCCGTCAAAGCACTATTGTGCACGCACTGTACAGCGTCACAAAGAACAAGAGAGGGAGAGAGAGACGCGTAAGCTTTGCGTAAAATTACAGTTACTGCACCAAGCAGCAGATAAACAAATCGGCTATTTGTCAAAAAAGCGTCGCACACATACAGTTAGTCGAGCAATTGTTTTGACAAGCACAATATATTTAAAAATAGTTCATGCCAACGAATCGAAAGCAGAGTAAAATGAGTTCTCTTTTTGTTGTAGTTGTTTGTTTGCCTAAAAACAATTACTAGACTAACTGTGAGAGTGTGTTTTGTTTTTATTGTTCTTATCAGCTAAACGCTTCGATTTACTGCTCCATGCCAAGGCGAAAGCAAAGAACAAAAGCGATAGCCATCGGTAGCCCACTGTGTGTGGGTTTCAAATTAACTTATTTCCTGTTAAAAAATAAAAATATATATACTACGTGAAACATTAGACAGCGATTAAGTTACCAATTGTCTGCAAAGTGCAGTTTTTTTAAGTCCCGTCATTTGGCCAACACCATCAGCAGCAACAAGTGAAAGTGCTTGCGTTTATTTATAAAGATTTCTATATACACACACTTACATATTTATATTTGTTTATTAATGAAAAGATTTACACATATGTATGTGTGTTTATTAGTATGCTTTTGGTGTTGCGCAAACACGAAATAAACAAAACAAAAGACAACAAAACAATATACAATTTTTGAAAAAATTCAAAACTGTTGCCGTTGCACACAAGTTTTTCAAGTGCACGGCAAAATGGTCACGATTTTTAAACAATCGCTGAAGAAGCAATCAATTTAGGAATATTTATTTATTCATATTCTTGCTTCGTGACACAGTCAAATGTTTGTGCTAAGGCATTGTTTATTTTGCTAAAAATAAACCATTCTTTATTTAAGTTATACAATTGTTTTTGGGTGTGTGTCTGTGTGTGTTTGAGAGACTCACTGGCTCACGTCAAGTGTCAAAACTGACCCAGGAAACTGTTGTTTGCTCAAACAGTTCTTTGCTCTCCTGTTTCTTTTTACATTATTTTCATTGCTGACACACATTTAACGTAAATTGAATAATGTTTTATCCGATGTGGGTCAATCAACGTACGTGTATCGCATACCAAATGAGTTCCCCGAAAATACAAAAATACTGGTCAAAGTACTACTCATAAATAATGCAGACAACCCCAAAAAAGAGAATTGTAAAAGTTCTAAAGGGGAAAAAAAAAACACGAGTAGTATCAGTGTTGGCTCTAAAATTAATTATAGCTTTTTACTCTAAGTGGCTTAAAAAGCTTTTACTATACCGTATCATCAAAAAGCGAGTAATTATAAATTTATAAGGCATTGTTTAAAATTGCACTTGAGAATTTTAAAGTATTCAACAAAGGAAAGCATAAATTAATCACAAGTACTGAATACTTTGGTGTAGCTAACATACTGTTGAGCTACTCGACTTTTAAATGCTCAATTCATAACCAAATGACAATTTGTTCTTCAGCGTCTTTTAACTGTTTCTATCAGTTGACTACTCACCTGCACAAAGAAACCCAATACTCGACCATTTTCTAGTTGAGCAAGTAAACAAAAAGTCATAACATGATACCACTCTCACTTTGTTTCTCAAAACATCTTTCACTCAATAATGCAAGTGCGAAATGCAGTTGTAGTCATTTGTCCTATTACTTTAAACATTCACCGGCAAAGTTGTTAAGCAACAACGACAGCAGCAGTAACAACAACAACAGCAACAACAACAACTGCAGTAAAAACAACAACCATTAATGCTTTATGCTTAGTAGACAGCATTTATGATTGTCGCGTCGCTTGCTGCCAACAATTTTCCCTCGTCACAAATGTGTTTTTCCTTTGCTATTTATAGCCAAGTTTTCAGCGTCGTACGGCCGCACCGACGTTGGCGTTTTGGGCGTTTTTCATCTCGAGTTCACGTCAAGTCGTTGACTCTCTGTTAATGGCCAATGAATGCATTTGGCCCAAACGGAACACCAACAACAACAACTGCAACAAGTTTGCATTTAGCCCACAAAAATCTATCGGTGGAAATGTAGCGAATTTTTGTGCATAAAGGTGTAAATTTATTGCATTTTCTGTAACTAGGCGCAGCTGGGTATAACAATTGTCTGCTATGCCCGTATAACAGATTACTTTAGCACAGCTTCAGCTATTTCATTCAGTATTCATGCCGAGTCGCACATGCCTCAAGCTGGAATACATGAGATTCCATCAGTTTTCTTATCTCTCGTAAACCTAGACGAGTAATTACGAGAATTTCCAAGTTCAGCGCCGCTAAATGGCACGTCATCGAGTCTTTTTGCTTGTTTTTTCTTGTTTTAAAATAAACTACGCACCAAAGTGATAACACACCGCAAAGTTTTTCTTTTTGAAATGTAATACGAATATTTCAAAACTGAAGGTCACAATACGCTATAAATATCTGAGTTTATTTTGGAAATGTGCGAATACTCAAATATATTATTTTCACATTCAACTCAATTCTTTTAATCAATCAAAATCAAGTTCCACTAGCTGTTTGTTGATTGAGCCATTAGTTAAATTGAAAACTGTCGTTCTGTTTACAAACCAAACTTCTGTATACTATATATATCAACTCATACTTGCTACTTAGTATTGGTAGTTGTATTCTGGAATCGGGTAAACAGTTCAACAATGTTGAAACTGAGAACTGCGAATTTCGTTTAAAATAGCAAACCATTTTTAGCATTAACATGTGTTCAAATAATTATTGTTTTGTTTTCCTCCGAAGATATTAAGTATTTATGTTTGTTTCTCTTCTGCTTCTGAAGACAAAAAACAAAAAAAAGAATTCTTATTAATGATACTATTATGTGTGTTTGTTTGTAGTCCATTGTTTTTTCGCAAACGTAAAAAGCAATGACGTGTGCTTTAAATGGTTGGCGTCTATTTCTGTTCTTTCTTGCTATTCATTTACTTTATTTATTTTTTATTAATTATGGCCTTTTAAATATTGTGAATGCGAACCGCATTTAAAGCATCTTAAACGGTTTAGTACAACTATTAAAATTGTATTTCATTATTTAGTTTTTTAGAAAAAAGACATATTTCATTCTAAAAATTCTCGGAATGTATTCAGACAAATTTTTAAAAGATACTATTACTCAAAACTTAATGAAAAGAAATTAAATTATTCTATAAAAATGTATTTGGTATTTTATTGGAACGTAACACAAATTATTTAATGCTTTAAAAACATTGTACATTTTAATAAATATTTTTCAAGTCAATTAAGTAAAGCATATTTTATTTCAAAATTTGTTAAAAATTCATTCGATTTTTTAAAAATTTTTAGAATTATTAAAATTGAATAAAGTTTGAATAATCTATGCAAGAACACACATACAAAAAAAAATTAAAATTAAAATTATATCCAGCACAAAAATAATCAATTAAATTTTATTTATTAACTTAGTATAACAATGTACGGTTTATGTTACGTATAATTTTATTAAATCAATAATTTTGAACTTTGGTATTTGTAAATCGTTTCAATTTTTATTTTTAACGTCTTTCCCCAGTAAAGTTAATAAAAAACTTTACACATTATTTGTTCTTGTTAAATGACTGTAACTAAAGTCGTTAGCAGATGTCTTTATGGTGCTGACATTTAATTGGTTTTACTGTCTACAATCAATCTAATCCATATCATTGGATTTCTTGTTGCTGTCGTCGGTGGCTGATAAGCAAAAGTTCCAAAAGACTAAATGTTGAACTTTGAACACAGTTTTTATTTTTTATACGAGTGGTGCTTAATTATTATTAATCATCAAACATTTCGGACTACTGTTAAACATACTTATGTCTACAGTTAAATCTAATCAATATGAAAATCGATATTTCTATAAATCAAGGTTTGAGTGCTTTTATTTTTTAGTTAATACAAAAAGAATAAAATTAAATTAATTGTATTATCACAGATTGGATTAGCTTTTGATATAAAAAATGATTAAAGTAAATTTAATCGAATAAAAATAAAACAAAGAATATAATACCAAATCTCGTAAATGTTTTTTGGAATTGTTAACACAAATGTTTATGGCAATCGCCAATGTCACCGTAGGTAGTTTCCAAGTATTTTACAGTTTTTGTTGGTGTAAAAGCAAAGCAATAAATATTTATATTCGTAGACTTTAAAACGACCGAAAGCTGTGAGAATTGACTGCTAACCTAAACACAGTTGGACAAATAAGCGAAACTATGATGATAACTTAAATAAATAAACAATAATTAGAAATGCGATATAAAAGTTGTGTTTACATGTGCGTAAATGAAAATATTTCAAATTTTCTTTTGATGGCAAACAACTAATCAACAAATTTTTCCTCTCTCTCTATCTTTGCTCTATCCGTCTCTTTTCCTTTGCTTACAGATCTTTTTGCTGCTAATTATTTTGCTCTACTTCAGCTCGTATGTGGTCGTCTCGCGTTTTCGTCGTCGAGATCGCGACGATCTCTACTCAAATGACGAGGACGAGGTGCTGGTTTATCGCATAAGGTAATATAAACTGTACACAACATATATGTGTATGTATATGTATTTGTACTACACATATTGTACAAGCCAATAACCTGCATAGCTAATTACAATGTCATAAACTGAACTCGACTCATTTTTTCTATTTTTGCTTGCAGCTTCTGGCTCTGCACCTTCACATTGGCCGTGGCCGAGGGCGCTGCAATGCTCTTGCCGGTTTCAATAGCCAGCAACGAAGTATTGCTGCTCTATCCAAACAGTTACTATGTCAAGTGGCTAAATAGCTCTCTTATACAAGGTAATTTTTGAAAAAACTATGTATTTATTTAGTATAAGGATAGTTCACTGTCATACAAAAACATGTCTTAGAAGAACTTAAACACGATTTATACTGATCGGACGACCCATGTCACAAAGGTTCCATGTAACTTATCTATAAAGAATAGAATGAAATAATCTGCTTTGCTAAAATATTCTTCTCACATTCTAAAGATTTACATCTGCTAAACAGATTGAGAACGGATCAGGGGACTATATCGATCATAGTTAAATCTTTTATTGGGTTATTAGGCTTAAAAATAGTTAAAAATAATCAGAGGAACTATAAAGCTTTTCTATTGGTATTTACATAATAATCACAAAAATCTGAAGCAAATTTGGTAACAATCGGCCACAAAGTTTGCTAAACTTTTATGCCTTTCGCTAAACAATTTAGACAATACCAAACTACAACTAAGAATACTTGTTATTTAAAACACCAACGCGGTAAAAACATGAGGGGATGGTTTTATTACTGGCTCGTTGGACCGTATGATTGCCTAGAAGTTTTGCAGGGAGTGAACGACCAGTTTATAGTCTTTAATAAAATTTAAGAAATACTTTAACTAATCTTGACGTTTCTTCTTTTTGCAGGACTATGGAATCATGTCTTTCTCTTCTCCAATCTATCACTCTTCATATTTCTACCGTTCGTGTATCTGTTCTCCGAATCGACGGGATTCGTGGGCCACAAAAAGGGAATTCTGGCCCGTGTCTATGAGACCTTTACAGTATTCATGTTAATGGCCATCATTGTACTGGTATTGACTGCTGTGCTCAGTGCCGTTTTTGGCATTGAAAAGTTTCAATTCTTTTGGTTTCTAAGTGAGTTATCATCAAAGCGGAAACAACAAACTACTGCACCCATTTTAACTGCAAGAGGGTTGGAAAAATGCATTTAACTAAACGTTGTTTTTTACGCTTCACAGATTTGGGCAGCGTTCACCTGCCGTTCCTTTATTCGTGTGTCTCATTTCTGGGCGTAATGCTAATGCTGAGTAAGTAACAAAATATCACGCTTAACGTAAACTTAATTATCGTTTTCAATCTGTTTGATATACTTGTCGATATAGGCCAACTGCTTTGGATTATGCAGACGTGCCTTGGCAACACTTTCCTCAAACTTCTGCTCATCCTTGAGACGCTTGTAAGCCGTGGCCTTATAGAGCCAGGCACGCAGATTAGTCTCCTGCAATTTATCCAGCACATATTGGCAATCATCCAGAGCACGCTTGTAGTTGCGAAGCCTCCAAAGAAAGTGCATTTAGTTGTGGGTCATTTCCTATTCTACAAGCTTACTCACTTGATATAGCACAAGGCACGATTGTTGTAGGTTATAGCGCTGTCTTTAACGCGTTCCACAGCCTTGTTGTAGTGCAGGATGGCCTTCTCGTAGTTGCCACTGCGAAAATCCTCGTTTCCCTGACTGAAAGGAAACACATTAATCTTTGTTATGACCAATTTTGATTGAGAAATAATTACCAACGTTGCAGCTCTGCTTCGTGCTCACGTTTGGCTCGAGATTGAGCCCGATCGTTGGCATCCCGTTCCACCTCCTGCATGAAGCTCTGCTGATCCATAGTATTCGGCTGTTCGGATTTATTCGAGTCCTCGCTCTTGTTAATCACAGTGCGATTCTCACGCACAGTTAAGCGCACCTTATCCACGTCGAGATTCTCGAAATCTGCCGGTGTTTTAGCTTTCTTTGGCTCTTCATCGACCACTAAATTGTTACTATTTAGTATCTCCTCGATTTTCTGTAGAGTTGATTCGAAATCAGCAAAATCATCATTGGCTTTATTCTCAGCCATTTTTGTTGCTTCAATATCGAGTATGAAATGTGAATTGAAATATTTCACCAGCTTTTCTATTTGTCGAGTTGTGATGGAAACCTTGGAAACCAACAAATTCTATGACTACTTGTTTATTTGCTTTTTATGTTGTCTTCTTTTCAGTTTGCACTCCCTATGGATTCGTTCGTCTTTTTGGGGTTGTAAACCAAGTCCTAGTGCGGCCCATGCTAATGCGAGATGTAAACGAAGAGTTCAGCGCCTTCTACATGGAGGAAGCGAGCGTTAAACGCAAACTGGCCCACATTGAGCTGCACAATGTGAGCACTTCGGATGCCACTAATGGCCATGGACGCACAGTCAATGGCAGTAGAAGGAACTATCAATCACAGCCATTCCTGCAGCATTCGTTGGCACATTTGTATCAGCGTAAACCGCTTGCCGGTAATGCAGATGAGCAGCAGCAGGTGCTCAACGAAAGACTGAGAGAGTTGTACAGTGAACGCAAGGAGCTGGACAAGATGCGCAAATCGAGCACTTTTCAACGCACTTTTGTCTATCCCCTTGCCATGCTGCTATTGCTCTTCTGCACCGCCGTCACCATACTCCTGGTTGTGCAGAACACGCTGGAGCTGCTTATTGGCATCAAGGCACTGCCGCTCAGTACCAGAGTGAGTTCAAACATGAAGATTTCATTTTGTGTATGATACATAATTTATTTATTTGTATTTTCAGCAATTTACTTTGGGCATTTCATCGCTATCAAAGCTGGGACCCGTGGGTGCTGGTATGGAGGTGTGTCTTATCTTCTACCTAGGCGCCACCTCTGTTGTGGGCTTCTACAGCATGCCCTTTATGCGCAATGTGTGTCCAAAGTGGCGACAAACGTCTCTGCCCCAACTGATGCTTAACTGTGGCTTCATGCTCGTCCTGTCCTCGGCCTTGCCGCTGCTAAGCAGAATTATAGGTATGGATAAATTTATTAAATTATAATCTTTACTAATCGTTTGACTTTTAGGCATTACCAACTTTGATCTGCTGGGGGACTTTGGGGCCATCGAGTGGCTGGGCAATTTCCAGATTGTCTTGCTGTATAATCTGGTCTTTGGCACAACTACTGCCCTGTGTCTGGTCAATAAGTTTACGGCGCCAGTGCGGCGCGAGCTGCGGGCACGGTTAGTGGAGAACTATGTGCTCTTTACTAACTACATGAGCTTCATCAACTGATATTTAAGAAAGCGACACGATAAAGCTATTCCGGGTCCGGGTCAGGGTCAGCGTCAGCATAAGCATTATGCTTATCAGCTACTTAAACGCTTTATCGAATCGCCGCGTTTTAGTCTAACCAGCTTCTATGCCAAGTACTACAATCTTAGTCGTAAGAGCAGTCGCAATACCACCGCTAGTCGCCAGGCAAACACAATGAAGGACTGTTGAGGAGGATTTAATGAATACATCATACAGAACTGATAATCATACTTATACTGATACTTAGATTGATATTGATGCTAACACTGATATTTAAAATGTTGCGCTGTTGATTGTTGTGCTTAATTGTTGTAGTTTTTATATAAATCATGTCATTGTCTTTATTCACATGTGCTAAATATGTGATTAGAAATTAAACGGTTATGTACAACAGTAACTGCCGTCAACAGTGAGTAGGCTAAAGTTATAGGTGTTTTTTTTTCTTTTATTAGAATTTTATTAGTCTGAGTCCATCAATCATACAGTCAGCTCCTTTTTCGTTTATTGTCAATAGGTTATCCTTTTTATATAGATATACATATTTGTATTTATTTCAATCATATAATTTAAAGCATGCGTTTCAGTGTCATTTTAATTTCATTCACTAATTATTTATTTATACTATATATAAATTTGTTTATTTATACACATGTGTTTCAACAATGTTCCTTAAGTGGCATAAAACAAACGAATGCTCATCATTTAATTGCACCAACAAAAATAACACGTCATCTAAAATATATGTGATAAAAAATATAAAAAAACAAATGATTTAAGAATAATATCAATGCTTCTTTCATTTCACTTTTCGCAGCTTTTCTTCGCTTAATTACTTAAGTAGACTTAGATCTCAATTCTGTTTTATTTATTTACAGCTTAACAGCGCTATTTATTATGGTTTGAGGACTGAACTATTGTCTGGAATCTAAAAATTCACTGTGATGTTATATAAATTAGGATAATTACGAATTAAATTATATCAAAACCAATGTTGTATTTAAGTTTTACTTTGCAAAGCAGCCCTTAAAGTTAATCGTATGACATTTTCAGGTGTAGCTAATTAACATGACTAAATATTATCGTCAAAAGTTCAAGTGCAGGCAAGCTGGTGCAGGTTTTAATGTCGTTTGGTTCTTCTATTCTGTCATTTTAAATTTCCCTCCAATTGACGCCTTGAATTTTTAACAACGGCGTTATGAAAATCCGTCCTATATTTTTGGCGGGAACAAATTTAGCGTAGGTTGGCAGTACCATAAAATATTGCGATAGTTAAATAATCATAGACAATAAGTATCGGCTAGTATCGTGTGTTTCAGTAGTTTAGCTTCAAAATTTTATCGGAAACAAGAATAAAAAACAGAAAATGTACGAATTAACACAAACAACAGTATGTTATTTCGTTGATTAAGTTGACATACATATTATAAATTGCTTTTGATCTTAAAAAGTAAAAACTGTCCATCGAACACCCCCATTTGTAGGTGTTGAACAACGGCAGTGTTAAGTGCTGTAAAACATTCTTATTGTTCTCTCTGCATGCGTGTGTTTGTGTACGATACAATACAAATTTAGTGGCGTCGTTGTTTGTAAAAAAGCATTTTTTTTCTATTGTTTATAATTTTCGAATAATTATGTTAAGTCGCAAGCGTCGCGCTAGCTCGATATCGAGTCGTCAAGATGAGGACCCCTTACTCTTGGACGACTCGACGCCGGAACAGTCGCCGGTACAGCAAACACAATCGGCGCGCAAAAAACGGCGCCTGGACCCAACGGAACTGTGTCAACAGCTGTACGATTCCATACGAAACATTAAAAAAGAGGATGGCTCCATGCTGTGCGATACCTTTATAAGGGCGCCAAAGCGGCGCCAGGAGCCATCATACTATGACGTGGTGGTCAATCCCATCGATTTACTGAAAGTGCAGCAAAAACTGAAAACAGACTCCTATGACGATTTATACGACATGATGAATGATTTGGAGCTGTTAATAAACAATGCAAAAGCATTCTATAAACCTGAATCGAGTGAGCACCAAGACGCACTTGCCTTATGGCAGCACATCCAAACTCAGCGTCAGCGCATTCTCGACGCCAATGGCTTTGCCGAAGAGGAACCACGTGCCAAGCGAGCGCCCCGCAATGCCCGACGCTTGACTGGTAGTGCCGAACCAGGAGGCGGCGATCTAGACGACGATTGCAATCAGTACGAGGAGCTCTTTGCATCTGTAATGACCGCCACTGATCCTGTGGGCGACAGGGCCATGCACCCCATCTTCCAGCTCCTGCCTTCCAAAAAGGCCTATCCTGACTACTACGATGTCATTGAACATCCGATAGATCTGCGACTGATTGCCACCAAGATACAAATGAATGCCTACTCGACGCTGGTGGAAATGGAGCGGGATCTGCTGCAAATGACCAAGAATGCTTGTTTATTCAATGAACCCGGCTCCCAGATATACAAGGATGCCAAGGCATTAAAGCGTATTTTCACCCAAAGGCGCATAGAGCTTGAGACGGGCAAAGGAAAACCAGCTCGACGTGTGAAGAATCTGTCCAGTGCAGCAATTGCGGGTAAGTTAATATTGTGGTTCATTTATTCCAATCTAACTTTAACTTTATCCCGATTTTAGCACTGAAGGAAGAGCTAGACAGCTCGGACGATGAGGAGACCAGCAAGAAAGGCGAGGGACCCATGTGGGCATTATTCGATCACCTATATAACTCACCTGGCACCTCTGAGCATCCGGGAGTGACTGGTCCTCCACTGGGAAACTCCTTGTGGAAACTACCGGTACGACGCTTCCATCCCGAATACTTTGAGCTCATTAAGCGTCCAATTTCCATGAGCCAAATTCACACGAAGCTCAAGAAGGGTGACTATGCCAATATAAGCGATCTCACCGGTGATCTTTATCTGATGTTGGACAATGCCAAGAAGGCATTTCCTGCCACACACCGCACCCACAAGGATGCATTGAAAATGCTGAAACTGATGAATGCAAAACTGGTAGAGGAGACACTAGAGGAGACAAGCGACATGGACGAGGACGATGCTGATGAAGTATTTACGACTAGCGTGCAGCCAGAGAAACGTAAGCCAGGCAGACCACGGGTCAACTCCAACTCCAATCCTGGCACTTCTCAGGCCTCTAACAACTCCAATTCACCCAAATCCAATCGGATTCCCATCAATGCCGCCATCAAAAAGAAAATTCTAAGCATACAAAAGTATTTAGTGGACTTCACCGTGGACTACCGTCGGCTTATCGAGATGTTTATGGAGAAACCTTCGCGAAGGGCTTACCCGGACTACTATGAGATCATCCAGAATCCCATTGACATGAATACAATTGAGCACAACATACGTTCCGATCGCTATGCCACCGTGGAGGACGTCGTCGCTGACTATCGACTGATGTTCTCCAACTGTCGGCAGTACAACGAGGATTGCTCCACCATCTACGAGGATGCCAATACTCTGGAACGTGCGCTAAACGAGAAGCTTAAGGAATTCCCAGGTCTAACTGAGGTGAAGAGACCCGTACAAAAGTACAAAATGGGACGTAAGCCAAAGGCTGCTCTTCTGGCGGATCGCGATCGTATGTGGCAGTTCTATGAGTCATTGCGGGATTATCAGGAGCCAAAGGGCAAGCGACAGTTATCGCTGATATTTACTAAGCTTCCATCAAAGAGTGACTATCCGGAGTATTATGACATCATCAAGGATCCCATGGACATGGAGCGCATTGCACAGAAACTCAAACAAGGTGCCTACGACAGTGTGGATGAACTGGCTGCGGATTTCTTGCTCATGCTGGAGAATGCCTGCAAATACAATGAACCCGATTCGCAGATCTATAAGGATGCACTGGTGCTGCAGCAATTGACCCTGCAGCTGAAGCAGCAACTACGCACGGAACCCGATGTACCACTGGCTGTCCAAGAGCTGTTCCTCACCCTATTCACTTCAGTGTACAATCACCAGGACGAAGAGGGACGCTGCTACTCGGATTCCTTGGCCGAACTGGCTGAATACGATGAATTAGGCGAAGGTGCAAAAGTTCGCGGCATCTCATTGGATCTGGTCAAGCGGAGACTGGACAAGGGTGCCTATAAGCGACTTGATGTCTATCAGGAGGATATATTTGCTTGCATGGAGCGGGCACGCAAATTGTCCCGCACTGACTCGGACATCTTTCAGGATTCAATCGAGCTGCAAACTTATTTCATACGTAAGCGAGATGAATTGTGCAAGGATACGTTAAGTTCTCCGGCGCTGAGTTTTTCGCTCGAGAAGCTACTTGCCGATGTGGAAGTTACTAGGCAGCAGAAGGCCATGCAGGAGGAACAGGACCAGGAACAGGACAAGGAAAAGGATGAGTTCAATGCCAGTGCCAAGGGTGAAAGCATGACCATCAACCAGCAGGTCTATTCTCCCGGCGATTACGTCTACGTTCAGATGCCAGAGAACAAGATCCCAACGATTGTCTGCATCGAACGTCTCTGGACAACGCCAAGCAACGAGAAGCTAATGCAAGCTTCAGTCTTCCTGCGTCCCCATGAGACATATCACGTGACCACACGAAAGTTCCTAGAAAAGGAAGTCTTCAAGAGCAGCATTTCGCAGACAATTTCCATGGACAAGGTGCTGGGAATGTGCTTTGTGATGCCCATTAGGGATTACATCAAAATGCGTCCCGATGGTCTGCCTGAGAAAGATGTATTTGTCTGCGAATCTCGCTACAATGTCCAGGGGCGTTGCTTTAAGAAGCTGAAGAACTGGTCAACGCCTAGAGAGAGCAACAGCTCTGTGAGATTTGTGCCGCGAGAGACGCCGCTGGAGCTAAAGCGTGTTATGTCTGTCTTTAAGGAGCGCATCGAGAAGCACAAGGGGGAGCTGGAGGAACTCAAACTGCAGGAAGTACTCATCGAAAAAGAGAAGCCCAATGTGATCTGTGATGCTCCACCAAATGCCGAGGACAACAGTGTCTACTATCAGCAGTACAACACCATCTGCAGCGGTGTCATTAAGACCGGAGATTTCGTTTACGTGGCTACCCAATCTGGCAAACAATCTGTTGCACAAGTCCAGCAAATCTGGGAAATCAATGGCAAGTCATATTTCAAGGGACCTTGGCTATTGCCGCCCAGTGAGACGACTCCTGCACTGGGCAAACAGTTCTATCGCCAAGAACTGCTTCTGAGCACCGTGGAGGACATAAGTCCCGTCATTGGCATCGTGGGTCGTTGTGCTGTGCTGGAGTACGCCGAGTTTATCAACTCCCGGCCCACAGAAATCTCCGAGAGCGATGTGTACATCTGCGAGAGCGTCTACGATGAGCTGAAGAAGGCACTGCGTAATCTGGTCGTGGGAAATCTACGGAAGTTCCAACACAGCGCAGAGGTGACTGAAGATGAGATCTTTTACTTCAAAACCCCGATCAAGCCGGCAAAGGATGCCAAGAACGACATCAACGAGCTGTCTATGCTGGAGGACTCCATGGATGGGGATACGCCATCGCTGAGCTCTGACATAGTGGCCATCTCATCGCCAGCACCATCGGTAAACTCCACTCCGCTGACCTCAAAGGCCAAAAACAAAACGGCAAAGAAAAGTCTCACTGGTTACATCCTCTACTCCAGTGATGTGCGCAAAGGTAAGAGCAATAGGAATCCATTATGATCCAACTGTTGATCAACATCTTTTTCTATTTACAGGCATCAGTCAAAGCAATCCGGAGGCTACTTTTGGAGATATTTCCCGCTTGGTGGGCAACGAATGGAAGAGTTTGCCAGCAAGTGTTAAACAAACCTGGGAGGATCGTGCTAATAAACTCAACGAGGAAGCTGCGGCACTGCGTCGTGAGATGGACGATGGTCAGAACTGTGCCAGTCCATTGCCAACAAGTGCTGCCACAAACCCTGACAATCCTGGTCCAGCGCTTACCTTTGAGTGCCTGTGGGACAAGTGTGACGCTCAGTTTGAGGAGATGTCCGACTGCACGGAGCATTGTCTGTCTGATGCCACCGGTCACATAAACCGTCATCCCCAGGCGGGAGTCGAGATGGAGTACGTGTGTCTTTGGCGCAACTGTCCACGCATCCGCAAATCCATTCAAGCCTTCCCCAATGTGCTGCGTCTGATCAAACATGTGCGCGAGGTGCATTTGAGTAAGTGCGGCAAGGCTTTGCCCTTGACGGAGCGCAACAAGAACTTTGTGCCGCGCAAGCAAAAGCTAGCAGGTCAACAGTCGGTCAGTGTACCAATCCCATCCAGCAATGCAATCTCACCACGTGCACCGATCAATGTCGAGACGTCACAGCAGCTTCAGCAACAACTGCAGTTGCAACAGCAGCTGCAAAACCACCAACAGCAACACTTGCAGCAAACAATTATCAGTGGTCCACCGCCGGAGCCAATGTTCGTCACAGTGCCACCACGTGCCAATCGTGTCATCCATTCGGAGGCGTACATCAAGTACATTGAGAGTTTGCAGACTGGCAGCCATCTGTCGGTCAGTAGCTGCAACAACAATTGGCGTCGTTCACTCACACACGTAAATCCTCAGCAGGTGGGCAAGACTCAACTGCCCGAGCACTGGCTCGGTCCCAATCTCCGCGAGCAAGGCAATGTAGTGCAAGCCCTTTGCCACCTGCGCAACTTTATGCTGGACGATGTGCTGCAAATTCAGCACAGTTGCACCTAATTTCTAAACCGAGTTCACATTACAATTATTTCAACCTCTATTACATATGTCAAGTTAAAAGTCAAATAAAACAACATATATAGTTTTGTGCAAAATAAGTTAATAATAAACGAATGATTTATTATTTTAATTCAAGAATTTACTTTCTTTTTAATTAAGGATTTATCGGGCTGCATAGTATTTTTTTGTGTAACCGAGGATTTCTAGGGCTGCCACACCAATATTTGTATGAGAGAACTAAAAGTTACAAAAAAAATCATTTACTAAATGTCACTTTGGGCAGCAGCCCACACTAGTGTCGAAAAAAATAGCAACCAACTAGTTGCGGACTAAAACTAACACCAAACAACTTTTATGTTCGCCAGACACTAAACTTCGTGTTATTTGCCGCAAAAGCAAAAGTGTATATATATGTGTGTGTGTGCGTGTACCTCTTATGTGTTCTATGAACATCTGGCAGCCATGACGTCATATTGGCGACCTCTTTTCTGTTTTGTTTTGCTCCGGCAATACGACAACAAACCGGTTTCTCTATTGGACTCTGATAGTGTCACTTGGTTATTTTGGCGTCGCTTATCTAATTGCCTAACTCAGAGAGTGTTCTGCTAATCTTATGCACGCTCGCGTGTTCTCTTTTAGCTCTTTTCGTAAAATATTTGGGATTTGCTTCTAGGGCTCAGCAAACGAAATACACAAATTAGTATCAATTGGTCGCTTGTGGATCACAGTCGTTTATTACCAATTAATCCTATAAATATTTAGAAGGCAACCATGTCGGAGGGTGAATCGAAATTTGGCTTCAAGGATATGGAGAAGGCGTTGGAGACACTTAAGCTGCTCGAGAGCCATGACATGCAATACCGTAAACTTACCGTACGAGGACTTTTGGGACGCGCCAAGCGTGTCCTGACCTGTAAGTTGAGATGGGATATATTCTATAGTATGTATGTGAAGCTCATCAATGTTCGTACACAATACAGTGACAAAGGCAGCAGAGAAGGTGAAGAATATCAATGATGCCATTGGTGTATTCGAGGAGTGGCTAGAGGAGAACGGCGGAAGTTCATCCAACAAGAATGCAAAGACTGACAAAGATGACAAGGTGGAGACAGTTCCTGGCCTGGGATTCAAGGATAAGTCCGCGGCAGAGGCGACTCTGAGGTAAGTCCGTCTAAACTATTAGCTGTAAATACTTAAACCAAACTGCCTTTGAGGCTGAAGGTCGCGTCGAATTCGGTACGCCACCAATCATGATGTCATGTCACGGTTTTAGTGCTCACACATTCGGAAGTCTAATAATTTGATAGAGCGAACGATTCGATTTCCTCTCTCAACGTGTATGCATACATATATACGCACATACACACATACATATATGCATGTGCAAAGTATTTGGCAAATTAGACACATTCCAAATGTACACAAATAAAAACAGAATATGTTAAGGAATCTAAAAAAATATTTTGGGATACATTCAGCAGGCATTTTCTTGTGATTTATACATGATAAGTAGCTGCTGAACATGTTTAAATTTCTACCAGGGCTGACAGAAACGATTATTAAGCGCTTTTCTGTTGTTTTACGATTTAATTTGTGACATCGATATCAAATTTGATTTATTTTATCATACTACATTTTTGTAGCATATTGGCAGAGCGCGATCCAGATTATCAGAGACTGGCGATCAAGGGCCTTATCGGCAGCTCGAAGCGAGTTCTCTCCGGCACCAAAAATGAAGATAAAATTAATTCCATTAATGAAGGTGTCAAGGTATTGGAAGAATTTCTAGAGAAATTCGAGACAGAGAATCGCATCAAAGACAATCGCGCATATTTGGCACATGCAGTAATTGCCAAGTTGCCTGAACCCAAGGATGAGCTAGCTGCTGAGTTCCTCGCTGCTTATGGTGGTGCCAAGGCCAAGGGGAATTACAAGCATCTACGTACGATGACTCCAAAGGGTGATACTACTAGCTGGGATATTATACGTAATCGTCAGATTGCCAAGTTTTTGGATCAAATCAAGACTGAAGATGCTAAGCTATTCGATCAGGAGACAGGTGCCCCAAGTGAGCTGCACTTGAGTCTCATACACTGGGCTTACAGTCCACAGCCGGACAAGTTGAAGAGTTACGTAGAGAAGCTGGCCAAAAAGACACCTGAGAAGCGTAAAGCGGAAAGCGACAGCAGCAGTGATGAGGATCAAACCAGCAGCGGTTCGGAGTCGGACACGGATTCAGTGCCAAAGAAGAAAAAGAAGCAAGAGTGATAAACTTAAGAATTTTGCGTAACGAACAGAAAACGGTATATACTTTATTTAAATACGTTAACTCAACCTCAACGCGATTACATTATTTGTATATATGCTTGTATGTCTATGTATGTATAAGCTGCTGATAAGGCCTCGCTTAGATGAGCTATACATCTATCGCTAGCCATCTAATAACCAAATATAAGAATTTTAATATATATTCTGCTGCGTCACACCTATTTACCATGAGTGTTTTAAAATTTGAATTTCCACTAATGATTGAGGGGGCGCTTGTCATCGATAGACGTTCGATAATTTTCACGCTTTGTGGTGGCTGTCGATACCTACTTTGGTTTACAGCACTGTTCGTTAATTCGTAAAGTTTTAAATCTGTTATATTAAATAACATTTTCTGTTTAGAAGAAATTTAAATTAAATGCAAGTGCGATTTTAAGCAAACTGAGCTAAGATGAATGTCAAACAAAAACAGGCTTGAAATTCGAACTCTGATTGCGCCAACGACAACAAAGATGTGAACCCCTAAACTTCTGCACATACAAAATAAATTACACAATGTACACGAGACATGGGTGCACCCATAACAGCGATGCTCCCACGCTCCGCCTACTGATACTTATGCAAGCCACTGTCATAATAGTCAGCAGTTGTAGATTTTTGCACGCGAAGTGATTGCGATTGTGACTCGGAGGGTGATTTAGCCAGTGACAAGGTCAACTGATGTTGCTGATCTGTTTGTTTTCCCGTGAGATGTCCATAGGCCATGTTGAACAGTGCATCAGGATCACACACAAATCTATACACATATCGTTCACCATTCACTTTCTGCATGATTCCCTTCTCATAGTAATAGCGAAGACTACGCGAAAGCTTGTCATAGTTCATGGCCGGCCTGTTCTTCTGGATGCCCCAACGTCGTGCCACCTCCTCGGGCTCGATAAGCTTGAATTCCATACCACGACCTGTCCAGGCAATGCAGCTGGAGCTGTAAACAACGCGAAATGTGAGCGTTATTTATGAAAGATGCTCGACTATGATATACCCAGTTTTCACACTAACCTGGTGGCTGGCTCATCCAATAGAGCAACCAGAAACTGCCACAACTGCAGTGAGCCTCGACGTTGGTTGATCGTCTGTCCGCTGGTGCTGGTGGAGATTCCGTTGCTGGCATAGAACTGATCCAATCGCAGTTCCGCATCACTCGATGTGGTGGAGTCGACCACACTGGGACGCAAAGGGGGCGGATAGGTGGAGGATATAGTCGCATTATAAGGACCACTGTCATACTTGAGATCCGACTCACTACCCGTTGCCGTCGGCGTTGAAATGTCGCGATAGACGGCGGCAACGGAACCCACATGCGTCTGCGATTGGGGCTGCTGTTGGTGACTTGTGTAGTGTGTGGGCGTGGCATAGACTGCTGAGCTGGAGATGACGGCCGTGTGGCTAAACTTGAAGGCGGAGGCAGCGTGCACAGGTGTCAGGTGAGCATGGGACTGCTGATGTGTGTGCTGCGATTGCTGATGATTGTGGGCATGAGAATGTAGTGCAGTATGTTGTTGTTGTTGTTGCTGTTGTTGCTGCTGCTGCTGTTGTTGTTGTTGCTGCTGCTGTTGTTGTTGTTGTTGCTGCTGCTGCACTGCGGCTGCAGTTGTTGTGGAATCAGCGTGCTCTATCTTCGTATTCTGCTGATGGAAGTGCTGTCCAGCAGACACATCACTGCAGTAAGCAGCAGCTGCGGCAGCGGCAGCAGCAGCCGCCGTTTCTGCAAGAGATGAGCAGAACAATTGAAAGCCGCTTTTAAGCAGATTTATTTAGGCAAGAGAGAGCAGCAGCTAATTACAAAACAAATTAATACTCTGCAGAGCAAAGGTATTACAGCATTGGCATTAATAATGCACAACCAGGAGAGAAGGTTTCCAAAAACGAAGTTCGTACTCAATTTTGGTATATTTAAGTCCCATTAGAACCCAAATTTTTTTATTATATGGGCTCTGTCGTGGGATGAAAAAAACAATTCAATAAAAATCAGAAATTTGTTTTAGATTCAACAAAGAAGACAATTATAACAACTTAATTTTATACAAATTAAATGAATTTTAAACAAAGATCAATAAAAAAAAAAATTAATTGATTTTGTAGATGTATAAAGAATGGTAGAAGTATATTTTTTATATAAATCGCATTCCTTTATTAAAATTAGACCAAAAGATTGGCAAAATAGAAATGTTGTTATTTTTTAATGTCTTATGAAATTTGAGAAGTCGACTTTCAAAGCACTTTCGACTTGGTTATTACCAAGATTTGGTCTATTGACTGCAAAATAAATTAAAAGAATAAATTAATAAAATATAAATACTTTTTTAGATCTTAAATGTATTATTTACTAAGCAATTAAATGAAATATAGAGGTTCTTTTACCTGAAAGCCGTTTATCTTTTTCTTACAAAGTAAAAATTCAAATTCAGTTCTTAGTGTGTTTAATGCTTCGCTGAGGTCGTTCAGTACTTAAACAATCTGTTGTTGTTTTCACTAAATGGCCAAGGTATTTAGCACTCATTAATTATTTAAGCAACCCACTCGCAGTTCCCTCGTAAATGCTCAATATGCTGCAATTTAAGGGCAAAGAACAGAGCAATCTCGGCCCCAGACACAGACACAGATTCAGCCCACACTTATGGCCCTTTTCATTAGACTTTGCTGGTGCTGCTCCTGGCCCTGGGTCTGGTCTTGGTCGAGGTCTCTCCATGGCCACATCAGCAGGGCAAACGCGACTCGACGCTGGGCAAATTAAAAATTCAGTAGATACCTTTGCATAATCCATGAGAAAGTGTCGACAAGTAAAAACATTATTGTCGATAACAACAAACACGAAAGAGAGAGAGAGAGAGGGAGACTGTGTGGGTTTGTGAGAGGCAGAAAGGGGAAGGGTGAGCGCGAACCTGTTGGCTGCTAAAGCAGGCAAGCAGAGCCAAGAGTTCTGAGTGCTCATTTCCCAGTGGTGGCTACCCCTAACCCTAAACTCATCTCATCCCTGTGCTCTACTCAATCCACTCAGCGGATTGTGATTGAGTCGCTTGTTTGACTGCAGTCCTCCCCTGCCCCTTCCCTTTCTACTCCCTGTTTCCACTGCAATCCCAGCCGGAGGCCATGTATAGAGTATCGTTGCTCTCAAAATTGAATTCAAAGCCCGCGCCACCAATTGGATTAGCGGTTACTAACACCGCGGATATTGTTATTGTAAATTATGTGCGCGTTTTCTTGCGTTTTTTACAATTTCCATCAAAAGCCAGAAAATGTAAGAAATTGACTTATTGGCATTCAGCAGACATAATTTTTATAAATGATGAACGCATGTCTTTAATAATTTCATTTTAGGCATTTGCTTACCTTCATCGCTCTTTTTGAGAATACCCGCGGGTGGTGACGGTGGAAACCTGGCGGAAAATGTGAAAATTTATTGAAAATACACAAGAAATAAAAAATGGAAAACGTTTATTGACTTAAAGCCAGGTCAACAACTACCTCGACTGGCCTGACTGCCAGAGCAAACATACCTGTAGCAATACGGATGCGGATGAGCATGAGGATGAGCATGCGGATGCGAGTGCGAATGCGGGTGTGTCACAGCGGGTATATCGAAGAAAGTTGATGTTCTTTCATGGCGCACGCCTTTGACATTCACTGCAGATCCATCCAGGTGGGAACAAGGTAAAAAACGAAACATTTTTAATATGATTTTTAGTAGTATTCGTGGCAAAGGTTATAGATAGAGGGAGAAAGGGAGAACGCCTCGCTTTTGTTAGATAATATTTCGCATTAAGCGACTCTCCGGGACATCTTTGAGGCCACAAATGAATCTTGTCAGTTGCAAGAAATCTGCACAAATACTTCATACAGGAAAGTTTCAGAAAACAGACAACAAAATATGTCAATAAAAAGTATAAAATGTAATCGCAGCGATTATAAGTAAAAAGTTACATTAAAGGTACGTTAATAGAAGCATTTAAGAAATTCAATTTATTCTTGTCTTTTTTCAAGCGTAATTATAGCAGAGAATATATGTTTAAAACAATCTAAAATATAGTTTAGTTTCTTTTTTTAACGGTAAACAAATGTTTTAAAGCAGGAAAGTAAAATATTTAAGATACGCCGATCAGTCATCTATCTAAAAAAATTAATAAGTTAATGAATCAATTTTAATAATAATATTATAAAGACCAATTAATAAACACATATAAATTGCATAAAATTGTACATTTAATAATTTAAGATAGAACTTAAAATCAGAAAAGAAAAAAATATAGATGCTCCTTTAAAACTTACTGGATATCTTCTTGAATGGCGTGTTCCACAATATTTTCTTAATAAAAGATGTGTGCAAAGTGTAAAGTTAAGTTAAACAAAATAATTGAAAGGCCTTAAGGTTTAAACAAAAGCAAACAATATAAAACATCATCCCTGGTAGCAGACACTGCTGCCACTCCCACTCCCTTTTAGCTGCTGGCCAAGTTGCCCAAAAAAGGAGAAAAACTCATAATGTGAGTTAATAAACAAATCGTGTAAATAACTAAAACAAACAAATCCAGTTGATCGTAGAATTTAAAGTAACTGCCCGAAAGTATGCAATACATTTTTATGTTGCTGTATTTGCTAGTAAATTTTGATGCACCGAATGTAGAGTTGCTGCATGCTGGATGGATGTGGACGCTTACCATTGTACCTTGCGTTCAAGTAACCCTCCGTGGATGTGTCCAGACCGTATTTACCAATGGCAGCAGCCGCTGCCGCCGTCGGCGCTGGCGTCGTGTACATGACCAACTCATCGGCCAGCTGATGATGATGGTGGTGATGATGATGGTGTGCATACCAGGATGATTCTCGCACCAGATCTACTAGGACAAATAGCTGAGGAGTAAAGAGTTAGGTCTCAAAGGAGCTTCAATCTAATCACCATTGCAGAGGGAGGCACTTCCTCCGTTGGCCGTCGATGCGGAGCCGTTCATTAGGGCCGCTGCCGTCGGAGACGTGGCCAGACAGCAGGGCGGTGACCTTTGGCCATGCATGGGCAGAGGCAATGTACAGATGGCCTCCATCAGAGTATGACCGACGTCCATTTCGTGACATTTCTTGCGCTCCGCATCAGTGTGGTCGCAGCTGGAGGAGGATGAGGATGAGGAGATGGCCTTGCCGACAGCCGGCAGTGTGGAGGTGACACAGGAAACCACTGAATCTGTGGTTATAGTAGATGTATTTGCCGCCCCATGATACAGTCCATGGTGATGATGGGGATGTGGATGTGGATGTGGATGCGGATGTGGATGCGTATGATGATGATGGTGATGATGATCCAAGTGCGTCAATGTCTGTTGTAGCTGCTCCAGATGAGACTTGGAGTCACCGTAGTCGGCCTGTTTGAAAAGGAAATTAACCAAGACGCAGCAGGAAATTCGTTACAAGTTTTTCACTTTCGGGTCTTCTTCGATTTTGGCAAATGAATTGCCAATTTGTTATGTCTTAGGTTTTTGGGGTTGCTAACCGGGCTTTAAGTGAGACAAACAGTAACTTTAAAGCCACCTGCTGAGCCCACAGTCCCACCACCCATGGAGCTGGTCAGGCACCACAACAGGTTACAGATAGAATAGGATAAAACCAAATAGAATAGAATAGAATCGAATGGAATCGAATGGAATAGAAACAAAGTGTTCGTCACATTGACATACTCAAAGTGCGAAGAAGTTGTGGCAATTAGCTTAACAGCTTCTGGTTTTAACCTGGCTTTTGTCCTATGTGGTGTCAATTGGCCTTTGTTCCACTTAGCACTGCTGTCCATGGTCATTAGGTAATGAGCCATTGTCAACAGCAAAAGCGAAATTGGCTCAAACATTAGAACTGCCACGGAACAGCAACAGGGATTGGAATAGGGATAGGGATTTAGAAAAACTAGTGTATATATCATGCCGTGAGCATTAACACACGCACATCATATCACACACACACACACATGTGGCTGAGACAATGGAAACGCGCACTTTATTGACACTTTTACGTTTAATGAGCTGCGCCAACAAAGGTCAGCCAAGTTTATGAATGTTGGCTAATGTCACTCTCTCTGTCACACTTGGCTCATTATGAACTGCTTTCTGATTTACTTTCTAGCTGAGGTCAGCCAAAGATCAACAGCAGATCTCAAAATTATTTGTAAGTTTGCAGAGATTGTTGGAGTTAATCAGGTATAATAATAATAATAAACTATACATTTGGATTTTGCCATAAAGTTTAGTTGATAATCTTATTTTTTTGCATATCTTTCGTGTTTAAATCAGATATAAAAAGGGATTGCACAAATTTCATTAGATAAATATTTAATTTCTTTAATAATTTAAAGTAATTTTAAAATAGTGTTTTGGTTAAAGAGTGATCTGTCCACATAAAGTAATTCATTCAATGTATATAACATAGATTTTAACTTAAAATTTTTAAGAATATTAAGTGGAACGGAATAATAAGAATATCAATTATAAAGGGGTTTTGTTAAATACTTAACGATATCAGACAATTCCATATATTCTTAACAAGACTATGAGATAGTTAAGTTGAGCTCTGAAGTACTGGGCTATGGTAATTAAACATTTTATTTTATTTAAGACGTTAAAAATCCAAGCTAATATTAAGTAACTAACAAGATGTTTTTGTGAGAATTCTCACCTAACGTAATCAATACGAGCGACAGTCGACAGACAGTAGACAATTAGAAATAACTTTCAATTGATTCCAAAAATAATATATATTGTGTTCGCTAAACAAGTGAACGAATGTAAACAAGTCTAATCAGTAAAATTAAAGTTATTGAATTTTCGGCAGGCGTTGTCAAAGTTATAGTTACCAAACTGAGCTGTTTCAATTGTTGAATGTAAAATCACTTGAAGTTACTAGAAAGAAATGGTCTTCAAACATTCAAAGTTGTACGACTGATCAATTTGAACTTGGCTTTGAAATGGGGCTTTTAAAACCTACAGGGCCGCAAGTCTTTGTGGTACCCACAGAACTAATTGTTTTCTTTCCCCAAATTATTTTGTTTGCTTTGGCAG
The DNA here is from genome assembly GCA_035046005.1 of Drosophila acutilabella. Lineage (NCBI taxonomy): Eukaryota > Metazoa > Arthropoda > Insecta > Diptera > Drosophilidae > Drosophila > Drosophila acutilabella. The sequence continues at coordinate 1,128,853 of JAWNOK010000031.1, read as the reverse complement.
GTAATTTTGGTGTCTATTGCAAGTTGCAAGTTGCATCTTGCGTCCACTTGACACCTAGAAACTGGCACAAAGCGAACGTTGCGCTTCGCCGCACTTCGCATTTCGCGTTTAAGAATACAAATTCATTTGGTGCGATAGTTACCCTTAATTACAGACAAACATGAGTATCTGTATCTGTAGCTGTTACTGCGATACTTTCTGTATCTGAGTGCAAACAGTGTAAATGCTGGGTCTTAACTTGATGGGTAAAAGCAGAAAGCGGCAAGTTTCAGCACAGCTAGAAGAAAGGCAGAAGACAGACACGTTCTTCAGTGTGCAGCTTTCTCCTGGTATTAAATTGGACCTAAAGGTTATGTAAATTCGGTACATTAAACTTGAATTGCGGCTTTACATTTGGCAATACATAAATAGTCGGAGATGGAGGAAATATTTCCGCAAATTTTGATGCACGCATTTAAAGCAAGTGCAGGTGAACAAATTGTCAAATCAAATTATCCACATTATTTAGCGTAACCGTTAAATATGACCACCGAAGCGTTGCCACTTGGCACGCTGCAAGCTGATGACGACACAACGTCGCACACACGTAGAATTATCGAAATTATCGAAACATTAGCGATCATTTGAAACGGTTTTCTTCTACGGTAGTTTTGCAATTAAATAACGCTCGTAATGGCTAAGTAAAAGTTCACTAACAAATTGAACAAACAAAGGGGAAAAATATTAAATTCGCTTCGATCGACGTTGAACTTTGACCCACAAACTACAGTGCGGATGGTTGATATCACAACGCATTGCGCACATTACGAAACGACTTCGATGCTTCGATGTTGACGTCGTGTTTGCTTTGCGTTTGTTGGTTACTTTGATCTACTTTGCAGCAGCCAGTCATCAACCAGCAGTCAGCAGACAGCAGCCTCTATAGAAGACAATGCTTTTCTTTTTGAACCCTGTACTGCTAAAGGACAGATGGTCTGCTATGTGTACAAGTTTTTAACTAATTTTAATTACAGATCATTAGCTTGGCATTACTTTAGTTGGTATTTAACAAAAAACTTAATAAATACATTTTTTTTTATGACGAGCTCTTGAAAGCTTTGTAAACAACCATATTGTAGATCTAATAAATTAAATTAAAATAAAATGTTGATGTTTATTTTTAAAAAATTCATTAGAGATTGATCTTCTTATCGACAAAGTCTTGATGATACCTAAAAACGTTTGGAAATATATGAAGAATTTTTTGTCATTTAAAATTCTGGTGAATCTTGATGTTTTTTGTAATTTTTGGAGTATTAAACTTATTTTTAAAATTTTTTAATTTTGATGATTTAACACACGTTTTATGCCTCATGGGGTTGGTCGAATTGCCTGTTAGAACATTTTATTTTTGGTTACATACTTTGGCTTGGAAATCTTTAAGAACCTTTTTAACTATTATTTACACAAAAATAACTCATGACTTTGGCGATCAGCAAACTAGTACAGGGTCTCTTTAGGTTGTGTTCTCGCTTCGTCAGATGTTTCTAGCAGTTGTCTCTGTCTCTGCCTTTGTGTAAGTTAATTTTTACCACGCTCGTGTGCGTTGTGTGCCTGGCGCTTGTCGTGGAAAACACTTTCACTGCACATGATGAGGCAGTGACACGACTTCGGATTCAGATTCGTCGTCGTCTTCGTCATCGTCGTGAACTTCTTGTGGGTGCTGCTGGGGCTGTGCCAGTGTCTGTGTCTGTGTCTGTGGCTCTGTCTCTAGCTCTAGCTCTAGCGCCAGCTCTAACTCTGTGACTATGGAAGCGCAACCGAGCAGTTTCTCGGTCTCGGTTGCGTTGTCGCCGCTGCTTCGAGGGCATTTCCAGTTGAGAGCTAGCCCAGACTGGTGGTGCTGCGTCTAACAGTCATGTTGGCAACAAAACCAGGTTCACTAAATTTCAACCCTTTCCTGCTGCTCTGTTTGCTGCTGCCAGGTGAGTCTACGGAACACACAACCTTAAGCTAATCCCACTTATCCGAGTGCATCTCTTCTGGGTTCAGTTGTTTGGAGTCAATCCTACCAGACACCACACCGCTGCTCCAATCGACTAGAGAATGCACTGGAGCACATGCGTCGTCGAAGCGTGCAGCCCAAGAGCTCGCGTTCCATGTGGGAGCAGCCACAGCAGACGCCCTATCAGCTGTATCACAGCTTCTATGGGCAGCACAGCGAGCCAGAGGACGATTTCTACAATGTGGGCGGCAGTTCAAACTATGGGCGTGGCTATTATGCCAAGCGCATAGGGCGCACTGGGCGTCCCTATGGATTTGGAGGCGATACGCCGGATGGTAGTGGTGTAAGTGGTGTCAGTGGTGTCAGTGGTGGAACTGGTGGTGCCCTGGAGTTGGAGGAACTGCTTTCGGCACATAGACAGCCGCACAAGTTGTCCTTGTCCCGCGTGGAGGTGGAGGATCTGAAGGTGCGTGTACCCCCGGCCAAGGCCGCTTCCCGTTGGGTGGAGATCGACAAATGCAAGTTCAGCACCGAGAACTCCACGCTGGACACGCGTCTCATCTTTCCGGACTTGACGCTTAGTGGCAGAGTCGTGCTGCAGCCCACGGGCGGACGCTGCCACATGATTCTGCGCATGCGGCACGCAGGGATTGAGTTTCGCACGGTGCCCTTGGGTCCCACTTCGTCCGCGTATGAGCAATCCCGCCGCTTGGGGTCCGCCTCGGTGCGAACGGACTCGCACTTTGCTGAACCGGGTTTCATATCGGTCTTTGCACATGGCTGCCAAGGACCGAGTGGCATAAGATTGCGTCAAAATTCAAAGCGTCGGTTCGGCTATGGAGAGGGTCCAATGCCTCAGGTGGAGTTGGGTGAACCACATGTCATTATGGGCACAGCTGGTACCCACAAGTACCCACAGTCATCAAAGCCGGCTTACGATATAAGGCTCGGGCAGACAAACCAGCGGGATCAGAGCCTCAACTTCGAGAGCAACGAAAGATTTGGGGACTCCAATGAGTACTTCGATGTCAACGGAGATAATTTCTACCGACGACGTTTGCCCGGCAAACGACGTAGAAGGCGACGCCGCGGAGCACAGATGGTCCAAGCTCACTCGGATGAGATGAATTTTAACGAGGATGTCTTGCACTTTCAGGATGAGCAACTGCAGCAACTGGTCGAACCCGATGCACGGGCCTTTGCTGATATATTCGCTGGCAGCAACAATCACGAGGAGCTCGTGGGCGACGCCATGTCCACGGAGCTGGAGAAACTTTTTTCGATGGGCGTGCGGGGATTACTCACCACCTATATGCAACGTGCCTTACAGCCGGCTATCAAGGAGACACTCATGGAGAACATGGGCTATACGCTAAGCTATGGCTAGCATCAGGTGTTAAGTATATTAATTTAGCTCTAAAATATATGTGCAATGTCTGAATAAACTAAAGCTTTAAGTACCTAAAACCGAGACCTTCAAGGAGACTGATTTCTAGTGGTAATCTTACCAATTTGGCGGTATCCATTAGCTGTAACTTGACACTGTTTTTCCACTGGTTTTGCTATTGTTTAATTTTTTCAGTAATTGGATTTAAATTTGCTTCCGTGCATCAATAATTTTGAATTATTAATCACTTTGTGGCACTCACTAGTCACTGTCAGTGATCGCCGCATTCCGTGCAACGTTTTTGAAGTATCCGTGGCAACTGTTGGCTCTGCAAAAATTTGTAGCTTCAGCATGATTAACGTCCTCTGTCCAGTTTACTGTGTTCTGTGCTGGGGGTTGTTGGATTTCAGGATGCTGTGATCAAGTGCGCAGTCGCAGAACGCCCATCGTGAAGGCAATTGGTGTGCGACTTGTTCAGGTCACAGCCAATCGGAAGCATTTGCTTCTTTGAATTGACGCAATAAATGATTGTTTTACAATATATTAGTAATACTGTATAAGGAAAATATGACGCTTAATAAACAAGTAGTTAGTAATTGGGGAGTATGTCGTAGTATGATATTTGTATTATTAGTGATTATTTAATTTTACGAAATCCAGTTTATTTAAATTAAATTAGTTTTTATTGTCCTATGATTAACAGTCAACAATAATTCATGTTCAAAATTACCGCCACAGTATCAGTGTGTACATATCATACCCAGGCTATCTGAAGCTAAATTTCCCTATTTACACTACCACCATAGAATATTTCCCAATAATATTACGCGTTGTTTTGTTTCTGCGATGCCAACTGGGATATTAATCTACGTTTGTCAATCGCACACGGCTACAGAATGGAAGTGTGCTGTGAAAAAAAAATTTATCAGTGAATACATGTTAACATTTAATTATTTATTAAAATGCGCGGAATTGATTCTATAAATTATATTTGCAAAAAAATATCATTAAATATATGTGCACATTTTACTAATATGCACGGCGCTTTGAGTTGGATTTACTGCTGGCGCCAAAAGCTCTGATCAGGTGTTTGGAAAACTGTCAGCTGTTTATAAGAACAGTGTGCAATAATAGGTTGTACGGTCAAAATTTAAGTATTAAAAATAACATAAAATTCAAGTTATTACTTTTTATTAAAAATGTCATAACAAAGTTATTGACTTTACGTTATCGATACTCAACAAATACAAATGGCTCTTATTTAACAGATGGGACAGCAAATGACAATCATGAATTTTATTATTTATTTATTTTTTCTTTTCGGCTCTCCTCTGATAAATTCCCGTTTTTAAAATTTTATTTGTGTTATCGAATATAGTTTATATTTATCGATTAATCAATATTACCAACATCAACAACAGTGGAACAGGGTGGGTGTGAGAGTGACTAAATCAACAACAAATATTAATATATCCGCAGTAGAGAACTGCGTTAACGCGAAAGTAAGAAATATATTTCATCATAATCGAATACTATCTGTCTGCTGGCGGATTATGCAAAACGTACGCAACGAGCGATAAGAAGTAGGATGATAACGCGGTAAATCGGTCAGGTGGTGTTGTTGGTAGTTCTGTTGTTTGTACGCATTATATAATTACAATGACAACTGTAAACATATGGCCCTGGCCTCCAGGTGATCTGAACTTAAAGCCCTTGTTGCCGCCTTCTGAACAATAGAATTTTTTTAATAACAATAAAAACAAAGGCTGTACGGTGTAAATGACCAAGTTAATGAATACATAATTAAATTTAAACCAAAAACAAAATATTTCGATCGTTAACCTTGGGATCACAACGATTTCAAGTAGCGGAAACACATTTGTACATACGCCTACAAACGCATGCATGCAAAATGTATCATAATGTTATTTTTGCGTTCCAGATAATCCCATAACATCGTTGTATCCAGGAAACATATACACACAGACACACGAGCACGCATACATACACAACATACTACATGAATACCAGGTTGAATGATGCTGTAGACAAAGGAAGAGCCACGAATTTGACAACTTTGAGTTAAAAGCGGTTCGATCAGCAAACATTTGTGGACTGGCAACGCATGCAAGAAGCGCAGTCCGGCAAGCGCACGGTCGTCTCCGGCAGCTGTTCCATATACAGCTAACACAATGTCGGAAAGCACCGGCGTGACTCTGGCGCCACAGGGCGCAGTCGCCGACACAAGCAGGCTCAAGGAAAGAGCAGGAGCCATGACATCTGAGGACGGCTATATACGCACCATTGAATGGGACATGATGAACAAGACCAAGTTCTTTCCACTGTCCATGCTAAGCTCTTTTTCGGTTCGATGTTGTCTATTTCCACTGACTGTGATCAAGACACAACTGCAGGTGCAGCACAAGAGCGATGTGTACAAGGGCATGATCGATTGTGCCATGAAAATCTATCGTACGGAAGGTGTACCTGGTCTATATCGTGGTTTTTGGATCTCATCAGTTCAAATCGTATCCGGCGTTTTTTACATTAGCACATACGAGGGAGTGCGACACATACTAAATGACCTGGGTGCTGGGCACCGTGTGAAAGCTTTAATTGGCGGTGGCTGTGCCTCTCTGGTGGGCCAGACCATCATTGTTCCTTTTGACGTGATATCCCAGCACGCCATGGTGCTCGGCATGTCAGCACATGCGGGCGCCAAAGCCGATATGAATCCCCTAGGTATTAAATCGTGGCCTGGACGTAGTCGTCTGCATATATCCATGGACATTGGACGTGAGATAATGCGACGGGATGGACTACGCGGCTTCTACAGAGGTTACACTGCCAGCCTAATGGCCTATGTGCCCAACTCGGCGATGTGGTGGGCGTTTTATCACTTGTATCAGGGTAAGTCCAAGCTGCAGTTGTTCTAATGAGTTGTCAAATACTAATGAATCTACTTAACTTTCAGACGAACTGTATCGGATATGTCCTTATTGGGTCTCCCATCTATTTATACAATGTGTGGCAGGCAGCTTGGGTGGCTTCACAACGACGATTCTAACAAATCCATTAGACATTGTGCGAGCACGTCTCCAGGTACGTCCTGTTCAAATATAACCAAAGCACTTATCTTATTCTTACACATGCTTTTTGACAGGTTCATCGTCTGGACTCAATGGGCGTTGCGTTCCGAGAGCTGTGGCACGAGGAAAAGATGAACTGTTTCTTTAAGGGATTGTCCGCCCGCCTGGTGCAGTCGGCGGCCTTTTCATTTAGCATTATTCTAGGATATGAAACCATCAAACGCATTGCCATTGACGATCAATACAAGCATCTAATACGGTGGTAACGGATACGCACAAATCACAAATCGAAATGGCATCAAAGCAAATGAAATCCAAACAAATGATATAAATCCTAAATGCATTTAAGCAACGTACCAAGGAACCACCAGAGATTCGAGTTGCTGAGTTGCAACTGGAGGCCAGCGCGGGCTTCAACCTTTGTAAATAACGGACGAAATAAATAGTTTAAAACAAAAGCACAGGTTTAATTAGCTGAATTCAAAATGATACTTTCTGTTAGGCAATTGAGTAAAATGTTTCTTTAAATTAGCTTGTAAGCAAATTCGATATGTTCTTGCAATGTTTGATGTACGTAATTAATATTGCAAGGTGCGTGTAGTTTAAAGTGAAAACAATTATTTGTTATTTAATAGTGATTTTTATACATTAATTACATAACATTACAAGCAGAGGCAAGGACAACAACAAATGCTGCAACTATTATAGCACATGCATACTCTATAACAATCTTGTACATTACATATTTTTACTATTACAATTATTATTATTATAAGTATGTAATTGATGATGATGTTGATAATAATGTTACAATAATACTTTTATAAAGCCAAAAACAGAAACATAATGTGGGGCATGCTAATACTTGTACTTACTTAATCGTGTCCTTAATCTGTCAGCACAGTATGCCTCCTATAGGATGTGCTATATGTGTTACTTCAAAGAAAACTAGTTTTAGCATGCATTGTGTAATAAAGTACAAACCAAGAATTTACAAAGATTTTTGGCATTGTGAAATGTTGTTCTTGTGTTAATTTAAATCAAATTTGTATTCCCCTAACTTAACAAATTTCAGTTGCGATCCAAGAAACTGCATTGAACTTTACTTTTCAGTGCAATCGAAAATTATTTAGTGATAGTGCTAAGATTGCTAAATAAATTCCACTTCAAGTTGTCATTGTTGATTGTTTTTAAGTCTAGATAAAGCTTTATCTAGGTCAACTCACAGACCCACATGCTTTGATTTCAAAACTAATTTAGAACGTATGTTGACTAATTGAAGGTGACTTTTTGTTTATACAATAATAGTTAAGTTGACTATATGTGTTTAAGTATAAGAGACCGAATGAAAAACTGCTGACCTTTGATCGTGGCTTATATGTAGTACAGTGAGCACTACTTTGCATAGCTTTTTATTGTTTAACAAAATCAAGGCTTAGTTTTATTGGTTCGACCAAAAAGCAGGGGAAGAAGCACCAGCACACTTTTAAAACTTAGGATACTACAATGTACACATTAAAAAATGCAAGTGGAATATGTAATGAATAATAAACGAGGGACAACTTAGGAGAGCATCTTGCGGATCATATAGTTGAGGATGCCACCATTCTGGTAGTACGTGATGTCCACCTCCGTGTCAAACCGCAAAGTGGCCTCAAATACGGTGCCATCGGCCTGAAAACAAAATTAACCATATTAATAATGTTAGAATATATAATTGTGTTCAATTCACATACTTCGACTTGAATTTTCTGTCCTGGTTTTAGGCCACTGTCAGGTAGAGCAATGTTGTAGACTTCGCGACCGTTCAGCTTAAGAGTCTCAGCGTTCTGACCAGGCAAGAACTGTAGGGGAATAATGCCCATGCCCACCAAGTTAGAGCGGTGAATACGCTCATAGGACTCCGCAATAACTGCCTTTACACCCAGAAGGAATGGACCTTTAGCAGCCCAATCCCGAGAGCTGCCGCTGCCGTAATCCTTTCCAACGACCAGAACCAATGGAGTGCCTTCCTCACGATAACGATCAGCAGCATCAAAGATATCCAACTCTTCCTGGCTGGGTATGTGCAGAGTGCGTGGTCCGGTCTTGGAAACAAGCTTATTCACCAAGCGGATGTTGGCAAATGTGCCACGGGCCATGATGGCATCATTACCACGACGTGAGCCATAGGAATTGAATTCACGTGGCGTTAGATTGCGTCCAGAGAGGAAGCGAGCGGCTGGTGAGTTTCTGGCGATAGAACCAGCGGGAGAAATGTGATCTGTGGTCACTGAGTCACCCAAGAAGAGAAGACAACGTGCATTATGAATGCTCTGCAGCTTCGGCAATGATCGCGTCATGTTCTCAAAAAAGGGTGGACGCTTAATGTAGGTGGAATCTGCACTCCACGGATACAGCTTGCCATCAGAAACCTCTAGAGTTTGCCAGTCCTGTGAGCCCAATTCGATTTTACCTAAAAGCGGAGTTTAAAAATTTTTGTTTCTTGTGAAAATTTAGAAAGCGACTTACTATACACCTCCTGGAACATAGCGGGGATGACATGCTTGTTTTCCACATCCTGAATTTCGTTGCGGGAAGGCCAAATGTCACGCAAGAAAACATTCTGGCCGTTGGCATCCACGCCGAGTGGCTCCTTCTCAAAGTCAATGTCCACACGTCCTGCAATAGCATAGGCAATAACCAGCAAAGGACTGGCCAGATAATTGGCACGGGTATTGGGATGAATGCGTCCCTCGAAGTTACGGTTGCCTGACAAGACGCCAGCGCAGACCAGACCATTCTTTTCGATGGTATTGACCACATTCTCCTCCAGGGGACCTGAGTTGCCGATGCAAGTCATGCAACCATAGCCAACGATGTCGAAACCAAGTTTCTCCAAATATGGAATGACACCAGACTCCTTCAAATAGTAGGTAACAACACCCGAGCCCGGCGACAAAGAGGTCTTGATGTACGGCAAAATGTTAAGTCCCTTTTCGACTGCCTTCTTGGCCAACAGACCAGCTCCCAGCATGACCGAAGGATTCGAGGTATTCGTGCAGGAAGTAATCGCAGCAATGACGACGGATCCGTGTTGGAGCTTGTAGGTCTTGCCATCGTCCCATTGGAACTCACCGCTGGCCGCCAAGGCTTCGGGTGCAATAGCAAATCCCTTGAATCCAACCTAAAAATGTGGCAACACAGCCAAAAAATGCTGATTAAAGATTAAACGTTCAATGACCCCAAAGCTAAACCAAAACAATTTGTAGGTCAGTTTGTTTTGCTTTACGGAAGCGGCTTTCATGAGGCCCCAGCGTTGTGCAGAAAGTGGAGCCAGTTCTGGCCAAGTTAGGCTAAGTCAGGCCAGGCCCGTGTACAGAACTCGCTAAAGTCCAAAGAAATGCAGTGCACAATTTTTAGAAATTCGGCATAAAAATAAGTATCGAGCGTGCTAGAAAATAAATCGCAATCTCAGCGAATTTTGGTAATAACCAAAATAACCGATCAGCGACTGAAATCTGATGCGTTGGCAGCGGCCATTGAACGCAGTGGAGCTTATAAGAGCTGTATGGCCAAGAACCAGGTTTCAGTTCAAATCGTTACGTGGTGAAGTTACGCTCGACAATTTTTCAATATTTATATCGAGTTATCTAAGGAAATAGTAGCCGTGATTTTACATTTAAAATATTTAATATATCACAGTTGCTGTTTCTTTTAGATAGCTCTTTTGTAAGCAGCTTGCGCTACTCGGTGTACTCTATATAGCTTTAATTTCTGTTCATAATGCCATGTCGATTTCAATTTATGGGATACACCAAGTTCAGTTTTGTCAGATGTGCAAGCATCACTGGGCTTTGTTTATCTCATAAGAGTGAAATTTATACAACTTACCGGACTGGTCAGACAGGATTTAAAGTCCTCGGGCATGTTGGAGACGGAGACTCGATCGTGTGGTCTCTTTGGACCCGAAACAGAGGTAACCACCGTGGACAAATCCAACGTAATACTCTATAAAATGAATGTGGACACGTGAGCAAATAACTTTAAGTTTCGTGTAGCAGTTGCCAACCTGTGTGAACTTTGGATCTTGTGCTTCCTCAGCGTAATCGCGCAGTTGCTGCGTTGCCTTCAGGTACTCCCTAATGATGTCGATCTTCTTCTCGGAGCGATCTGTAAAAAAGCAGGGATTTAATAAAATAATGAGTCCTGTAGATGAGCTTATTGTACGTACTGGTTTTCTTCATGTAACCGAGTGTGTTCTCGTCAATGGGGAAGTAACCAACGGTGGCGCCATACTCGGGACACATGTTGCTGATGGTAGCACGATCGGCAATGCTAAGCTCTGCCACACCAGGGCCATAGAATTCCACAAATTTACCAACCACACCCAATTGTCGCAAGTGCTTGGTAATCGTCAGAACCAGATCCGTTGAGGTGGCCAAGGAGCTCAACTTGCCGACAAGTTTGTAGCCAATAACTTCGGGCAACAGCATAGAGATTGATTGTCCCAACATCACAGCCTCGGCTTCAATGCCGCCAACACCCCAGCCCAGGACACCCAGGCCGTTGATCATGGTGGTGTGCGAGTCGGTACCGACTACACTGTCGGGATACAATGTCTTGCTGCCATCACTGGCATCGCTTTCGAAGACCACACGTGCCAAGTACTCTAAGTTCACCTGATGCACGATACCTGAGCCAGGTGGCACAATGAGCATGTTGTTGAAGGCTCGAGCACCCCACTAAAAACAGACGGGGGGTTATAAAAAAGAAATCATTAAGTCCATCTCTGGGTACCTTTAGGAAAGTGAAACGCTCCTTGTTGCGCTCAAACTCTAGATTTTGGTTTTTGGTCAGGGCATCTGGGGTGCGGGCAAAGTCCACCTGCACGGAGTGATCAATTACCAGGTCGGCGGGACAGATTGGATTGATTTTTTCGGGATTTCCACCCAGACTCAGGACAGCATCACGCATGGCTGCAAAGTCCACAACAGCAGGAACACCAGTGAAATCCTAGTAAGCGTAAAGATATAAATTAAAGGTGATATACATTGATAGCAATTGATTACCCACCTGCAGAATGACACGTGCTGGCTTAAAGGACACCTCCACATCATTAGAGCCCTGCTTCAGACCAGGAGTCCAGTTTAGAATGCTTTGTACATCCTTCTCAAGGATATGGAAGTTATCGCAGTTGCGCACAGCCGACTCCAAGAGCACACGAATCGAGTATGGCAGCTGGTCTGGAATTAAATGCGTTTTATTTTATGTCTAAGAGCTGCTCAAATAAACACAACTTGTTGTTAGGAGCAATTAGATAACAGACACTTATCAGTAATAAAACAAAAAACAAACTAAAAACCTGGGCGAATTAAGGGGCATTTGCCTTTCTTTGAAGGTGTGCGTCCGCTATGCCCTTTAAAACTGATTGAAAAACTAAACACTGTGGAGTTCGGGTATATTGAACAGAGTTCACTGAACTTCAAGCTGCTTCTAGCAGTACGGACGGCTTTTTGCTTTATTTTTTGAATTTAAAATTTTTTCGTTTTTTTGTCGGAAATTGGTTATATTTTAATTGTGAATTTCTTCAAGAGGATTCACTTAAAAACAATTTTTTTTTTTTTAAATTAAAGCTACATGATATTTAAACATACCAATTGTTCAATCCGTTAAGTTTTTTCACCTTAATATTTTATTTGCGAAATTATTTTTAACTGAAAGTTAAAGCTCATCAAAATGTACTTTCATTGTCAAAGCCACAAAATGTATTTGAATTAATACATCATCATAATATTAAATAACTTAATAAAGTGGGTTTTTTTTTTCCAAAAAAGTATATAACAAAATTTTATTGAGACTCGCTTTTGTTTATTGCTAAATGATATGCAATCTGATATATTTCATTAACTTCTATTTTATACTTCTTTCCAATACCTTCCTTTTTCATAAGGAATTAGATATTTATAATTATTCATTATAGTCAAGTCACAGTTATAGTCAAAATTGGAATTCATTGATTAAATAACTTATGACCGTAAACACTGCATCTGTAATCAGTCAGTGGCATCAATGTTCACCATATCAGGTGTTCACTATACACACATTCAAATGCAGTTAAGACTTTGGCCAAAAACTCAGAATCAGAACCAAAGTCAAGCACACGTGCTGTACTTAAAAAATATTCAAAAGCAATTAACAAATGCTTAGCGAACACCGAGAAACAACTACAAATGGAATATGTGTTTGTTGTTATTTTTATTTTGTGGCATGTTAAAGAAAGAGCATCACACCACGAAATCGTGTGATATGAAAAGTTTTGAGTTTGAATTTGTCTTGTTCATGCTGATAAGTGTCTACACATATAATAATACAAAAGCTTGATTAGCGCACAATAATAATATAATTTTGGTGGCTTATTTGCTTATCAATAGACGCCGGTGTCGTCGACGGCAGCGGCGTGTGCCTACCTAGGCGAGCCCAACAATTAGAAAATGTCAAAGTTGATAACTTTCGTTTTCGTTTTCAAGCGAAGCGCAGGTTTTTAGAAAGCTGCGATTGAATGAAATTGTTGTGTCCTATATTGTTAAGTAAATCACCTTCTCGTTGACACTTATTGGACTTGCAAATGATTAAAAATGCGCTTGCCGCTGGGAGGAAAGGTGTGTCTGTGTGTGTTAGTTTTGCTTGGGGTCAAACTTCAAGTCATCGTCTGTATACTAGACACCTGCCTATGCTAAATACACTCTGGATACTTTTGTTTTAGTACCAGTTTTTTTTTTGTGTTTTTTGTACACGTAGACTTACCATATTTGCTGTCAATAGACGCCAAATCAAAGTATTTGTAGACTGTGCCGTCCTTGGTGAAGGATTTCTCGAACTGTGCAAATGGGTTATCGCCTGCAATTGCATTAATTTACAGTTTATTATATAAGAGGCAGGATAAGCTAAAGCGCTACAAGTGGAACTTACCAGACATGGTGTAAGTGCGCTTTTTGTGTTGCAATTAATTGAACCTGAACAGCGGGCGTATTCGTTGTGGAATGAACAAGTTTTGTGCTCTTATTGGAATTACCTATCGACGTTATGCTATCGATCATCGCTGTGGTTTCGATGTAACGCAGCGATGTTTACCCAAAAACGATAAGTTTCATCGCATGCTCAAGATTTGTATATCATTTAAATAAGCATAATTTTTATGACGTAATGCATACAGTCAGTTTGCTTATCTTCATTTTAAAACCAACAGTTTTTATTATTATTTATTTTAACAGATGGATTACTCGCACTTGTTGATACGATACTTTTCAGTTCGGAGCTATCTGAATTTATCGATATTTGCGCATTCCTAATTAATTCTTTGTCAACACGCGCACGCTGTTTGCATTTTAGAAATTTAACTGTAATATCAATTAAAAATGGGTAAATCAGACACTGGAGACTCTACCAAAGACAAACTGCGCATGATGCAATGCAAATTTAATCCGCTGTCTCGCTGCGATGGCTCCGTAATGTACAGTCAGGGTGAGTACTACAAATCAACAAACTGCTGAATGCCGGCTAACTTGATTGACTTGTAGGCGCTACAGTTGTTATTGCTGCCGTACTAGGCCCTATCGAAGTGAAGACACAGAATCTGAGCATTGAGGGAAGCTACTTGGAGTGCAACTATCGTCCCAAGGCAGGGTTGCCACAGGTCAAGGAGCGCATACGAGAAGCGGCAATCAAAGATGTCTTGGAACTGGCGCTGCTGACTGAAACATACCCCAGATCGAAAATGTCCTTACAAGTGCAGGAACTGGAGGATCGTGGAAGTGTAAGGTCAACAGAAATGTAGTTAATGAAATGATTACTAATACTATTTAAATGCAGATAGATGCATGTGCCTTAAATGCTGCCTGCCTGGCCATGTTGATTGGAGGACTCCCATTGAAGTACAGCTTTGCAGCGGTTCATTGCATTATCAACGAGGAGGGCGAGTTTGTACTGGATCCGGATCAAAATGAAACGATGCATCAACAGGCCAGCTTTACATTTGCATTTGATTCCGCAGATGGTAATCTGCTGTTAGTGCAAACAAAGGGCGCCTTTAAGATTGCTCAGTTTAACGACATCGAATGCCTTTGCCGAGCTGCTAGTGCCGAAATTTTTGAGTTCTATCGTAGCAACATAGCCAAATATCATGGAAGGAGTGCGGAACAGACTGCGACGGCTAAGGGGACCCGTGGAATTCTGCCCATGGAAACGTGATGTGACATACATTGGATTGAATAAAGCTTTTCTAAACATATTTATTGTGTCCTCAACTCTTACTGCTGCGATGGTGATCCCCAATGCTGCTGTGGTGCAATGGAAGTCCTTTGAGAACTTGTGAGTTGGATTCCACAATGCGTGCGACCACAAAGTCACCCACATTAATGTCCCTAGCACTGGCACCGCTCTTTGCCGTAGGCACTGAAGCTGCTGGAACTATGACTTTGATGTTGGCATCATTGCGTCCAAACCAGAAGCTATCGGACCGCTTGCTTCTCCCCTCGATAAGAATGAGCTGCTCTTGACCCTCGAAGCGCTTGTGCAGCTGTGTGGCTCCTTCGCGGAATGCTTGCACCATGCGAGTTAGTCGAGCTGTCTTCACGGGCAGAGGTACATCATCTACATAGCGTCTGTGGGCTGTGGTCTTTTCGCGCATGCTATAGGCGAACAGGAAGGCTACGTTATAACGAACGCGTTCGATCAATGAGACGGTGTCTTTAAACTCTTCGTCAGTTTCGCCGCAGAAGCCGCAAATAAAGTCACTAGACAGACCCACATCGGGAAGTATTTGGCGTATGTGCTCCACCAGCTGCAAGTAAGCTTCTCGGGTGTATCCTCGTCGCATTCTTGAGAGCACCGCCGTGTTGCCCGATTGTGCGGGCAAATGAAGTTGCTTACAAACATTTGGATAGTCCCGGATGATGTGCAGCACTTCGTCCGAGAAGTCTTTCGGGTGTGGTGATGTGAAGCGTATGCGCATTTCTGGCACGGCTTCGGCGACACTTTGGAGCAGCACCGAGAAGGGCAGTCCTCCCGTCTTGGGTTTGTAAACCGTGTTGAATCCAGTCGCCATACCTGCAGTGGCTTGGGCTGCCTGTGTGGTACTTTTATCTCTATAAGAATTGACATTTTGACCAAGTAGTGTCACTTCTTTAATACCCTGCTTCTGCAGGATCTGAACTTCGCGCACGATAGAATCAAGGGGACGGGATCGCTCGCGTCCTCGTGTGAAAGGAACAATGCAGTAGGAGCACATGTTGTCACAGCCTCTCATAATGGACACAAAAGCGGTCGGGGAGTCCGAGTTCAGCCGCACGGGCATAACATCCGCATAGGTTTCGTCTAGGGAGAGCAACACATTGATCGCCGAATTACCATAGTGCCGGGCAACGGCCAGGAGTCGAGGCAGATCCTTATAGCTATCAGGGCCCGCAATAACGTCTACGCACTGTTCCTGGTCCAGCAGCTTCGCCTTCAGTCGCTCCGCCATGCAGCCGAGTAGAGTCAACTGCAGTGGTTGCCTTTTGTTGCTCCTTCGATCTTTCATTGCTCGCAAATGTTTCAGGCGATTCCAGATCTTCTGTTCGGCCCCATCACGCACGGCACAGGTCACCAGCATAATCACGTCAGCACTGGCAATTTCTTCACTACGCTGATAACCGTGTTCCTGAAGTATACTCCACACAACCTCCGTGTCGTTGGTGTTCATCTGGCATCCGTACACTTCAAAGTGCACCTTGCGTCCCTGGCCATTGTAGTCTATTGAGTGCAAATATGGTATACTTTCCTCGGCATTGTTGTTATATTCTGTATTTATCGTTTTTTTTGGTTTCACGGTGAAAAAGTCCTTAAGACCGGGTCCGCGTACAATTCGTTCCACAAATGTTTCACGTGCACTGGATTTAGTTGTTATTTGCGGCGCAGCTTCTACTGAGTTTGCGGCTTTTGTTGTAGCAGCCACGGAGGATGCAGGACGTCTCTGGAACCGCCAATGCTGACCCAGACACCTGTTAACCATTTGCCATCGCAGCTTCATGACAATTTCATTGACAAAGCTTAAAAATTTGTCAATCAACTGTTTTTTGTTTAGGAATTATGTCACAGGGAATTTTTTAGCAAATTTCCTAACATATCGATAGGTCACGTAGTTGCGGCAGTTCGATAAAAAAATCGTTAGGTTTCTTTTTGTGGCGCACAATTTGAAATAAGTTTAATAATCAAATCACAAGTATAAGAAAAACGGTTAAAGCCTTTATAATTCTTTTCACCAATTCTCAATGTTTATTTTAAAATTCCTTGGTAAATAAGTACATGCAATATTACACGGCGCCCGAGCATCGCGAGTTATTTTGCCTCTGGCATATATAGAAGGCCTTTTCAGTGCACAACCAGTTGTTCATTTGAAATTCACCATTTCGGAGCCACAAGTGCACACAATGCTCGACGCCAATAACGTCGGGTTGTCCAGGTGACCAAGAGGTAAATGGCATAGGCAAACCATTTGTTACAGACATAAAATTATTGTTAACAACAAGATCGTTTCCAGCGGTCCAAAACCAAGAACTATCATTATATCCCTCGTTCTTCAGATACGCTGATATAATACTCATCTCCTCGCTTGATTCGATCGTGAGCAAATCTCCTCCAAATCGCCGACACAAGTGAAGGGCATCGTACCAGCTGACCTTTGACTTCCCAACCACGTAGTATTTTCTGCCGATTCTCGTGTAAGTTTGTTTCTCGGTAGCGAAAACACAAGTAACTGTTTTGCAGTGTAAAATAAATGTATTTAATACGAAATCAGATTTCATAAACGTATATCATACCATCTATCGTAGGTTTAACGGGAAAAACAGTCTCGCCAGCAAGTGCAGTGTACAGACAGACTGCAAAAATTAAAACTGCAATGTATTTCATTCTGATTTAAGTACTAAACTAGAACTGACAAACAGCAAATGTAGAAAACCACATATAAGAAAATGCCTTTTATACTACATGGGCTTTGTCACCTTTGATTGGTATGTGCAAGTGCATATTCAATAAGTTTTGAAATGAAATAGTGCATATATGACTATTTAAATGATTTATATTCAATGTAATTTTAACCTTTTGAAAACTCATTTAATATATAATTAGAAAAGGAGCTTTTAAATTTTCAAAATATTCCATTGAGTGGACTAAAAATTTAAGAAAGTTAAAAATTAATTACTCCTCAGAATG
The DNA here is from genome assembly GCA_035046005.1 of Drosophila acutilabella. Lineage (NCBI taxonomy): Eukaryota > Metazoa > Arthropoda > Insecta > Diptera > Drosophilidae > Drosophila > Drosophila acutilabella. The sequence goes on along the minus strand of JAWNOK010000031.1, from coordinate 1,111,161 downwards.
GAATTTAAAGATATATATTTTTTTATTTTTTATTTACAAATCTAAAAATCGATTTTAAAATAAAATCAAATCAATTTATGTGTATTCGCATACAGACAACCAATGTATGTTTGATTATGCTTAGATTGATTTTGTTTCAACGTGTTTTAATGCAAGTACTACACATTGTAATATCTCTAGACCGATTTTAATAATTTAATCGGGAAAAAGGTAGGTAGGGAGAGTATTTAACGGTCGGGAGTGCTCGACTGTACTTTTCTTTCTTGTTTTATAGGAAATAGTAGGAAAATTCGTATAAAAATGTATAAAATCAGCATACCCTGATTTTAAAAAAGTTTTCAATACAAAGCCGCTGTTTTAATAATGATTTCAATTGTTTAACAAATTGACCTCTTTTCCTTTTTAATTTTTTTTTTTTCATTGAATGCCAAGGTTTTATTTTGTTTATGCGCATTTAAATTTCAAGTCACAGCTCGACAAATACATTAAAAAGAGCATGCTCATCAATCAAACATTTTTGTATGGTATATCATTAATGCAGCACTTTCCATACATTTTAAATCTAAACTGCTGTAACTGCTGTAACTGCTGCAACTTAAAATAAGGTTGTGGTCGAATTAAGGTGCGTGCTCTCGATAGTTAAAAGGATTATGTGTAGTAGTGTAGTTCAAGTTTAGCACGCTAGGTGGCGCTTTGCAAACACTAAGGACTTCTGAAGAGTCATCATTGCTAACGTTAGATGGTGCTACACAAAAGTGGAAACGGAACAAATATTACACAAAATGCTCGCTGCAGGAATATGAAAATTGAGTTTAGCTTAATACCAACAAAATATTATTTATTTAAAAATTTCTTGGTAAATAAGTACATGCAATATTAAACGGCGGTACATGCCATATTATTTTGCCTCTGGCATATATAGAAGGCCTTTTCAGTGCACGCCCTGTTGTTCATTTGAAATTCACCATTTCGAAGCCACAAGTGCACACAATGCTCGACGCCAATAAGGTCGGGTTGTCCAGGTGACCAAGAGGTAAATGGCATAGGCAAACCATTTGATACAGACATAAAATTATTATTAACAACAAGATCGTTTCCAGCAGTCCAAAACCAAGAACTATCATTATATCCCTCGTTCTTCAGATACGCTGATATAATACTCATCTCCTCGCTTGATTCGATCGTGAGCAAATCTCCTCCAAATCGCCGACACAAGTGAAGGGCATCATACCAGCTAACCTTTGACTTCCCAATTACGTAGTATTTTCTGCCGATTCTCGTGTAAGTTAGTTTCTCGGTAGCAACACAAGTAACTGTTTTGCGGGGTAAAAAAAATGTATTTAATACGAAATCAGATTGCATAAACGCATATCATACCATCTATCGTAGGTTTAACGGGAAATACCATCTCGCCAGCAAGTGCAGTGTACAAGCAGACTGCAAAAATTAAAACTGCAATGTATTTCATTCTAATTTAAGTACTAAACTAGAACTGACAAACAGCAAATGTAGAAAACCACATATAAGAAAATGCCTTTTATACTACATGGGCTTCGTCACCTTTGATTGGTATGTACAAGTGCATATTCAATGAGTTTGGAAATGAAATAGTGCATATATCACTATTTAAATGATTTATATTCAATGTGATTTTAACCTTTTGAAAACTTTTTTAATATATAATTAGGAAAGGAGTTTTTAAATTTTCAAAATATTCCATTGAGTTGACTAATAATTTAAGAAAGTTAACAATTAATTACTATTCAGAATGGCATTGAAATATATATATATTTTTATTTTTTTTTTACAAATCTAAAAATTATTTTCGTATTAAAATAAAAATATTAATTTTCAAGTTTTTCAACAGAAGAATTTATTTCATTGTAGAGTCGATTTTAAAATAAAAAAATAAAATCAAATCAAATCAATTTACAAGCCAAAACAATAAAGTTTTATTTTTAATTGATATTATTTGTCAGTGAATCGAACTGCTAGAAAACTTCAGTGCAGCTAGAACAGTTTTGCCGCTGACATATGTAAAAGGCTCGTCCATTGCACAGCCAATTGTTCATTCGGAACGCATCCTGCCCGCGCCACAAGTGTACACAGCGCTCAGTGTCAGGATAATCTGGTTGTCCGCGGCTCCAAAATGGGTATGGCAATGGTAATCCGCTAACGGCTGATATAAACTGATGTTTATCAAGTAAAGAGTTGCCCGATGTCCAGAACCAATCAGTCTTTTCATATCCCGAATTCCATAGATGCGATGATATTGCATTCATTTCCTCGGTAGATTCGATTAAAAGTAAATCGCCTCCAATACGACGACACAAAAGTAAGGCTTCTTTCCAATTGACCTTGGTATGCACAATAATGTAGTATTTGTTTCCGATCAGGTTGTATGTTGTTCGTCGCGAATTATGAACACACTTAACTAATTTTTTAAGATAATACCTGTTTTATATAGATTCACTCAAATATATCTTATACCTTCTATAGTGGGCTTAACTGGCCTCAGTATTTCGCTTGAGGATCCAAGGCAGAGGATCACGGTACGAAAGTTAAGCACAGAATGTATTTCATTTTCGATGGTGAACTGAGCAAACACTCGAAAACAATCAAAAGTGACAAGATTTTTGACATTTTATAGCAAAACGAAGTATTTGGTTCATAAATTGTTTAACTAAAAATGCTCGACTATGGTATACCCTGTACTCAGTGCTTAAGAAATGTGTTAGTTGAAATACGGAAAATTCTTATAAAAATGTATAAAATCAGCATACCCTGTTTTTAAAAGGATTATGTGTAGTAATGTAGTTCAAGTTTAGCACGCTAGGTGGCACTTTGCAAACACTAAGGACTTCTGAAGAGTCATCATTGCTAACGTTAGATGGTGCTACACAAAAGTGGAAACGGGACAAATATTACACAAAATGCTCGCTGCAGGAATATGAAAATTGAGTTTAGCTTGGTACTAACAAAATACTGTAGGTGGTGTTGTAAAACTCAGCTTTTTCTGGGTTATGCAGTAGTTTAGAAAGTAAATGATTTTATTCTTTATTGATTTATATTACCTTGTGGAAATAATTAATATGTTTTTAATCATCGCTTTGCCAGTCCACTTCGCTTGTGCGTTGATTAAAAGAAAGTATATAAATCTGATACTATTAATATGTATGTTTAAAGAAATTTTCACTTTGCTTGTTAGAGCCATACAAAATATTTTGTTACGTTTAAATACTTGGTTTTCTTTGAAAACCACGTAAATGTTTTACAATAAAACAATATTTGTCTTTCAATTTGTGGTGCAATGAGATGAAAAGATACTAAACTGACCGCACATTTGTGGCTAAAGAGAAGTAGAAGCAGAAGATATTCGCCCTCATTATGAGCTTAACTGTTGGTCAAGTTAATAATGCACAAAGTAGACAAAGTGGCAGTTGAATGCAGCACGTTAACTGCTGTAGACCAATGCGTTTAGGCCAAGTTTAGTGTGACTCAGTTGACGTTTTGTGGCTGTTGTTGTGTGGCCAATAACTAAATAATTGCGTTGAGTTGGGCTAAGGCTTATGGCATAAATTGGTTAAATATATTGAAACGTGTGAGTGGGTTGTAAAATTATGGGCAGGTGGCAGATGGGCGTGGCATATTTTTGTCTGGCATATTTGTTAATACTTGCAAGCTGAAATATTTTAATGAAAATGAAATGAAAATTCCAGTTTTGGCCAAAAGAATTTCGTAATTACAGCGTAAAAATGCGGTAATTAAATTCATGAAGTTTTCGGCATCAACGCAACGAAGCGTTTTCCCATTTTCCTAGCAGCCCAAAATAACTGTAAGTGGGTCTCCCTCCCTCTTCAGCTCTCTCCCCTCTCTTTTCCTCTCCCTCTCTCTCTCTCTCTGTGGGCTGACCGCCTTGTTGGTTAAACATTTTCTTGTATTTTGTCGGCACTTTTCCGCCAAAGTTATTTTCGCATGAGTTTCGCTTCTGTCCGCTATAAATCTTAGCTCCGAACTTTCACAGCTCCAAGAAAACTGAATTTGTTGCTCTCCATGTGAATACGAAAATGGATGTGAATGTGAATGTGACTACTACTCTGAGTGTTTGTGGAGCCAAGCAGCTTAAGCTTATTTCGACCTCCAGTTACTGTTTCTCCTGTTCCTGCTCCCCTTTAAAAACGCATGTCAATAATTCTATTTTCTATTTCGAATAACTATATTTATGGTATTCAAAGCAATTAATCCGACAACTCTACGCTAAAACACGCGCATGCTTCTTATAAAACTTTAGCTTAAACAATTTCCAATAAAATTAGATAATTGAATTACTGCGGCAGCTAGGAATACCCTTGAGTTTGTTGCCGTTTAAAAAAAAAACATTTATTCCTTTGGAATTTTCTGGGTCGTCAAATTGTCTGCTAAATCCAAACTCAGAGATTTCCCAAATTTCCTCCACTTTCCCCTGCTCCTCCTACCACTGTCATCCAACCAAAAACGACACTTTTAGGCGCCATAACGTGGGCACACGCATAATGATCCCCTGAATGGCTCAATGCGTATCCATGGCCTTAAAAAGCATCCAAAGTTTGCTTACCGATTTCCATTTTTCGAAAAACCATTTGCCCCACAAAGTTGTCGCCTTCGACTGGGGGCGATTGCCCTGTTGCGTTATACAACACTGCGCTTGGTTTGCCATTGGGGGTTGGGCACAAGGAGACGGGAAAATGGCTGCACAGCGGTGTTAACGGCACTGCTGAGAGTAATTCGCTAACCGAAACAAAGCAGTCGAAAAAAAAAATGAAAGTAACCCAATGTTAATAGAAAATGTTGCGCTGTCGTCGTCGTCGTCGTCGTCGTTGCTGTTGCCGTTAAATTGAAATTGTCGCGCAAATAAAAATTTGCATATTTTAGCATTGATTTCGTTTGCCTCCCTCGGCAGTGATGAGACATGAGACACGAGACTGTGGCCCCCGTTGCGGGGCCCTTGGGATATGCGTCGTATGCGCAATGTTTCAATGCAGCCAATAAATTGTAGGGAAATAGCAAAAATTGTGCAAATTAATTACAAAACAGTGCATAAAGCATACAAAATCTATGCCTAGACAGTAAACTAAGCTACACTGAAATAATATTACTGTAATTAAATAGCTAAAAGTCAAATAAAACTGTTACGGATAAACCGAAAATTTCTGAATAAAATTGAGCAATAAATTATTTATTAAGAAACGTATTAACAAGTAAGATAAAAATTAGTATAACTTAAAAATCCGATTAATAAACGTAGTGTAGACCGATGTACTATATTTTTTACAAGGATGGACTCAGGGGGAGATAGAAAGAAAGGAAAGGCGAAGAGAAAGAAAGGTCTCATTACTGGATGCCAGTTTCAGTTGTTGTCCATAGTAAATCCTAGCGCTGTCACAATAAAATCCACTCAAGCTAAACATACGTCAGCAGTGATGAGAACAAGAAGTAGAACGAGATGGAGACGTAGACAGAGACCAAGAATGGAACTCAAGTTGAGTCTCCGGCTCCAAGGCAAAGTTACGTAAATTTATGCGATGGTCAGAATGAGCATTTGGAAAAAATGTTGTCCCTGTCGTTGAGTCAAAGAGGCGCAGAGCGTAATACAAAACGGCTCATTGATTTATTTACGAGCTCATCTGATGTGACCCAGACTACACCATCTAAATACAAGGCTGCACTGCTGCAACAGTGGACAGTGGACAGTGCAGAGAGGGCGTGGCTGAGCGTAAAAAGAGACTACAAATGAATCTTAACTTTAAAGAGCTATAAGAATTAGCAGTAAATGTAATAATTTATTGATTTTAAATAATCTTAGTTTATTTCTTTTAATTTTAATACATGACAATTTAATTGCTTAACATAATTTAAATAATTTGTGTATAAAGTTCAATTATTGTATTTAATAAATGATGTCGTAACTAATTTTCTTTTCCTTTTGTGCTTTTCTTGCATTGGTACCACTGTGCAAGGCCTCTTCATCTCCATGTTATTCTCTGATTCACAATTTCTTTTTCGCCTGCCTTTGCCGTACATTGTGACTTACATAAACTGTACTCGTTTTGTTTGTGAAGTCATTTAAAATTTCGCGGATCGTAGATCTTTTGTGGGGTTTTGACACACAATATGCGTTGAGATGGGTGAAGGCATGGGCAGAAGGAAAAGGAAAAGTAGGATGACGGAAGCAGTACGGTAAAGTAAAGCAAAGGACCTTCGATCAGCTTTAAAGGGTGTATATTTTGCGTGTCGCATCGTGTTGCAACGCGTCGTTTGCTGGTAATTTTCATTGTCACGTGGCGGTAATTACCGGTGTCGGCAGACACACACCCAACTCCACACACACACACGCGGATTTGAACTGCACGCCAGTCAACACTCGCTGGCTCAGCGGGCTCCACATACACACACACACATAGCTACTCTGTGCATGTTTTTGCAAGTCCCTGCATGTCCCTGCTGGTCGCTGCGTGCTGTGTCGCGTCGCGTCGCGACGCATTTTACAATTTCAATTCATTGAATTTTAACGGCGCCTACAACAGCTACCGCACTCTCTGCGCTCTCTGTTCTCTCCTCTCTCTGCTTTCTCCTTTCTCCCCTTTCCGTCTGTCTGTCGCTCGTCCCATGTGGCCAGTGTTAACCAAAAGTCTGTAAAACGTTGTGTGCAACATTTGGCATAGTGTTGCTGCCGCTTCCTGCTGACTGCCAGTTGGGCGGGGCGAATGGCAAACTCAGACTGCAGGCGGCCTTTGTCAATAACCATTGTCCACTCGCATCGGCAGTCTGAGTTGTTCCCGATATTAAAACGTGTTTTATCACGCGCCGCCATTTCGCGGCCGGTTATTCATTTCAATTGCGGCCAGATTGCACTTTTCAAGTGCCTGTTAATGCACTTGCTTTGTCTGTGTGTGTGTGTGCCTATCTATGTGTGTGTGTTGGCCAAGTTAAAGCTGCCACTTTCTAACAGCAAAAATTCAAATTAAGCAAAACTCACCGAAAATGTCACCAAATCAAAATGAGAAAAGGGTTGGATGATGAGTAAACTGTGCATTCCATTTTAGCACAACTTGGAGCAGTAGCAGCAGAAGCAGCAGCTGTTGTTTGTCCTTTGCCGCCATTTTGTGCGTGCCATGCTATCTCGCTCTCTCCCCTGTCTTTCTCTGTGTGTGTGGGTGTGACTGACACAGTGATGCCAACAGTTAGCTACAAAAAATGAATGAACCTGCCATACGACAAAACTGGAAATATTTCGATTAATTGAAAGAATTAAAAAATAATAAAATCGTTATTAAAAAATAATTATATGTATAAAGAAGAATCCGGTTATACCGACTCCGCTTAAAGCGTCATTTCGACGAAAATTTCATGACTTTTTGGTCCCCTTCTCCTTGGTCTCCGGGGGTTTCCATTGGTTAAAGCGTCTAACGGGTATAACGACGTAAAACGTCGGTCCCTTGAGTGCCGTAATAACCGGATTCAACTGTAGTTAAAAAAGAGTTAAATAAAAATATTAAAAAAACTCCAAAAATATCTTAAGCTTGCAGTTTTTGAATACATTTGCTGTCACTCTCATCGGGACTCATAAATCATAGAATTATTTTTGGTAAGCGAATGCGTTTTGATAATTTCTTGTTTAAGCTATTAATTTTTAGTTTTTTGACTTGACAAACTGAATAAAAACAAAAGATCTATCCGTAAAAAAGCCAAAACGACAACACTGACAAACCTTGCTACATTTTCGTTTTGCAATTTCATTAAATTCCAGCATCCGCCATAAATCTTCCACTCTTCAGCACGGCTTCTGTGCTTTGAAGCGATAAAGGTACGTCTGGCTGTGTGATGGCTGCCCCCAAAATGCCAAAAGCAACAGCAACAGCAACAACAACAACATGGGCTTTTATATTGGGGCACAAACTCACACGCACACACGTACCAACACACACTTACATATATACACAAAATGGCCGTTGAAGTGGTTGAAAGCGATTACGTTGAATACCAAAGGTTGATGTGTGTACTATGCACACTTGGCTATGTGTGTGCGTGTGTTTTGTTACTGTTTAAATGTTGTATGAATGAGCCTTTTTTTAGACCTCGTACTTAAAAAAAGGACAGAGGTATATTAGGTATAACATAAATACGTTCTTGATCTGCATCAAGTGCTGGTTCGATATGAAAATGTTCATCTGTTCTTCTGTATGAAAACGTGGAACACAGAGTCTAAAATTCCAATAGATATCAGACGTATATCTGCGTTTATTGTAGAAAACTTAATTGCTTTTTGAAAAACTTCAACCGAATGTTCGCATTGTATGAATATATGATAAGGCTGTCACAAAACCAATCTGTGGTTATAGTCTATGTAATAGAAATGAAAAGCCTTTTGTTATGTGAAATATTTCATAGTAAGTATGATTTTACATATTCATATTGTATTTTCAAAACAACTGCTGATCATATGTTATAGCGAACTTAGAGACAATGTGTCCAAAATCAGTAATAAATATGGATAAAGTTTCTACTTATATTGAACTTCCATTTTAACTTACACATTGTATATGTATTATTTTACCACATTTTATAAAATTTATTTATAATCGGAAGGCCCCATTTTATCACTCCTATAGAACCAATCAGTCACATATTGAAATTAAGTAGGAGAAACTTTTATTTATGTAAGACATCTTAGAAGACATGCCCATAGTACTCTGTGTTCGTGCTTTGTATAAGTGCAGGGTCTTTTAAAGTCGTTTTGCACGCATCTAGCGCCTTCTGGAAGTTTTTGTTGAGGACAAACTAAAAGAGGGCCGGAGAGCGAGAGTTATTTGGGGCTCGTTTTTTGGGGTTTTGCGCTTCAGTTGTAACTCTGCTTTTGAAAAGTTTCTTTGGACAGTGTAAAGCATAAACATGGCTTAGTTACACTACAACATGGCCTATTAACTTGTGATAGCCACAGTCAGGCACTTTAAGTTGTCCCATAAACATATTAAATTCTTAATAAGATAACATCATAAGTGCTGTAAACCTTCCAAACTAAATATCTGTCTTGAATTCCGTTTCTTTTTGTTTTTAGACCCCGTAACCCAGAGGGGTAGAGGAGTGTATTAGGTTTGTCAGAAACAAAATGTACGTAACAGGCAGAAGAAATCATGGCGTGGCAACAATTTAAAATAAATTTGGTCTGCCTGACGTGTAGACAAACTTTCATAATCTCTGAGGGTTTCATGCGAAGGGATGGACGGAAAGACATTGCTATATGGGCTCGGCTGTTGATGCTGATCCAGAATATATATACTTTATGGGGTCTGCCACGCCTCCTTCTGCCTGTTACATACATTTGCACAAACCTAATATACTCTTGCAGAGAATATAAAAAGGAGATGGAGGAAGCCACAAATCAGTTGACCGAGCGTTAACCTAGCGGACGGTCCCTGACGTTGACTATTTTTACTGTTTTAAAAAAAATGTTGATTTTAATATATTCTATGGCCACAGAAAAATTTTAAATTGTCTTTTTAATCATGTAGGATATATTTGTTGTATGTTTGTTCAGTGTAAGCTCAGTATCATTGGTCTAGAATTTAATGGGTTCCTTATCGGACTATACCCGATAGCCCAAAATCGATCGGTTCAATATTAGGACTTTGTATAAAGTCATATATTGCAGCTAAACTGACGTATTGTCTATATCAATAGTATAGCTATCCCTACAACTATATTCTATAACTCCCATAGTAATTTGGTCAAGAATTGCTTGTTTCTATGGAAAAGCGCGCTCTATATTAAGTACGGGGTCTTTTATATTCTGCATGCTCGACTGTTGCCTTTCTTACTTATTTTTACTGTCATGGTTGTTAAGGGACATTGCCACTGCTTGGTGGTGGGGGAGTGGATAGGAGTAGGGGACAGTTGCAACCCCTTAGCCGGGAGAAATCTTGAGAAGATGGTCCAAGACAAGAGGAGAGCACAGCTGTTCCGTCGCTTCTGTCGCTTATTAAATTGAAATCCCCACTTCAAGTTGTCGTTTCCGCTGCAGTTAAATATTTTCACAACCACACAGAAAATTATTATTTTATTTCCTTTCCTTTTCTTCTCTTTCTTTTTGTCTTCATTTTTCGCTTTCCCTGTAAACTTTCGTTATGCAGAAATTTAAATTAAAGTTAAATCTTGCAATGTTTCCATTTGAATACACTTTAGCGGGGGATATGATAACTATCAGCAGATATTAAATACTATTTTTTTGCATTTTTTTTTTTTGGAAATTATTTCTTCAGCTTTCATTGAAAAGAACGATAAAACACTTGAATTTATTGTGGCGTGATTTAGAAAATGTATGAAGTTCACAAAAAATTTTAACCCTTTACTTTTCAAGACCGCCTGCAGGCGGTCAATCTTATTTGATGTCCCAATATGGTTTTTAATACGATATTATTCAATTTTATTGTTTTATCTATTTAAGAAAATCCTAAACAATTTTTTATGACGGCTATTTACATTAGTAACGTTTAGTAATTTAATAAATAATTGTATTTTAATACATAAATAATTTGTTATTAAAATTTTTTAATGTTTTCTTTAAACTGAATTAATTTTGTTTATTTTGTTGAAGATTCAAATTTTTGAAATTTATTGAACGCTAGTTTGTACAAATTCAATTATAAATTATATATTTTTTAGCGAATATTTTTAAATTTGACATTTAACTTAACTCTTAACTTTCAGAGTTATATATCTGCCATAGAAATAAGTAAATATATAAGTGACATTTAATATCAAATGGTTTTAAAATGAATATTCCTGGTTTAAAGAAATTTGTTTATTTTTATCCTATTTATAGATTATTTTTTAAATCATGTTTTTGTAGAGCATCTGAAGTGCATAACAGTTTTCATTTATTCGGTCGCGTTCTAGTTGAATATAAATATTTTTTGAAATTTGTTTCCTGTTGTTGTTTCTACTGCTGCCAGTTGACAATTTTATAAGCCATCGTCGGCTCTCGCTGTCCCTGTTCCGTCTGTCTCCAGATGCTGCTCCTGTTCCAGCTCCAACTCCTGATGATGCTCCTTCTCCCACACCTCCAGCTACTCCTGGCGCTGTTGGTGGAACTGCGCGTGGCGCTATAATTGAATGTCTCAGGTGTTTTGTCAGACATTGCTTAAGCCTTTGCTGGGATTTTCTTCCACGTTCCCTGCGTTCACAATCCAAATGCTTGTGACTTTTTAAAGCGCTTAAAGTGCTGCAGGACACTTTTTTTGCGCAGCCAGAAAAGGGCCAGAAAAGCTGCTAAGGGGTGAGGTGAGGTGATGTGAAGTGTTGGAGGTGCAGGGTAGGGGTGTGGGCATGGCTTTTGTGTATACACCATGTGACATTCAAATCCGCGCTGTTTCACTGCCTTGCCTTTTGCCTAATTAAAACATTCATCTTCATTTTCACCTTTTGCCTAATTAATTCACACAAAAATCAACTAAATTAATATGAAAAGAGCCAAAGAAGCTGCCAAGTTAGTTGACCAGCTACCACGACCACTCCCCCAGCCGCAGCCACAGCCCCAACCCTCCAAACAGTTGTTGTTGTTGCTGCTTTTCGGACGCTAACGAGAATTAATGGTTTGCAGTGTGGCACACAATTACAACGACAACGAGAACCAGAACGAGAAAATGGAGGAAAATCTTAGGTAAGCAGCAAAATTGTCACCATTGCGCTCTGGAAAAACCTTAGCTAGTATACGTAATTGGCTTTGTGTACGAGTGTGTGGAGTGGGGAGGGGCTGGGTATGGGGTGTGGGGTGTGGGTGGCCAAGGGAGTGTCAAAAACTGCTCAATTTACGTGTCGTGAAATTAATTTATGCCCAATGCAATAACCTCGGTAACGTCAATAAAATACATTACAGGGCAACAGAATATCCATCGAGTTGAGGGCAACTAAGAAGGGCAGCAAATGGAGGGGTGTAGGTGTGTGTGAGTCGATGCCTAATTGTGCTCTGTCAATTTGAAATTAAAATTGTATGCTGCACACACACACACACAGTGACACACATAAGTAGAATACACGAGTGTAGGTGTAAGAAATGCGACTTGCGAAAAATTTCCATAATTTAGCGATATATATGCAAGTGGCGCAATTGAAGCGTAATTAGACTTTGGCACTCACTCACACACACCAAGACACACACACACACACACTTTAACACACACCCACTCACACATCTAACATACGAAATTGGCTATCGTCTGGTGCGAGCTGCTGGCGCTAATTGGTTTCTGGTCAACAGCAAGGTGGGCGGGGCAGGGACAGTGGGAGGGTACATGGGAGGTAAGCCAACAACGCCATCTTTGGCAGGGATGCCTTTCAACGGACGCCAATTAAAAACGTGCGCACATTATGCTTTATTGAGCTCTCACTCCCCCGCAACAAATAAGCTGAAGTATGTGAAGCAGGTGGGGAATGCGGGGAGGAGAATGGAGGGAGAGAGTAGAGCAGAGGGAAGCGAAAAGAAAAGATAGAAGTTCGATTGCCTTCTTGTTACCTGTCTTGCTGATGGGGGCGTGCCTTTTAGCAATAATAACGTCCTCGGTTGGCCATAAAACAAATCATACAACTTTATGGTCACCTTACCAATACCAACAACAACAACAACAATGTCCACTGCGAACTTTATCTTTTTATATGCAGCATTATTGCCACAGATTAGACACGGGATTTGGTACATTGTATTGGACTACAGTAGCAAGTACCCATGTGTGTGTGTGTGTTGTGTATTCATTGTGTGTGTGTGTGTCTCCTCCATTTCTTTTTTTCTTGTCCTCTCTCTGGTTTTTTCGATTGCCAGCAGAACGAATTAAATATGACCATTTGTATAATGGTCGAGACTCTCGAATCCGCTATGCGATATACACGTATCTATATGCGAATACTTATGTGGGTAACTGTGGGTATGAGTGCTGTGCTGCTCTAAGGGTGCTGCGTGTTTGGGTATTTATATTGGAATACATATACACATATATATTTGATATGACTCTGACCACTGTCGAATGCAAAATGCATGACATTTTCTGTTTAATTTTCAGTTTGGTAAGTGCTGGGGCTTAACTCGGACTCTGGCTATCAGAACATGGCCATGAAATTGGGAATGGTAAGGGAAGGGTAGGGAAGGTTATGGGGAGTTACAACGTTTTTGGTTTGTTGAGGATTTTAGAGATACGAGTCGTCACAGCGTTTGGCTGTCTTCTATTAAATTGCTAAATTTTCTGGCTTGAACATTTGCTTTCTTGGCATTGTTTTCACACAATAAAATACTCAATTTTGTTCTTCATAAGCAAAGAACAACAAATTATTTATACAAATAGAAAACTAGTTTGTTTTATTTGATTGCGTGTGGAAACGAATAAATCTAGCACGCAATTTAATTCGTATTATTTTCTGATATAGTTTAATTTATTAAACAGCTGTGTTAAATGAACAAAAATATTAATTGCAAATTGCATTTAAAAGGTAGTTTAATGTTATTATTTAAATAGATAATAATTCATTATTTATTATTAGTATTATTGAAAATAACATTTATTGATTTAATAAAATAACAGCATTTTGTGTTATATAGAACGTAGTTTTTTCTGCATAATATTTAGTATGAAATTCAAATAAATAATTTAATATATAAATTAATATAAATGTATTTTTAACACACAAATGTATGTGTTTTTTAAAATTTCAGTGATCACCAATTGTAATATTTTTAATATGATTAAAATTATATGCCTTAACATACAAATTAAAAGCAACGATTGAATAAATGGTTTTCTGAAGTACACTTGATAAAAATAGCAATTATGTAATTTATATATTTAGAAGTTTAAATAATTATTTATTTTTTTATAAAAAAATTGTAATATTGTTTAATTTTTTGTTAGAATTTAACGTAATTATAAAACGATTCAAATTATATCAATACATTTTTTAGTGCTAAATCTTAATTTTTATGTGACGCAACTTTTAAAATATTCAAAATGTTTTATATGTATGCCATGTTCTATATACGCGTTTTTCCTTGTTGAAAATTTAATTATCTTATTATATTTATGTTTAATAATATTTAAAATGCAACTTAATATTTTATGATTTTATTCTGCGTTCTTAACTTTGTTAAATTCAGCTTTTGTTTCTGAAACTCTTTTTTTGTGTTTACTGCGAAACTTTTCGAGTAAAGAGACAAGGTACTTAAAAAAAACGAAACTGAAACAAAGACAAGAAAATCAAGTAAATTAGAAGCAAGCTGAGTTACTTGGGAGGTGAAAGCGAGAGAGAGAGAGAGAGTGAGACTAAGGGAGACAGTTTGTGACTGAGAAAGGTAAGTGTATGTGTATATGTATGTGTGTGAGTGTGGGTTGTGCTGATTGCGGATGCTTTGCTCCAATGTGCGGGCACCAGTGTGCGGCATTTTATTTCGCATTAAGAGATTAAGATCAAAATTAAAATTTAAATTACCACGCGACACGCTGCGTGACATACCCTGTATGTGTATGTGCGTGTAACACTGTGTGTAAGTGTTGTGTGTTTTCATTGTTTGCTGCTGTCTTAAATTGTTGCAATGTTTTGGCACTTTAGTTAAAGCTTAAAGACGCCAGTTGCCAAATGTTGCAGAGATGCCTTAATTAATTAATTGGCATGTCAGCCAGACAAACCGACAGACAAACCGTCAGATAGACGGAGAGACGTACAGTTCAGGCAGTTGGCTGAAAGTGTTGCTGCTGCTGAGACGCAGAAGCATCAACTAGAGAGTGACTGACAAGTTAATTGGCTCTTTTTGAAAAACTTGCCATTAACATGATGAAGTCGCTAGCAGAGCATCATCTACGAATATATATTGTAGTATATATGCTATACAGTACACAGAAAGAAAACGAGAAAAATCGAGAATAACGGGCATAAATCAATATAAAATCATGTCAAAAGTAGTAGAAGCAGTAAAAGCTTGGAATTGTTGAAAAGTATTGATTGAGAAAAAATTAAAGAGCATGAATCAAGTATTTTTGATATTTTCCATTTAATTGGCAAGTAATGAATTTTTATTTAAAAAAAAAAATTGTACAAGTTTTATTCGAGCTCATATTAACCGAATTGTGGCACACTTATACCATTATATGTAAGTATTATGTGGCAACAATGAAGTTGACAGCCACAAATTAAAGCTTGGCTTGTACTTGTACTTGCCGTTGATTGACTTTAAACAAAACTTTGCACAACAGCAACATGCCAACAACAGCAGCAGAGCAGTCTGCCACACCTGACATGCCCCCACCCCTTACTACCCTCCTTCCTACCAACGCCCTTGGCCAGGTTTAGAAAAAGGGCTGCAAGTGACGCAGCAAGCTGAAGCTGTAGCAAAGCTGCGAGTTTACCCAAAACATAAAAGTACTAGAAAAATTTATGAGCACTCAACTTGATTCAATTTAAATTTTTTTAAAGGAGTGAGAAGAGGAGACAATGTAAGGAGGAGGGAAAGAGTTAGCCACAAAATGTGACGTCTCTGTCTCTCGGATTTTTTTTGTTTTCCTTTTTTTATTTTTTAATTAGGCTAAGCCCTTGCCCAAAGCCAAGTTACCAACTGTGCCTGACTGCTAATTGTGCAAATGTTTTTGCAGAGGCACAAGAGGGGTTAAGGGGATACTGGAACCTGACAGGGGTAGCGGTAGGGGCTGGGGCATGGGCTTGGGTAGGGGCAGGGCGTGCCTTCTGCTGCTGAGCAGTGTTTCCGCTCAGTTTTGGTTGCTGGTCAGGTTAGCGAGGTCTGACTGTAAACAATGGACAACTTTTTATACTGTTGCTGTTTTTTAGATATTTTTGCAAGCAGCAGAAACAACAAAAAAAGAAATAACAACAACATTCACAGTAACTACAACAACAATACTAGTTGCAAACTGCAGGAACAACAAGTTAAAGGGAAAAAGAGGAGAAGGCTCAACTATAAGATACTCTGTTATTAGCCTTAGTCATGTATGACAATATTAAATTTCTAAGAAAAGAGCTACGAACTTTGGGTAAATAGACACTGTATAAAAGTACAATCAATAAGATAATTAGATCTGGAAACTATATAAATCTGCTCAATTTTAAATGAAAGTCAGTACGTGTATAAGCAGCCGTCACCAAGGGACTTTATCTTGGTATTATTTCGCATATGATGACTTTATTGAAAGCCTCAACGGATCTATTGTTGAATTTTTAAAGCTGAATTAAGACTTTTAACTTTCTACACTAAGCGAACACGATTTCACTGCCTTTAGCAAAGAAGTGCACAAAGTTAATATACCCCTTTGTGTGTTGAATTGATGCAGGCGTTGCAAAAGTTGAGCGCCTTTTTTGAGTGGCATCAATTCTGACATTTACCTGCAGAGTCGTGGCAAAGTTTTCGATGCTTCTCGTTGCTCGGCTCCTAACTAGGCGGCTTTATGTTTAAGCCGATTTCACAATGAAGTAAAGCAGCTATTTTATATGCCAAACTCTCTCACACTTACACCTATACACACACATACACACACACGCATACATTTAAATCCGTTTTGCAAAAGCTGCAAAACTTTTTTGATATAGAAAATGAGGCAGCGCCTTGGCGTATGCAATGGAAAAATTATAAAACTCTGAATATGTCCGGATGTTTGTCTGCAAAAATAACAATTACTTGTACTACTGTGTGAGTGTGTGTGTGAGTACTTGTGAGCTAGAAAGTTTTTGGCGCAATGGAACGGAAGTTGCAGGTGGAATGATTCGGCGGCATGCAAAAACTCAACTCAACTCGACTCTCCTCGACCGGGGCATTAAAGATGCCATAACCAAGTGTTGTGCGTTGTGTCAGAAACTTTTGTTAAGTAAAACCTCATGTGCATCTAATTAAAAATATAAAAAACTTTATTTTAAAGCCGCCAAAAGAAAACTTTGTCTCCAACGGAAGTGAGTTCCTCCTCTCTCTCCTTCCTTTTCCTATCTAGCTTTCTCCATCTGCCTTGTTTATGCGGCAAGCCAAAGGAAAATGTACTCAAAACTTGTTGGCATGTTTATCAGAAGGAATGTGAGAAAAGTATATGTATAAATATATATTTTTTTGTATTTTTTGTTTTCGCAAATTGGCATAACTTTGTGTTGAGAAGTTTACCATGAATTTTTGCATGTTTAATTAGCATTAGTGCGGCTGGCGAGATATGGACAGGCTAATGCATACATATTTTGTACTTAAAATCATTTAGACCTTAAGCTGAGTGTGCTTTTCTATACACCAGCTTTAAAAAACTGAACTTTCAAAAAGGTGATGGAATTGATTAGGTTTGTCAGAATTCCCGTATTCTATTAGTTTGTCTGTCTGCATGAACTTATTTGTTTAAGAGTCTATTATTTGTGCATATTGATTTGATTGTGTTATAACTTTATCTTTGTTGGATCACTCGACAAGTTAACTTATAAAAAATATATATGTTAAGCAAATGAGGCTATACATAATTGTTTTTTATAGTTGGTACAGAGTTTTTTACATTCTCTGTGTACTGTATGAAAGTATTTCATCTTGTTTGAATCTGTCAGTGCTTAAAGTAAGGCAACCCTCTTAACAGACGCGGTGAAAACTCACTGGATGGGCGCAGCTGTCTGTTTTTTGGTTACGCCCACATTTTGGCAGTGGAAGCTAAGAGTCTCAGCTACAAGTCAAGAGCTTAATGGCTTGCCTCTGTCACACACACACACTCACGACCAACAATTTGAGCTGCCAACTAACCAGGATTACGTTACCAATAGCACCGCTTGCTTCTTCTCTTGCTTCTTGTTCCTGCTTCTGCTCCTTGCTCCTGACTCCTTGAAAAGCCCGAAAACAAAACCCTTTTGGTTATATACCAAAAGAATGGTCCCACTGACAGCCACAGCCGAAGCCGCAGCCACTTCCCATGCACATCCACATTCACATTCAGTTTGAGTGACTGGCTCTGACTTCGACTTGTGCGTCTCCGCAATGTCCTGTGATGTCATTAATGCAACTAGCATCTCACACAGGACACAAAATGCTTGGTCTGGACGCATGTGATATGAGCTTCATCCCCTGATCTCTGTTTCCTTACCCTCTACACACCTCCTACCTCTCTCCATCCCCTCGGTTAACCCTTCGCGGCGAGCAAACAGAGGCAGCAAAAAACAAGTAAGGAAAGTACAGTCGAGCAAGCCCGACCGTAAAATACTCTCTGCCTTTTACCCGATTAAATTATTAAAGTCGGTCTAGAGATATTACATTGTGTAGTACTTGCATTAAACACTTTGAAACAAAAACAATCTAAGCATAATCACACATACATATGTTTGTCTGTATGGGATATGATGCATATACACGTATGTATGTATGTGTGTATTCAGCGCGGCCAGCGACTGCGGGCAGCGCTGCCGCCACGCAGGCAGCGAAAACATTCGAACATGTGCTTGTATGTTTCTGTCTCGCTTGCACTCATACAAGATATTGCATTCAGTTATCAATATTGTAACGCTTCTAGTTTTCTTGTTTATAGTCCGATTTCAATGCGCCTTTCAGAATAATTTGATATAGTTAGTCTTCACACGAATTATAAATTGCAATACTGTACTATATTAACAAACGCCTAAAAAAGGATCGAAAGTGGAGAGTTATTTTTATTAATTGTGAAAAAAAGGGGCGTGGCAGTCCAAAATTTTAAATGTCAATGCATTTAGGATGTCGCTAGGAACCTCCATACCAAAATTTGTGATCCTAGGTGCAATAGTTATTGAGATATTCGCCCAAAACACCAATTTTTTCCGAGGTGTGTCTAGTTTTTTCATCATTGTGGGCGAATGGGGCGTGGCATCGAAAAAAAAAAGATTCTTGTATTGACTGACTAAATATGTGATCGGTTGAGACCAAGCTCGAACTTGTAGCTCTTACCATCTCTGAAATCTGTTTGTTCATACGGACGGACAGACGGACAGACAGACGGACAGACGGACAGACGGACAGACAGACGGACAGACGGACATGGCTATATCGACTCGGCTTGTGATGCTGATCAAGAATATATATACTTTATGGGGTCTGCCACGCCTCCTTCTGCCTGTTACATACATTTTCACAAACCCAATATACTCTTGCAGAGAGTATAATAACAAACGAGCACAACATGAGCTGAAAATAAGATTTTTGAGTCATTTCGTTTTGTTGCGTTTATGTTTGTGTTTGTGTTGGCTTGGTCTGTTCTGCTCTGCTCTGGTCTGGGCTGGGCTGGGCTGGGCTGGCCTGGTCTCGTCTGCGGTCCTTGCTGCATCCTCTACACTCGTAAAAATCAGTTTTCTGATTAATAAAAAAACTTCGTTAAAGTAGTACTCTTAAAATTAACAAATTTAGAATAAAATGCTTAAATTAAGTTAGAACATTTAAGACCTTATTGCTTTACTTAGGAATTTTTATTTCTTACAACAAATTTATTTATATCTTAAATGTTTCCGTTACTCTTTTTTAAAGAGTGCAAATTTTGGCTAAATGTTATGATTTCAGTTCTAAACATTTGCAATAAATATTTACAAAATTAATTTTTTTTTAATGACTATTGAAAATATTTGATTAATTTTAATACAAGAAATTTTTTAAACTGATAACAATAAATTAAACTTCTTAATTCGGTTTCTAATACGGACATAATTGTTTTAAATTTGTATAAAAGTTATTGGACGCTGTTTTTGGAATAAGACTTAACCATTACTTAGTGACTATTTATTTTGAAAGACAAAATTTGAGATATACTTTTTTTTTGCAGTGTCAACACTGATGCTACTCGGTCGTCATCATCCTCGTCTCGTCTCTGTGCTTCACTGGCTGATGTATTCATGAAATCGTGTGATTAATGGCTCGCACAACATTTGCACACACTACCCAGCTACCCAGGCATGGACATGGACCCAGTTTTGTACTTCCTGCTCCATCTCCAGCATCTCCAGTGCCGGCTCCTGCTCCAGTTCCAGCTACAGCTTCAGCTTCAGTTTGAGTTGCTTTTGGCTGCTCTTTGCCAGGGAGCACAGAGCTCGACATGCGGCGTATCTGTCTGAGTGCAGATAAACATGCCAGTTCCCTACACACCACAGAAAATATTCTCTTCCCAAAAAATGTTCGGTTGGCAAATGCTGTGCATGCAAAACGAGCAAAGAAACGAAGGACGCGGGACGTAGGAAGCGGGACGAAGGACGCAGGACGAAGGATGAACGATGGCGACGTTGGTCACAAAAATTTTCCGGCTCTGCGCGTTTTTGGCTGCCATTTTATCAGAGCCGCATGAGGCGTTGAAATTAACAAACAACATCAGCAACGACAACAACAACAACAACAGCAACAACAGCAACAACAGCAACAACAACAATGAAACAAGACAAACAAAAATGCGTTGTAATTAAAGCGAATTTAATTGCTTTATCCTTATAGAAACTGAGTTCAGCCTATAACTATGCTATAATCTTTGACACTTTTATTGCGACTCTAAAAGTTATTAACTTGATTTAATAAGCAACGTTCGGCATTAGCTAAAAGTTCCAGCCCGTTGTTATCTGTCCATGAAGCGAAAAGTTTTCGAAAGTCAAAGAATTTGATCGTCTTGGTATTCGGAACGTGGCTTTAATTAACTCATTTTTCATTGAAAATTGCCGTGGGCAGAGCTCGAGTCAGGGTCTAGAGGTGTGGGTGAGGGTGAGGTAACAGAGCTTAGGTAATCTTATCGTTAGACACAAAATACCGTGGCATTAGCATCCTTCTTGTGGCCATCAGTCATCGGCATGTTGTCTAAAGCCTTTGTCCTGCCACTGATAAGGCTGGCAAAAGGCTGGCATTTTGCGCCTTTTTCTTATCAGTTAGCCAGTTTAAGTTTGAAATTAAAATTGAAATTGAAATTGACTTTTGATATTCACACAGCATTTATGCGCAGTCAGGAAAAGGGCTTATTGCGAAACTAACCGCAGTCACAAATTGAACAACTTGCCGCAATTTTCAATTATGTACAGTGTAATTTACTTTATGGCCTTTTATCTTCTGGCCCAAACAGCAATTTCGTTTGTTACATTAAGCATAATTTTATGATGCCAACAACTTGAAATGAAAGTCCTATAAAACGTCCATTGACAGCGGGAAAACAACAATGCCGGTGGAACAAAGTGAAAAGTTCTTTCATTTTTAATCAAGTTGGAACTTGTTTTTCTTGTCTCTTTTTGCATAGCAGCTCCTTGGCATCGTTGCGGCATCTTGTGGCATCCTTGGGCATTCTGACAATGGCTGTCATTTAGTTGGGTCAAAGGTAAATGCGTATAGACCGCAGCGCCAGACCAGACTTTAAGCCAGACACTTTTTATGGCCAAAAAGCAACCTCAAAATTGCAGATTTAATTTTATTTTATTGCACTTTTGTTTTGTTGCCAAGAAAATTGTTTCTTTATACCCAAAAGTGTCGGACAATCTTAGACTTGACTTTGTTTTGCTTTCACGTCTGATTTGAAATGCAAAAAAGAAACTGAAGGAAATTGCAATTTTCAGAGCTTTGATTCAAAGATTTCAGGGAATTAAGTTACAAATCAAGTACATAAATAACAAATTCATTTATATCAAAATTCAGTCAAAAGTTAATCGAAAAAACGAATGCGACTGCAAGCAATGATTTCTCATTAATAAACATAAGCAAGAAATTGCAGAAAAAGTAAACAATGGAAGCAAAAAATAAAAAATAAAACAACCAAAATCAAAACCATTTACAACGTCACTGAACAACATAAAAAACAACGGGGAGATTTGGGGAAGAAAAGGCATTCGGAGCCATAATATTTGTAATCAAACGCAGTCATAATAATCAAGTCGTAAAAAACAAATCCATTTTCGCGCTTGAATGAATACCAAGAGATTGGCAAGGAGTCAGACAGCAACAACAAGAGAAACAACAACAACAACAACAACAACGACAACGATGATGGGTAAAAACAATAATAGTAATGGCAATGGGCAACAACATTTTTACACCTTTTGCAGCATCAGTAGCTGTAGCCAAAAAGGATCAAGGATAACGACAACAACGACATTGACACTCGATAATAATGCAGACCGCACTTTGTTTTAGCCAAAAGATAAAAAATGTATGTGAACGCTGTTCGATTGCGAGCTACCCTCTGCTTAAAATCTAAGATAGTAAGTCATTTGTTGGTGAAATTTGTTTTATACATTACTTTTGTGTTTTGTGTTTGTTTAAATAAAATATTTTATTAAAACTGATATAAATTATCTATGTTTTATTAATTAAATTTTCGTTAAAGTAAATTTTTATACAATTTTTTAAGACAGGATTAACTTTAGTAGCTATATATCATTGAAAAAAATTTACATTTAAACTAAATGTATAAAATTCTTGATTTCAGCTTGAAGTGTCCTTGAATAATTTTGGAATATATTTCTATAATTAGGAAACTAACTGTTAATTTAATAAAATCAAATACTAGCTGTGAAAATGTTCTAATAAAATGCAAAACATAAATTTTTATTCACGATTTTTTATGTCATTATACATATTTACTTGTTAAAAATAAGGAAATTAACAGTTTAATGATAATTCACCTATTGGAAACATAAGCAGGAAATACTCGAGACAAAGTGAAACATTTTAATCTTCAATAACTTTAGTTAAAAATATTTTATTTCTAATATTTAAGTTTAACTCGTCTTGAAAACATAAGTTATGAACTTAATTTACTAAAAGAATTAAAGATTAACTTTAGCTGAAAGAGAAATATTTTGTATAAAATTTTTGTTTTTAAGGGGTTAAGTGGGTTTCAGAAATTTTGAAACTCGATTTTTTTTTTTTTGCTTATAAATTAATTCAATATGTTTACTATATTCTCCCAAAATTTGGAGCCGATCCGAGTAAAATTGTAAGAGATAGAGCCTTCGGAAGTTCCGCTCATTAGAGTATTTCCTCATGAAGCGGCGCAATTAATCCCGTTTTTCTCGAAACCGTGTTTTTGAAGCTATTTGACACGATTGCTCGAACAGTTTTGAACCGATTGTTTTCAAATTTTGAACACTTATTCAATATGACCTCGTGACAAATCTGAACGAAGGATTTTTTTTTTTTTCAACATTTACTATTTTTTAAGGACATTTGAAGTTCAAAATTTCGTCAAAAAAAATTCAAAACGCTGTCAAATATTCAATTTTCAATATTTTGGATTTTCCTTCGTTCAGATTCAGGGCTGAAGTGTTTACTAACAGAAAAAATTTTTTTTTTGAATTTCAGATGATCCGTTCTCCTCAAATCGTGTCAAACACGAGGGTCCTTTTTTTTTAGTGTTCCAGGACATTGGCTCCCGTCGGCTCAATTTTAAAAATTTTTTTATGAAACCAATTTTAACGTACAAAGGAAATGTCAATCTTGTTATCTGTTTTTTGTTCTAATAAAATATCTCACTGCAAACACCCAAAAAAAATGTTTGAAAAAGTGCTTAGTTTCAGCCTCTGAACACCACTTAACCCCTTAATCAAGTCATAACAATTCAATAACTGAAATCCTCCAGTCTCTAATGCCTCTTCAGTTCAACATTCATTGCCTACAGGGTACTAAAAAGAGTGCATGAAAAGCCAGCAGGAACATAAAAAACAAATAGCTCAATGACTCAGTCGCAGTTTTATGAGCTGTGCAACTGAGATGGAATATCTTAAAATCTCTTTGAGGACAACCTGTAAATATTTGGGCTTTACAAAGAGACAGTGGCAATGACAAATCTGTGGTTACTCCCCATTAAATGGTTGTAAAAATCAAACGGCATAATGTGTTGTAAATTATAATGTAATAGAAAAATAATAAGCGAGTTCATCTTAACGGCAAAGATAAGATCATAAAAATTGGCAAACTCGTAAAATTTGCCAAAGGAAGCGTCAAATGAAAAGCCCTATGTTAGTTTTCACACCACTGGTGTGGGCGTGGCCGAAGGGTGGGTGGTGAGAAGGGGGGATGGGTATGGAATTGGCAGTTGGTAGCATCATTACACTTGAGTGTTTTACAACTTCCGTTAAGTTTTGCCGTGGCCATAAAGTGTAATCTTCATGTTTTTATTACTGAGCTCGAATCCTTGGGCAGATGTGTTGTCGTCAATGGAACATCGAGGACATCAAATTGACAGCTCCTTGGAGTCGTAAAATTCCAACCAACAGAGGACCAACAGAGGCCACACAGGCGGGCAGAGCGACGAACAGACAGACTGCCTGCTGTACATATGTTGATGATGTTGACTCTATGGCATTGGGGTAATGATTGTCACCGGCTAAACAATTAAATTGAGGTTAGAATGATACATAAAAAGCGCATAAAAGGGCCATAAACCCCGGGCAGACAAAGCGACGAGAATCCGAGCAACCGACCATGATGACGATGTCGTCAACGCATCGTAAACGTTTTAAGCTACAGTTTATTTTCATTTCGAAAGGATAACAACAAAAGCAACAACTACAATAACAAGCATACGACCTGTGTGCGATCTGTGGCCTCGTAAAACTTGGTGATAAGACACTCGCCGTTGTCGTAATGATAATAAAATTATAATTTCGCCTCTACATATGCTGCTGGCCCACAAGTTTCTAGCTTCACTTGGTCTATTTGGGTCTCAAGCCCTATTCGTGTTTATGACCATCTCCCGCCCTTAAAGCACTTCCCATTTTAAGGCCCCTTTGCCATGTGAGAAATTGTAAATTGCGCTAATAAGCATTTAAAATTAACTAAATGCTCGACTCTTAAGCCAAAGTTGATGACTTGGCCCTTATGGTTCGCCAACTGTATCTAATTCCAAGTCTGATTCCGAGCGGGAGTCAGAGTCGAAGTTTGGGTTTGATTCTGTAACTCGTTTAAGCGTTGGGTTATAAAATTTCCAGTGTCATTATGTGGCATTAAGTGGTTAAGAGAGATGCGTTTTTCATGTTTTTGTTTGGGGCACTAAACATTTGGGGCATGTGGCACGTCTTTGATAGTCATTGTCAAGTCGTCTAATAATGGATTGGCCATTACAATAAGTTCTTCAAGATGTCATTTGGCGCTTTATTTCTAGCAGGAAAGCATGGTTTTAGCCACATTGGGAAAGTCTTTTGATTATTTAAAGTTAGTTGAAAACAAAAGAATAAAGTAATTTGTTGGTATTAAAACTGTATGTTCCAATGTATTGGTATTGCTTAATTTTAATTACAATTTGGCTTCGAATAATATATTTACATAAAACATAAAAGGTTTTGTTTTCCATGCGTCGGAAACTTAAATGTCATACAAATATGTAAAACTTATAAGATTAATATACTCTTTAGTAACCTTTTTAGCATGTCCAATAAAGCTAAAAAGAAAACTAATCCAACTGGCATTTAAGAATCATTTTGCCATGTTTTATGTTTTATGTTTTAAATGTTTTACAAACTCAAATTTTTTCTTTAATTTTAAAAAAGCTATCGGAACTCATATTTAAATTCTTTTAGTTCAACTTACAATTAAGATGTATACTCTTAAATTTAATATGTAATTTATAAAACAATATTCATAAGAAAATATACTTATTTTTAAATAATATGTAACAAAATAAACAACTGTCTTATTTTTAAAGGAAAAAAGTTTTTACTCAGTAATTACTTTCGTTAATTGTACAGTGTTCTGTTTATCAAATTTTAAATATTTAAAATAGCTTCAGTATTGCTTAAATTTAAAGAAAAATATGTAAAAATGGTTGAAAAAGTTATGGGGAATTAGACTTGAAGCGAAATTCTAATTGCTTCACAACATGCAGAATACGGAGTACAGCAGTAGACACACTCAACCGTAACACACATCCAAACACACACAGCACACACACCCCCATAAAGGGGCGATTACTTCCGCCATTTTCTATGATGAATTGCTACTTTTGCTTAACACACACAAACACACACGCACACCCACAAACACTGTGAAATGTACCCATTAGGCAACAAGAGAGAAGATGCGCAGACATCCATCCAGATGCATGGTTCCAAAGCAGTTAGCGACACAGATACTCACAAACCCACACATACAAATGTATCTGTGTATATGCTGTAGTCGTAGATACACATTTATCCAGTCGTCGACGGCGTTGACAGCGCCAACGCCAGCGTCAGCGTCAGCAGAAAAAGCGCAGGACGAAAAAGGACTTGCCTTGTGCTCGCAATGTAAAGCAGGTGAAGCAGCCCTCGCTTGATGTTGTTGTTAGTGTAGCTGTAGCTGGCAGCAATTGGTGGCAAAACACTGAAAGGACACAGGAAGTGCACTTTGCCAGCACACACACACAAACACATACATAGCCATACGTATATAGTAACAGGACACCCTTGCCGTCATTGGGGTGCTTTTGCCGCTTATTTATGCCTGGCAATCATAAAGCGCGCCCCATACACACACCAACAAACACCCACACACACACCCATACAAGTAGAGCTTGCTGTGTCTGGCCGTAAGGGAGAGTGCAGGTTATGGCTTTCTATAACTCAGCTTCTGTTCTCTTGCTGCCTCTTTCTTGCCAACTGCCAAAGCTCGTTTTGTTTGTCTGTCTTTTTAGTCTTTCTGTCCGTCCGTTTGGCCGCGTCTGCTGCTGATGTATTCCATACAAATTGCAAGTTTTAGTGCTTTTATTTTTCGGCACTCGCCGGCAAAAGAATCATCCATCAATGGCATTACGACAACGGCAAGGACAACAACGGTCCAAGCAACCAAAGAGAAACCGGCAGCCAGAAGCAGACGCGAATGTGAATGCTTTTTGAGTGCTGCTGACGTTTTTGTGTCGCAATCGCAGACGCAGACGCACCCAATATCCACCAGAACTCACTCAAACACACACACACACACATATATCTGAACAGCATAACAACCCCCTTTGGTGAAATTTGTAAATTTTTCGCTGTGAAAACAAAAGCGAAGCGGAAAAAAAACAGATTCTTTAGGCAGCATACACACTCTTTCGGTCTCTTTCTGTTTTAGCCCTCCCTCTTTCCGCTCCTTCTCGTTGCTTTCGCTGCGTTTGTAGAATAATAGCATAAAATATTGTTGTCCTTGAACAATTTACTTTTATTTTATTTTTATTGCCTACATTGCGGCGCTTGCTGCCTCAGTTTGCGTCGCTGCCTGCACATATGTATTTGTCTGTTACGGCGAGCCAGAAAGAGAGTGAGAAAGAGAGCAAGTTTGTTTTGGTGTCTGCATAGTCGATGTTGTTTTTGTTGTTGTTGTCGTGCCGCGTTTTTGGCTTCATTAAATTTATGTTGCAACCAACCATGCCCCCTTTTATGTGCCAATGTTTTGGGCCTAGTTGCACGTGCCGCGTTGCCGTAAAACAGATCGTAAAAGTTTATTACTTGCGGCTTTCTGTTTCTATGTGTCTGCCTGTGTCTGTGTGTGGGTGTGTGTGTCTCGATTTTCCTGTTGTTGTTGCCGTTATTGTTGTTGTCATTGTCGCTGTCAGCTGTCAAATTGAATTTGTTTATATTGCCAACAGCAGCAGCAACAGCAACAGCAGCGGCAACTCCAACAGGTTTCATTTTCACTTGCCGGAAATCATTGCGTCATGCTGATATTTTGTATTTTAACGCCACGCCTCGCTAGCCGCCCACATTTCGGGGTCCTGTCATGCTAAGGCTTTATGTTTAGGCTGCAAAGTCGATTTTTGTTGGTTTAGGTCAGTTAGTTTTTGGCTTTGACAGCTCAAAGTCGAGGTCAACTTTTGTATGCCCATCATCAGTTGGCGTGTCTGTGAGCTGTCAGTGTGCCGGTATGTGTGTGTTGGGTGTGTGTGTGTCCATATTTATGTGCCCGCTGGTCGAGACGCTTCCCAATGCCCAATGTGGCAATGTGACGCGCCCTTGTCACTGTCCAAAAATATAAAAAATCGATTTTATTATAGCCGTTTGTCTGCGCCATCCTATATAGATTTCCTGTCAGCTCTGCTCGTATTGCCCTTTGTCTGTCTGAACTTCTGGCTTTGACAGGCTTAAATTTTGTCAGCTTCTCGTGTTGTTTAGTTAAGCCAGTTTAAAGCTTTGCTCGTAAATGGTGCGTATGCTTAATATGCGAATATGTGTGCGACGACATAACTTTGATTTGATGGTTATTATAAAATACCAATTAAATTTACTTGTTGATATCGCTCTTAACTACTATTTTGTAAAAGTTAATATTATAACAAATTTTGTTATGAAATAATTCAAAAGAAACTAAGAAATTATTTGTTGAATGCTGTTTTGAAACTCCAGAGGAGAACAGCCGCAAGAAAATGAGATATAAATATAATTTGGGTTTTGCAGTCAAAAGTAATAATGGAAAGAACGTTTGTAGCAAAATATGAGCAGAACACTTGACCCTGGACTGCATTGAAAGATGTAAAAAACATAAATTGATACAATAGATTAAATAAATGTGACATAAATTATTACAAGTCTTACACAAAAATTTCAATTGAATAATTTAAATTATAAATTAAACGCTATTTAATATATACAAGAAGTTTGAAATTTTATAAGTTTCATCTAATAAAAAATTATTAAAGTGGTATATCTAAAATACTATAAAGGAAACTTAAATGAAATAATAAAAATTAAAAATAGAGAGGCAAACAATATGTAAATATAATATTTTTTAGTTTTCGTCATATGTGCTTACCAGTAAAAACTGCTAAAATACATTCCATCTGGTATATACAATAATCACTCTATACTACAAATATGTTCTTAATAAATAATAATTTTCGATATACTTTCTTATTTTAAAATAATAGTTAATAGTTAAATAATAGTTATATAACATTATAATCAAATTTTAATATGTTTTAGCTGCAGAAATGCTTACGAGAACTAAATGGAATTTCGGTTTGTTACGAATAAACGAACAAAACAGAAATCGAAAAAATACAAATAAAAACAAAACAGATAAGAGCTTTGCACTGAGAGATACTCTATATTAAGCTTAGAGATACGCCAACGCATAGAAACAGTTCTAAAAAAGTTGATTGACGAAACTTATCTACTCAGTTTAAGACTTTTTCGGGTGCTTACAGGGTATATCAACTTATTAAAGCAAATTAAAATGCGTCATGCTGAGAGCATTGAAAGCTCACAAAAGCTCTCCCTCTCAGCACGCAAGTTGATGGAATTAATATGTAGAATTTGTAGCTAAAATAATAAATATTTTCCACTGAGAGCTTCAGTTGTCAGAATGTTGTCGAGGCAGTTGTACAGTGAGCGGAAGATCTGTGCGCAGATCCCGCAGATTCAGAGAGCGTTTGCCACCAAAGTATGTATATTTCATGTAGTTATTTATTGTATTTAAAGAAATTTATTTTGTAGAGCGCACCGTCAGCGGACTCCAAGTCGTTGGAGCACGCAAAACCCTATTCGGAGATTCCGGGTCCCAGTAAATTCAGTTTTATTTGCTCATTTTTGCCGGGCGGTGAGTTGGAGTAGAGCTTTTTAAATTCCAAAAGCTTCGATGAAGCTTTTTGTTATTTTTTTGTGTATTCTCTCAATGTTTTGATTTAGTACACTGAAAAAGAAAAACCAAAACAAAAATTTAACAAAATTAAATTTGGATTTTTCAAGTTTAATTTTGTATGTAATATATGTATAAAATTTTATTACTTAAGAAAAATGCTCAGTACTTAATAAGAAACTAAGCCAAAAATATTTAATATAAATATATATTTTTTCCAAATCCCGTTAAATTAAGCGTAATTTTAAAATTGAAAATTGTTCATGCTTAGCTCAAAATATGCTAGCAAACCATAAAGTTATTAATTAGTTTTTGCTGTGTAGGTCGTTACAATGGCTTACCAACACATGAAATGTTTTTGGACATGGCCAAACGATACGGAGACATTTTTCGAATGCCCGGCGTGAATGGAACTGATATCGTGATCACAACGAATCCGGTGGACTATGAGACGATTTTTCGTAACGAGGGTCAGTATCCATATAGACGTGGCTTTTCTACCTTTGAATACTACAAAAGAGTTCACAGACCCGAATTATTTGAGGGTGTCGATGGTTTGACTTTTGGGTAAGATACATTTTGTTATATAACTCAACTTTATACGAATTATTTTTGTTAGCAATGGACCGGAATGGGGCAAGATGCGTACGGCAGTAAACCCTATTTTGTTGCAACCTCGTAATGCGAAATTATATGTGAATAATTTGGTGCAGGTCAACGACGAGTTTTTGGAGCGGTAAGAGAATAGCGATTTTTATTAGGAATTCAAGTTGATCAGACTTTACAGCATTCGAGCCATCCGGAATCCCGAAACCCTAGAGATGCCCGATGACTTTTCCGATGAAATCCGACGCTTAGTACTGGAATCCATTGGCTCCATCTCACTGAATACTCGACTCGGCTTGCTCAGTGAGAGTCGGAATAGTGACGAGGCAAATCGTTTGATTGATGCACTGGGAGAGATCATCGAATTGAGCTTCATGCTGGACATGCTGCCCATGTGGAAGTACATGCCAACACCGGGGTTCAAGAAACTCATGAATCACTTGGACACAATTACCGATATCTCTTATGGCCACATTGAGCGAGCCATAACTCGCATTGAAGAGGAATCCAAGTCGGGACAACTGAGCACCGAGCCAGGTATAGAGAAGAGTATTCTAGAAAAGTTGTCAAAGATCGATCGCCAGACTGCCGTGATTATTGCAATGGACCTATTTTTTGCTGGCTTGGATCCGGTAAGTATTTGAAAGTCGAATATGTTTCCAGTCAGAATCAATTGTTTTCTCTTTTTAATTTAGACCCTTGTCTCCTTGGGTGGTATACTACTGAGCCTGGCCAAGAACCCCGACAAGCAGGCACGTCTGCTGGAGGAGGTAAGAGGCGTGTTACCAGAGAAACACTCACCGTGGTCCATGGAGAATACTTCTAATCTGCCATATTTGCGTGCCTGCATTAAGGAAGGCATCCGCATGTATCCCATTGGTCCTGGAACACTTCGTCGCATGCCTCACGATGTGGCCTTAAGTGGATACCGCATTGTGGCTGGCACGGATGTAGGCATGGCTTCCAATTTCCAAATGGCCAATTTGGAACAGTTTGTGCCACGTGTACGTGAATTTCTGCCAGAGCGTTGGCTCCGTGATGAGTCCAACTCGAGTTTGGTGGGAGATACGTCTACGCCATTTATGTATCTGCCATTTGGATTTGGACCACGAGCCTGCGCTGGAAAGCGTATTGTCGATATGATACTAGAGATAGCCGTTTCTCGGCTGGTTCGCAACTTTGAGATTGGCTTTAACTATCCTATTGAGAATGCATTCAAAGCTCAGTTCTTCGTGAAACCCAACATACCGTTTAAGTTTAAGTTTGTAGAACGCTCTACATAAAAATCTCGTGTTCAAAAAATGGCGTAGAAGTGCTGCTTAGCTCATACTTATTTCAAGTAGCATTGTATGGTCACAGATACCGACAAGTATCCTCTTCAGCTGAGAAAAACAGAAATAATAACAGCCAAACCAAATCAACTACTTGACTCAATTGATTTCTGGTTTCTGCCCCACAAAATAGCGACAGGTCCCGCAAGGATGTGAAGGCCACTTGTCAGTGCTCGCAAAGGAACAAACACAACACACAAACACTTGACTGCCTTTGAATTGTGTCTGTGACATGGTAGAACATCAATTCCTTCGCTTACATGTGTAATAACCATCTGAGCAGTTTTGGGGATGGTAGTTATTTGGAACCCAAGTCGGGGTACTAAATCAACTGACTGATTTTTAGCAAAACAACTATGAGATTTGAAATGGTACTATGGCTACAAAGAGCTAACGCAGTATATAATAATCATTTAAAAAATATATAACTGAACTTACTTGTTTAAAATTCTTTTTCTAAAATACCTTATGTATTATTTAGATTTCTTTAAATTTGAATATCGTCTACAACTTTGTACTTAACATAATAGCATAATTTTAGGCAGACAGAAAAATCACGAATGTCCGTTAAATCTGTTTTAATACAAAATATTACAGTAATATCATTTATCTAATAAAGTGTAATAAATCTACAGTATAATTCCTTTTTGTTCCAGTTATTTAATAGAAGATTTTGCTTGAATTTGCTTAAATAGGCAAAATAATTGCATATTTTCAGGATGATTGAGAAAATTGTGCATATTTGAAACTATTGTAAATTTAAATTCACTTTCCATTTATTGTGTTGTTTTTTTTTTAGCTAAAACGTTAAACTTAAGACAAGTATTTAATGACAATTTTAGAATTTTAGGGATGCAAAAGGGTTTTTTATACTTTTTAATTTAAGCTAGTCTACTCGAATTGATACAAGAAATGCAATTGCATTGACTTGATTTTTAAAGTTGGCAAAAGAAATTTCTCTGTGGATTTTATAAAGATTTCATAGAGTTTTTGTAAATTTTTGTACTTTTTGCACTTCGTTATCGGCAAAAACAAATAAATGCGACTGCATAAATAATGCAAAAGTATTCATTTTGACATCGAATAGACAAAGTTGCATTTCCCATCCATGTTTGCTAGCTCTTGCCACCTTTTTATGCTTCCACTCAGTTACAGTCTACAAACTACTTGTTGTCGTAGTTGTTGCAGTTGTTGTTGTTGTTGTTGTTTTTGTTGGGACTGTACTTGGGCGGAACTTGGACAGTCCGGGGTCTTATCTGTGTGAACTGCGCTGTTGGCATTGCTACTCTCGTATGTCCTGCATTTTATGCTACTTTCCGTTGGAGTCGTCGTCTTGTGCATTATTAAAACTGTGTTCTCTGTGATGGCGCCAGTCTTGGCGAACCTCTATTGGTATACCCACTGCCCACCAGCTCTATTCTCCTTACAATTCTCATTTTCTCTCCTGGTGAGCGGCAGCACTTGAAATGTCAATGCTGGCCATTGCAGTGCATAAAGTGTTATCGGGCCCGGCACACAAACACAGGATGAGAGGAGGTGACCGGAACTTTGTCCACGATGACGCTGGCAGACAAACAAAATGAATGGAATTCATTATTGGATGGAGAGGCATCTCTTAAAGCTTCTCTTGCTCTTCTACTTGCTTTTGGTCTTAGTCTTGCTGTTGCTGTTGCTGTTAAATTGAAAATGCATGTCAAATATCACACACAAATCACGGGACAGAGACAAGTTTTGTAGCCTGCTTTTAGGCGGGGCTTTTGGCATGCATTTGCACTTTATGACATGTAGCTCCCATAAACTGAGCAATTAGACGTGTCCGTCACACACACACATACACACACTCCTTATATAACGGAGGGTGTGTGTGTGTGTGTGTGGGATGCAGTAACATCTTGACAATTGGAATTTGGCTTTCGCATTGAACTTTGACCGGCCATGAACGCAGCCTGTGACATGACATGCTCCTTCATTGCCGAGCTGCCAATTTGCAAGTGGGCAACAGCAAACAGCAACAGCAACAGCAAGGGCGTGGCAAACAGACCACGTCTAATGATGGCATACATAACCTGCCTATCGTGTTTGTCGCCTTCTTGGCCCACTCCACCCATGTCCAGTTTTGTAGTCCTCGGTCTCTGGTACTTCTATTGCTACTGCCTCTGCTGCTACTGCTGCTGTCCTTGGTCTCTTGCAAGTGTCATGTCACAACGCACTCGATTGTCAATTTCGCAGCTGGGCGTGGCTGTGCATGGGCACGAGCATGACTTGAGCCTCAGTGAGAGGCATTAGCATGTAAAAGGCAAAGTTTAAAGACAGCAAAAAAAGAAAAAAACAAGTAAGAAAGGCTACAGTCGATCGAGCCGACTGTAAAAGACCCCGTACTCCCATTGTATTGCATTTTATTTAAATTAAAATTTTCAAATGAAATTTAAAAAGTTAAAATTAAATATTTACATTTTGAATTAAAATTAAAAAATAAATAAATTAACAACTGTCATCGTCAGCACTCGAACCCGCGATCCATGCGAATGTTCCACATTGCGCCGCAACTCTACCAGTTGCACCACACTCCTCTTCTATCATTCTTCCGATTATTTGCAAATATGTATGTGCACACATACATATGTGTGTATGTATAGCATTGGTCGGCGCGGCCAGCGGCTCCGGGCAGCGCTGCCGCCAGCAGGTAGAGAAAACGTTCGAACATATGTTTGTATGTTTCTGTGTTTGTTTGTATGTGTTGCGCGCATGCAGTGATTTTGCTTTAAAATAACTTCAACTTTGAACCGTAATTTCTCTGTTGTTTGACATAGGATTTTGATGCCACTTTCAGGAAAGTTAGAAATAGTAATTCTCTAAGCGTATGTTAAATTACAACACTGTACTATTTGATTTAATGCCTGAAACAAGGCATTGAAGCTGGAGAGTCTTTTATTTCTGATGAGCAAAGGGGGCGTGGCAGCTCAAAATTTTGAATGGCGTTATATTAAGGCTGTCTCTAGGAACCTATATACCAAAATAGGTGCTCCTAAGTGCTATAGTTACTGAGATATTCGCCTAAAACAAAAATTTTCTCGAGGTTCGTCTGGTTTTTTGCTCATTGCGGGGGCGGTAGGGGGCGTGGCAACAATTTGAAATAAACTTGATCTGCTTGACATAATAACGGACTTTCATTGTGAATTTCATGGTTCTAGCTTTTGTAGTTTAAAAGATCCAGGTGTTCATACGGACAGACGGACAGACGGACAGACGGACATGGCTATATCGACTCGGCTGTTGATGCTGATCAAGAATATATATACTTTATGGGGTCGGCCACGCCTCCTTCTGCCTGTTACGCACATCTCGCTTCTGACAAACTTAATAGACCCCCTTTACTCTTTTTTAAAGAGTACGGGGTCTAAAAATTTAAAAACAACATTGCAGCGCAGGACAATCAGCAGACTGGCAGAAGAATGTGGATGAGGTTGAGGATTTT
The DNA here is from genome assembly GCA_035046005.1 of Drosophila acutilabella. Lineage (NCBI taxonomy): Eukaryota > Metazoa > Arthropoda > Insecta > Diptera > Drosophilidae > Drosophila > Drosophila acutilabella. The sequence continues at coordinate 1,076,210 of JAWNOK010000031.1, read as the reverse complement.
TCTCTTTCCCCGCCACCCCCTGACCCTCCTCAAGTCACACCCAGCCTGCGACCCGCCCTGACAGGCTTCCATGATTAATGGTTGTCAATGGCATGCTGTTGTTGTTGTTGTTGCTATTTCCTGAGTCCTGGAGTCGGCTGCATACAAAAGTAATTTTGTTATTTTAAGAAAGCGCCCCGTACTAAAGCTCTCTTTCTCTCGGTTGGTAGGAAATTGATTCAGCGTCGCATGCGGCGTACTTTTTATTTTTTTTTTCCAGATCGTTGCCACAGGAATTCCCCAACTGTTTCAAGCCAAGTCGCGCAATTTCGCAACCTTTTGCACCCCGCCAAGACACAGTGCTGGTTGCCAACATACTTCTCCCTGTCCTCTTCCCCTTCCCCTTTCTATGCCGTATCTCTCCTCCCTAATATCCTGCACTGTGTTAATGGCATTGGCAATGGGATATCAGACGGAGGAGGAAACAAATTTAATTTATTATTTTGAAAAGCAAAGCATTTCTAATCGAATTGTATTCTAAATACGCTACGCATACGAAATTGAAAAATTGAAAAATTGAAAAATTGTCCCCGATTGTATTACGCTTAAACTCGTTGTTGTTGTTGATGATTTTGTTGTTGTTATTCCTGTTCATATCGCTTGACTGCGTGTTAGTTAAATATTCGAATTGTTTGGTTGTGAGAGAGGGAAATTGTGGTTATCAGATTGTTGACATTAATGATGTGTTTGTGTGTTCTTTTGCATCTTTAAATTGATTTAAAGTGAATGATATTCAAAATAGAGTTATTAGTAGAAATCACTAACTTGATTATTGTTCATAGCTCGTAGTCAATAAATTCGGAAGGAGCTATAACTTGAATTAAGTGGAGTTTCAAATAGTTCATCACAAAAATTGTGATTAAGTTTTTTTATTTGAATGACTAAATTAAAAATGCATTACTAACCATATGAGTCAAAGAAAATTTTACAAGGATGTATTAAATATTATAAAATTTGTTATATCTTCTGAATTATAGTATGATTTATTAAATGTAACGCGAATAAAAATTCTATAAATAATTTAGTAACACCAATTTTTCAAAACGTTCTTAAACTAAGAAGAAAAGTTAATAACTTGCTCGATCAATTATTCAGAGACTTCCTCCTATATGTTTAAACAAATTTGGTATACCCGTTTGGTAAGGACAAAAACTGTGGCCAACTCTTTGGCGTGAAATCAGCACAAAAATCTGTGCGAATCCGAAGCAACCCGCATTTTTTGCCTCTGTTCTTTATTTTTTTGGTAACTGTTGGCGACATTATTACGTTATATGCTTTACGCCATAAATGTGCTTTCATTACGTCATGGTGGCGCTAGTTTATCTACCCAGTCGGACCCGTTTCCCCTCTCTCTCCCTATTCTGTGTTTCCCGTTCCCGTTCCCGTTCCTTTGGGTCTGCATAAAAAGATGAACAAAACAAAAGGCAAATGTCTTGCATGCTGGGGCATCATTGTTATGTGAATGTGACGACTCTTTAACTTCCGTTACGCTGATGTGTTTCCGTTTCCTGTTTCTATGCACAACTCTTGCGCTTTGTTGCCATTTTACTTTCTGTTTTTTTTATGTCGAAATTTTACAAGGATAATATCAACAACAACTACTACAATAATAACAACAGATAAAGAGCTGGGAACAAAACGGACTGACGATTTTACGCCAAGTTGATTTGCCAGCTTTCAGTGCTTTAATATATATAAAGATTTTTATATATACACATTTATATGTAGAGAATGTTGTGCATCCTCAATTTCCTTTTTATGTTATTTTAATTTTATGTTATTGTTATGACACAATGAAAATAAAATTGAATTGACAGTGAAGCGCCTGTTTGTTCCCCACTCAAAGTAAGACTTGAGGGTGTGTGTGTGTCTGTGTGTGTGCCTTTGCGTGGGTGTGTAACGGTTGGCCCTGACGTTTTTATTGCCCGGTCACAGGATATTCAAATGGGCCATAAGTGTGGTTAAAGCGCTTCACTCGCTTCACTAAATCTCAATCGCAAATCGCAATTCGCCAAAGAACTTTCAATTTTCAATGCTGCCAGCTGACGGCGTGACCTATTGGTAGCGCTAGTAAGGGGAGAATTCTAAAGACTCTGACAATCTTATTTGTCGCACAGGTTCAAAACAATATCATAAAGTAATTTATATGCTAGCACTTGGAGTCGGGCGGGGCGTTTGGGTGGCTGGACTGGTGGGCGTGGGGCATAGGGCATAGGGCATGGGGCGTGACTTTGATGATATATGGGTGAAATGGGTTTTTAATGACAACGACGACAACAGCAGCTTGTACAAATTACACAGCGAGTGAGGAGGAGAAAGAGGGAACGAGAGATGCAGAGAGAGAGGTAGAAAGTAGATTCAGCAGAGGGGTAGTCATGTGAGGGAAGAACTTTGTGATTGACCCGCCCAGTCTTAATTTTGATTGTCTTTCGGGGGCTGCTTGACAAATGGGTCACACGTACGAGTGAGAGGTCTCTAATAGATGAATGTTGTGACTGCGGCGACTTCATCAAAATCCAAACCCGAAAAAAAACAGCGGCTTTAAGGCAAAACCATTGAACGCTTTCACTGACCATTGATGGGCATGCGATTTTTGTGTTTAAATATTCATTTAGCCAGCGAAAGAGATGGAGACGGGGATGGAGAGTTGGGGGTAGTGAAAGAGAGTAAATCCAACATGGACTACTAGGGCTGTGAGTCCCGAGCCCTGAGTCCTGAGTCCTGTTTCAACTGCGACTGCGACTGCGACTGCGGCTGTTGTGTTGGCTTTGTGCAGATAAGAGAATTGTCCTGTCAACTGGAATGATATATGCGCCAGCGCATTCAAATTGGGCTAACAGACGAATCCACTCCCCCTACCCTTGCCCCTCCCCCACTCAGCCACACCCACTGAGTTGGCCACACATTGGTAACAGGATTCGGAGCAGGATTCTCTGGTTGCCTACAAAACGAGCGGATGTGTTTTTCTCGCACATCAGCGTGCGTTTCTCCACTCCCCCCCTCCACACACTCCACACCCAGAAATGGATTTTTTTTGGAGCAGGTTTGTCGAGTTGAAAAATTGGTGTGAAAATTCAAAAGGAGTTGCAAGTGTCTGTGAGCTCGGAGAGTGTTGCAAAATTACTTCGTGTGTAAAATTATGCGAATTGCGTACGGGAAAAGAAAAAAGTGGGTAAAAAAGGCGAGTAAAAAAGGTGCGCGCATATTCATGCACGTATGTATGTTGGTTAGGGGTGGTAGGGTTGTCGCTTGTCACTGGGACAGGGCACAGGGTGTCGCCTGCCTGCCTGCCTGCCGCTTGGCAACTCACTTTTATTGCATTTCAACACTTGCGCATGCAAAATTTCTCATAATAAATGTAATAAATAAAAATGTGAGTTGAAATGTGACAGTTTGCAAGAAAAAAGACAAAAAGAGAAATCAAGAGAAGAGGAAGAGTAACGCGAAAGGATGGAAATGTATGTGGAAATGGGAATGGAAACGGGAATGAGTTGTTACTGAAAATACGATTGCGAGTGCGGATATGTGACAGTAAAGCAGCTGTCTTGCTCTGCCAGTCTTATAAGTTATTAACAAGGCTTAGATGGAAATGCAAATGTGTTTTGTTCCCACATAGAATTCTTAAAAGTTTTCTCCTCGCTCAGTGCATGTCTGTGACCCTGTACTTGTTTTAAGTGTTTATACACATGCTGACAGTTTAAATTGGTAAACAAAGATCCAACAGGAAAATGTTCTTACTTGTAATGTTGAAATCTGTTCATTCGGATGGACAATCAAACACATAAACATAATGGTAGCTGAACTAAATTGAAAAGCAAACACCTGCAGAATATTTATTACTATATTTATATAATTTTTTTGTTTGAAATTCAAACACATTTATTATAAATTAATGAAAAAAAATTATTTACGATATAGTAAATTAAAATATATCTAAATAAAATATACAAACAAAATATTAAAATAAATATTATTATTTCTGAAATTGCCAAATATAATAAAAATATATTTAAACTTATTTAATGTAATTTTATTTACAATAATAAGATTAGTTTGATTTATTATTTCTGTTTGTTTTATGTTTATATCATAATCTCATATCACACATATCGTTTGTAAGTTATGCCCAAAGTTGTGTACTCAATTACATTAATTTGCGAAACAGCCGCTCTGTAATTTATCCTGTTTTCTCCCCCAACTATTAACTCTCTTGCTGTCAAATTTGTCAAACTACGCAGTGAGAGAACAACAAGAACAACAACCAAATACAACAATCAGTGAAGAAAGCAAGAAACTGAAAAAAATTACGCCACTGACATCGAAATCGTTTAATGCAAAATCAGCAGAAAATTTACAAACGCAGCGAAAAGCAGCGTCATCAGTTACAAAACAACAACAACAACAGCAGACAATGAAATAATTGACGCCATTGATGCCAGTTGGAGTATGGGATCATGAGATAGGGGACATCAGAGCCATACATAGAGGGAGAGATAGAGAGAGAGAAAGAGAGATAGAGAGAGTGGGAAGCAACAACATTCTTTGAGAATTGAGCTCATTATGGCATCACGACTTGGCATACCACGCCCCCATTAGTGTAAAAAGCACGCCCACGCCCACTTTTGCGAGTGGCAAGAAGCGGAAAGCCGAAGTAAGCTGAGTACGCGGTCAGACACGAGCTGAGGGCGGCAAGTGGGCGGGAAGCCATTGCCCAGAGACGATTTCCCCAAAAAAAGGGATGTGGCTGCCTAACGATTTCAAATTGTACCAAAGATGAGAAACTATGAGTCCGTATCAGATTCTGTGCTTAAATACCCTGTATTCATTAGAACTCACTGCTGTGAGTATATTAACAGCACTGCATCACACTAGATATTAGTTCGACCCTACAGAGATTTTGAGTAATAGTGCTTTAAATATTGGACACTGATATAAACAAGAAAGAAAGGTACAGTCGAACACTTCCACTGTAAAGGACCCCGTACATGTTATTGATTAAATAATTTCTGACCAAGTAATTCTATTTTAGCTATAGAATAAGTTGTCTGAAATCAAAATCAAAAACTTTTTATTTAATAACAATTTTTGTCTTTATGCTTGGCATTTTAATTCTAATTCTAATTTTAATTTCTTGGAAATTTCCTAGTCTTAGCACTTTACAATTTATTTAAATATATTTAAGAGCCTAACTTAACCACTATCATTCATTTGTTGATAATTTTGTAAAATGTTAGGACTCCTATTCTAGTTTTAATAAAAAATTACTAAGAACAATATAATCATAATTTAAATATTGACGAGAAATTGTGACTTTTATTATTTATGTATTAAAATAAATATGAATACAATCTGGTCTAATGAACATATCATATTGGGAAACCCGTTCAGAAGTTTTTGTTCTAAAATATTCAAGACTTAAGCTACTACTGTGAAATAAAGATGGATGTATAATAAATTGAGTTAATGTTAAAATTTTAATTTATATTTCGAAATTTAGTGAATGTACACTTATAAAAATATATATTGTACACTTATAGAGTATCTTTAAGTCGAGCATAGTCGCTCGGTTGTGTGGGGGTAAGTGAGTGTTGGCTTTAGTGATTTTTGTGTGCGACAGCGAAATGAGCGGCAAAAATGTTGCTTAGGCAGGAGATTGATGCCAGCATTCATTTGAGTGCTGCTTAGGAGCTGCCACTGGCGGTGGCATATCGACGAGGCTGCCACATGACGCAACTGGCAGGACACAACCCACAGCACTCTGCTCACAGGACTCGAAACATAGCTCACTATTCGATGTGCAAGTTGCCAGTTGGGAGTCAGTTGCTCTTTGGGGCGTTCAGGCTGAATAAATGGGTGTAAAGGGCAAACAAAATGATTAATTGCTCTGAGCTTTGATCGCCTGCATGCACACAACAACAATAACAACAACTGGAACAACAACAACAGCAATACCAACAGGATATGCCCAACAAAAGGGTGCAAAGGATGTAAATGTAAATGTAGATGCTTCTGGGCTCAGCTCACAGCTCACAGCTCTCAACTCTCAACCTTCAGGCATCGTGCTGCTCTGGCGTTGTAACAGAACGACTTTGCTTCCGTTTGAATAAACAAACACGGAAATGTAACCCTCGAAATTTTGCAGGAGCTGCAGCAATAACAACAACTGTAGCTGACCAGAAGAGGACAAACTATTGCTGACCAAGTGGCCAGTGGCTAGAAAACCCTCATCACTCCCCTCTGCCCCTGGAATGAGCTGAGTATCAGTCAACAGCAAAGCGGCAAGCGTCGCGTTTTATCCTTCAAAATCCTCTAATGAGAAGGGTTGAAAATTGTGCTGTGGTCGCTGCTGTCCCTGATAACGTGGCCAGTGCTGGCCAAGCATCGCACGGATAAAAGGATAATGCGGGTCTCAGTCCGCTCGGCTCTCTTAGTCCTTCCATCCCCCTCAATCCCCTTGATCCCCCTTCAACTCCCACACAAACTTGTGTAATGTAGCATACTGAAGCTGAGGCCATTCGTTCGGCGATTGTTTGTTTTAAAATTACATAAAAATTGCTGTGTATTTAAAAAAAGAGAAGAAAAAAGGATTTCAAGGATCAGGCCGAGGAATATGAAACGCACATTTTACTGCCATATTTTCAGCTGGCATCGTAAACTAGTTAGAGTCAGGTTCATGGAGCGTAGAAAAAAATAAAGAAAAAAGAATAAGAAACCAAAAATTTAATGAAAAACGTTGCGCCCATAAACATTAAGAAATTTTAGTCCGCCTGTGGATCCCGCCTGCCACTCTGCTGCCTGTGGCCACGCCCCTTACTTAGTACGAAACGACGATAAGCAGACAAATCGCTGAGAAAAATACGCAATTTAAATGCATAACACACACAGGACATGCCTAATGCCAATAATAGAAAAGGAAATCCCGTCACAAATCCTCCGAAGGCATTCCGAGTATGAGAAAAAAATTATGTAGCTATGTATGAAACACACACACGCATGTAGTAGAACTGAAAGACGTTAGAAAATATAGAAAGTAATCTTGCAGAGACAGAGCAACACACACGCACACACACAGGACACGACACGACACGGTTTCGTCCTGGCAACCACCTTTGGCGACATTTTGTTGCAGATTAAGTTCTATTCGCACATGGCTGACTTGAAATACGATACACACATACACCACACACCGTGTGTGTGTGTGTGTGTGTGAGTCTCAAAGTAATTGGGACATCCTGTGAGCATATAAAGTGGATATAAAGTAGCAAAAATCGGCCTCAAGGCACAACATCGCACCGGTTCTGGCATTTTTATGCGTTCAAATGTCGTCGTGCTTCATCCGATTCCCCCTCCCTAGAATCCCCTCTCCTCTTTCTCCTTTACCCCTCCTCTAAGACTGGAATTATTACAATTTCATGCTTCTTTTTTTATTTTATTTGTTGTCGCGTGGAGCTTATGATTTCTGATATATGACATGGGGCCAAGTTCAAGTTGCAGCTTTCTTTGAAATATATTAATAAATTTTCGCACATCTGTCCCACTGTGTGTGCGAGTGCGTGTGTCTGTGTGTATACTTATATTGAAAACGTACAAATGTCTTAACTTATATGTAATTCCTACAATATCAACACAGCAGTGTTTCATTCACTACATGTCCAATTAAGACGCTGTTTAAATCCGTATAGTTAAGTATCTTTTAAGGAATCATCATTTATTGTATAACTTTTACTAACTTTTTCTAAATTCTACATTTTAGTTAGAATTTTTTGACATAACAAAATTATTCTCCAAAATTAAAAATTTAAAAAATAAAATCATTTGTTTTTTTTTCTTGAAAAAATGATATTTGTTCTGTTTAAAACATGTATATATATATATATATATATATATATATATATATATATATATAGCATAGGTAGTTAACTAATATATTAATAAAATCCAGTGCATATAGCCCATAGTCATATTAAAAGCATTTTTTTTATTTATTATTTCAAGCTGTGTATCCTTTACTTTCCTTTAAATTCAGTAGTTTTGATATAAAAATTACAAATCTTTTAAAAGCCTAAAAATTGTTATTTTAATCCTAGACGCTAGGTTTGCTTATAATAAAGTAACAAGTTAGATATTTTAGGACATATGATAACAACATAAACTCTGATGTTTTTTTATAACTTAATAAAATTTTAAAGTCATTTAAATGCTATAAAAATCTGAATCAAAATATACAAAATAAGATTATTGAAAGAACGTTATTTTTTGGTACATATATGTAAGTTATAAAAAAGTCGAATATAAATATACAAAAATTTACAAGTATTCGACAGCCAACAACCTTCATAAAAATACTAAAAACAATTTTATACAATTATAATTTTAAAGTGTCCATAAACGACCTTAGTCAATACTCAAAATATTTTTATTGCATTAATCTGTTATGTAAAAAATATTTTATAGGCTTTTTAAAATTCTATAACTGGCTGAGTTGCATAAATCTATTTTATATATGTAGTATATGTGCTGCTATGTGCTTATTGAAAAGTATTGTTAACAGATTTGGCTTGGCTTACAGTTGAATGGTTTACTATTCTCCCCCACCCCACATTTCCTCAATTTCACTATGCCATGTAAGCTTATTGCCAAGCTTAATGTCAATTGTAATATTTGTTGTTGCTGAAATTGCTGCTGTTGTTGCTGCTGGTGGTGATGATTTCATTGCAGCAAATGCGACCAACATAAAAACTATGGAGCAAGGTAAATATAATAATGCAATGCGAGGACAATAGATGCCATTTTTATCACATGTAAAACAACAATGAAGCCAAAATGCAATTGCTGAGCATCTGGCAGCACCACAAGCCTCCAATCCCGTTAAAGCCACCAAACCCAATCGCAATCCCAGCTACCAGTTACCAGTAACCAGTTACCAGATCCCACTTTCCAGATCCGATGTCCTGGCAGTCCTGCAACAGAAGCCATTTGTCAAATGCGCCGCCAACGATGGCGATTGGCGGTGGGGCGTGGTGGGAATGAGGGACGGAGCGGTGGTGCAGCGGTGGGTGCCAGCGTCAAATGTGCGGACGCTGAGCCGCAGATAAAACCGTTCGGAAAGCACAAAACAAACATCAAACAGGCAAACAAAAAGAACAACAACAACAAGAACAAACATGCGCGTGCATGAATATCAAATGCGACACGAAGACAACAACAACAGCAACAACAAAAGGATGCGTAACAATATTTTTCACGCGCCATACACAGCGATATATGCGAAAGAGATGGGAAGAAAGTGAGACGGGGAAAGAGTCGGAGTGGGAGTGGGATGGGGAGAGGAGTTGGTGGCATATCCTTGCGCCATAATGGGATTATGGCCGATTAATGCATTGACATGTAACGATTTTCGATTGAATTTATCGTTTTTCGGCGGCTCCAGTCATTTTATTCATTTACGCCCACACGTATGCAATGATATTTGCACACTCACACACACGTACACACACACACATGCGAGCGCACATCAATGCCGACACATGTGTGTCGCTGCGGGTGTTAGAAAACAAAAGCGGCATTGAGACAACACACAATGCACAACAGACAACACGACAGACACAACACACAACACACTACACAAAACACACACGACGCACAACAGCAAAGAGACAAAAAAAAAACAACAGCAGCAACTAACGCGGAATTGTGACGCTTCTTTTGATAAGCGATAAAACGCAACACTTGTTTGTGTATACCCTGTAATCATGTTTGAGTAACAAAGCGAGACATTATACCGTAGCTTATCAGTCGAAAGTAAACAGTTACAGTTACAGTTACAGCAGCATTAAAGATACAAAATGGATGTGTATGGATTATACACATATGTCAAAAATATTTAGATTTTAAGCGCTTTGTACTTTATTTGTTAGCTAAAAACTGTACTTAGATTAATTTAAATGCCCAATAAATATGAATTATCTTTCTAAGCAAAGCGTTTAAAAAATACATTTCCATTTAGTTAGCGAATTAATCTAATTTATTAATATTAAGTAAAATTAATTTACGGAATCGACAGTATTTAAATGTAAACAATTAATGAATCTTCAAAGTTTCCATTTGTGGTCTAAAATTTGAAATAACACAAGGAAATAATATTTTCTTTCTTATAAAGTGTCATTTTCATTTTATGAAGAGTTGATATAATGAATTAGGTTTGTAGATAAAATGTAATGATACAGTTCAAAGATATTAATGTATCTGGAAAGCACACAGCACAATTAAGTAATAATAAATATATATTATAGCATTTAAGAAACTTTAGCATTCAAAAGATACAATGTTTTCTGCAGCATTTTATGTATCTTAAGCCTTTTGCATGCCTTAAATACCTAAGTTGCTAACGAAGTCTAGACTTGGTTATTAGTTAAATTCCATTTTTAGGGACTTACTAAAGCCTATAAATACAGTAAATACTCTATATAAAGCACCTCTCGTTGTTTGTGTTTTGCATTTTCCATTTTGCTATTCGCTATGTAATTGCTGTCATTCTTTGGCGCACTTTTTAGGCAATTAAAACTAACAATGCGACGATTCGGGGTCGATGACAAGAGACAAAGACAACGCTGACTGTGATTAACACATGTAAGCGGGTAGCAAAGAAGGCAAAGTGGGTGTGGGTGTTTATGGTGGGGGGAATAGTACGGTAACATGTGATGCTGCCCGTAGTTTGACTTTATCAATTGAGCGTCATAAGCTTCTCTAGGGTGGTTGGATGGCTGCCTGAGTTCTGGTGGTTGCTCTCGCTTTTTGGGTGCAACTGTCGCCACTGGCGTCGATTAAGTCGTAATTAGATTTAAGGATATGGCACCAGCGACACAGCAAGATGATGAATTTCTCTCAGTGCACCCCACCGGGCAGGAGGGCAGAACGAGAGGAGGGGCGGATGGCAGTACGAGCCAAATGAGCAATCCAACAATCCAGCAAACCAAAGCAATGGGCAGCCGGGCAGCTTATGGCATGTTGCGCGACCTTATCAGCAGGAGCAGTAGCAGTAGCAGCAGCAGCAGCAGTAGCAGCAGCAGACGCAGTAGTGGTTGTTACACCCTAAAGGGGAAGGGGGAAGCAACCCCTGCCGATGGCAATGGTGATGGCGCGTGTGTTAATCAGCGTAATGGTACGTTAGTCCTAGATCTCATATGACCGAAAGGGAGGCAGCAGCAAAAGCAACGGCAGCAGCAGGATGTCCTGCTGGTGGTCTTTAAGCTTGTCCCGATTTCTTCTTCTTCTACGACTCGCTTGCAGCATTATTAGCAACAGCAACAGCAACAGCATATCCCTTTGTGTCCTTGCTGGTGGCACTATTAGCGTCTCTGTCTCTTTCGTCTGTCACTGGATTTATTGCAATCATTAATCTTATTTGCCTCAGCATCCACCACTTATTTCCTCTCTACTCATCCACACTTTCACCTCCACCAGCGCACGCATGTTGCACTTGTTGTTACACCAAAAGTTTTTATTAAATTTTTGCAAATGTTGCTTCGCTTTGCTTTGATTTTATTAATTTGGCCTTTTATGGGCCAGAGTCATAGGAATACCCGAAATGTTTTCATTATGCAGTGTGAGTTGACTTTTGATTGACGTCTGCCAGATATTCTTAATGTTTCACAGACTTTGGCCTATAATTGCTCAGCACTTCAGCCAGAGGTCGACTTATCCCCCTCTTCCCATTCCCTAAATCTACTCCTCCCCCACTAGTAGTACCACCAATAGTTGTACTGTCTTCGGGTCATTAATCATCCGAGTTGCAGCAACATTCGGCTGGACTCTAATGCACAGTGCATTTGGGACTTTTACACAACACTTCCATCTCTTCTTCCCAAGGGGCGTGGGAGTAATGGAACGGAGTAAATTGTAAAGCTCAATTAATATCTTTTTCTTTTTCTGCTCTTTTGCCATACAAATAAAATGATTTATTTCATTATTTTTAATGAAAATGTAAGCCAGAGAGCATTTTATTTTGGCCCAAAAGTGTTGGCAAGGTACCAAGCTCAAGAGAGAGACGATTTTTGATAAATAAAAAATCAAGTTGAGTGCATTACAACTAAAAGCAATTCTGGTAATATATAGCGGTGTATTATGTGGTTAAATCATATTTGAAAGACAATTTTTTAATTTGAATCAAAACAAAATCAGAAGCCAGTTTATCACACCAGTTTATTTACTTAAAAACAACCATAATTAAAATAAAACATTTTAGTCAATATGTTTACCTTCTGATTTATTGAGTATTTTCTTAGTTTAAATTGTGTAAGTAGTAAAATTGTACTAGATTATTATCGTTTTTTACAATTAATGTGTATTTAAAATTACCTTTTAAGACATTTTATATAAAAGCATACAAACTAAGAAATTATATAATTTAAAATCGAAATCTTCATGGTACAAAATTGAGTTATGTATTTGTTAAGTTTAAAGTATACCACAAATATAAAATTACATGTAATATATAAATATACAAACATATACATATATATATGTAGCATGTAATACTTAATAATGTAGATGGCACAGGTATTTCCAATTGGTTTGTGATTATAAAAGCGTATCGCGCCTCATGACGTGTGCAAACATTAAATGGCGTCGTTTCAGTCTCTCACTTCGTATCCTCATCCATATCCGTGTCCTGGTGCTGGCAGTGGCAGTGGCAGTGGTCTATGTGGCACTTTTGCCATAAGCACGGATATATGATGCGTATCTGTGAGATACATGCCATATAAATACAAAAAACAAGTGGAATATACATATATATATATACGTATTTATATAGATATATGTGTTTAAAGTGTGTGTTGAGTTTACATTTGAACAGCGGGCAACAAACATTACACGCATCGCTGTCTGTCAGTGTGTGTGTGTGTGTGCGTGTGTGTTGGTGTTTGTGCCAAATGTGCGTGTAATTGCAAATTCAATGAATTGTTTACATTTCTTTGCGCTTGTTGGCGTCACCTTCCTTTGCCCCCTCTTGATACCTTCAATTCCAGCTGGTCATGTTATGTTCATTTTGTTGTTTGTTGGGTTGTTTTTTTTTTGTTTTCTGTTTTGTTATTTTTTCTTTATTGTTGATTTCATTTATAATTCGTGTGCAAAATTAAATTAAAGCCAACTGACAGGCAGCAACAAAAACTAAAGTTAAACCTCCCGCCGGCATTGCGTTTTAGCTGGCAATCATTTCCATTAGCCATGGCAGCCAGCAAATTTCACATAATTCACAACTGGAAAATTGCTGTCAGTTGCGCCAAGAAGAAAATTTGAGTCGAGCCTTGCATGGCATAAAATGGCTTCGACTCCAGCACGCATGCATCAAACTGCAACAGCCACGACTACAGGAACAACAAAAGCAACAACAACAGCAGCAGCATTTGGCCAAGACGGCACAACAAAAGGCTAATTGCAATTTGACTGCGTTTTACAAAAGTTTGTTGCAGTTTGCCGCGCTTCGAAATTGCTTTTTTGCTATGAATAATTTAACTTTTTTGACTTTCGATTTAGAGAAAAGCACGAAAAGCTCTACCAAAAATAAAAATCAAGCAAGCAGTGAAATTATCGAGACTAACTGACTGAAGGAGACCCTGTTATTTGTAAAACATTGCAATATATTTGAATAAACACTTTTTTAAAAATTTGATGCAACACATTACTTTGGAATTAAATATTTCATGGTGTGAAAATGTTTAGAATACTATTGCGAATACTATAATGAAATATATTTTTGAAACTTTACTTTTATCATTGCCTCCTACTGCCCTTTACGCACATTCATTTTCACAAAAGCCGATATACCGTTTGTAGCCAGTTACTACAGGGTCTAAACATAAGCGCACACCTGAAATTCTTTTGACATTGACAGCAGGACGAAACGCAATTTGTTCGCCCTTAGCTCCCTGCTCCAGTTCCCGCCATTTTCCCACACTCTTGACTAAAATTCCAACAAATGTCAGTATTGAATTGAAAAACGCTTTTGCTGTTGTTGTTGTTGTTGCTTGTTGGCCAAGTTTTGCTTTCTTAATAAATTGGCTCAATTTACCACACGCGCCAAATTAAAAGGCGCCTGGGAAATTTCACACATGCACGAATAACGCTACAAATATATAAATTTATGTGTATGTATATAAACTTATATGTGCAATTGGTCTATAAAAGTTGGACTTGAAGAATTCTCCCAGGGATACAGACTACGTCTAGTAACAGGGCTACGATAATACGGTTTCTAGAGTCGGCGAACCCTTTTGGTTGATTCATTCATCATTCATCATTTTAAGTGTTTTATTACACATTCTGCCTCCGTCTCTTAGGCTTGACTCAAATCCCATTACGGTAATTAAATCACATCCATATGAAAATTACATAATTACAGCACACACACACGCGCACACAGAGTCTCACATGTAGTTGTAATAGCAGAAGTTTATACACTCCTAGTCTATAAACATATTAAATATAATTTACTTAATGTCAACCCTGAGAGGCATTTTTAAGCGTCAGCAAATGAAATTCAACACTTTGTCAATTAGTGCACGAACCAGAGTTCCACGCGGAAACTCGTCCAGCAGCTTTTCCCACAGTGTATTTTGTTTTTCGTTTTTTTAATGGGTGCAAAGTTCAAAGGGTGACTAAGCGGCGTCCACGGATATGATTATGAGTATGAAATGACCCCGAGCAACCCTCGCCGTCTTCATATCTACTTCTAAATATATATATTTGCACATATTTGATTCACCCAACATTCTGCAGTCCCTGAGAGACCCCCAAAGGATTTGACATTAACATTGGTAATTAGAAGTCATTTTCTGTTGAGGGGGTGAATGAGCAAAGAAAAACAAAGTAAAAGTTTCCTTGTTTGTTGTTCGGTTTTTGCAAGATTTTTTCTTTGGTCAACACAAGAAAAACATTAATCAAATGGAGTTTGGCCCGAAGTTGTCTACTTTTAGTTTACAAAAATAATTATTATATGAGCTACGTTAAATTAATTTCTTTAGCAGAGATTTGTATCTGGTAGATTATGCAGCTCCGATTAAATATCGACATGATTTTGCTATGAACTGGTTAGTCAACTATTCATTACAGTCAGTGGCATTGTCTCCAGCCACATCAAGACCCAAAAACTCCAGCATCACGAGCAAACATTTTTGCGGCTGACAGGTGAACAGACGAAGTGATATCTTGTTGTATTTCTAACAAGAAGTGAGTGCTCGATTTTGACTATTCAAAATTAGAAATTAAAATACCAGAAATGCACTCTCAAATGGCAATAATGATTTGAAATGCATTTGCAGAGCGTGTGATAACTCAAAATGTGTATTACCAAACTGGCAAAATGTCAGAAATGTTTTGAATTTGCCATTCATAACAGAGTGTGAGTACAAAGACGGGAGACGGGAAGGTGACTGGCATTAGCAGAGGGTAAGCCGTGCTACTCCAGGTAGCTCGTATCTTTCGGATACATTGCCGAATGACAAAATCATAATTGCTTTTACACAAAATGCTGTGGTCGAGACAGAGGGGGAGAGAATCGAGAGCATTCAACCTGACAATGGTTTGAATATATTGATAATGCAATTTTATGCAAGTATAAAATTAACAGGCCGACAATCCAAAAGGGTTTGGCCCAAAACTGTTGCCACAATGGTTTGCTAGTCGTGTCTAGTACAAGCCAATTGAGAAAGAGGCGTTTTATAATTAAACCAGAGTCAATTACAGACAAAAGCGTCACTCGGCCCAAAACTCAAAAGTGGACTCTCCAGTTTCATGGCCCATGGGCAGAGACGATAATTGGGTTTTCATACAATTACAATGTTCAGTTGTACCGATTTGTGGGCGTTCATACTATATATTTTTGGCTACGTAACTAAATGTTGCAATTGGTAATTGCATTTCACAATTTAGCGACAGGCTGAAGTTTCTTCTGATTGCACCGACAAAAAGGAATCGATTTGGGGCATTTCAGTGGTCGGTTGTGGTTGTTGTTGTTGTCCACAGTCACATCACTTTTTGCGAGCCAAAACGACAGACAGTTGACAATAATGCTGCGAATAATATGACGAAATGTAGAACATAACCGCCGACAATGGCCAAGAGCTGCAAAGAGGTAACAGACCAGTCCAGTCCAGTTTAAAGCCAAAGAATAAACGGCCATCAAACATAAAAATTTACGACAAAAATTGCCAAGAAACACATGCTCCACATATTTGCCGGACATTTATTGAAGTTAAGTTCGCGTTGCGGCGCATAAATAAAACATAATCCTTTGCGAGCAGTGCCGCAGTCAAAGAGTGTGAGACAGAGACAGACAGAGAGGGAGATATAGATAGATCGTTGCATTTCAAGCAAAAAACGTCAGCAAACTGTTAACAATGACCAAAGTCTGAGTCGGAAAGAAGTAGAAGAAGAAGTCTGAGCAGACGAGGAACCTGTGCGCATGTGCAATTGATCGAACAAGACTGATGGAGCAACTGGGATTACGTGGTGTCTCCTCAGTGCCTCCTTCACATCCCCGTTTCCGCACTACCAACTTCAACTCTTACCAATTGAGTTTGCAACTTTTTGCGGATTGTGGATTGTGAATTGCGGATTTTTCTTGAGATTAAGCTGACTGTCTGTTTGCCTCGGTTTTGCTTTGCTTCGGTTCGTTTCAGTTGGACTCTGTGCTGCTCTGTGGCTTCAAACTTGACCAGTTGCCCACTTGACCAGTTGACCACTTGGCCATTTGGTCGCTTGACTGAATTTATTTAATCTGCAGCGGCGTCGGCGGCGGCAACATCTCAAAGCGATGGCAACGCATAATAATTTTTCACATTCAGCCGTTGATGCTCGAAGATCGTAGCATCCCAAGAAACGACAACAACAACAACGACAACTACAGCAACAGCGACGACAACAACTGGCTACTGACTTACATACCCAAAAAGCGCATTTATCAAAGACCCCAAACGAGCTGACGATGCATCCGATCCAAAAGATTCAGCGTCCACTCATGAATGAAAGTCTGAATCGCTTCTCGTGTACTCGGCACAGTGGGACGGAAGTCGCCTTTAAGTGCGACGAGTAGTCGAGAACGATGGGAGAGCACTTTGGGGACACAGATTGAGAAGTCATTAGATACGAATAAGTGGGCAACTGGACAGCATTATGAGCAATAAACTATAATTCATACATACGAGTATTCACTGTACGGAAATAAACAGAAGAAAATCAGCAAACTGTTTGTTAAAAGGTATAAAGCTAAAAGAAAATTTTTAAATATAAACACAATACATACACTAGTAAGCACTACAGTGAACTCAAAGTCTTGATTTTATACTGCACTGAAGTCTCCTTATATTAATTTAAAACATATTCTTAAATTTATAAATGACAATAAGTCAACGTATAAAAAGGGTTAGAATAAGCTTATAGTAAGATAGATGATTAAGTTAGATTATTTATGTATGCGTTTAGAAAATCTGTATTTTCCTTCATTGGGAATGTCAAGACACAGTTTCAAATTTATGTACGATCGTTAATTTTATGAAAAAATTATGTGATGTTATAACGAGTTATATTTTGATTATGGTGCATTATGTAAATACATAGCACAATTTACATTGAATAGAAGTTAAAACTAATTTCGTTGGAAATATAATATCATTTAAATATTTTAAATTTTTGACTTAAATATAATCTGGCTTTTAAAAAATAAAACCCGAATCAAATCTCAAAAAATAGCTTTTTTTTAAAATTCTTTGCGTTTGACTTTTAAACTCGAAATTGTAAGTACCACAAAATCAGCCATAAGTTGCTTTTAACCTTCTTAATATCATTTGAATCTACAAATATTTCAATCAATTTATAAAATTGCAATAGTCAAATATTAAGTATTATTTTAATTGGGTTAATCTGTAGCTTGCTTGATTTTTGATATATTATTAAATAAAAAATATATTTAAAATATTTTAGAACAACATAGAAAACATTTTTAAATAATTAATTCAATAAAGTCAACATAAATTGTACAATGCTTTTTTAATGAACAAATTAAAATAAAATAAAACAATGCAAAATGATAAATTGAGCGAGAGCGAAGGAAATTAAAGGACATAAGTTTCCAACTAGATTACCAAATCGGTAAACAGAAGAAAATGTAAAGTGAAAAGAAAAAGAAAACCTGAAGCAAAAATTGCGGAAATGTCAAGCAATGCCAGAAAACAAAGTACAACAAAATAAAATAAAAAGTAAAAAAGGATAAAAGTAATTAAAGGCTGTAATCAAAAGCCAGGCCTATGAAAAAAACTGGGAGACAAGGGCAAAAAAAAGCAGGTCAAAATGGAATGCAGGCAAAGTCAAAGTCAACGACATTAAGTAACCAAATTCTATGCAAAGCATTTTTAATTATAAATTATTCAAATTTACAAACATAAATCATGGCACGGCACTCGCACGCACATTGCCCGAAAGCGATTGCGATAGCGATAGAAAGGATGGGTAGGAGATGGGATGAAATGGGAGGGGAGGAACAGAGGTTAGGCCTGAGATCCTGTAGCGAGGGTTGCCGGAAGACAATACGATACAGTACAGAAAGGTGCTGGGAAAATGTATTGCAATACAGTGAGTCAAAGCGGACTCGGACTTGGACTCAATGGCTTTGCGTTTGACTTGGGCTTTGCCTTCGACTCAAAGTCCAACTTCGACTCCGATTCTGATTCAGATACTGCGGGCATATCACACGCATCGCGCCACATTCGCATAATCCTGATTTATTGCCGTTTTGTAGTGATTGCACAAGATTACGCGACAACAAATAGATCCTTCATTTGGCCCTCAGTCACGAAATGTTAAATTGTAATCAAACAATGGAGCACAGCGCACAAAAAAGTCCAACTCGATTCTCTTAATTTACAAGGCAACAAAGCAACTACAGAGGGGTGAGTAGAGAGTAGAATGCGGAATGTGGAAACGGGAATGAGATTTGAATTTAAAGATTAGGCGCATGTCCTGCCGCGCATCCTGGTCAAATGTGACTGCAAGTTTTTGTCGCTTACCTTTTTGTGCTTCGCTAAACACACACACACACACACACAGCACACAGCACACACAACAAAAAAGATAATGCCAGACAATGGCCAAAACTTGTCAGCCAACGCTGGTCCGCCCCCTGCCTGCCACACCCCCCATTCCGACCCGCCTTTAGCTTCTGCGCCAGATAAGCGCACACAAAAATCATTAATTATCCTTGTTTCTTGTTTTGCTTGACTTCTGATTCGCTTTTTTTCCAGCCAAGCCAAGAAAAGAAAAAAAATATTGATTTGTTTCTAATTTTAATGAAAATTTCGCCTTTCGTTATTTTCGTCGTTGTCCTTTCCTTTCTTATATTTTTTTGGGTATTTTTTTTTGGAGTCGTCTTAATTTAACTTTTTTGATGCTTGGCCAGCGATAGTCCTTCTTCCGTTTAATAACTGTTGTTGTTATTGTTTTTTGTGTGGAAAATGTTGTTGTTCAGTGTCCTTTCACTTATCGCTGTCTTGTGCTTGACTGCAACGGCAAACGGAGTCTCCGAAAAACTGTCACGCAAAACCATTTTCCATTTTCCATTTACCATTTACCATTCACCATTTTCCAAAAACTAATGATGGAAGGTATTTTAATTATACTTATTTTGTTCGCCCTTCGTTCAAAACATTTTCTTCTGTGCATTGCTGCAGAAATTTTCTTATCATTTTCATTAGTCGCTGGATCGTCTTGGCTTTTGCTTGACTGATTTTCAAATTTTCTGTCGCTCTCAATTTGCGTTGATGTTGTTATATACATTTTTTTATTTTTTATTCATTCTTGCCTCCATTGTTTGAAATGCAATTTGCTGGGCAACATCATTAGCAAGATTAATGAGCCAACGCTGAAAAGGGAGTGGAGAAGAAAACCTTTAAAGGAAAGCATATAAAAAGTATGAAAATAAAAAAGAAAGTGGGTAAAAAACTAGAAATACATTTTGTAGTAAAAGGAGTAAAGTGTCCTCCATGTTGATTACAGTCGCAACACGTGCGAATTTATATGCAATAAGAATTGGAAAATATATATGTATTTGAACGTATGTACGTGCGTGTGGGTGAGCTACACACTCACACACACAGACACACACAAACGCGTGCAGAGAAAGCATTTTGAGCATTCGCCTCGCCGCACAACAAATTTGGCGTCGCGTACATTTCATGCATACCAAAGAGCCTGCAACATCCACATCCAGAGTCACTTGAAAGCCGCAGCTGTAGCTGGAGATATAGCAAGCAGCAGGAGCTGTAGCTATAGCTGGAGCAGGTGCCTCGAAGGATAACATGCGCGTGCCGCGTTCAGTCTTTTGGATTTGGGTTTGAGTTTGGGGTTTTGAATTGGGATTGCGAGTGCGAGTGCTCCTTTTGCTTGTTTATCTATTTGCCGTAGTATTTCTATCTTTTCTCTTGTATTTTTTTTATTTTTAAGAAATCCAAAAGATTAAAGCAATGTTGCAAGCGGCGGAGCTCAGCTGAAATATTTCGTTTCGTTTTGCACAAATTGAAATCCAAAGTGCTTTTCAGCCTCCATCCATCCCACACTTTTTGTACCTCTACTTAGAAAACCCTTCTCCCAAGTTCTGTTGCAAAGCTCTGACAGAAATATTAGCATTTGCGGTTTTTCGTGCCAAAAGCGTAGCGAATGTGGTTTAAATTGCAGATGGAACTTGAGCCGAGCCTGAGAATGTGGCAGGTGCTGCATTCAGAAGGTTTGTCAGCTAGAAATGCTTGACATTTAAATAAAACTACATAACGCTTTCTTACAGTGTATGTGAGTTGTTAATATGTTTCTAAAGACAACTGAACTTACATCTTATTAAAACGTTTTGAATTTGATTGTCTCAAATAAGTTTAGAAGTCACCCTACTTTTTTGAGCAGTGTAAAGTGTGCTGTTTCATGGCACGCTGCTGGAATTTATGCACATTTCGCTAGGTGTTCAAAAATTCCACAAGGCAATGCCGAGTTGTCTTGCAGTGAGCTAGCGACGGAGGAAGGGGGGCGTGGCGGTGTGGAGGATCAGGCAAAGAGGCATAAAACTGGCCAAAGGCAATTCCTTTTGCGTCTTTGTGCCTTTGATGTTGTCGTTGTCACTTCAGCAGCCATGTCATAATTACCAAAGTGAAAATTATTAATTTCGACATTTAAAACAAAATGCGCATAATTGCCAGGCCCGGCAAGCGATGCCAAAGCCCAAAAGAGAGATTTATGCAAGCTGTGCGGAAAAAAAATTGTCTAAATCGGTGGCAAGTATGATTGCGACTATGGCAATGGCAGTGGCAGTGGCAGTTGCTGTTGTAGTTGCTGCTTCCACCGAATTACGCGGAAACAGCAGCAATGGCAGCATTTGCCACGCTAATTGCGTACGCGATAAATCTTGTCAATTAAATTATAATGTTTGCATGCAGCGATGGCGATGGCGATGGTGAAAAACCGCTGAAGAGGCAACTGCAAAACGATCTGTGCGATTATCGAGTGTTTTATCACCTCAACGGGCCCCCTTTCCTCTTTCCACTATCCCCATTTTTCCCTCTTTCCTCGACCGACACACTGAGTCTGCAACTTCGCTTGACTCTCTTCAACATATAATTAAAATGTTCACAAGTGCCACAACGCATTGGACTGCAGCATGAGGCAATGACAGCAGCAGCAGCAGCAGCAGCAGCGGCAAACATCCACATGCACCAAAGACTCCGCGTCCGAGTCAGATACAGATTCAGATTTGGATTCAGAGTCGGAATCAGGAATTTTGAGGCGCATTAGTTGCGCTGCATTTGCTGCTCATATGTAAGCGTTGCAACTGCAACTGGGCCGGCAGTTGTTACCACTCCAGTCATGGCCAGAGTCACAGAGCCGCAGCGCCACAGTCAGAGCCACTTTGCCACTGAAACGAGCCAAAATTGTATTGGCAGCGGCGCCGGCTGCCATTTCAGGTCTTTTGCTTTTGCTTTTGCTGTTGCTGTTGCCTTGTGCCTTGTGCTTTGTGCGTACCATTGCGACTGGGTTGCTGAGTTGGCCACATAAATTTCCAGCTTGTCAGCTTTTGATATATTTTCATAAATTGCTAGAGTGCATTAATTAATTAAGCGAAGCTGCAACAACATTTTTCGGCACAACTCTGACAAATTTCGCGAGGAGCTTCATTAAATGTTGCCTCTCTTTACTCAAAGCTGCTAAAAGATTTAACTGCCACAAAAAATAAAACTATGAGATTAAGTAGACTATACCTTAATATAGTAATTGCAAAGAATTTTTCTGTAAAATAAATTTCGTTTAACACCATGGCTAACTATGTGCTAAATCCACAAAAATTAAATCATTGTCAATAATTTAATGTTCATAAAAGAATTTAATTTAATTGTTTGAGGTGTTT
Organism: Drosophila acutilabella; assembly: GCA_035046005.1. NCBI lineage: Eukaryota > Metazoa > Arthropoda > Insecta > Diptera > Drosophilidae > Drosophila > Drosophila acutilabella. The sequence goes on along the minus strand of JAWNOK010000031.1, from coordinate 1,053,736 downwards.
TATTCTTGTATAAAATTCCATCTTTTTCAATATAATTTATATTTTGTTACGATTCAGACATAATTGATTCAGACAACAAATTTGAGAATTTTTTGTATAATCTAGTTTTTAATATTTTATTTTTCGCTAGAAGTAAATTAAGTATTATTTTTTTAGTAATTTGCTAACGAACACCAAACATTTTTTTTAGTTTCAGAAGTAACTGCTTAATTTGATCAAAGAATGTTGCTAAAGTTAATTAATATTTAATTTAAGCATTTTTGAACTCTAAGTACGTATGCTAAATTGAAGTATCTCATGTTATATAAGGTTCATTCTTTTGTTTTAACATTTGCACTCACATCCCAAAAGTATGCAGTAACTTTTAACTGGCTGTATTTGCCCGCAGCCATTGTTGTTAGTGCCTTATGACGTCGCTTGCCTTCAACGTGATGTGTTCGTCTGAAAACAATCATAATTATGAAACTAAAGGAAAACAACAAAAAAATATCTGAGAAACTAATTACTTTTTGGCATATAATTACAACTTTTAAATAACAATTTAAATAATTTGCTTGCTGACTTTTTGGAAAATAATAGTTTCATGCACTGTAGCTGAGACAATCAGCACACAAACGACTGCTCACACAGCTACACACTTACACACTTGAATGTAAATACAATTTACTGCACGCGATGGTCAGTGGCGACGGCAGCGGCAACAACAACAACGAACACTACAGTAACAACAACAAAAGCAACAAAATCGGAGGCCGACTGTAAAATTCCTTTAAAGTCGTCGGTCGACATTTGAGTGTAATTTTCGAAACTGATTTTACATTGAAACCAGTTAAATTGTCAGAAAAATCAACTGTCAACATGTCAAAAAATCGTTGGCTATGCAAATGTACACCAAAGTGTACGAGAGTGTGTGTGTGCGTGTGTGTGTTTGAGTATCTGTGTGTGCAAAGACGTGCACCGCTCCAATGTGGCAACAATGCTGATTGTACGCTTTTCGATTCCTCAATTCAAATTATCTGAAGTTATTTGTTGTTGCTGCAATTGTTGCTGTTGTTGTTGCTATCGCATTGCTCGCATCGAATTTCTTTGTCCATTCAAATTCAAAACTAATTGGATGGACAGTTTGCTCTCTTCAAACTCCGCCTTAGGGGTTGTCTATAATCAAATCATGATACTTCTCTATGTCTAAAATAATTCAAGAAAGAGGGGAAAAGTAAGAGGTCCTTTCTTCAATAGTTTATTAATGTGTCAAAAATGTTTTAGAATGCATATTCAACTGTCAAAATATTAAATAGATTATTGGAAGCATTAACAAGTTACAAAAAAAAAAAAAACATTTAATTTTGATTTTAATGTCAATAATAATTGATACTATGAAATGAACTGACTATTTTAAACAGTCTGATATTCAAACCGAGTTTAAGAATTACTTTATTTATACAAAAAAACTAAACTTTTTTAAATCTCGTGCTTAAAAAGATGTAGAATATTCTATAGCAAATTATGTTTGATTATAATTAAAAAGTAAATTTTTCAATTATGTTGTCAGTTGTTGATCTAATTTCATTTTACTTAGTTATTCATAAATTTTGAACTTAACATGTTGCGTGTTTATTTTTGTTATCAAGATTAATTTGAATCTCTAGCTTGTCAGTTGTTTGCTGGACTAATTGGCTGACAGAGCCACGCTTGTTGGCCACTCAAATTAGCCAATTATGAGACGAGATACGAAATGTTTCCAATCGAATCAAACCTTTTGTTCGTCGTGCACAACAAAAAGGCAGCCATAGCTTTATACAAAATTTCATGCAACTGTCAAGACAAAAGAGCCGCTCGCTGACATGTGGAGTAATTCTATGGCTATGGATAATACCCAAATTTTGGTTAAAAGATACCTGATCTCCGATACCAGTTGCCCATTGCCCATTATCCGATTCCCTATTTCAGTCACGGACATTGCATTCAAATTGTGTGTGAGTGCGAGCTGTCAACAGTGTTTAATTTTGGGAGTCCTTACTACTTAGGTACTCTGCTTATGTCACTGACGTGCCACATGCAACAATCGGCGAAGGGCAAGTGAGCAAGAGATAGAGAAGGAGGTTGAACAACTGACCAAAAACCGCAGTGCACTTTGACCAAGTAAGAAACAACGCATTATTACAAACATGATGAGTATTCGAACTCGTCCGAGCTTGAGCCTGAGTCCGTCTAAGTGAAGAGGTCTCTCCGGTTCAATGTCTCGCAACTCAACAGGCTAACAAATTATCAAGCTGTCGCTGGCTCTTTGGTCACTTCAATTTCCAGTTCACAATTCCAGGTCCCCGACTTCTTGCTTCCCGTTTCCGCTTCTCGGTAATGTCACGCAAATGAAATTGTAGCGAGGGCTCGTCCTTTTGTGAAGACTGGAGTGTCCTTTGGCTGAAATGCGATTGCATTTACATTGCATTGCCTGCGGCTGTTTAATAGCCACACCTGTTCAATTAGTCAATGTAACCACAAATTCTGGTTAAATTATCGCATTAAAATGTTCGTGCTTAACCTCAAAATGTGCCTGTGACTGTGCCTGTCCGTGTGCGTGTGCGTGCATGTCCAGTGCCAGAATACTCCTGCTGTTTTAACCATAGTCCAGTCCAAATTCCATACACAATACCTGTGCCCCGTAGGGTTGTCGTTCTCCTCGTTGTTGTTGCTGTTACCATCACTTTGAACTTTGCTGCAACCGCTGCCAGTTAATCAGCGCCGTTGCCCCTAACCACATGACCATAACCTCAAACAGCGACAATAACAACAACAACAACAACAACATCATCGAGTATTCGACTACAACGCGTACAGTTGAGTGCGCGGCAAATTTAATCGCTAATTATCAGCAGCAACTGACACTTACACTGGCAACAACTTACGCATGCGTGTCCATGTCCTGCTCGGACTTATGAGCACCGAACGCGGGCGCGGACGCGAAAGCGAAGGCAAAATTCGAATGCAAACGCATGTCGTCATCATTAAAAGCCAAAAAGTTCTGATTATCCACAAATGCGACACACCAATACCCTCTCTATCTCTTTCTGCTTAATGAATATCCAATTCAGCTTTACACTGAATGTTTTAAATAAAATACATAATATACCATTTAAACTTGTAGAGCATCAGTAAAATAAATATTAAATATTTTCCAAATATATTTTACTCTGTTTTCATTTTTTGATTATTTTTAATCTTTTGAAATCTTTAATAATTTAAGGGGTTAAGTGGGTTTCAGAAATTTTGAAACTCGATTTTTTTTTTTTTTGCTTATAAATTAATTCAATATGTTTACTATATTCTCCCAAAATTTGGAGCCGATCCGAGTAAAATTTTAAGAGATAGAGCCTTCGAAAGTTCCGCTCATTAGAGTATTTCCTTCTGAAACGTCGCAGTTAATCATGTTTTTCTCGAAAGCGTGTTTTTGAAGCTATTTGACACGATTGCTCGAACAGTTTTGAACCGATTGTTTTCAAATTTTGAACACTTATTCAATATGACCTCGTGACAAATCTGAACGAAGGATTTTTTTTTTTTTCAACATTTACTATTTTTTAAGGACATTTGAAGTTCAAAATTTCGTCAAAAAAAATTCAAAACGCTGTCAAATATTCAATTTTCAATATTTTGGATTTTCCTTCGTTCAGATTCAGGGCTGAAGTGTTTACTAACAGAAAAAATTTTTTTTTTGAATTTCAGATGATCCGTTCTCCTCAAATCGTGTCAAACACGAGGGTCCTTTTTTTTTTAGTGTTCCAGGACATTGGCTCCCGTCGGCTCAATTTTAAAAATTTTTTTATGAAACCAATTTTAACGTACAAAGGAAATGTCAATCTTGTTATCTGTTTTTTGTTCTAATAAAATATCTCACTGCAAACACCCAAAAAAAATGTTTGAAAAAGTGCTTAGTTTCAGCCTCTGAACACCACTTAACCCCTTAATACAAATTAGTTATGCAATAACTATGATTATGTTGTTTAAAATATGTAAGCAATTTAAATAATTATTTTCTTTAACCAAGTTTAATAATAAACTATTTTGAAAATTTTATTAATTAATAAGAATTTTATTAATTAATATTTAAATACATGTAAAATATCATGTATTTATTAACTTTACTAGATTTAAATTCATTTGTAGTTAAGAACTAAGCATTGAATTTTGAGACATGATGTTTGTTTATATTTATTGTTGTATTTCAAAGTTTCCATTGGAATCATAATATTATTTAATAAATTAATTAATATACTTTTTACAAACAGTTCTGGTATTGGCTCCGGGTCAAACTTCATTAAAAATTTGAACTGCCCTCACCAAGTAGAAAAAACTGAATGAAACAAGTTTTTGTCATAGTCCGAGTGAGTTGGAGACCAGTGTGACTGACTATCTCTGTCTTTCTCTGCGGCTTTGACAAATTATCAACTGTCACTGCTTAATTTTTTGGCGCACTCGGGCAAGTTTTTGGACCTGACCCAAAGGTAGTCTCAGGTACTGCCCAGAGCCGTTTCAAGCTGAAGTTGCCTGTTTTCGCTTTCGTTGTGCTGTTTTTTTTCAGCTGTGCTGTTGTTTTTGTATTTGTTATCTGCAACTGGCGACTGATATCGTGGTCTTCATTAATTGAGAATTGTTGTTAAGTCCATGCCTTTTTTCCGGTTCGCGTTTTTCCATTTACATAATTTATGATAAGCAGGCGCGCCTGGGCAAACAATAATTTTGAAGAAATACATTAATGCAATCAATGGGATGTTGTGTCTGGAATGCGAATACGAATAAGAAGTTGGCGAAGGAGTCGGAGTAGGAGCTGAGAAACCTCTGCTTGAATCCTCCTGCCGCCTGGTCGGCTTAATTAAGTTGTGCCTGTGTGACTGGGTAGCCCTGAAGATTGTGACTGGAAAGCAGCAGCTGGAGCTAAAGCTAGAGATGCAGAGATGCAGAGCTGCAGTTGTGGAGTTGTGGAGCTGCTGCTGCCACAAACAGTTGATGAACTCTACGTGTGAATGTAAATTATTTTGCACACAGCGGGCGAGCGACACTTGCAGCAGCTTAACCTACACTCTACTCGACGACTCGACGACTCGTCGACCCGCCATTACCATTACCAGGTGCCCACTGTACTCATACGAGTGCATTTCAGGCTGCAGACTGCGGCTGGAGACTGTTAACTGCAGTTCTCTGCCTCCTTTGATGCTCTTCATCTACGACTGCTCTCTCTCTCTGTCTTTCTCACTCTTGCTCTCTCGTTCTGCACTGAGCTGTGCTGTGCTATGCTGTGCACTCGGTGCGATTGAGTGCTTTTAAGTCATTTGTGTCACGACATGCTAATTTCACATGAAATCTCTCGCCGTCGGCTCGACCGTTGGCCCAGGCATGTCTGGTGGTTTTTAGCTTGAAGCCTTGACAAACACACACATAGCCATACTCATCTACACTCATACATACGCACAGTATACAGACTAGAACTAACCATGCCGAGACCTGGTTCTGCCTTGACATCAACAACGTCGTGCATGTCCCAACCACGTTCAAATTCACATCATGGAGGCTTTCCTGACCGTACTTGCACCCAACACTTGCTTCTGCTCCCCAACTCCTCTTCCATACTTCTACTCCCGCTTCAATCCCCCAGCATCGACAACGGCACCTGGAGTGCAGCACTCAAGTGTACTTGCGGTTTTTGCGTCCATTGCTGCCAATGACATTTTGCTTGCTAAAGTGCAAAATTTACCGGTGCACAGCTGCCGCAGAGTGAGAGGTAGACGCCCACAGTTCAGACTGTGTTGTACGCTGTACACTGTCCTCTACACTATCCCCTGTACTCTGGACACTGGTCACTAGCCACTAACGCCTTGACCAGAAGAACAATGCCTGCTGCTGCTGCAAGTGGCTTTACTTTGGGCATTTCATACTCCAGCCATGATTAGATGTCGTCGGTTGTCCCCTGTCTAGTGTCCACTGTCCACTGTCCATTGTCGGTTGTTTTAGCCGGTCCGTTTTTGGCCTGGCTTTTGCAGTTATTAGGTTGTTAGTGGCATAGTCTCTGCCATTTTCATCGATTTATGCACTTCACAGCATCTAATGTGGGTTCTTGTCCAACCCGAATAGTACCTCCTTGTCCTCTTTCTCCTCCTACCCAGCCGCCTCCTCTTGCTCTTAGGTAGGCGTATACATCGTCGTTTACTTAATGGCGCGAACTTGTACAGTCCTTCACTTGGTCTATGGTCGTTGTATGGCTCTGATCCAAGACAGTTTCTCCAAAGGTATTTCAAACAGAATTTTGGTTTTTGTAGTCGGCATGAAATAAGAGTGAATTGTTTGACTAACTGGAGAGCTGATGATAGACACATAATTCATATATTTCAATTGATGAAATTATAATTTTTAAGCACAATTGTTTATTGATATTCAAATAGCCAAATAGGATTCTATGATTCTTTGCAAATCTTTCATACGTATAGCTTTTATAACAAAACAATTGTTAAAACCTACTTGTACAAATAGTTCATATGCTTACATCGGATTGGATTATTTTATTAGAAAACAGTGAACATCCGTTCAAAATGGCCTTTCCTTATCAAATAAAAATGTGAACCCAGTAATTAAAAAATCCGTATGCACTTCATAGACGAATCAGGTAAATAACAAATACTGTGCACAGGGATATCTTGTTTTTTTGTTATCTTAACTTTCATCTTATTCTTTCTGTGAGTGAAAATCTAACTGTCAATTTCAGAGTCAAAAAGTTTCAACTCATTTTAGAAAAACAAAAATATTATTATTAAACGTAATATGATTTAAGTTAACAAATTAACTATTTTCTTCAATACATAAATCACTTGACACTAACATTTTGCGTTCCTACATTTTGAAATGTAAATGCTTGTTTATATAGTTAAATTAACTGTTGATGATACTAAAAAAGTTTTGCAATAGTTAGTATCAGCTTTCAGCAAGATTTCACATATGATAAGCACAAGTTCAGCGCTTTAAGTTTTTTAGTTGCATCACTTTTTTTTGTGTTGTGCAATCCGCACCTGTATTGGAGTTCTGTGGGGACGACAGAAGGCTCCGAGAGACTCTCAGGCTCTCAGTTAGCAGTTGACTGGTCGTGCTTCATATCCTGAGTCGGGAGTACCAGTACCATAAACAACGTGTATATGGCCTGGAGTTGGAGTCGGAGTTGGAGCAGGGGCTGTCTCTGAACAGTGCCGTCGGCAGTGTCTCTTTGATGTGGGCCAACTATCAAGATCTAAACGCAGTCATTAAGAACAAACAAAACGACTTTATGGACAGCAAAAAGTACGAAAGCAAACCGATCCAAAAACCGATCCAGAGACGAAGCTCTTTGGCAATCACACACATCGATAGCGATGGCGATGGCGATGCCATTGTCGTCGGAACTGAAGCTGAAGACTTTGGGTTTTCGAACTGCAGTTGGATCTAGTCAGGTGAGCGAACAGTCTGTGTGATCTTTATCGAACTGCAGACAACTAATGATCTAATAAAACCGAAACCAAACCGCACCAAAAACTACAACGAGTGCAGCACTCGATGGCGATGGCGATGGCGATGGCGATGCTGGAAACCAGTTCAACATTGGCGTGGATTACCAAACCGAGCTCCCGATTCGAGTTTGAATCGAACAAAAAACCTAAAACTTACTTTTTTTTGCGACATGAGAGAACAAACGCAGTGGCAGAACAAGCCGACAAATGGTGGGAGGAAGGCAGGGAAGATGTAGGAGGGTGCAGGGGAAAGAGGGGCAAAGATGCTACAGAATCTGAAGCGTTTATCTATGATCTTATATCATGTACTTTCGACATTACAATTGCGGTAAATGCTTCTAGTTTTTAGTTTCAGCGCGTACACGAGGCAGTCGCTGCTTTATCAATGGCCAGCAATCATCGGCATCGGCAGCAGCAGCACCAGAAGCAGCGGAGGCTAAGTCGTCGCTGGGTCTGCCTTGGAGATCCCAGAGAACAGAGAATGGAGAACAGCAAACGGAGACCTGAGACCATTGCTCCTTTTTGCTGCACTTCAGCTACACACGGCAGCAGGCTACTTTTGCCACTAACTGTGACTCTGTCTACAGTTGCCGCTGCGCTCCCCACTCCTGCTTCTCTACTCTGCCCTCTGCTGCTCCTCATGCAAATGCGACATTGACTGTTGCTCCTCGCTGGATTTGCTGGCTGCTGATCTGCATACCAAGCAACCGCTTCTACTGCTGCCTTCAGATCGTTGGCGGCGATTGTTTGTGTTGTTGTTACTGTTGTTGTTACTGCTCCTTTAGCTCTGCGGCACAATCACAGCAGCAGCTCCGAGCTTTGGGTACGCAAATGTGGCCAACGTTGCCGATCATTTTGATATAGTTCGATAACAATGTGAGCTTCAGTCTGCTGAGCTCCAGAGCTCGGGACTAGCGGTCGACTGTCGCGTCGCTGTCGTCGCACATCTTTCGCAGCGGCATTGGCTAACAAGCCTGCCATGCGCAACGACAGCACGCGCACTGAAAAAAACTTATTCTTAGATAGACAGTATTATTTGAGAGCACTTGATAGTAAGACAAAAAATTTCATTATTTAGGATTACATTAAAGGATTAGTTTTTACAAGTAATAAATCCAAATATTATATGAAAATAAATTATTTTGTTAAATGCTAACTGACATAGTCATAAAAATTAATTAATTATTCAACTATTAACATTTTTAAATTTTATCCCTAAATTTAGTAGTTTCGTATTTAACTTAATATAATTAACGATAAATTTTTAGATACTGCGTACTTTATTTTTTTTCAGTGTAAGTTACAGACTAGAAGCAGCAGTTGGAGCCGTGGTTCCTCACCGGAACCGTTCAGCGTTCAACGTTCAAAGTTTTTCGCTTTGTTCGCTTCGTTTGGTTTCTTTGCCGCCGCTGGAGCTGTTCCCGTTGTCATCCTGGAAGGCTATGGCTCTACCCAAGTCTCTGGCCCTGCCCCGTCCTTCCTATCATCCCCTTCTAGACTGCCTGCACTCTGTTTTGGGGCATGGCCCTCTGACTGTTTTTATGTCCGCTTCCATTGAGCATATTATCATAAATATGTATCAAATTGACGTTGCATCTTCTTGAATTTTCATCTTGTGGCTACTTGTCATTGTCTTTGATTTTTCCTCAACTCCTGCAGTGGTTGCTTCTTCCTCCCTCCCCCATATCCCCCTTACGCTTACTGCCTTGGTTGTCATTGTCTATGGGCATTCAAGTGGACACTGGACACTGGTCAGTCGTCTTTGATAAGCCGACATTTTGTGTTGTGGCAGTTTTTTGGTGTAAGTATCTGTCGCTGTATGTTTGTCAATTGTCTACTTCTTTTTCTTATTCCTGGTACAACCATCGCATTGTCTTTTTTCAAAGATGGGCGGTTGGGCAATCCATGGTTTTCAAAGTAAACAAATTTAACGAACTTCCTTGTAACAAACCTAAATACCCCACAAAGTATTTTAGGCTGCATTCATCTAAAATTTTAGAGTTGGATCGGCTTAATTTGGTTGTATCTAGTTTAATTTAATGCAAAGAAATGATTCATTATTTTTTACATTTTTGTGTAAAATAAATAAGTGAATGTCTGCAATTATTTGAGCGATATTGTTTCATTTAAGTCCTCTTAGCATTACTTTTAATAGCAAAACCACTTTATAAACAATGTGGGCTTTGTTAACTACTATTTTTATTAAATTACATATCGAAAACTTGTAAACTTTTCAAGTAATATACGCGAAAATAATAGAAACAATTTAATTGCTATCTTAAAATTTTGAAGTTAATAACAAATAAAGAATTTATTCTGATTAAAAAGTATTCTTACTTATGAATTGTACAGTGAAATGCAATATACAAAATGTAAACGCTAGTTACTAATTAACATATTTATTTACTTAGAACTCATTTTATCCCAAATATTAAATTTTTCAGTTTGAGGATAAACTACCTGAAGACCCTAAAAGATTAGAATTTCAACAGTTGAATGAGATTTAATTCATTACCAGTTCAAGCACTTAATACTTTGACTTTAAATAGCAAACTTTATAAAACATTAATTAACAATTATTATTTGTGTTGAACTAACTCAATGCTTTGAAGATTTGAAAGTTTTTGACACATAACTTCCGTAGAAATAGTTGTTCAGTCACTTAACTCAGTTCTCTTTATGGCAACAGCTGTTTTAAAGGCTAAAATACAACTAGGCCCTCTGGCAGAAAATACATTGGAAGAGCAGCTTCTGTTGCCCGTCGTTTTTCCAAGAAAATTAACTAACCCAACAAGCGATCCCCTCACCTGCGCCTCTTCTGATCCCTTCACTTCCCTTACCCATGTCCAATCCCATTCCCATTCCCATTCACTTCCATTTCCTTAATACAGCTGCAGCAGAATTCAACGTTGCGACCAACGAGCGATGATAAATGTTCACTTAATCAGCATTTAGCGTAATTTCAGCTTTTACAATTTCTGGACTTGAGCTCGGTTCCTGGTCTCCTACGACAGTCCGAACGTTTGGACCAAAAACCTACGATGGCTTTAAGCCGCGATGAGTTCAATTTGAACGCAAGTTGCATGTTGCAAGTTGCAAGCAGCAAGTAGTAAGTTGTTGCAACTGAGTGTCTCCAACGGGGGCCAAGTTAGCATCCAATTATTTATGACATGAAATTACAAATTCATTTTGTTTAATTTTTCACAAATGCCCCTTCCCTTTGCTGCCCTGCTGTGCGGGGCACCTGTTGCCAATTGTAGGGACCCAGTGAGAGTGTCCAGCCCGTCTTGGCCAGCATTTCTATGGCCAATGCCCGAGGCCGTCAGTCCAGCCATATCGGCAAATATGCACCCCGACGTAATTAACTCGGCTCGGAATCGTAAGTTAGTCACCATTAAACAATTTAAAATTCTTAACTGCTTGCGGGGATGAGAAAAGGATCGAGAGGAGGAGGAGAGAATGAGGGAAAGGGAGAGCAAGTCAAAGATAGAGACAGACTCAAGCGAAAGCTAAAGTTAAAGGTAAATTGCAATTAGGCTTCGGCTTCTGGTTGCAAATGCAACAACAACATAAACGGAGAGAACAGCGACTGCCCATTCGGTTCATGTATTTATGGCCCCAGGGCCAGGGCTGGGCAATGTCTTCGGTACGACGATAATTTCGTAATAGCCGACGACTTTGTCTTTGTGGAAGCGAGACAGCAAACTGGCTGGTGGGCGTGTCACATGCAAAAGAGCGAGTCAGCATTGCTTAGTCGCTGAGTTGAAGAAGCGGAAGGGGCGGGGTATCAGGGGCATCGGGGTAAACGGGGTATCGGAGAATCGAATGGAACGCCAGCCCCATCAGCTTTTGTACAACTGCATTAGAGGCACAACTCACAGCTCACCTGGGCTCCGCTCAGCGCAGCTCGGGGACCATCAATTAAAACTCACCTCACGGCATTGCTAAAAATGTTAATAACAATAATAAACGTTATCGTCATTGCTGTTGTTGTTGTTACTGTTGTTGCTGTTGCTCTCATTGCTCGTGCTGTTAATTGTTAAATTGCGTTTTTGTTGCAAACAACAATTTCATAGCCGTAAACTTTATTGAGTTGTGGCAAAAGATACGCGGCTAAAGCTGAGCTAAAAGTTGATCTAGATTCCAGCACATTGTAAAATAAACTTGTAAAGCTACGGTTGAGAGAACCAAACTGTAAGACCCTGTAAATTGTCTTAAGGAAATAGAGATTTTTATTTGTTGGTTTGACAACTACATAAAATAGTCTTTTAAAAAACGGTTTGCATAGAGGAATAAAATATTTGCCAAAAAATAATAACATACAAAAATTATTTTGAGAAATTAACAATCAGAGAAAACTTTAAATATACACCAGTTAAAAAAATTACATTTCTTTTCATACTAAGATGTGCAAATTATTTTAATTTTATAATAATATTGCGTTTCTTTTTATACTAAGATTAATGGGTGTATATGATATAGGGTTGCCAGCCAGTTTGATTGGATATGATGATGTGTTGAAAAATAAGTATAATATAAGTTATTAGAAATTATTGGGATTTGCTTTAGTCATTACAACAATTATTACGAACAATATTTGGGAACCAAGGCAGTCTAGAAACATCCCTTTCAATTAGATTAACTTAAATACCTCTTTGTACACTGCAGGTGCAGGGTCTAGAAAAGAAAAACTAAATACTCGGACCGAGAATGTTTATCATTAAATTGTCGTACATACGTTTGAACGTCGTCCACAGCAATTTGTATGAAATGCTGCCCACTTGTCACTCTATTCCAGGTGCTCAAGTTTATCTCAAGCACTTGGCCAAAACGAGCTCACGACTTGGCTACGACTATGATGACGCTGCCCGAAGGAGTGCGGTTGTCCAGTTCAGTCTACCAGTACTACTAACACTACCGCTGTCTCCTTCATTTCCCCCTCTCTCTCTCTTTCTCTTCAGGTCTTGCACTGTCTGTGCCAAGTGCGACTTTTATGGGCATTAGTGCGACTTATGTTGTTTGCTGCGTCCAGGAACATTTCTCTTCAACTCGACCCTCAGACGAGGTGTTCATGCGTGCGACACGCTGTGCTCTCTACTCTTTTCTATGAAGGAGGACGAGAAGGAGCACGAGATGGAGTTGAAGGAGGTGCAACATGAGGTGGCATAAGGAGCGTTGGTGGCTGTCATTTTGCCGCATTTGAATTTCTGAGTTGCATACACAAAATTTCATACGAAAATCCACTTTTTCAGTTTATGAATTTCTCTAAAAGCTCACAGTGACAGTTGTTACTGTTGTTCCTGTTGTTGTTCCCGTTGTTGTTGTTGCTAGTGCTTTTTGGGCTCGGTCCGTAAAGGCCAGAGCTCAGTTTGCCATATGCAAATGTATACAGTTTTTAGCCAGAACTGCGCCAAGTGGCATGATATTCAACATATCAAAGGATTGCCGAGTTGAGTTGCCTTCGTCCGAAGCGTCGGATTTGTGGCTGACTAAAAAGGGTTTATTTTGATGATAAGGCTGCTTAGAAATTTATGTCCCAAATAGCGATTACAAATTTTTGGGGGCAACAAACTATGCATATAACAGTATAAGTTTATTCAATTTTCGCTAATTTCATATTAAGTTTAATTTTTTAAAAACATTTAAGTCACTTATCAACTTTAAATAAATGATATATTTTGACATTAACTACTTGTAACTTATAATAATAAGATTGTCAAATATTTATACATTTTAAATAAATTCACTCATCGATTTGGAATCAGCGCCTTTACATTGTTCCTCAGACTTAGTTTTCATGGATATTACTAATCAGTTACTGTAAATTCAAAATACCACTTAATTAGTTAATTCAAACTAGAAATCTTAACGCAAAGCATTGGTATAATATTTAAGCAAGTATTTTTAATAACAGTTCAATATAATTACCAATCAGGCTATTTAATTTAAATTTCATTAGTAACATACCTCTTCTGAAAATTCGATAAACCTTAAAATGCTCATTGAATTTAGAAGACATAACTTCGTACAAGTCCTGATCATTCGAACTAGTTTTTAATAAACAAGAATAATTTTAATTTGTTACTTAAGCGATAGATTAATTGACTACTTAAACATGTTTATACAAATGAGATAAATCCTACAATGTACTTGCATAAAGAATTCAATCAGTGAGTTATTCAAAATTGTATCTAATTAAATATTATAAAGATATGCGAAATGCAATTACATTGGAATTCAGCTGCATGTTCGCGTACTTACAACAGCAACATTTACAACAACAACAACAGTGACAACAAGAGGAATGTAGGAAGCAGTACAAAATAAATAAAAGAAGCCAAAATAAAAGAGTTGCAGTAAATGCACTCGACTCATGCAGTTTGAATGACTAAAAGTCAAAATTTGCGACAGATACGACTATATATTTTATGTAGTTGGCCCGTGGGCGGTCGGCTGGTTGGTTGGTCGGGTGTCGTATGTTGTATGTCGTATATGTAGGGGGACCTGAGAGGTCAGGGATAGGGATCGAGACGGGGACTCAGCTAGGGGACTGGGTCCAAGCGCGCGCTTATGAGCATTTTGGATTTAAGTGAATGAAGCGGGAACGGGAGTTGACACACGCTGTGTGTCTCTGTATGGGTGTCTGTGTGTGTTTGGTGTGCATAATGCGGGAGAGCCATAAATTACATTTGTAGGCGTTGGCAGGTGTCGCCAGTGCTGTCTGAAATCGCGATAAATCTTCATGTGAAATAAATTTCATAGAAATTGCTTCACTGAATTTTGTTTGTTGCCTTTTGCTTGACTTCGTTGTTGTGGTCGTTGTAGTTGTTGCTGTTGTTGTTGTTGTTGCTGACAGCGGATGTAAAGTGGGCAAGTGGCAGGCAAAAGTCCTGCGGGACACTCTAATAAACTTGCCAAGGATGCTCCCACTTCACTCGCTCCACACTTTTAGCCGGTTAAACATCACACCGCACTTTATACAATTTCACACAGTTCACAAGCTGTTGCATTTTAAAATCAAGCGTTGAGCAGCAAAAAGTCAACTCTGAAATTCCGCCGGAAGTGCGCATGGAATGACTTACATCTCACTCGCTCTTACTCACTTTCTACCGTGTCCCGTCTCCTTCGCTCCTTTCGCTTCTTGGAGTGGCTAAGAGGCACACATAAATCATACGCACTGTCAAACAGAAGTGCTCCAATTGTGGCCCAAAACATTTGTACAACTCATGAGGCCAAGCGCAGACGTGACAAGCTTTATATTTGAGTTTAGAGCCGCTCCTACGACAATCTGGTCGGGAGACTAGACTCTATCTGTGTCCAGGTACAACTACAACTTGTACTTACATACTGTGCTCACGTGTACCTCATTTTTTATGATCGATCAGTCCATTAAATAATGAGCCAAGCCAACTCGACCAGAAAGCTGCCCAACTAGACCGTCAACTGTTTGGTTGCCAGTTGCCATTTGCCAGTTTCCCGTCTTCCAGTTGCCAGTCTCTAGTCTTCCAACTGCGACTGTCTGCCATTTATCGCTCCCTGGGCTGTGCTTTGCTGGCGACGTCTACTTCGACCCGGCGCGTCTTGGATCGCCTTGGATCGGCTCGGTTTGAATTCCATCGTGATTTGTAACGACATTTATTTGGTCCAGCGAAATTAGAGACAACAACAACACCACTTAAGACTGCCTCCGAGCTCGCTTCATCCACAATACAAAACCACATCCACATACACATCCTCATCCTCTGACTCGATTCATCTGAAGTTTTCAGCCTACGCATTTCTTCATTTCTGTGCTGTTGATGGCTATCATAAGCTACTCTTATTTACTGGGCAGGGCACTCATTTGGCCATGCCTCTGGAGATCTTTGCTCATAGTTTGGCCTTGTGTTGATTAGCTGGATAATTCTGCTAGCCAGAAAACATTTTTGCAACATCATTTTTGCCCCCGTCTTGGGTGTGGCTAAGTCCCATTGTTAGCTGATCTTGTGTCAGGTTCACATTTGTTTGCTCTGATCTCAGCTCTTTGGCATTTCTCGGAGTTTCTCATGAATGACTGTAAAGTTTGCGAAATGGAATGCAGTCCTAACTACAGATTGGGGATTAACTTTAATTATGATCAATTCCAGGTTACTCATACTCGATTCCTTGCGACACGTCATTCATCTTTGATTTTAATAAAGTCAATGGCAATGTCATAACTTAAAATGATCTGAATATAGTTTGAATGATTTGGAATTGTTGTTGATTAATAATTGATTATTACAACTTTTTAACTAAGCCAGTGAATCATTTAATATTATATATATAATTAGTTGATCTTAATACTAATTAAAAATCTATCACAACAAACTAATTTCTTATTTCAGACTTGATCAGGTTTTCCATGGTTCCCCTAATGAATAACGTTTTTTAATATTTAATAAAATATGTTAAATTTTACACTAATTTGAAAAGTTAATTCAAAGGATTTTGCTTTTAGTCCTCACTTGAATTAATTTTTAAATTAAACCAATAAAATGGTATATCCCGTCAGTGATCATGATTTATAGCATGTATTTCCATTTAAAGTTTAATTTTAAATTTTAAAATTAATACTTAAAATGAGGATTAATAACTTTAAAGCAAATAAGCTAGAAACAATTAAATATTTACATAAGCTATTTACTAAAAGTGGATACTATGTATAATCTAAATATACAACTAAATATTACTGCTCTATGAGGGATTTATTATTTCCAACGATATAATTATAAATAATGATTTGTTATTTAAATTTATTTTAATGAGAATTGCGACAAAATGAATGCATTATTCTTTATACGTCTATATACCGATCGGTTCTCACAAACCGTAAAAGAAGCACTTGTTGTCATCAGTCTCCATAAGAAGCCGAATTGGTAAAAAGGGAAGGCAAACGACTCAATAAGATGAAATATATGGTTGGCAATAAAAATCGGTTATAATGCCTTGGCATTGGGAAAACTGAACGTCGGTGAGTTCCTTCGGCCTTTTCGACTTTGGCTACTGCGACAACTTTCAAGTGAGCGCGTTGCGGTTGCCGACAAAGGAACATAAAGCGGGCGCCTTACCAAAGAGCCGAGTTGGCCAAGATGGTACGCATTGGTAACCCGAGCATCATTAAGAATACCATTTGTAACAATAAATTCGAATGGGAACGCGTTTGAGCTGCGGTTGCAGTTAGGCTCTGATGTCAGAGGAGCAATCGATATGGCTATTAAATTTAACAATTAGAATTTATCAATGAAAACAGACGAGAAGTCGTGGATTGAAGCAGAAGCTTTAATTATGCCAGTTTCCAGAGTCAGCGGGAAGTCATAACTCCTTAAGAACTTGACCGACTCCAACACAAAGGAAAACAGTTTGTTTCATGTTGCAGCCGGCGACAAATTAGGCGCATTGTAACAGCAGCAACAACAACAACAACAACAGCAACTGTGACTGCGGCGGCGCAACATTCCGACTGCGAATATCCAACATGGCAATTTCCGAAATTACATCGTGATCTGAAACTGCAAATTTTCAAAGTGCAACAAAGTTCAGAGCAATTTTGCTGCAACAACAGCCACAGCCACAGCCACAGCTACAGCAGCAGCAGGAGAAACAAGCGCCCGCCAACAGCAATAGCAACAACAACAGAAACAACAGGAACAACAACAGCAGCACATTCCTTGAAAGATCTGCGAATTCAAATTGCTTCGTGTGCAAGAAAATTAGTCTTGCTTGGTTGCAAACCCTTGCCAAAAGGCAAGCAGCAACAACAGCAACAACAACGACAACAAGTCAGCCAATAAGAAAGAATGGAGGCACAAAAAAATAAAACAACTTTTATATAATAATAAGAGCAAGTTGGCGGTATCCTCAGCAGAGCAAAAAACTAATCAAGGGCTAAACTAAATCCAATCCGATTGCGAACCAAACAGCAGGCGCTCCAGCAACAACAACAGCAACAAAATAAAACTGGCTTTGACTTTGTGGATCAGACTAAAGCTCAGACTGAGACCAAAACTGAGACCGAGACTGTGCCCGCGGTGCCAGCAGATAAGCGAGCTGCAACAGCAACCAGAGCAGTAACAGCAACAACAACAACAGCAGCAGCAGCAGCCATGGCTGAGTCAAAGACTTGCCCCCAGCAATGGGTATCAATGAGTTTGCCAGCCCAAAATGTGGCTGCTGCTGCTGTTGTTGCTGCCGCTGCGCCATATTGGTCAGTTTGAAGTTGCAGTTGGATGGACCCTAGCAATGTCTGTTGTTCCGGCAAACTGTTGATGTTTTTAGGCGGTCGCACGTCGTCAGCGACAGCAGCAACAGCAACGGCAACAGAAACTGCAACGGCAGCAGCAGCGTTCACTACTTGCGATTCGTGAAGTAATTACTATAATTACCTTCAAGGTAGATTTTCCAAAATGATGCGAGTGCGAGTGGCGGGCAATTCTGGCCAAGACACGGAGCCAGTTTGCCAGTTTACCATCGCCTGCTTTCTGCCTTTTGTAATAATTTTGTTTTGCTCTCTGGTTTTTGTTGTTCTTGCAGTTATTGTTGCTATTGTTGCTGTCGTTGTTGTTTTTGTTGCTGTTGCTGTTGTTATTATTATATGATACAGCCATTGCAATGGCCGTTGCCGTAGCTGTTGCCGTTGCTGTCCGTCCACTTGCATTTGGCTTGTTTGCTGCCAATTTCTTATGTTGTTACAGTTTGTTCTGCTCATTTTTTCTTTCTTACTTTTTTTTTTACTCGTGTTGTATAAGTTGTAGTTGTAGTTGCCCCCACTTAGCTTTTTCCTTGCTTTAATCGGAAATTAAAGCTAAAGGGGCTGCCAGCCACGACTTTAATTTTCGTTTGCAGTTCAAGCTGGTTACTTGCCTCTCCACCTGCTCCCCTCAACCCTTTTTCCCTTTCCCCTTACTCTTCTTGCTTTTCTGGCTTCTCGTCTAATGCCTGCAACATCTTTGTGGTCTCGTCGTAATTGTTTCGCTCATAAATCATAAATTTTCGCTTGGGTCCCATCTTTTCCTTTACATTTGACTGCAATTTTACTTGTCCAAATTTGAAAACTCTCAAAGATGGGAATTATATATTTTCACAGACGGCAAATTGGTTGAGTTTCACATGTTTCGACACTTGAGCTATAATAATAAGAAAAATGTTGAATGAAACTTTTAGCACAGATTTTGGTTACTTAGTTTAATAAATTTATAGTCATACAAGAAGGGTTTCTCACTAATTACAGAATGTACCGATTATAAAAATCTACAAGACCTTTATAATAAAATTGGGCCAAAATAGTGTGTTTTATATACTTAAAGTTTGAAAAGAACTACATTTATAATTTAATTTAATTTACCTAATAATAATTTTATTAATTAGTTTTGGATTTACGTATACCAATATATTTAACACACCATATACCGTTTATACTATATACCAAACTTATGAAATTAATAATTAAACAATTCATTTTATGTGTAATAGGACAAACATAAATTAAATTAACAAAATTAAGTACTAATAATCAATAAATAAAAACTGTACGACTACAAAACCTGACGTTTTTTGTTGGTCACAATTGATTAACTTATTTAATATTCATTATTTACCTGTGACTATAATTGATTTAGTTCAAAGATTCATTTAGTGTTTGCCACAGCCAAACTTTAGTGTCATTTGAAATCTAAAAAAAGGGCGTCAGCAATTTAGAACTTGATTCTTTTTTTGTTTTCTTTTTTCTCTACTGAGTTTACTGGACTTTTGCTATTCCCCTTTTGCCAAATTCGAACTAACTACACTTTAATGTAATTCATACAATTTCCATTTGTCTAACCGTCCATTAATCATTTGCACGCTGCTGCGCACGAACAGCCGAGGGCTATACCCCAGTTCAGGGTGATTTGACCAGCTCTCCCCCCATTCCCTAGCCCCTCCACTCTTCCCTTATGCACTCCATCAAGTTCCCACTCTCTGTACAGCAGCTTGGTTGTCGGATCACCAAATTTGAGGCTTTGTTTACGTGTGACAATCAGGCGACAAGTTGGAAATCAAAAGCATCGCCCAACTAAAATTTATTCATTTGGCCTGATAACTTTTCGAGCAGCCCCCACTCCCCCTGCCAGCCAAAAAAAGCCGTGAAATAAAAGAAGTTCTTTTGTATAAGTTTTTGTTGTTGCTGTTGCTGTTGCGGTTGGCGAACTTATTAGGCGCAGTGAAGCATGCGCTGCAAATTGGTACACCTTGACGCTTCAGTGGCTCTGGGAGAAGACAAAAGGCGGCCAAAAAGGGCATCAATCCATAAGAAGTGGGGGGCTGGGCGGAAAGTTTTCTTGGCTATCTGGCTGATACTTAGCGACGATAAAGACAAGACGCGCTTGATTATGAAACGAGTCATGGGCATGGAATTTATTTGTTTGGTAAATTTATTTATGAGCTTGTTCGACTGCGCAGAAACAAAAGAAAGCCCACAAACCCAAGAAACCGAAATCCAAAATCCGAACACCGAAAACCTAAAACACCAAAACACACAAAACCAATGCCAAAACAAAAATCACTCAAGTGCAAACGGAAACGGGTGCCCAGAACTTGGTCCTGTGCTGCTCTCAGTTCGTCTTTCAGTCCGTCCGTCTCTCAGTCGTTTATTGACTGAAGTTTTAGCTTTGCCATTTGCCGAGTCCGGCAGGAAATCAGCGATTAAACAAGCAACTAACCAGCAGCCACTTCAAATCCATGCCTGCGGCTTGCGTCCGTCTTCATCTCAAGCTTTAGTTCCCAATCCAGCTTAAGTTTCCTCAACAGTTCCCACTCCAGCTGCAACTATGTACATCCCATGGAAGTGTGTAATTTTTGGTATTAATTGCTCGAGCGAACAAAAGTTGCCAGTTTGAAGATAAAAGCGACTGGAAAAGGCTTAGAAGTAATTGTAGTATCGTCTTGTAATTGCTGACTGCCACGTGCCACGCCCACAGCGCAGACCAATTGGCAACTGGACTTGAATTCGATTTCTTGCCTTTCTGCCTCGATCTGCTGCCTTCATTATTTAGGCATTTGTATTTCCACTTAAGCAAACTGGAATAAACACTCTCTGAGCAGAAAGACATATTTGCTCGTGACCTTTTTGCATTTTTGTTCTTGCCACACGGCTGAGGACGGTGGACGACGGCGACGACGCGAAATTTATGCTCATGTGGCGCCTCGGATAAGATCTTGTGCTTGGAGTGCCTCGTGCCGCAGGCATCGTTGCCAGTTGTTGTGCGTAGACGTGCTGAAAGTCCTGCCACAAATAACACCAGCAATGGCAACAGCAACAGTATCAGCAGCAGCAGCAGCAGCAACACGAAACATGAAACAAGAAACAAGGATATGTCGCTGAAAGCATTATCAAATATTATGCATATTTTGTTAGCTCTAATATACAATTTTTTCTCTTCTTTTTACTTCCTTTCTATTTTTGTATTTTCTGCTCTCTTTCTGCTTTTAGCTTGCGCCTTTTCAATGTCTACAAAGTTTGTTTTATCTCATGCATAAATCAGTTTGTAAAATATACAAATATTGTATACGAGTTTATGGAAAGTGTGAGGATTTAGATTGTAAGTATGGCAAGTGTCTATATGTATATGTGTATATATATATTAAAATATACCATGTATACACATAAAATTGTGCTGGTTGTGTCGATGGGTTGTTTCTCAGATAAAGAAATTCAAATTTCCTCGTGCAGACATTTTTAATGAAATAAATTTAAATATGCCTCAATAGTATTTATTAACGTTTTATTGATCAAACTGTTTTCAATAGAAATTCTTCTAGACACTGAGTTTATTTTTCAGCTAACAAATATTATCTGCAATAAATTTTAATTGGATTTCATTTAGAGGAAGCAGTTTCAAACATATTTGCTTATCAAAAATACTGAAGCTTAATATACTATTTAATTGTTTAATTTAGCCCAAGGGAAATTGCTTTTGATTTTAGATTAGTTTTCAGATTACGCAGAAGTGAGCAAAGTATTTAGCAAAGTATTCTATTTATAAAATAAGGTATTTACTCGTCTATAGCTATATATATTTTATAGTCCGTTAAAATGCTGGATTACTTAAGGATACGTGCAGGCATCGTGTAACCTTAATGCCGTTTCTAGCTTCCGTTTAGTCGCCTGAACATTTTGGGACATTGAGTGACAGATGGGCTTGGCCAGAATGTTTGCCTCATCTTTCACGACTGCTGATTGCTGAGCTGCATTCTCTTTTTGTGTGTGTTGTCCAATGCTTTTGATTACAAAGTGTGTATGGCTGCCTTTTTGGCTCTTTGTAGGATGCCTCTAATGACGATGCCTCCCACACAAATTAAGCTAATGCGACTGGGAGCCTAGGCCAACTGCGCCCCAAACCTAGACCAAGTTTAATAGCAAACGGCCAAAAGCTGCACTTGTGCCCCGTGTCAGCCAAATGTAAAATGCCAGAGAGCCTACGAGAAACGAGAGACGTCGCCAAAAACCAACAATCATAGCGGTAGTAGTACAAGTTGTGGGAGGTGGGGTGTTGGGAGTGCAGACATAAATACACTGAGAAGAATGTGTAGCTTATGGAACTTAAAGGAAACTTAAATATGGTATGAAACAAACAAAAACTGAATAAATTTGCCCAGGGAAAGAAATTTGTTTGAACTCATACTTCTTAGCATAGGAAATATATGTAATTTTTATTTAATAAGCTGATTGAATAATTATTGGTTTTGTTAAACATACAATCCTGATAGTTAAAAATATTGTGTGTAAATGTAATCGAGTTTTCTAGAAGTGTAGCAGCAGAAAACAGCGACAGTTGACCAAGCCAAAAGAGGCTATACTCCCATATCCATTCTAAGTTCCGCTCCTGTTCCCATTCCCATTCCCATTCCCACTTCTACTTCCATTTCCAGTCCCATTTCCATTCTCAGTGCCATTCATTTGGTTTCGTTTCGTTTCGTTCTTGTCGTTGTCGTTGTCGTTTGTCCCTTCATTTTGACACGATAACGCGCACGGCTGTATGTTCGCCGCTTTTGCCACCAACGCCGCTGGCCGGAACAGAGTCCAACCATCTTTGGCAATGCGCTGGCGCTCGACATCTCATAAAGTACATGACAGGACATTAGAAAACACCAGACTCGAGAGTGGAGAGTACAGAGCATATAGTGCATAGAGCAGACCATGGGGGAAAGTGCAGAGAAAAGGCGAAGGCAACGAGCCCAAAGTGAAGCCAGCAACGCCTCCACATGCACACTTGGAGGAGGAGGAGGGAGTAGGGAGTCAAGAGGTGGGAGGTGGGAGGTGGGAAGTGGGAAGTAACATGCGGTAGTCAGGGGTAAGCAGGCACAAGGCATGGAAAGTGTATGTGGCATGAGTTTGCGGCAGACAAGGTGCGGGTGTTGCAGTGCGGCATTTGCTGTGTGGCACATGCAAATTTTGCCATCGCCTCTTTGCCTCTTTGGGTCTGTCGTAAACATGAAATGGGTTTATATCGTTGCTAAAATTATTTGACATTTCTTGGACTTTGCGCATTTTTACGAGCTGCAGCCTCGAGTTGAACTGAACTGAATGTCGCGCACATTTGACTGCTGACTCGGAGACCCATAACGCCTCTTTAGTTTCCCTTCTCTTCCTGTTACTCTCTTTCGTATCCTAATGCACTCAGTTTGCGCTACAAGTAAAAATATAACTGATTTACACACCATGCGTTGTAATGCTCTATAATTAAATTTTAAAAAACTGAAACTTTAATATTATTAGTAAACTATAAGTTCTTTGGCAAAAATTCCATAGCGTTCAATCTTAGTGAAATTTATTAAATTTTGTTTAAATGTATCAGTTCTTTTCTTAAGTTTAATTAATTTTTTTATTTTACTTATTTATATTACATATTGTGAGGCTTTAAAACACGTATAAGTCAAATGTTTAAAAATTAATTAAAGTTTTAGAAGAAATTCATAAATCACTCCCGAAGACTTGAAAATTAATATATAAAAATCAAATTATTTTCTTTGAATAAAAACTCAAATCCATTTTTGATCGCATTTTAAATTGAAAAATTTAACTTAAGTTTGAGTTTAAATTAATGTAATTTTCAGTCAAATATCAATGAACATAAACTTCATGTTTTGCTCTTTCTAGTCGCACAAAATATTAAGAAATAGTTAAATAAGCGCATATATGTATATAATTTTATATTTGATGAAGTGGATAAATGTTTTAACTGTAGTAAAATGTTCAAAGCAGTGTATTTATTTTCCGGTGTTGCATTGCTTCAATGATGCACTGTTTTCATGTTTGTTTGCACAGTTGACTTATTGTTTGGGAGCTTTGCTGTTTGTTGTGAATGTGGACACGAAGATGGGCCAGAGCTGGTGGGCGTGACATGCTTCGGGTAGCTGCTGTGGCAGACGTTGACAAGAAAACGCCATTTTGTGATTGAATGTCACAGAAAAGGCCAAAAGGGTCAAGGGGGGGGTGGAGAAGTGGAAAGAGTGAAAATCGGACTGAGAATGCGACTGGGAATGCAATGAAGGAATGAGGAAAGTCGTCGTCGTCTTTACTGGGGGCTGCACTTTGAGGGATAAAAAAGAAGTTTGCATGCATTTTGGCTTATCAACATGCACACGAGAAATGGCCAAAAGGGCAACTCAAGCAGCCAATCGCAAAAGGCAGCAGCAGCAGAAACAGCAGCAGGCACAAGCCAGGAACAGCTCAGCTGCAAGAGGGCAAATGGCCAAGAACGACGCCAACTTCAACTCCATCGCCATTGCCAACGCCAACGCCAATTCCATCGCCAATGCCAACTTGGACATGCGCGCGCCCAATCTGGCATGCAAATGGGACGACTGTCCTCTCCCCCTCTCCCCTTGGACTGGAGGTGGCACAAAATGTTTGCTTGGCACGCAACATGCTAACATTTTTGAGTTAAGTTTGCGATTGGTACGAGCATTCGCATTCTCCTAAGTGCATATGGCACACACTACGCACTTTTGACTTTTGATAGTGTTAAATGCCACACACACACATGCACACACACACCAACAACATTGTAGCGCATGTCAAGCGAAAACAACAACAGGAACAACAACAATGCAATTTCTTTTTAGGCACGTCGCGGTCTCAGTGTCGCCACATGCAGATATGACTGCAGAATTACGAGTGCGAGTACGAGTATCAGAAAGAGAAAGAAAACGGGAATGGGAATGGGAATGAGAGCAAGTACGGTATTATGGCCACAAGTCACAAACACCGCAACAACACTACCAAAACTTCAACTGCCACAAATATGAGTGGATGAGTGTGTGCAAGTGTGAGTGCGTATGAGTGTGTGTGTGTGTGTGTGAGGCGTGGGGGGCAGCAGTGCTTGTACTACACAAATCTTGCTTCGATGGCAACGCTGATAGGAATGGCTGTTGTTTCTTGGCGCCACAGCTGTAATGGCTGACTGAACATAGGCCTAAATATCAGACCAACATGTAATGACGAAAATTTAATTTTAAAATGTTATATATAAATAAAAAACAAAATCAAACTCGTACTACTTGGGTATTGTACCTTTCATTTGCGACCCCTTTCACCTTTTTAGCTCTTATAGTCTCTGAGGTCCTCTTATTCATATAGATGGACAGACGGACATTGCTATATCGACTCGGCTATTGATGCTGATCAAGAATATATATACTTTATGGGGTCAGCCACGCCTCTTTCTGCCTGTTACATACATTCCAACGACTACAATATACTACAAAATATATTCTTTTTACTATTATTACTTACAACCTTAAAAACAGATAAATTAACTTGGAATGCTTAAGTTTGAATACAAAACTGAATATTTTTTAGAAAGCCTGGTGTTACCTACTTCTAACAAAATTATGATTAGTTAAATGCAATAAAAGCCCCAAAATAATTATAGTAGGAAAAATTAAACAATATTTATTTTAAGATATGTGATCAATGTTTGTTTTTTAATTTTTGCTTTAATACAAAAATCGCTGCAATCGCTTGATTGAAGCAAATGTTAAGTGAACTGGAGAGTTACAATTATTGAGAAGGGGATTGTATTATGGAAGAGTTTTCTGAGTTTAAATATAAGCTTTATATTGTTCACATAAACTACATTTAATTCAGTATTCAATATAACACTAAACATATCACTAAGAATGTATTTTAATCTCAATGAAAAAAAATTTCATTTAACATTTCTTTGAGCATTCCTTTCAACTAAAGCAAAAGTTTTCAAAGTGTAGGCATTTCAATCAAGTAAAGGCCATAATATGGTCATTATATTGAATGAAATTTAATATGAAATAAATTTAATTAAACTATTAAATGTACACCCATTATGTAATGAATTATTTCAAGTAGGTCTAGCTTGAATGTATAATAATTGAATAACAATAGAACAGGAGACAGCTAAATTTGTATTATACACTTTGTATTCGGTGGCAAGCCTGTTTCTGCCAATGAAAATGTTGATATGTGAAACTTAATTTAGTGAAATATACCTACAGAAATAATTAAAAATTTAACAATTGTCGCATGTTGCACAAAATAATTGACAAATTTTCATATTTAATTGAAGAGCGCACAGCTGTGGCAATGGCTGCTGTCACGAGGGGATGCCATGCTTGAAATTCATAAACAATGCAGAGTGCACAAGTGTGTGCGTGTGTGTGTGGTGTGTGTGACAGTATGAACGTATGTGTGTGTGTGTGTGTGTGTCCATATAAAAGTCATATATTCACGCACACAGCTGCAGATGAAATGACAGACGAACAGAAGGACAAATAGACAAAGGGACAGATACAGTCAGGCAGACAGATGGACACACGACCTCTCTCTCTCTTTCTCTCATTTGCTTTGTCTCACTCTCTCTTTGGTTGTGTCTTTCTCTCACCTTCTGACCAATGGGGAGTTGTGGCGCTTTGGGGAAGTGGGCGTGGCTGAGCTGTGATGCGCTTTGTGGCAAAAATTGCAAAATTAAGCAGAAAAAGGCGAATTGTGAAAAATGCTGACGCTTGATTTGTGTCGACAATGCAGCTCCAACTGTTGTTTTCCCCAGAAAAGCGCTTTTTATTATACATTATTATTATTATTATTTGGCCGATAATGCAACATAACGACAAGGATGACGACGACGGTGACTGCAAATGAAATGCATACACACAAAATGCATATAAATAAAAATTGAAAAATTATGTACATTATATTAAAAAGCCAAATAAACGACAAGCGGAAGCGAAGCCATTTAAGTGGAAGTTAACATCCGTCCGACAATGGCCGCCGGTCAGCGCAATGAATAGCAAACACCGCGGTCTCCTCCTCCTCCTCCAACATAAACTCAACAACCCACTCCACTCAACTCCAACTGCATCAACTCCTCTTGAAAATAAAATAATATTGCATTATTATTTGCAAACTGTGTCTGTATATGTGTGTGCGTGTGTTCGTGTGTGTGTGGGGCATATAATCGGACATTTCAGTTGTCATTTTATTGTCGTGTTTGTTGCTGTTAATGCAAAAATAAAAAGCCACCATTTTTCCCCCAGACCACAAGCCGATCCCCCTTCTCTCCTCCTTCCCTCGGGACCGCAGGAGTACTGCAGAAATCCTGCCCAGCAAACTGCCAACAGTTCGTTGCAATGTTGCTGGACTGTGCTGCACAAAAATTTCATGGCACATTTACTGGTCTCCTGATTATATGAGAAGTAGTCCGTTAGTTAGTCAGCCAACCAGCAACTAAATTTTAATAGAGCTCATGATTTACCAAAATTGAAAATAAATTAGTTGTATATCATTTTTCGGCTGGTCATGCACATTTTTTCTCCTCTTTTTTCCGTTTTGGTTTTTCGGTTTGCTCCGTTGACTGTTTGCATAATTAAACTCTAGCGCATATCCTTCCTGAATCTAAATTGACATTCGGAGCAGTGCAATTATCATGATAGCGACAGGGTAGCGGGGAAATGCTTTAAATAGAGTAAAAACTGTCAGTACTTCCATGTGCACAATATGTTAATTTAAGAGGAATATTGTATACTCTTTAAACTAAATTTAACGGCTCAAATCCGATTTATTTCAGTACAGCATTCAAAAGTAGAATATTAGGTATAGACTTTAGTGTATAACTTCTTTATTTCTTCTTAACTTCAATTTAAATAATTGTCAATTGAATTGCCAAACATATTTGCTAGTCGTATATGCTTAACAAATGTTAGTACTCGAATTTTTGGGCATACTATGTATGCTACTGAGAGCCGAGTTAACTTTTATTTATCTGCGGAACTTTACACATTTCGTTCAATAAATGAATTTGTTTGCTGCCTAATTAGCAACGCATATTTAAATAATTCCCAATTTGATAAGCAGACAGTTTTCAACTTGAGCTGTCAGTTAGCGTTAAAACGCCATTTTGTTTGCATGCCAATTGTACTGTATCCCCTCATTCCAAACTCTTCAACTATCCGACTGTAGTCTGCGTGAATGTGTGTGTGTGTGTGTGTGCGATAAATGCCGAGAAGTGCTAAATTATTGCCGATTCAGTTTTTAATTTGTGCCCTTTTGGTTGGAGTTTTCGCACAAATAAATGCAAAAGTCAAATGCGGTTGTTTTTCCTTTTTATTTTTATTTTTATTTGTGTCTCTTTGTATTATTTGTCTGTTACGGGACAAATTTAATTGACTGTTGCACTAGCATCCCTCCGTGCCATGCCCCTTTCGTAGGCTTTTCAAATTGTCAATTAAGTTTTATTTAATGACATTTGCCAGCGGTTCTTTTGAGGTTATATACGAAGCGCACAAAACTATGCAACACTAATTGTAATTGCGCTTCTCAGCCGCCATTTTGAATTGTATTTCCAGTGGATAGTGCTGGATAATTTGGGTTGGGGTTTGGGTTGCGCGTGGTGGTGCGGGTGGTCTCAGACTGACAGCAATTTATGCAATTTTAGCTAATTAAAAATTAGCGCAAAGGCAACAAAATTGCGCAAGAAATATGCCGCCACCTGGCGGGCAACAGAGGCAACTGCTTCGGTTAGACGTCCACGTCGACTTCGAGTTCGGATACAGTTTTTGGGCTCTGTTAAATTTTAATTAAACTTGCAGCATTGGTAATTAAAATTTGCTTTCCAGTGAGAGCCTTCGCTTTCGGCTTTTGGCAAACCAAACAGATGCCTATTCTACCCTACCATACCCCTTCGCCTAGCGCTTTACCCCCTCCATGCCGGCCTAAGGAACCCAATAAACAAATTCCCTGACATGTTTAACACTTTCCGCTGAGCAAAGCACCACAAAGCGGCAGGAAAAGCCACTGAAGCTATCTGGTCTTTGTCAAGGCATCTCAAAACAGACAACAGACAACAGACAAACATACAAAAAGGGGGTAAAAACTTTGTGTAAATTTCATTTTGTTTTGGCGATTAGTGTCGCTTCTACGACGGGGGCGAGTCCCATTGTTGAAATTGTTATGCGACCATTAAGACATTTTATAATTCTTTATGGGCCACGGGCAAAGTGAAATTTAACTAATGGAAAGTGCGCCTAGAACGAGCTCGGCACTCAGTGGGAGGTCCCCTCAAAAACACAAGTCTCTATATATATAAAGACTGTACATATATTTGAAAATTAGCATTGGGATGCCTTTTCTCTTTGTATCTCATATTTTCTCCGTTATTCTCTTTATCGCAAACGCATAATGCGATAATTCGCGACATCCTGAACAATTCGTGCATATCAATTTCTTATGGGAGTCGCGCTACCCAAAAAAGGAAAAGAATAAAATATATGAGAGTATTGTAAAGAACATTCACAACTCAATTATCGCACACTCTCACACACACATACACAGGCACACACCCAGGCTCAGTGGCAACCCCTTCTAGATGTCTCGATGGATCAAGAGGGTTGAAGGGTGAGGCGAGGGTGGCGTGATTTACGACACCCAGGCGGCGTCACCTGAGATTAAAAAAGTAAAAAGCTTGTCGAAAGTAAAAAATAAAAGGAAACCCATTTCCATTCACTTTTCCACTTTTCCAGGCGAAAAGAAAGTTGCTTGCAATGGAGAGAAATAAAGGCATTAAAATCACTGACAGCCAAAAGGATTGTGCCGCACTCACACCACCAAGTACACACACACACACACCATACACAATAAAGGTTTATACAAGTGCCTCAAGTTTGGGTTTGGCTTTTGTTGCTGGCACCAGAAAAGGGCAACGTCGACATCATTGGCACCATATGTTGTGTAATTTGTGTTATTGCCATATGAAGTCACACACTCACACTCACACACTTACCTTATTATATGCATGTATGTGTGTGTGTGTGTATTTGTGCCCTTTCTTGCTAGACATTTGCCGCGTTTCCCGCTTGAAATCGATATTTAGTTTTGAATTTTAATTCGAATTACAGCATAAAATATTGCATTGCACTTCATTTTAATTGAATTGACACACACACACACACTAGCACACACACACACACACAGTGTGGCAAATGTGTTTGCTCATTGTCACATGTGCGACACGCCCCTTTTGGTATTCATATAAATTACTCAACTGGCGATAATTGCGGCCCATCAATCTTGAGCACATCACACAGCAAAATTGTCAACGCAAAAAGCCGTCTGTCGTCTGACATGAGCTGCAAGCCATGGCTTAATGGCCAAGGCCAAGAGGGAGCTGTGGGAGGAGAAGGTGTAGTGCAGAAGCACTAGGAACGGGAGCCAGGAGGGACGCACCGCAGATAGGCTTCATTAAGGTGCGTGTGTGATGTGGTTGGGTGGTGCATAAGTCCATATATTAACTCACTCAATCCACTCGACAAATTTATGAATTATAAAGCAAGCTTAAAGAATGTTCACCAATCAAATGAATTAGTTATCCTGAACTTATTTATATACATCGGAGGGTTTGCAAAACTTTTCTTACTTTAAAATTGAGAATCCTTAGACTTAACGGTTCCGTCTTACCAAATTTTGACTCTGTATTCCTTATTGGAAAGTCAAAATTTATAGGACTTTACTCATCTACAGTTGACTCCAGAAAGTTTCATGACATTATGAACTTCCTACATTTTTTTTTATTGAAGAAAACGTTTTTATAAAGCATATTTCTATCTAATTTCTGGTCATACGGATAGTTTTTAAAATTTCAAATTTAACTTGGCCACCCAGTACTTTTTTGATTAAATTAAAGCTTATTTGCAAAAACTTTTCCCACTACAACAGGAAGGAGAAACTGAAGCTCTAAGCTTGTTTAGTAAAGTTTGAGCACATCATTAGAAGCTGTTTGCCATTCTGATGGATTCTATCTTTAATGCTTATGGCGAACCCGCAGCTTGTCTTGTAATAAGCCATTACTCAGTGCAGAAATCTTATCTTGCATTCCAGAGCCATTCAGCTTTTTCTGTCTCCCTCTCTCTCTTTCTCTCTTTCTGTTCTCTTCAGTTTGTTCATTCACCTAACACGCACATCATTAACAAGGCAGCTCAGTTTCACTCATTAGAAAATTTGCTCATTCTGCTGGCAGCAACAACGATAACAACGGCAACAAGAAACAACGACAACTACAACAACTTCTAGTGGGTGGCAATGGCTCCAAAATGCCACCAGGCACGTCTAACAGTAAACACAAGCTACAAGCGACTAAACACCGTGTAGAAACTACTCCGTTTGTTGGTGGTTCCAGTTCCAAACTACGAGCAGCAGAGGCAACCGCAGTAACAGCAGCAACTGGGGACTTTGTCGGCGTCGCAGACTGCGCCAAAAGTCAAATTTTGTAGATTGTAATAAATCAAATAGCAATTACATGAAATTAGGCATGTTTTCTCAATTTTGCACACACAGACAAACACATGCAGACCCAGTCTCATATATGAATACAGTCCTCAATCCACATTGCCACATGGAGCACGGGTTGTGGCATTAATTGCAGCAGCTGGGCAACGGGAAAACGTTGGCGCGGTCCCTGTTGCAAATTGGCTGAAAGGGTTCAAAACGGCAACTTGATCTTGGTAAAGGCCTCGTGGTGGTGGTTGCACTAAAGTAACAGTTTGATAATGGGAATGGAAACGGGATTGGAAATGATGAGTTTAGTGTGGGCGGCAGCATATGTGGCAGTTTTCTAATTATGTAAATCTCATGTTGTTTTGTTGTTCATATTGGAATTGCTTTGCCTGCAATTTTCCCAGCACCAAGCTCTCAGCTGCAGAAACCACAGCCTACCACCAACTGCCGCTGGCCATGGTCAACGTCTTCGTCATAGCCATGGCAAGATGCCGACAACATGCACCAGTCGTAGCCGCAGCCTCAACGACAGCAGCAACAACATTGGGCCAAGATCTGCGTACCAATAACCAGACCAGATCGTACTCCTTGTCGTTGGACAGCAAAGTGCGTGCTCTGTGCATATTTATCTTATTTTTGCAGCGCTTTTTGGATTTTTATTACAAATCAATTGTAGCATCATTAGCATAATTTATACAAAGCGTTCGCTTAATGAACGATCGCACAGGACTTGCGACTTGGGACGCACCTCGAGGCGACTGCCTGCATCTTCGAGAGATCATGTCTGAAAAAATTTTAAAAACACGCTCTTAGAACACAGCACAAATATAGGGTATAAGCCATGTGAAAGGAAGTAAACTCAAATACTGAACAAAAATTAAATAAAATACTTTAAGTGGTGCTGTTTTTAGAATATTCATAAAATACTGTTAAGTTAAGTTAATTAATTTAACTATTCAATCACAAAATATATTCTATTTGTATATTTAGGAAAGCAAATTTCAATCAAGAAGTTTGGCTTTTATTTTTATTTATGTATTTATTTTATTTTATTCCTTTCTAGTAAATCTTTTTCAAATTTTAAGCCAGTAAGTTACAACTGTTACTTTATTTCTTTCCTTTAAATAAATTTTGTAATTTCATTTAGAAGCAGATGCTCTAATAATAATCACAGCAGTTTGATTAATATTCAATTCTGCTAAACTGAACTAGTTCTAATGCTCGTCGTACAGCTACGTGAAAGGCAGAGCACAGTGGCTATAGATCGGGATTGCCAGTAGTTCAAATGTAGCCTAATCACGATCATCAGTCAAATTGCAAATCCAATGCTCGAACGGCGCCTTGACAATTTGACTTGTCTCTTGTCTGGGATTGGACTGTCTTGGGTCTGTCTTGTATTGTTGCTGGTTTCTCTGCTCTGTGCTGTATGTCTGGCACTGGCACTGGCACTGGGACTGAGACTTAGGACTGGGTCTGGGCTTGGGCTTGAGCTTGGGAGACTGGCGGCTTGTCGCTTTCCTGCGCCCATATCTTGGAGCAGCGATCGGTCACGTAGCGCCCGCTGCATTTTGTGGCCAAATGTAGCGCCAATTGCTACGCATTTGCGAGCACCGAGGCGCCTATAACAAATGCCAATCGTGTCGTGGACTTGGACGTGGACGTGGAGTTGTTGGACGACAACGACGACGACGACGACGGCGACGCCAGCGATATTTAATTGTTTCTGCGGCGGCAACTTATCGGGGAATTCCAATCGGAATTTTTAATTTCTGCCAAGGCCTTAACCCGGCCAAACAGACGCCGCGAACTGGGCTCCTTGTCTTGATGGATGTCACTGCGAAATGCAGAACGCAGAACGCAGAAATGCCAAATACCGAATACAGAATGCATAAGACCCGCAGCTGTATGCAAATATGAGCAGACAAAGACAAAAAAGCGACTTTGGGCAGCATCTGAAAACGCATCTGAAAAGTTGGCCAACTGTAATTACCGGCAACAGTTTCCACTCCCCTTCCCCACTCCCTTCTCAAACCCCTCGCGGCGTTGACAACTTTTTCACACCTGTTCAAACAAGTTAATTAACAGCTCGCAAAACTATACGAGTATATGTATACAAAAAATACATAACGAAAAACAAAAAAAAATAAAATAAGTGAAACAACAAACAACAAACACTGAGAGCTGGCTCGAGCCTATGGGAAAGTTTCTAATTAAATGATTGTCATCTGTTGTGCGCGCCTGGCCAACTGTCTGTCTGTCTGTCAGTCCCACTGGCTTTCTGTCCAGTTGTCCAACTAGCCAGCTGTCCATTTGGCCAACTGGACAACTGAGCAGTGACCACCAACAGCAAACGCCGAACAACGAAACAGAAACAGAAACAGAAACTTTTGTCATTATGCATCCAGCGCGGAAAAAAAACCAGCAAACAACAACTGAAATTATTAGCCAAGATGAGGCAGATGGTTATGGAGGCAAGTTGGCCAACACAGCAGAATCCCGGCTAGACTCCAAGCACTCTGTGTGTGTTCCACTCCCAATGAGGTCATCATCGTAATAAGCAGCAGCATCATCATCACCATCGCATACATCATCTGTAATAAAGCGACAAACACAGCAAAAAAACCAAAAACAAAACTGAAACTACGAAATTTCAAAATGAAATGTATTATCCACTAAAAGTTGCCTTGGCGCCAAAAAATAAAAAAAAATACGAAGAAGAAAAACAGGCACTGCATGTTGGAAAATTTAACAGCCTTGCCATTTAATAAATTTAACTAATGAAAAAATTATCAGCTTTGGCAACAACATAACCAACTTGGCATCTTAATTAAGCGTCAGCGAAATCTTTAAAAAAATCTACTCTTAATGAAGTTGCATTGAGTTAAGATCAGGTTATTAGTCTTACATTTTACGATTGCTGCTCTGTGTTTGGCCAGAGTTAGACATGGAAAGCCTTGGGTGTATGCAAAGCGAACTAGGAGAAACAAATCTGAATGGGGTTGAATTACAATGTTAATAACACGGCTTATCTTTAAGTTATGACACTGACTTTAAGCTATTTATAGTTGCACGTTATTAAATAAAATTTGATTAAACAAAATTTAAAGAAGCAAAATAATTTACCACACTTTATTATTATATACTATAAATTTAAAACAAATATTTAACAAAATTTAGAGAAACAAAATAATTAACCACACTTTATTATTATATACTTTAAATTTTCGTAACGGTTAAAGATACTTAACATTTAAAACTTAAATTATCATGCAATTTTTACCTAAACTTATTTAATTTAATCAAAATCCTTTAATCGGCACCTTGCAAATGCAACAGAGTTTGGCAATTCAATGTTTTAAGCTCTCTTTTCATTAAACTAAAAGCAACTTTAGCCGAAAAGTAAAATAGAAAATCGAAAAACTGCTAGCAAAGTACAGCAAAAGTTCTGGGCCGACTAAAAATCGATGCATTCCGAATGGAGTTGAGTTCATTAAGAGACCATTGAATTTCAGAATGCAAAAGTGAAACTTTGCCAATCGCTAAGCCAATTCGAATGGACATCGCGTGGAGGCGATTGTGTAGATTGTGGGCGTGGTGTTAGCAGCAGAAAGGGGAACACACACGCAAAAAAAAACACGGAAAAACAAGAAGAAACGACAGCGAAAGCAAATCAACCAAAAAAGGGTTAAAAAAGCAATAAATAAAACAAGCATCGACGGCGACAGCCAAGCTATTTG
Organism: Drosophila acutilabella; assembly: GCA_035046005.1. NCBI lineage: Eukaryota > Metazoa > Arthropoda > Insecta > Diptera > Drosophilidae > Drosophila > Drosophila acutilabella. The sequence continues at coordinate 1,018,679 of JAWNOK010000031.1, read as the reverse complement.
CTAGGACAAGGGATGGCCGAAAGGAGTAGGGGAGAGAGAAGTGTGGGGAGGGGGTTAAAAGAGGGATTGGGTTTTGGATAGTACAACCCTGTGACAGGCAAATCGCCAAACGAATACCGTGGGGATGCTGCTCCTGTCTTCCGTTATACTCTACTCTACTCTACACTGTGTTTTCTGTACTCTGTCACCCGTTTCCATCTACAGTTCTGTCTGCTCCTCATGTTCTATGTGTGGCATTTTCATTTTGTAAATTTGTTTTGCTTGTTCCGTTTGGCTTCATTTCCGTTTCCTTTCTCCCACCGTCCACCATGCACCGCCCAACGCCCACAGCTTGGCGATTTTAATGGGGAAATGGCAATGATAGAAACAAGTTTTTATATATATTTTTTTCCTATATTGTAAGAGACCCCGAGACGTTCCTAATCATATGGTGTCGATAAGAAAGTGCGTGTGAAAAGGGTTTGTTGGCTGCATAAATTTGAATTATAATACTGTGTAGAATTCTCCACTTACTTGGGGACAAGAAATTCAGCTGGACTGGACAGGAGATAGAGGACAAAGGACAGAGGACTGGGCACGAAGCTTGCTGTGCAATTTGTGTGCGGAATATGTTCGGGCATATATTATGGAGATTTCTTTGTTTCCGGTTCGAGCTGCCAATGCAATGATATAGTAGAAGTAGAGCTCACATACGGCACGCGAGTATCCGTGTTCTTATATCCTATTGGGGATTTGCCTAAATCAAAAGTGCGTGCTTTTGAATTTATCAAGGTGCTGGCAATGTCCATTCGTCCTTTCTGCCCTCGTCCTTTGTGCTTTCTGTTTTCTGCTCTGCTCCCCGACTTGCAGGACTTGTTTGTTTGCTTAGCTGCGGTTGGAGGATTCCGGGCGGGTTTTTGTTTTGTTTGGCAATCGCTGTGATTTATGACCTTAAAACTTTTCGCTGTTTGTTGTTGTGGGACTCAACGCGTGCCAAGTCTCGGATTAGAAATCCAGCTGGATACGAATATAGGATATGCAGCTAAAGGCTCTATGACCAAAGGTTTCAACACACTTGGACAATTTGTTGGGGCCAATAGATGCGTGGCCCGGCTAGTTGCTCAGACATTTGGCGACTTAAAGTGCAAAACATGACATTTGGCGTTTATGTTAATCACCTGCGTGAAAGCATGGGCAGCTGCAAAATGCCATCGCCATCCCCATCGCCATTGGCTTCGCCATGTTCTACACCAATGTTGACAATGACAAATACGCACACGAGCCCCAACCACAGCCACAGCCACAGCCACAGCCAGAACTAGAACCACATCCATAGTCATATCCACAGAGCTAATATATGCAAAAGAAACATAAGTGAAGGGCGAAGGGATGTGCAGTTTTTGGCTAGCAGGAAAATGCAGCTAATAAGTTGAATTGAACATCGCTTGAGAACTCATTAAACGCACAGCAAACAACGGCTAGTTCAGCACACAGACAGACAGGGAGACAGGGAGACTATGAGACTGAGAGACAGGGCGACAGAGAGTGAGAAAGAGAGAGATAATGATGAATTTCCATAAGTCGCCACAACAGGAACGCAACTCGTACATTAATCTTCCCTAGACACGGAGCTCCAATGGCTTTAGCGGTTCTTGGTACTCAGTTCTTCGTTCTCCGTTCCCGACTCTCAGTTCTTGTTGACTGCATCTCTGAGTTGTGGCCATTAGGTGGTTCTTGTGGTTGTTGTTGTTGCTGCTGCTGTTGCTCCATCCCGCTGTTGTGTTGACATGCGTATGTGTTGTTAATTGCAAAAAAAGGATTACGAGACGTTGCTGGCTGCAGATTACATGCAAGCGATTAGAAAGTTGAACTGCATGAATAGGTCTTGAGATTAGCATGTTAGCCAGTCAGTAAATAAATCTAACAGATATCGAAAGATTTAGTCTTTAAGATAAAACCAAATATTTCAACGAGCGATTGACAGATTTGCATACAGACATTTATTTAAGCATTTTTATTGAGGTAAAGTTCTGTTACAAAACTAATTACACTTATAACAAAGTTGGTGTGAAATAAAACATACTTGTGCTTAGCTAAGAATTATCAAATGAAAGCCCATTGACCAAATAAGCACACAAATATATGAAGAAAATTCAACTTATTCTTAAGAACTCCAATTTGAACCCTTTTTTTGCCTATTTTACTCAATTTACCCTTATAATTTAGTATGTGTTTAAATTTTCATGCAATCTGTTCACTCGTTTCTCATTCGAGACACACCCACACCCAAAAACACTCACGCAAACGGAAACACACACACTTGAGTAACAGACCACACGCCCATCGATAATTAGTGTAGAAACCCCATTTGAGAGCAGCTCCATCTGCTGTCTGAGCCGATGAACCAATGAACCGATGAACCGGAACAGAACAGAGCAATAAGGACACAACATTTTGGACACAACATAAATCGTGAGACAGAGCGTCGTTTGCAATTAGCAGGACTACGATGTTGAATCCTTAATCAAAAGTATTGAGTCCCAAAAACAGTGGTACTTTTATGTCCCACACACACAAGGATAGTACTTACATATATGTATGTACATGTATGTATTTACAGCCATAGAGTTGTAGTGAGAACAATGCGACAACAACAGCAACAAACATGCGGATGTCCTCTGACACTTCCTGTTTTTCTTATTCACTGATTTTTATTCGCTGTTTGAGGATACGCAAATGACCCATTTGGGGGATGTTATTACTACAGCAACCCGGACCAACCCGCCGTACTTGTACTCCCAAGCACTCCCCTCTCTTCACTGCTGTTGGCCAACTTCATCCCTAACCTCCACTTGGCACTTGGCTTGGCTTTGGCATAACGGCACATGCCAAATGGGCACATAAAAAGGATAAAGAAATTATTTTCACATTGAATACACGAGCGAGCTGCTCTGATAAGAGAGATAGACAGAGAGAGTCAACAAGAGAGAGGGGGGACCTGAGCTCGACGAAATCCATTGATGTAATTTTTACAATGTTTCGTCTTGAGATTCTCTGGCGCCGCTTTCCGAGCGGCTTTCACAAGCTCAACAATTTCATGGAAAGCCAGAAAACGAGCGCGCTGGGACTTGTTTTGTGTGTTGTTATTTTTTGCTGCTTTACCCATTGTTGTTGTTATTGTTGTTGTTTTTATGACGAGAGCTTTGTTATTGTTTAATAGTTGCTGCCTGCGTAACTGGCGTTGCCATAACGCGTATTGTCCCAGTGTTGCGGTCAAAGGTTGCGCATACGACGCGTGGCGCGTCTCAAATTCGTTAGCACAAAAAAAAAATATAATAATCACAAGGAACAAGCTTGCAAAGTCAATGAGAAAAATTGCAACGCGTGCCAATAATTAAGTTGCCCCGAAACTCAACAGCAACAACAACAACATCGACTCAGACTTTGACTCCAGCTCCTGGTGCGACTTTGAGTTTGATTGTGGCTCAACCCTTTTTGGCCATGGCATCAAATTGCAAGCCTGATGCAGTTGCTGCTCCTTTGTTAACGAAGCATGAGACAGAGAAGGAGAAGAGAAGTGAGTAGCTGAAAGGCGTGGAGAGGAGAGAAGCAGCAGAAGATGTGCGAGGACTGACGACAACCTTTCAGGTTTTTTGTGTGCAGTGTGCACAGCTTTAGTGTCCTGTTGCCCATTGTGACTGACTATTGTTGTGGGTGATGTTGTTGTTGTAGTTGCTGTTGCTTGCGTTATATTTGGTACGCCCTTTGTTGTTGCCTGCGCTTTGTTTGGTATTCTAAAAATTAAATGCACAAAAGGCGGATTTTATTTCATCAACAAAACGGGAAACGGCAGCTTCTGTTGTTTGTTAAGCATCGCCCACGCAACAACAACAATAACAGCAACTACAACCACAACAACAACCACAGCGACAGAAGGAGACATTTTTTTGCGCTTGGCTTTTGTTGCAGTCTACAGGCGACTGCCTCTTCCACACTTCCCCCTTTCCTGCTCTGCTTGCCAACAATAAAACAGCAAACGCTCTAGAAACAGACGTTCCACTCAACGCAGCTGAGCTCGCTCTGCCTTGATCCTGCGCCTGCTCCTGTTCCCGCTACCTCTTCCTCCTCATTCCCCCTTCTCCCGTGTGTGTTGATGCTGCTCCTGCATTTCATTCATTTGAGCGAATCTTGCACAAAGGTAGAAAACTAAAAACTGCTGCGCTTTGCATTGTTTTCATTTGTGGCTCTGGTCCACATACAGATACGGGTTTCTATTCTGCTCTTAGTTGCTTTTCCAGCCGACTTTCTATTATTTTTTTCATTTTTGTTGTTTTTCTATTCCTTAATTCTTTTTTGTCGAGTGTGCTCGGTGATTGCATACCTGGCCCCTTTTTGGCTGAATTTGAATTTGCTTGAAAACATACGTTAAATGTGTTTGGTCTATGATAAATTGTAGTTTCTACATGACTCGGACGTTTGCCACATGGAGAGCATATTTCTGGAATGCCAAATAGTTTCAGCTGTCGGTCGAGCAGTGTTTTGGACTTTTGTGGCTTTCAAAGAGCATAATAATATATGCTGTATTTATTAAGATACTAAATCAAATAACTATCAAATTTATCAATATCGGTTCTAAAACAACAAACGGACCTTTATTTATTTATTTTTAAATATGGCAAAATATTTGACATTAATTTAAATTTACATATAAGTATTATTAAAAAGAAAAATACTTTGACATTTAATATATATTATCCCCTAATAATTTCCTTTCCACAAATCTATCCATCGTACTATTAATCGAATAATTGCCAATTCTTTTAATTTCCTATATTTTAATACAATAGCTAATTACAATTACTTCTAATTTAATTATATTCCCAACTATAGATATTTTTAATTTATTTTTTTTGTTCTTTCATGTTGTCTCCAACAAAAACTATTCCTGATACATCTTTCTTGCCACAACTTTCCCAAAGGATCAAAGTCAACTGAATTGAGGAGCACTTCAGTCTCGAGTCTCAAGTCCCGAATCCCGAACATGAAGTCTCAAGTGAGGATAGAAGTTGCTGGGAGGCACTTAAGTAATTGTAACTACTTGGCCTGACTGATATTGCCTATTTCACAAATTATTATGAGGCCCATTTGGAGGCACATTCTGTGCCCCGTTGATGCCGTAATGCCATTTCCCGTTTCCCATTTTCCTTAGCCATTGTTGTTGTTGTTGCTGTTGTACTTTACGCCTGTTGTTTAACGGCTTGATGCCAAAAAAACGACGCCAACGATGGCTATGAGCCTCATCGCATTCAATTATTTCGGCATTGTGCTTGCCTCCGTCATGTATCTGTATCTATACGAGTACGAATACAAGTATCTGTATCTGTTTCTGTCCGTAGGCCAGGCGGGTGGGTTTTCCACGTTCTTTTTTTTTCGGTTTCGTTTCTTGTTTTTTGTTGGTGTCGAAAGTGCCGTGCGTAGGCTGAAGTTTAATCTTATCGCCGTGCTAAGATCGCCGGGGCCCAAAACTACTTCATTTGACTCGACAGAACGGTGAGTGCGAAAGCGTATTGCATAATTTCACAATTTTCCATTTGATGCTCGTTTTGTCGTTTTGTTCCTGCCGCCGTCGAGATGTTTGTCTAATCAACTGTCATTTGTTTGACGTTTCCCTGAGGGCTACCAATGTCGCTTGCCGCCGAGACCCAGGGACTGCTGTACAAAGGGACGAAGGGAGACCAGAACGCACCAGGACACAGTGCACATCGCCACTCTTGTTGATTACTGCGGGGCTTGTGGGCAGGGGGGACTGTGCGTACGTAGGTGAAGGCGGGCGGAGGCGTGCCGGGGTTTGATGGCAACAAAAAAGTTAAAAGCCCAAACGCGCCCCGTCACAGTTTTCCCGGTGACAATGACAACAAAACGTAAACGCAAAGCCAAATGTTGTTTTCAGTGAATTTGATGACTTTTATGTGCGTTTAGACAAGAGATCAGACGCTTAAGATGGCCATGGGGTTGCCTGTTTTACAGTCTATCCGTCTATCCGTCTATCAGTCTGCCTGTCTCTCAGACTCTCAGCCTGTCTGTCTCTCAGTCCGAACGTCTGTCTGTTGTTTGTTTGAGTCTCACTTGCTGGTTGTTTGTATGCTCATTGTGTGGTCGCCATGTCAATTGACTTAAGGCGCTTCAAATCATTTCTAATTGGCAAATGGGTCGTCATGAACCGAAATAACTTTTATCTACTGTTATCTATCTATTTGTTTATGAGTGTGTAATTTGCTTTAAAGTCCAGGGAATTTATTTGCAACTCTTTAATTTAAATATTTTGAATTTATTATGAAGAGTTTACAATTACTTTGAATACCATTAAATTATAATATTTTATTCGTTTAGTCGTTTTCGTTCAAGTTTATGAAATAAGGTATATAAGAAGAAGGCTGTTAATGCAAATAATATAGATTTTATAGAAGTGTTTCTATTTTATTTATTACCACTGATAACTTATTTGATTGAATTTATAGATGTTTTGATTTAAAAAATATTGAATTACGCATATATATTAATTAATTAAAATTTACTTCCATCATAAAATTAAATTTGTTTGTATTTCTTTAATTTATAGTAATATTCCATATAATATTATTATTAAAATATGTATATTGTTTACAAACATAAATAAATATTTAAATGAAGTAGTATAAAAATAAACTTCTTTGGGCCAAAAAACACAATATATATTATAAATTTTTTTATGTTTTTGGTTGTGTAATAAATGTCAAACTCATTTAATAATAATAGTTATTAATCTTCTCTTAAATATTAGTTTATCATATTTAAAAATTATTTCAGTTACGCTTTATTTGTTAAATTTTATAACATAATATTAATAATAAAAATCTATAAAAATTGCAAAATATTCATTAAAATAAAATACTGAGCTTATTGTGCATACATTTTTTCTGCTTTTTGAATTAACTCATTGAAAATTTGCCGACATGATTTGTGGGTTTGTCTAAAACTTATAGAGGTTTTCAAAAGGGTTTTCTAATTGCTCGACCTACAAGCGAATTCACACTATTGTTTCCATTTTGTTGTTGTTTTTGTTGTTGCTGTTGTTGTTGGTATTTCGGGACTGTGACTGTGTCTCATAAATTCCAATTATGTCAAATGTAATATTTTAATAAACACTTTCGCGAAGACAGGGCTAAAAGTGCGAGAGACAATAAATCTTTTGGCTCTCAGTTCTCAGCACTCGACTGTGGGTTTCTTTGCTCTGTTTTTGTTGGGCAATGTCAAAACGCACAAGAGGAGCAATTAATTAACGCCTCATTAAAATGAAGCCACAGTCGGACGTTTAAGTTTTCTTTTTTCTCAACAAATGTGAGAAAATTGCCAGAGACAACGAATTTGTTTGCGTTCTGTTTTCTGTTGTTGTTGCTGGGCAGGTAGAAGAGGTGTAGCGATATGCAAATACACACAGCTTTAGTCGCATAACGGTTCAGGAACTTATCGATGGCTTAATCAGTTTGTCTGGGTTTGGGATTGGGTAGTGGGAGGTAAACTGGCTCGAATAATGGCTTGATAAAGAGCTGGCCAACTCCCAGTTGGAACATTGAAAATCAGCTCAAATTGCCATTAAGATTTTCGAGGCACTACAAAAGGTAGATAAGGTCGCTTGCAGTGCTTGGATAATGCAAAAGCCGCTGCCAAAAGCCAAAATGAAGTTGTTTTGTTTACCAAACATACAGATTTGCTATACATAGATATACCTAAATATACGTATGTATTGTGGCACATTGAAAGGGTTGTGCTACCCACAAAACCCATCCAGAATCCCTAGGGAGACATTTTGCGTTTTGGATTATGCGTCAGACGCAAAAGACGGCGCCGTCATTGTCTTGAGTTGCCGTGTTCCTCACTCTCTTTCACATCTCCTCCCTCTCTCTCTCTCTTTCTCTCTTCTTCCGTTGTGATAGAGCTCACTCAGAGGGAGTGTATAAAAAATTGCATTTTTAATTATCAGCAATGCGCCCTCAGGTTAGAAAACTAATTCCAAAGCAGCCCCAAACCTGCCACGGTTTCATTTGTAAATTATCCTGCCTGTCCAAGGGAGCAGCAGCTCCTGAAGGAAGTGGGCGTGGCTTATGTTAGGGTTTGGGTTGGACTTGGGTTAAGGGTTCGCTTACCTGCCGCATTGATTTGACTTGTAGAACATCGCCAATTATTGAACTTTTAACGGCGAAATTTGCATAAAAAGGTGCTCTAATTGAATACGCCTTGGTGCTGGCATTAAAAAAAGGCGCTCTACTCGTCGAAAGGATTTGCCCCACAGGAAAAGCTGGGAAAATTAAAAAAAACCCACGCAAATACACACACACACACACTTACATAGAGACAGCAGCTAGAGTAAGCATTCTCCATAATAAGAAATTCAAATAAACCGCGCGCGCTGTCATCTTAAGCTATGCCACGCCTCCTACCCACACCATCCGCACGCCCACATCCAATACATAGCAGTTCCATGCTCCCTGCAGTTGGCGCTGCTTTTCCCCATTGTGGGTTTTGCTAAACTTGAGCTTAGCAGCTTTGCCGTCGTCAGGAGCGCTTCAAGCCGGGCACAACCCGCATTTGTCGTTCTTCTCATTTTGGTCCTTGTCGTCCTCCGCTTTCTCAGCAGCATTCCCCTTCACCCATCCACCTTCCTCCCCTTAACACACCCTACTCCGCGTCCTTGCGTACTTTCCAGTCGACAGGATTTCTCAAAGATAAGGGAATTGCTCTGTCAAGTAAAGTGATATATGGTCCGAAAGGACTTCAATTTATACAATTTCTCTTATTTTTTCCGCTACTTTTTGCGTTTTTCTGTATGCTCTCTGTGCTGTTTGTTGCCTTTTTCAGTTGGCTTTGGTGGTGTTGATGTTGGGTTGGCTTTCTGCTTGGGTTTGGGCTTGGGTTCTACGTCATACTCTGGAGCAAAGAGGTGCGGGAAGGGGATGAAGGGGAGCTTGGTTTCGGGACTGCTGCTGCGTTCCTCTCGACAAAAATGCGAATATGCGAGTTTAGTTTATTTTTGTGCTTTTAGACAATTTTCATTTATTTGCTGGAGTTGCTCTTCGTGCGGCTCAGCTCGGCTCGGAAAAAAGCAATACGTTAAATGAGAAAATAAGGAAAACAAGAATTCATGACCTTCGGTATGTGCTATAATTTAATACACTACAACTAACATAACAAGTTATTTGCTTTATTTTCATCCTCTGCTTTGGATGAGTTGTTGTGCGCTTGGAATGAGGAATGAAAATGCGATAGAGAACTCGGATAAAAGCAAGTATTTGAATTAACCAAATAGTTCGACAACTGGAGAGTCCTGCGAATAATTGATGACGTCACTTTACTGTTTAAATACAGTACTTTAAAAACAAGAATTGAAAAACCATACAAATTATGAAGCAATATATGACATATGAAGCAAGTACAAAGTAGCGAGTAGCGGTTAGTAGCGATAACGTCTGTCACAACTAACGGGCAGCTATACTAACCTGGAAGTTAACGGATGATTCAATAAATATAATAATTATACTATATAACTAGTTTTTAACTATTGTATAACCCGTGTTCGGTGGTCAACAATCAATACAATAATGGGTAAAAAAGTATCGAGTCTGATAAAGATCCGACTGAATGATGAGTGAACAATAAGCACAGAGTAACGAGTAACAATTAGCGAGTAACGAAAATAACGAGACAAGTAACTGGTACCTTAATAAATACAGACTTATCAAAAGATTTACAAATGAGGTAATCAAACAATTAGTATGCTCTTCTAGAAAATAAAGTGGAATCCAAATGGACTTTCAGGGAATGAGGTTTGTGAGACTAGAGGCAAAATTACTTTGGCATATTGCGGCAATAAGGAGAATGTCGGGGAGCTACAAAGTCGCATTAGTACGACGACAAATGCTGTCTGTGTGAATCGAAACAGAAAATATGCATTTTAATTTTAATAAATAAGACAAAATGGCGTCTCGCAGATTTATGAAATGAAAGCGACGCCAATAACGGAATGGAGACGACAATGGCGACAAGAAGTGGTGGAAAAGGGGACATGAATATGGAACCAATTTGCGAAGCAGAGTCAAAAAAGTAACTGAGAGAAGGAAGTTGAATTCTAGATAAAGCTTTAGCTTGAATAAAGCTAAAAGATGAACTTCAAATCTGGCACAAAATGAATAACTTTGTGAGTGAATGAATTTAAGTGACTGACTGACTGTCTTTCGGTTTGTCTATCAGTCTGTCTGACTTGGATGGGTCGATGACTTGGCAGTGCCAAAAAAGCGAGCGTATAAAGCTGAACGAAAAGAAGCTGTCATTCGCAGCTCTCAAACAGTGTGGCCTGCAATTGACGGACGCATTGTGCCGGCGACTGTTTTTAGGACTCGCCAACAAAAGCAACCGTCGCGCAACAGGGGATATCTTCTGGTATTCTGCTTGCTCCTGGACCTGTATCAGCTCCGGGTCCACCTCCTGCCCCTGGCTCTCGTCCTGGCCCTGCTAGAGATGCAGAGATCACCCAGTTTTTATTGCTTTCGGGGGTGACTTGTCCAAGGTTCGACTCGGCTTTGATGCGTTATGCCTTTAAAGCAAAAATGAGGCATTCAACTAGAAAAACACACAACACAATCATACACACACTGCCTCACACACTTGCTATAAGTATATTGAGAGCAGACAGCGAATTTGCGTTAAATTATAATTAGAATTTCTTTTTTATAGGCAATCACGTGCATGTGTGTGTGCGTGTGTGCCTGTGTGTGTGTGGGCGTTTGCGTCTGGCCTTTGTTGTTGTTGTCGTGGCTGCTGTTGTAATGTGTCCTTGGGGCGTCATTTAATTGCTTTTACCAATTTGATTTTCAAGTGCCATTAAGCCTGCCACGCCACCGCCCCTTTACGTGCCCCGCCCCCCAATGGCTGCCCAGCGCGCGAGGTGCTCCGCCCGCATGTGGCTGAAAGCGAGAGCGAAACGATGAAAATGGTGGCAAGCTCCTGTTATATGGCAAGTGGAAGTGAAAGTAACGCGCGTGCTTCAATTAATTGGAAAATGAATGAAACTCCATGCTTACCCCGCTCACCCTTCACCTCCTCCCCCTCTCACTGTTGGCTAGCCGCAGCTTCTGGGCCAGTTCATTGTCTATTTTCGGCAAACGGCTCAATGAAAATGCAACGCGTGACAGTTGCAGCACAGTTGTTGCCCAAAAATTCCTCTGAGCCCACCGCTTTACTCCTCTGTTCCCTTCCTCTGCCCATCTCTTTGGCCAATTCTCTTCCCAGTCCCATAATTAATCGCGTATGTGCACAGCGCAAAATTATTAATTGCCACAACTGGCAACTGTCGCCATGTTTGTTGCCACACAGTCAGTTGGGAGGAGGCGTGTGGGGGCAAAAGGCGTGGCAGGAATGGCAGGAGCAAGAGGCATGCAACAAACGAAACCAACACGAACCTGACGCTGTCGTCGCTTCCAATATTCAGCAGAAATCTGAATGTCCCTCTGTCTGACAGTCTGGCAGTCTGACAGTCTCACAGTCTGGCTGTGCCATGTCATAAGTCGCATGCAACATAGCGGCTAATTGTTAGCAGCTTCCCGCTGAATCCTCCGATGCTTATTAATAGAAAATTAAAGCAATTATCAGTGCAAAAAAGAAAATATGGCAAGGAAATCGACTTTGTTTTTTCTTCTTGTTGCTTCTCGTTTCGTTGCCCTGCATGAGTAATTTTTCGCCACATGGGCACAGATGACAAAAACATGCAACATGGTGGCAACAACAGCAGCAGCAGCAGCAGCTTCTCCTCGGCACAGCAGACAGGAGGTGGCAGGCAGCAGAAGAGATCTTAGTGCGCTTCGTTGCATTTCGCATGAAATTAATTACTTTTGGCACTTTTCATTGAGCAAACATAACATTTCTTTTTGCTTGTTTTTCCCCCCATTTTCATTTTGTTCTGCTTCTTGCTGCTTGCTGCTGCGGTTGTTTGTTTCATTCAGTGCTGGCAAATGAAAAATTGTTGTAAAAATTAATTACGCGCCAAACGCACACAACAGCACAAGAAACAACCAAATGAGAAAAAAACACAACAGTGGAATAAAAATCAGTGAAAAAGATACTCCGAGTATTTTACTGAAAACAGATTCCAAAAAAATCATCTTTGGCGCACTTCAAACACCCGCCAAGAAGCCAATCTACTCGAACGTTCATTCAGTCATTATTTCATTCCTTAAATCTAACTACAAAGCAACCAATCAACCATCCATCTAGGCCTAAAGCCTTTCTGACCCATCTGTTTGTTGGTCGGCAAAATTCAATGCCAAACTCGAATATGAACGCAGGCTAATTAAAGTGGTGTCCACCCACCGAATGCACAACAAATCTCTGAACAACTTGGTCAAGTTTTTAAGACCAACTCCGTGATCCATTCAAGCCGAATATCTCTCGGTCTGTCAGCGCTTTACTTCACTTTGCCCTTACTTCAGTGCAGCTTCAAGCGGCACTTTTGTGGCCAACTGGCCAACTGGCTTTGGGCCCTCTTTCAATTTGCGCATTTTATGCGATTTTTGTGGCTTTTTGGACGTAACATTTGCCAAACGTATTGGCATTCCAGTGCTCTACCCTCAACGAGTAGCTTAGCGCTGATCAGCTGAATGAGTTCTCTATATCAGTTTTTAAATAAAATTTACGTAGTCCCAGAATTACATAAGGGAACAAGTTAACTTTATATCAATAAAGAAAATTTTTATTAAAAATAATCGAATGAGCTTTTTATTCAAATTATTTAATTGTAATAAGAAGCGAATACTTAACTATTTCTATCGTTATGTATTATTTAAATTACTAATGAATATAGAAATCAATTCTACAAAATTTCTACAAGGTATTAATTATTAGAATAATAATCTAGATATAAAATAATTTACATTCTCAAATAGTAAAACTCACTCAATTTTAAGTATTTTATTTTTAAATATGGTTGATCCCAGCTTTATAATCAAAATACTTTGCAAAATCATTTAATAAGTTATAGTTTGTCTATCAATCCATTCATGATGTGTGGAAAATGTTAACCGTTACATTCTATCAATTTTATTCAATAATAGTGAATTACACTTTCTATAGGGCATTTCCGCGGCTACAGTTGGCCGCGCAACTAGCCATAGGGCTTAATACCCTATCGATATGAAATAACATATATCATTTAACGATCGTGGCTCCATCGCCTCACATATTTATTAAGACTTAAAACCTCAGGTGAAGTGAGGCTGGAACAACCTTTCTCTCGCTCTGTGTCCTTTGTTGGCTAAACTGAATGTGGCAGGCTTTTTGAAAAGCCCGCTAGCATAAAAAGCCTTGGTAATAATTATATTTTAGTTTTATGGCCTGCAAAAGTGACCGGCCCACCAAAAATGGTCAAGTGTTCGGACCTGAAGCTTCGCTCTGGCCGTGTGTCATAAAATACAAACTGTTGCATAAATGACACCTAGAGACGGCTCAGCACAGGCCGGCATTGGTTTGGACCTGGCCAGAACGCAGTGCAGTCGTTGGAGATACGAGTTGTTGTGTTGAGAGTTTATTAAAAGCGCTTTTCGACGGCTTTACTAAAGGGTGCATGCTGGAGAGGGTGGAGTGCGGAGAGCAGAGGGTGTTGTGCTGTAGGTGGAGGTTGGCAAATAATTCAAACAAATTGACAGCCACACATTACGCAATGGCAACTGCAACGCTGCACTTTTGCCACTCTGTCCACCAAATAGCCGACTTGAAAACGAATCGGAATCGGAAACCGAATCCAAATCCGATTCAGAGTCCAAATCCAAAACAGTTGCTCAAGAGGCGATGAGTGTGTGCGGGGAGAGAAATCTAATTGCCGAATGCAGTCGATGCCAGAGTGCAAAATCATGTCAACAGCAATTTTCCATTGTTAACAGAGAGCAAAGTAGTGATATCTCTGTATGGAAGAAGTGGGGAAAATGGAATGGAATTCGAAATGGAAATGGAAGTGGAAATGGTGAAGGAAAAGGAAAAGAATATGTTGGAGATGGAGCATAGCTGCAGCATCGTAAGTGCGTATACTTGATTATGGTTTTATTAGCACAGAGTTGTGCTATTGCTATTGCTGTGGAAGTTGCTGTGGCAGTAGCTGTCGCTGTCGCTGTCGCAGCGAATGCCTTTGGCATTTTCTTTAGCTAATTTGGTAGAAAATCCTTGGCACTTAAATTTGAAAACTAAGTAAACCCCAGTGCCATCTTACCCTTAGTGTGGCAGCAACAGCACAGATTGCCACGTACAACTTAATGCGGTCTAAGTGCAATAATATTACTTTACTTCATTTATTTTGTGCAAAAATATAACAAAGATGTGACAGTCAAGAACAAGAAGACGACGAGCAAATACCTACACACACATACACACACTTGGACGAGGAAGCTGAAGCTCAGCACGCAATAATGATGATGTCATTGTCAATGGAAGCAGCAGCAACAGCAACAGCAGAAGAACAACAACAACATCGTCAATGCTGCTACAACAACATCTTGAATCGGCAGCAGCAAAGCAGAGCAGATGTAACTGAATTAAGCATTAAGTGCGGATATATAAACAACCCCACCGAAAAATATATGTGTGGGTTAAAGACAGACAGAGACAGGGGAGCAAGGGGGGAAGCAGTTGCAAGAGAGTTGGGCAAAGTTCGTCTTAAAAACGGAAGGAAGCATAAAATAAAATGCAGCAACAACATCATCATCAACATCAACATCATCAGCAGCAGCAGTAACAGCAGCAGCATCGTCAGCCATTGCAATCTATACATATATCTGTCCCTATTACAGTGCTTGCTCCCTCTCTTTCGCTCGCTTGGCAGCCAAAAATATTCAAGGATTTTAAGAAATTATTGCGACTTTTATAATTTTGCCCACACACACGCACAACAAATTTGTTGACATGCGCAAAATGTTGGCCACAAAACAACACAACAAGACATTTCCAATTGTTGTACAAATTTGTTGTGCTGCAACTAACTCGTCTCGGTCTCCACATTCAATTTATATAGTATATATAGAAAAAGAATATTCGTATATATATATTTTATTCTATTGTATCGATGTTAGCCACATCTGCAATATCTTAACAAATGCAGATGCATTCGCATTCCAACAAAACGAAATTGTCGTTTCTGCCATGTTTTCAATAGAATTTACTTTTGTATTTTTGCTGGCATCCAATCTGAAAGTGGGCGTATAACTGCCAGTGGGTGTGGCCCTTGTCTTGAAATCTTTTGTATGAATTTCCAAGTAAAAGACTTTATGAGTGCGCTACGAGAATACTGGCGAAAAGTCAACTGGCAGACAAATATATTTTTGATTGCAGTCAAATGCATTAAAATTAATTGCAAATTTTATTTATTGCATATCAAAACGGTAACTGCAGAATGCAATTGATTAACTTAAATTAAATTGATTCTTCAGTTTCATGCACTGTTCATAAACAACCAAAAACTACAGCTAAATGTCTGTATTAAAAGTAGAATTCGTTTATGTCTTTTTGTGTTCATAAAATACAATTCCTAAATCGATTTAAAAGGGAATTTGATTTGCTGTTTCTCCTTAAAGTAACTCAATTTAGGTATTGCAAGTCTGCGGGCACTCGAAAACTCGAAAAACTGAAGAAGCGCATAATCGGATCATTTAATCTGCATTGGAAATCATTATACTCATTAAAGTCAAACCGATGCCCAAATACCCGCAGATGCAGTTACTCCAATGTTCGATTTAGTCATGGATACATGTATCTGTGTATCTGTGGGATACTATAATTTATGCCCAGCGATTGTTTCAAGCACATTCGCACACTTCACAATCTGTTCGAGTTACATTTTTATTGACAAATTGCGTTGATTTTTGCGCTCATCGTTGACTGCTCTTCGCTCTGAATGTGGCATGAGGCAAAAGCCATGCGGCATGAGGGTTGCCCTGCCTCCTCTGCCATCCAACTGGATGCTGGTAACTCTGTAGCTTCAGTCTGTGGCCTGTGTCAATGGCACTTCAAACTGCAAACGACCGGAACTAGCAATTGTCATTTTTGTGAGTGGCGGTGATGCCCCCGCTCGGGGCATGTGTCAGGGATAAGGGGACGCGGGGAAGTGGTCGTGGCAGTGGCATAGCATCGACAGCTCGACAATCAAGCAAACAAATTCAATTATGTAAATTTAGACATCAAGCAGATACACTACACATGTATCTACAAGTGTGTGTAGATACAAATATAGCTGCGGTTATATAAAAATGATGCCAGGAATGCCACAAGCTTTCCATATATGGAGCAAGTACACACACACATCTACCCCTCTCTCCCACCCCCTCTTTCTCTGTCTGCTGAGAGTGTAAAGCGAATCGAGGCACACATTACATCTGCCGCCAGTCAACCCACGCAGCAAGTGGACAGACTCGTTGTTGATCGCACTAAATTTTTCATTGTATCAATTGTCAAAACAAAGTTTTTGGATTGTCGCCACATTGCCCAAGTCGACGAAGTTATTCCTCCACTGTCTACGTCCTCCGCCGCCGTATTCATCTCCTCAGCGATGACGATGACGACAACGAGAACGAGAACTGGAACTGGAACAGTCGTGGTGTTACTTTCAATTGAACTTAATTAAATTTGTAAGTGAATCTAGTGCGGGCTGATGGCAATGACTACGACTATATCTCTGGCTACGATTCTGGCAGCTTTCCCCACTTAATCGAGGGACAGTGCAGGCACAAGAGTTGACAATGAGGACTGGAGACTGGAGACTGGAACAAATGAGAGAACGTCGCAGAGTCTTTGTCTGCAGCGACAATTTACATAATTTAAGTCATTTAAATTATCCGAAAACATTTCAATTCATTTTGTAACTTGCACCCACACTTCTACTCACAAACACACATTCACACACACACACACACACACACACTATATTATTCATATATACTCACGAATATCTCGTCCAGCTCTCGACTCCAAGTTTGTCTCGCTTTTCCCATTGTGTTCCCTGAATAGTCGCTGCCTCCCATTGTTATCGTTGTCTGAATGATTTTGCGATTATGTAAAGTGCATTAATGAGACTCTCGGACTACAACTTGGAGTCGAACTCGAATTCAAATTCATAGCTCGAGGCAATCCCAATGAGTGGATGGATGCCTTGACAGCTTTAACATGAATAGACTTCATATCACATTACAAAAGACAATGGACTCCATTGCCTCCAATAACAAGTCTTTGGCAGCTCAAACTGCAAGCTGAGCTAAACCAAATTAGCTTCTGCTGATTGGGTATAAATTTCATTTCAAACTCACAAAAGCGTTCCATTGTTAATGGGTTAATGCATTTGTTATTCGTAAAACACTTAAAGCTGTTAAGGAACTCCACAAAAATCATCATCAACTAGCCTTTCAGAAATTTATTTTTAATAAATCAATATATTTAAGAGCGTATTAAACCATTATTGTAATTTACAAATATAAAGATATAGTTCATCATTATTATAGAATGGCTTAAGCATAAATTAATCATAAAAATGATCATAGATTTTCTTTAAAGTATATTCCCTGCAACTGAACAATTATGTTTAATATTTATAAGTTTTGTATATTTATACCCGTTACTCGTAGAGTACAAAGGTATATTGTAGCCATGTCCGTCTGTCTGTTCGTCTGTCCGTCCGTTCGTCCGTCCGTCTGTATGAACAAAAGGATCTCAGCAACTATAAGAGCTAGAAATCCCCGAGAGGTCGCAAATGAAAGATAAAATGCCCAAGCAGTACAAATTTGTTTTTGTTTTTTGACACGCTCACTTTAGGGCATTCTTTGTCCATATAAAGGTAAAAGTAAGTGAAAAGAGCATGTTTTAGTATAGAAAACTTTTTTGTTAGTTACGTTATCCGAATCAAATTCACACATCTATGGCGTACATATTGTGACCAAGTTTAATCCAAATCTGACTACTATATCGTTTAGCGCCCATAGGAACAATCGGTCGAACATTGAGTAACGGGTATCCTAAAGTCGCGGGGCGACTAAAGCATTCTTTATTGTTTAAATTGTTATGTCGGCTGATCATTGTCCGACTTTTTATTATGCTACGATCTAGGCAAGTTTTATAATATGGTTTCAATTATTTATTACTTATCATGGCCTTCAGGTGTTTTGTTATTGTACAAATTAATAACGTTTAAATAACTTTTCAATTTTTACTTTAAAATATAAATTAGCTGTATTTAAGTTTGGTTTGTTTTATAACATTTTTTTTTAAGATTTCATTATGGCTAAACTCACATGAAGTTTAATGTATATAATATTTAGTCACGCTTACAGGAAACTAAAAACATTTAAAAGTGCGAGCTTTTAATTCTTCTCTGATTGGGTAATAATATGTGTCTTAAAATCTACTTTAAATTCACCTTCACAAAAAACATTTTTGAAGAAAAACTTTAGGGTAATCCAAGGATATTTAAAGACAATTTAGAAGACAATATTTTACTTATAAATAAGGCAATTTCAATGAGCAATATATGCTTAATATAATTTATTATGTGTTGGTTCAGATTAGTCATTTTACTACTCGTATTGCACTTGCATCTGCCTCGATCTGGGCAAGTACTTAGGCCGCTATTTAGGCGGCTGAGCTGATCCCAGTTAAGTCCACTCCCGGATCCCTTTTCTGGTAGTCACACGCCCTTGTTTCTATGTGGGAATGTTTTGTAGGTATGTGTCAGAGTTGGTGCTATGGCAATGATGACGATGGTGGTGATGATGATGATGATGCCATAAAAGAGATAAACCCGTCGCATAAAATGGTGTCACATATGCGCAACATTAATCTGTTTTGAAATTATAAAAGTGGAGTGTACGCAGCAACAAAGTTGGAAAAGAAAAAATATGAAATTAAAATAGCAACCACCACGGGAAAGACTAAGCCAAGGGCTGGGTTAGGCCAGGGATGGAGTGAGCGGTTCTGGAACAGGCAGTAGAAGAGGATTGAGGAGGGGCTGTGGCTTTGTAAGCGCAGTTTACAATGTTTTCTTTTTTTTTTTTTTGCTTTGTCTCGTTTTTTCAAATCATATTCATATGCAAAACGAGAGCAACAACACAATGGCAAAAAGTAATGATGCCAACACCAAGCGTGACATTAAAACAACAATAACAATAACAACAACAGGAACAACAGCAAGAAGAAGCACACGGAAACAGGATGAGGAGGCAACATCAGCAGGCGACAGGAGGCAACAATAACGAGGGAATTACGAGCATCAAAATGCGCAATGAAAATAAATTAAAGTTTCAGAAACAACAAGCTCAAAGTAGAGTATAAAGAGGGCGGTGTCGAGGCGGGGAGGAGGGCAAAGATTACCGGTAACTGCGTCTCGAGTGGAGGGGGAGCGGTGAGGTTGTCCAACAACTGCAATTGCGACAAATGTACAATATTAAGAACTTTGTGAGTAGGTGGACACCAGGAAAAACTTTCCCAAAATATATAAGAAATTTGCATAAATTGACAGCGAAGATTTTTTTTGTTTTTCTTCTTTTTTTTTGCTTTGCCACCACATAATGGGCACTTGGAGCAGCTGTAAACAGCTCGTAAAAGTAATTACAGATGTGGACAGAGGGACAGAGGTCGGAGAGCGTGTTGAGAGTGGGAGTGGTAAGTGGAATGGGGAAGAGGGCATGCCTCTAAGGCGGTGGTGTTGCGGGGCTGTTGGCAAAGTCACAAATGAGAGTCCCTCCAACTGTCTAATGTGGTGTCTGTCTACTAATTATAGGCAACTTAAACGCAACTAATTTTCACACTTGGAAAATGATTAAAACTCCATTTGTTTGTAGGTGTGCGTGTGTGAGAGTGTGTTTGCGAGTGTGTGTAGTGTGTAGTGAAGCAACAGCGTGCAGCGCAGCGTGCGAGCAGAAAGCAACCAGCTTAATATTAATTGAATTTGTTGGTCAAGCAAACTGCGTGTGTGTTGGTATGGTGCGTGGCAATCCACACAGCTGTTGTGGTATTGAATTGGTTCGAAATGAGCAGCCGC
This sequence comes from Drosophila acutilabella, assembly GCA_035046005.1. NCBI lineage: Eukaryota > Metazoa > Arthropoda > Insecta > Diptera > Drosophilidae > Drosophila > Drosophila acutilabella. Next base: position 998,608 of record JAWNOK010000031.1, on the reverse strand, counting down.
TGCCAAATTAAAGAAATACCAAAGGAAAGAAAAGTGCATACACTTCACACCAACTGATGACCAGCTAATGCCTACTCCAGCAGGGACTCAGAGTGGGATCTGAAGCGGAAGTCGAAGCAAATGAAGCGTGTGCCCCGCACAAAAGTTCCAGCCAATTATAGTTCAATTATATTGACCGAGGAAGATATATACGAGGTACGACCAAGACACGCAACGTATTGGATGAGCCCGTAACCCTTGAAGGTCCGTCTGTTGGTCAGTGGAGATCGAAGCATGCATTTGACCAGCTGACAGTGGCTAAATGGCCAAGAGACACCCACATCAGTTGTCAGTTGCAAATTGCTGTGAATACTGGAAAATCCCATGAACCATTTTATAAAATAGACAAAAGTTTTTGGTTTTCATAATCTTTTATTTCATAATTTATTACAATTGAAAATTATGTTCAATATTTTCTCATATTTCTTGCATTTCGTTTGCTCTCTCGCTCTATATCTTTCTGTCATACGTTCAAAGAGCTGTTGTTCTAGATACGTCTTCAAATCGATCATAATCTTAGGGGGTTTGTTTTTGTTTTTATTTCTTTACATAGAAGCTTCAATTAGTTTATTAAGTTAATGATACTTTATTTTTCAATATATTCAAGTTTTATTTTAATATTTATTTTCTTTTTCCTTTAGTTTAAACCTAGAAATTTAGTTAAAGTTAATTTTTACACGCACAAACATTGATTTATTTTTATTTCATATAAATATATTAGTGTTATTTTTGCTTTTGTTTCATATTTTTTTGGTTTTTGTTTAATTTGCTTATTTATTGCAACTAAAGAGTTAGTTCTCTCTCTTGTTCTAACTCCATCAAGTGCACACTGTCTGTCTCTCGCTCACTCGCTCGCTCGCCCGCTCGAGTGTTTCTCTCTCTATCTCTGTTTTTTATGTCTTTCTCGCTCTTCTATAGCTTCCGATGCTGTCGCGTGGGTAAGTTGTAAGTTGTATAAATCGTTTGTGCACTTTTAGTCTATGCTCAGGGTTGCATTTGCTCCGGTAATTACAAACTAGCATTAAATACAGTTTACTTCATTTCCTTTTTTTATGTTTGTTTTTTTTTTTTTTTTTTTTGTTATATTGTTTTGGATTTAATTACGCATGCTTCTATAATTTATGCAAATTCTTGCACTATTTACAAAATATTTTCAATGAGAGTTTATCAAAAATGTACAATAATTGTTAAATATTTTCGTATGTAAATATAATCATTGTAATAAATGTTGCTGTCGTCCTTAATAATCATATATTAAATATTTACGGCGTATACATTAAAGTTTCGAGAAAAATCACATTTTAATTTAAATTCTGATACGAAAAGAAGGTTATAACACAAAAAGCATTTAAAATTCATTTCATATACAATACAATTAATAATTAATTATTATTATATTTATTCTTCAATCGTATTTTGCATTTCATTTAGTTTTTCAACTATCGGTATTTTCACCCTACCAGTTCGTAACGCTTTTCAACACTGACACATAACGAACATCTTTATAGATGTCAATCCAAGCGATCGTCACTCACATAACCAATACCATTTTGTTTCTAAATTACTTTCAGCTAGATTCTAGACTCCTTTTGTTCATTTTTCATAATAACACATCATACAGCGGTTTAAATTTACAAGTTTTTTTTTGGTTTCGATGCGAAATGCTTCGGAAGCAGTTAACACGTTGGCACAAAGAGGGAAAAGAGAATTATGGATTCATTTCCATTCAAAACTTAAATATTTGTTTTAATTCTTCAAGAAAGAGTTGTATAAAATGTACGAAAAATCAATGAAACAATGCCACAAACATGTTCTTTCTCTCTCATTCTTTCAACATGCCTGCTTCTATCTCCCTCTCTTTCCTGTTTGCTCTCAACATGTTAACAGTCTTGCGAAGATGGTTTTCATTTGTGCTCTCTCTTTCCTTCTATCTGAATTTTGGTTCCTTGTGCTTAAGCCATAATACATACATATTTAATATAATATTTTGGGTTTAAAAATTAATAATAATAATATATCTAGGTATTTATAATTTATATTCTATATATATACTTACACATATATATTTTATATATGCATATATATTATATATTTATATATATATATAGACTCGTATACATCATTCGCTCATTCAATATTGGGTTTTTCATTTAAGGCGTTCTGTACAATTTGCGTTTAATCGTTTCTCAAGTCAATGTTTTGGATTGATTAATTAACTACCATAATGTCTAATAGTATATATATTTATATATTACTATCGATGCATAAATCGTATAATTCTGTATATTTATAGTGAAAATTTGCAATTTGCTTTTGCTTTTGCGTTTTCCTTTTAAAATTTTAAATACTTAGGGCTGGCGAAAAAACATTTGCCTTTAGCAATTTGTAAATAAATTTTATTCAGTTATATTTTCATTTAAACTGTGCAAAACAATAGCATAATTTTCCTTTCTGGGGTATTCTTTAAGAAGTTCGTATACGTTTGAGTGATTGTTTCAAGTATAGTTATAAGTAGATGAGTGATTTTTGTTTTTATATTGTTTGTTACCTTTAATATGATGATGTGTGATGTGTGTGTGTATGCTAAGAAAATTAGGGATTTCTACAAGAAAGAAGCTCTTGATTCATTTTCACTTAATAAGTATAAATAGCCAAATGATATTTTATTTTTGTTAGATTGTAAGACTGAGCTCAAACAAGGTACTCCACTGCCTACTCGAGTAGACTATATTCAAAATCGAAAACAAATTGTACAACATTTAAATTTCAGTTTGTTTTTTTTTGCATTTACGTATATTCGTTACAATTTTAGTTTTTCGTTTTTCTTTTTATTGTAAATTCAATTTAAAAGCACTTGTGCTTGCTGAATTCAGTTCAATTGCTTAAATTTAAAGAAACAACAACCCAAAAATCCAACAGAAAGTTTCAAAAAAGTCCTCTTTTAGAGTCGTCCCTTTGTGCATAGCCTCTGTGCCGAATAATGTTTGAAAAATAATTAAGGAAAATGGTGAATGCTGAAAACGGTAGGGAAATTGGAAAAACAAAGAAAGTGAAATCAAATAAAAACACAGAAAATGTTATTTTTGCAATTATTTTTCATAGATGCATTTTACTCGTATTTTCTTCATTTAATCATTCCATTTTGTATTCTTTTAAAATTAAATCATTAATTAAGTAAATGTAATAATAATGATAATGATAATAATAATAATAGTAACTAAATATAACGCATACAAATTAAAATACATAAATAAAAGTACAATTAGAAATTATTCATAATTTATTAATTATTATTTATATGTTTATCTTTAAGTTTATCTGTGTATGTATGCGTTTGCATACTCGTATGATTATGTGTACTCGCATGCCTATAGTTTATAATTTATTGTTTGTTTATGTGTGTGTGTGTGTGTGTGTGTATCTCAGTGTAAGTGATCAGATTTTAGCATATTTATTCATAGTCAAACATATGATTTTCTTGGAAATAATACTACGAATACACACACAACAAAATTAATATGTTCACAAAAATAATTCAAATTTCTTCAACCAAAATAAAGTTCAATTTCCGTTTAGTTTTTTTTGTTTGTTTTGTTTTTGCATCGCGTAAAATTAGAAAACAATTCAATTAATTTAAATTAAGGTACTAAACCTAAGGTGTACATATACATATTTATAATAATAAGTAAATAGTTGGTAATTAATCAGTTATCATTAGGTTTAATTAGTTATCGTTCTGTTTATGTGTATATATATGTACATTTGTATGCATACGTACAAACAAAGGTAAGTAATTATACTAAATATGTTTAAAATATAAGAAAACAAAAGCGTTTACTACAACTGACTTGTTACATAACTAAAACAAAGAAACTAAACTCTACCAAAGAATTTTCCATTTCCTTTTCAATTCATTATCCATTTTCATTATTTTTCCATTTTTTTTCACTTTTATCTTTTCGTGTTTTCCTATGGTAAATTTGTAAATTATTAAATTGTACGCAGCTTGTGGTCTGTTTTCAGTATGGATCTCTCTATTGCTTTGTGGGCGGGGCTATGCTGCTAGTGGGCGGGGCCATTTACTAAATTCAAATTAAAAACTAGTTTTTTGTTTTATATAAATCGGTTACATTTTAAATCTTTTCCTTTTTTTTTTGGCTTGCATTCGACCAAAATTGTAGCTTAAGCTTTGTTTTGGATTGCGCCTAAATTCATACTGCGAAAAATTGCCTTTTGTAGCTTTTTTATGAAGAAGTCAAGATTTGCATAAAAGAATTTAATTAGTAAACCTCTTTTTTTGTTTGCCAAACATGTGTGTATGTGTGTGGAGTGAGTGTGTGTGTGTGTGTGTGTGTGTGTTTATTTAACTTAGAGCTAAGCGTTTCATTTTGTTTATGCATAAATATCTTTCTCCTTTTGCTTCTTTTGATGCCTGTTGTAGTTATTTATGTTTAAGGTATACACAAATAGTTTCATTTGAAAATGTTTTTTTTTTCTTCTCTTTTAGTTGTTGTGGTTGCTGCTGTTGTTGTTGTTGTTGTTTCTGCTGCTGCTGCTGTAGATACTGTTGTTGCTCTTGCCTTTTGATTAGCTAATATCATCGTTTAATGCTTTACTTATGTTTTTTACTACAAAATTTTAGTTTGATCAATTGGTTGACTGATATATTGCCACGCGGTTTGTTCTGGTTCTGTTCCTGATATTTTTGGCTCCTTTCCCTCTCTGCTGTGTAGTAGTAATTTTAAGCTATGATTTTGGCTTTGTCGCTATCAGCGTGCTGCTCAACATCCGCATCCGTTTCCGCTTTCGCTTTCACTACCGCTTATGTTGCTGCTTCTTCCAGCACATGCATTTCAACTTGCATTTCCACTTCCGGATTCGGTTGCAACTCCAGTCTCAGCTTCTGTTTCAGCTACAGCTCTTCCAGTGGCCTCCACATCGGCTTGCGGATTCATCCCGTATCCGTCGCTAGCGTTGCATTACAAGTGCTGTCCGTAGTATTCAGCGGGCGGGTAGTGGGGATAGCCTTGGTGGAAGCCGGGATCTCCAGGCGGACGATGCATCATATGCGCCTGGCTGTCCATCATGTAGCCCATGGCATCGTGACCATAACCGGAGGGACCTGGATGCGGTGTATAAACTGTTGAAAGATTCGCATTTGTTGCAAATTCAAATGAAGAGAGAGAAAAAAAATGCACATAATTAGAAATTGCGTTCAAAATTCGACAAGAAAAAAGCTCCTAATTGCTCTTTATTTATTTAATTATCTTTTCTTTTTATTTTGCTCTGCGCCATTTCATATTTATGGTTATTTTTTTGTTCAGGGAAAAGGATGGGAAATGGGATGTGAATATTATTGATATTTACCTGCTCGATTTGATTGATCAATCATTGGCTGCACAATTCTTCGTCGCGCATTGATGAACCTGTAACCAAGATAGAGAAAACAGTTTTAGTTAGAGCTTTATTATATTTTTAATACTTTTTTTAATTAAACAGATGACAAGCGCTGGATTTATGAATTATTTATAAATGATGATGAGTAGAATGCGGGGATTTGCAGCAGGCTTGCTTTATGTGCACAACTTAGCCATAAACTAAACCAAATCTTTGCCAGAGTCACACTTTTTGCTGGCCAAGTTAAGAGCCAACAGTCGGACGACATCAATAGCCGAGCTGTGAGCTGTGAGCTGGGAATGGTCGACGGTGGAGAGTTTACAAAGGCCCAATGCCGACTTTGGTTATGATTGTCGTTTAATAAATGCAATAAGAAATAATAAGCAGTCCGTCGCAGTTACTGATCTGATCCGTTGGCTGCGTGAAGGATCAACCAAAGAAATGAAATGATTAAAGCAAAATGCCGCCATCGCAACCGTTGCAGGATTGACTTGACAGTCGCTTCTGGGGGCAACTCAAGCCACGTTGACACACAAAACATACAGAAAAAAAAAAACCACAACTACAAGAAAAAGAACAGAACAAAGTCAGACATTAGCCAAAAAAAAAACGAGCTAACTCATTGCGATTTAGTAGAGGTTAATGCACTGAAAGCAGCCTCTGAAATCCCATTCCTTACATATGTATAAGATACTTTTCTTTACTTTATATTTTCTTATTTTTTTGGAGTTCGTGTTTCTTTTGGGATTCTGAATGAGTTTTTTTTTTACATTTTTTTCAATTTGCAGTTCATTTCTGTTGCTCATTTTGAGGCGGAAATTGTTGCAACGCCCTGGAATCGTTTATCAAAACGACAAAATGGAATTGAGTTCCGTTGCAAACGATTTCGGGAACGTTTTCAGCAACACAAGATGAGAATGTGAGACGATGCGACGTTGTAAGCTCTAAATCGATTTGGCCGCTGGCTGCTGACTTGATTGGCTGCCTCAATGGCAAGAAGGATCAGGGTAGTGTGCGGTGTGCGGCATGCGGCATGTGGCTCGTAGTGCCACAAAAACTCAGACTACGACGACTCTCTGGCCATAGAGTACCATTTGCAGTGTTATTTATGTACTTACGCCATAATTATAACTTTTATTTTTTTCTTTCTTTGGCTAAGTTGTTTTTTTTTTGTGTGTGTGCTGTAAGTAAGCGTTAATATTTAAAACTTGGCTACAACAAAACTTTTTCGATTACCGCAGTGTAAGCAGTAACCAGTAAGCAGTGAAGTTCAAGTCCTTTTTCCTTAGCTCTCAAAGCGTCTTACTTTTTCCCCTTATTGGGTGTTAATGGACTTTTTCTCTGCTCTCCAGCTCCGACTCCAGCTTTGTGTATCTCTGTATCTGTTGGTCATTTGAATTGCTGCTCGCGCAGTTTCTTTTTCTGCTCCTCAAATTGCGCAAAATAAATACACATTTAGCTGCCGCTTCTAGAAGCAGCAGCAGAAGGAGAGGAGTAGGAGGTGGAAGCAGCTACCCATGGACTTGGTCATTCCCCATGGATTAGTGCTTTGGCGAAGGTGTCGTCTGCCAGCCCATAAATAACCAAAAGTGTCAACATTTTATTTTGCTATTTTCTGCTAACGTTTTTTTTTCCTCTTCCATTTTTTTTTTTTCCTTTTTCCTGCCTTTCTTTTCTTGGGCAACTGCCTTTTTTCTGTCTTCTTTCTCAGTCAGCATTTGCCGTTGTTCCCGCAGTTTGTTGTCTACGCAGCGTTGCGTGCTTAAGCGAAATGGGCAGAGGTCCTTGCTGATGCCCAGAGAGTCCTTGTGCGTCGTATTTGTTAATTTGCAGTGTGCTTCAGTGAGCGCGAAATTCAATTTAATTGAGCTGAGTGCCTTTCCCACCGACTACACCCAACTCCAACTCCAACTCTTCAGCTCTCTGGCTCACACATTTCTCGCTAGATTTTATTATGGCCTGTCCCTGCTTAAAAGCATTCCATGCCACACAGACATGTTGCCAAACGGCAACGGCAACGGCAACAGCAACTGCATAAAAGATTCAGCAACGCTTTTAACTGGCTCTCTTCTCGAAGCTTTTGTGGAAATCCCCCTCAACTCTTCCTCTAACCTCCCTACTCCAACTTGCAGCCTTTAAGTATCTAGTTGCAGCTCGTGCAACAGCAACAACTACAACTACAACAACTGCAGCTTAGAAGCTTGTCTTGTCTTTTGCATTGGCTGCCAGGTGTCAAGTTTTGCTGCATGTCGCATAATGTGCAAAATTTGATGAAGTCTGCAGACTTCTCTCTGGATATCTGCAGCTGTAGCATTGGACAGTCTCTAGGATTTGTTGGCCTGTCTTTTATCCCGTTTGCCAAACCAAAAAACCAAAATACAGACAACATGCCCCATAACTTTGTTTACCTGCAGTTCTCAGTTTGCATGCCAAGTTATCTACTTTTTCTACTCTCCTCTTTGGCGTAGGCGCAAGATGTCTTATAAATTTACCCGACTTCCACTGTAAGCTGATATTTGAGTCACTGTGTGTGCTCTCGTTCTGGCTTGGCATACATGAAACGTGCACCTAATGTCCCTGTATTTGCCGTGACAGACACATGACCAACGAATGCTCATTGAAAATGTAGCAAAAGAGGTGTTATAACATTGTGTAAAAGCGAGTGAAATAGTACACGGATTAACTTAACTTTGGATTGATTTTATCCCACTATTTGCTGTATATTTATACTGAACTGTCTTAACCTTTAACTTTATTCCATCCTTACTCCAATCAATACTCACCAATTGTTTACTTGCAGTATCGTTAGGCCAGTGTCCTGCGCCAATTGTTTTTTCTGGTCCTCGGATGGGTAGGGATGCTGTAAATAAAATAAAATGGTTGAAAATCAGTGAAATAAATTTACAGCACGCACAATTCAATTAACACGAACTGCGGCATAGAAGATTTACAATCGATCCGTGGCTCGATCAATCATTGCCAGGCCAATAAAACACACACAAAAACATACATTCAATGGGAGTATGGGAAAGTTTTGAACCTGTCAACGTCTGCTGAACTGCTGCACTTGAAATGTGTTCTGTACTCCCCACCCCAACCCCATCCCCATTCCCAGCCCTTGCCCCTGACACTACCCAAAAAAAAAAAAAAAACTATTGCTCCTATGGCGTTTATTTTATCATGTTCTCGTTTTCACATTTTGTTTCCATGTTTATCTGGATCTCTGACCAACCTCCCTCCATTTCCCCACCCCTACTGCTGCTACGCCCCTGCTTATCAGTGCTGCCACTCAAAATGTCCTCAATTTTTGGTCGTTTGCTGCCTGTGAATGCAACGCATTTCTCTGTAGCGCCAAATGGGCAAACAAGTCACAAAATAACGCGTACTGTGGGAGTGGCAGGGGTAAGAGTAGGGACAAGGGCGGGGGTAGGGGGAGGAGCAGGTTCTGGCCGCTGCTTCTCATAAATCTTGCAGCCGGCGCGCCGCCACAGTGGCGTCAGTGAGCAAACAGACTAGTCTCTGCCCCTTCCCTCCCCGCCCTTTGGCCACACCCCCTCCCTACACAGTGAAAGTGGAGCTGTGTAGGTGTGTGTTTGAATGTATGCGTGGCAGTTGCAGTTGCAGACTAATCTAATCATTGACTGACGTTGCTGGCGCTTATTACAAATTTCTATTTGTTTTAGTTGTCGTCGCTTTGGATTTCTAATATTGACTCAATGATTTCACACTGAAAACAAAAAGCGAGTACGCAGACCAGAAGCCAGATCAGTACAACACACCTGGCTGTGTCTTCCTCTCTTTCTCGGAGTCCCTTCGCCCTTCGCTCTCTTCATTTTAAAGCGGAAATGCCTGTCAGTTTTTGGCTTTTGTTAAACTCTCTCGATCCTTTGGCGCATGCGTTGCCTTTGCCTTTGCCTTTTGTTTAACCCTTTCGAGACCTTTAAATTTTTATTTTAGATTTCCGGCAGCTGTGGGCGTTTCACAAATTTTGCCACTCGTGGCTCACAATTCACAATCAACTTCAGTGTCTATTGTGATTCACAGGTTTTGCGGTTTGCTGCCAATTGAACATTTGAGCGATGTGCTCGCAATTGTCTGCAAATGCAATTTGCCACACACACTCAGACACACACACACACACACACACACAGGAAACTGTTGTGGTTGTTGTTGTGCTGCTGGCTGTGAAATTTACCGTTTCTTAGCCACACCCACAAAGCTACAGTCCGCCTGCCAATGTCTCCAAAATATATGGACTGTCACTTATATACACAACTTTATATAAACTAAACACATACATATATATTATATATATGTATATTTAGTTAGTATATGGTATATTGTTTAGTTTGTACATTCGGTATTCAATATGCAAGTGCTCAAGTGGCAGGAATTTCGTATTCCATTCGAAATGTGCAACGCTGCAACATCCTTGTCGCTTGTCTGTCCTCTGTCTCCTAGTCTCCCCGCCCTTCCATTCTCCTACTGTCCCACTCTATCCGCATGTCCTGCGTAATGTCTGTAATGCAATTTAGTTGCCTTGTTGTCCTTGCCGTGCACACCCATTTCCCCCCACCCGCCTTACTCCGCCCATCGCCTGCTCCTTAAATGCATTTTCCTTATTGTTTGTGTTTAATAAATTTTGCGTGTTGTCTTGTTGTAGATATTCTGTGTGCTTGTGTCGAGCTGTCCGACAGCAATATTTGTTTGCAATGGCACGCCCAATGTCCTGCCACTCCCTCCCTCTGTTTCCTTCCGACACCCCTTTCTCCACCACTGGCAGAGTTCAAGTCCTGACAATAGCCAATACTAAAACTAGTATATGAAATTTGTGTATTGACAAATAAACGTAGATGTCCATGTAAATACAATGGACATGCCAATGCCAATGTTTGTTGGCCTTTCCTCCTATTTCCCCCTTCCGACTCCTGCTGCTGCATGCTCCCTCTTTCGTAGGGAGTTATAAAATGCTTAAGAAGTCAAAAGGCATAAATTACATGCAGGTAAATTAAAATGGAATTTATAGCATACTTTGTGGCGCTCATCTATTTAGAGAATTGCTTTTACACAACCGTCCCTCTTCCTCTCCCTGCCCCTATCACAGCCACTGTCCCAGCCTTTGCCTACAGCAGCAGGGAATCCTGAGTCTGAGTCTCAGTTCGAATTGTAGTTCGAATTATCTTTGAAAGTTGCTTGTGGTTGACATTATTGTTGGCTGTACAAACTTGTTAGCATATGACGGTCCTGAAAACAGCCAATACAGTCCAAAAAGTTCTTAAGTTGTATAAACATTTAAGTAGGTAAACCAGTCTTCTATATCGCCGATTCTATACACTGCATTTCAGTCTTTCAATCCCCATCAGCAGCGTATCAAAAGTGCATTAATCCAAATGTTGTTGGTATTTCTTTCTTTCTCATATTGCACCAATTACGCTAATGTAAGCAATTATGCATTTTGCACAACACACACACACACACATACACGAAGACTCACATAGATAGTGTCGCACTGTCAATCGACAGTGTTGGGCAACAAACGAAGCAAACGAGTGCAAACATGTCAAGTGAAACAAAGTCCATTTGGTTTATTAATTTACCATACGACAAAATAATTAATTACTGTCACGCCTTTAAGTTGCTTTTGCCATGTCGGCGCCCCCTCCCACCACCTCTCACCCATTCCTCCATCTCTCTCTCTTGCACACACTCTCTGTCTCTGTCTTCTCTGCTTTGTCTAGTCGCTTAACTCGCTCCACTTTTTCCACATATTTTCGCTCGTGTTGTGTGTTTATTTAAACTTGGCAAATGAATTTAAGACAATCAACACACAGACACACACATGGACACCCATACAGTCCCCTCTTGTGCTGTCGACAAGTGCCAGGCAACCTCAGGCCTATGTCTCTGTCTCTCTGTCTCTCTTTCTCACTCTTTCTCCCTTTCTCTACGTCTGCGCTGCTTGGTCACATGATGTCAACATGACTGCAATGCCGTGACACATGGCACAACAAGCCCAAGACGTCGACTCCAGCAACAACATCTGCAACAACAACAACTCGGTAATGCACACGTACAACGCGGGCAACGCTGCCGCCATTAACAACGCCAAATGCGACGCCATTTGTGAAACAAGCTGCAACAACAACAGCAACAACAACCATTGCAACAAAAAGCTGCAACAGCAACAACAACAGGCAACTGCAAATTGCTGCGGCGTCGGCGGTGAAAATTGCACTGCGACGACGTCGCACTGTGGCAGCCATTATGAAGATTTTTTTTGTTGCACGTTGCAAGTTGCACTACATGTCTAAACAGCGCCAAATGAGTGTTGTTTCCACTCCAGTGGCAAGCCAAGACAGAGACAGAGAGATGGAGAGAGAGGGAGAGCACACTAATCGCAACTTTGTCCTCATCCAACAGCGGGAAAAAAGCGACTAAAGAAAAAATAATTTGCAACAAACGCGAGGCATACACAAAGTTATAAAGATGCCCTTTGGCCAAGTTGTGTGTGCATGCGTGTGTGTTGAGGTCAAGAAACTTGCAAAGGTAGCAGAATTATGCATGCATAGCCGTATTTCCGCGAGAGAAAGAGAGAGGGAGAGGGAGGAAAGGGCACAAGTGCCACACAAAGATGGAACAATCTTTCGAATTGACCCCGCGGCAAGTGACAAGCGCAAGTGACATTTCATTTTGTCACAACAAAAACAACTCAGAGTTCAATAAAAACACACACACATACAACACACATGTACACACACTTTAATTTAATTTGCTACTCATCGCGATCATTATTCGCTGTAGTGCATCTTGAGTTCGTCTTTGTCCTTCACATGTGTCGACACATGAACATGCCACACACTAAGCGCCGCTGTCGCTCGCGGCTGTAGCAACATGCAACATGAGCGCTGACAACAATTGCAGCAGTCTACACTACCTGCCCCTCTACCCCTTTCTCCTCTTACTCCCCTTCAATCCCCCTTTACCCCCCTTCACGCTCTACGCTTCATGCGCCTACCATTTAAGCCATTTTGCGCTTGTTTTTTCCCCTCAATTTTTTCTTTTTCGGGGGTTACTTTTAAGTGTGGCAACTGTGGCAACAGCAACTGCCAGCGAAGCCAGACTGCGACCGGAAGAAAATTGCATATGTGAACGGGCTGCAGGCAGTGCCAGAGCAGCGGAGCGACGCGGGACTGGGCAGAGTGTGGGGCGGTAAACGACTGTGGCAAAGAGTAGGCGGAGCACGCGAAATGAAACTTTTTGTGCCCCTTTATGTTGGCAGTGGCCCGTTGTTGTTGGCTGTCTGCAATGCGCGCCAAATGTAAACAAAATATTCGCGCGCCTGCCATAATTATGGCAACGAGAACAGTAACAACAACAGCAAGAACTGCAACAACAGCAACTTGCATGCCAGCAATCAGCAACAACAAAGCAGCCATGCATTGTATTGCCCTCGATCCCCTCACCCTCTTCTCTCTCCCCCTCCTTCTCCCTACTCGCTTCTCTGTTGCCTGCTTTTGGCCTGACTTTTGTTTTTGGTTGGCCAACGACTGCGCTTAACCCAGCCCCTGTACCAACCCCACTTCCCTATCCCGGCAACGCCCCTCTGTCCATCGCACAGTGCACTTCATTAGCACCATCGTCGTCGTCGCCGTCGTCGTCGTCGTCGCCTTCGTTGTCTTTTTTTGGGGTCTGGTTTTTTAACGACTTTAGAAACGCCATCGTTGCCATCATCAGCAATGGCTGTTGGCCATCACTTTGACAAGCTTCGCATTGAGTTTCACTCAGTGTATGTGTCTCTGTGCAATTGTGTGTGGAAAACTGTTAATTATGCCAATTGGAAAAAGCGAGTGATAAATCAAATTGCATTTGCATTAAGCAAAAGCGTTCAATGAATACAAAATTGTTTTCTTTTTTGGAAACTTTTAAATGCATGTCTAACGAAAACAATTTCTTTAATAGCATTAAAGGACGTGGAGGCTGAAAGGAGAGAAGCAGTCAAGGATATGAAGATGCAGACGAGAGGAGGTGGGGCGTGGAAAGGAGCGGCGCAGGGGGAGGCTGTGAAAGTCGAGCCGCAGACGTCGACGCCTTCGCTGAGTAAACATGAGTGATGCGCTGATTTAAACGGCAATCCATCAATGTCAGAGGGTGGGCACTACTTATGGGGGAGGTGGAGTGTTGGTAGGGGTACCCACACCGTGGGGGTGGCTATTTTAAAAACAGCGTCAGCAGCCAAAGCAGATAAACATTCCAAACAGCAGCTTCAACTTTAATTTCCGATTTGTTTGCTTATCGCTTTTGGGCCTTGGCCTTAAAGGTCTTGGGCGTTGGGGGTTGGGTGTTGGTCACTGTACAGTCTACTTTGCCAGCGGATACACATGCAGACTTTTAGAAAATTCCATTAAGATTTTTATCATTTTACATACGCAGCAGCAGTAGAAGCAGCAACAGCAACAGCAGCCGCAAGTTTTGACCAAGAGGGCAAAATGTGGCTAATGGCCAAAAACGTAGACCAGCAATTTGAACTTCCTTAACAGCCGCTTGACCGTTCCGCATAAAATCTTATAGTTTTATTTTTCCTACTCTAGTTTTCCTACTCTGTTTTCCCCACTCCGGTTTTCCTCCTTTATTTTTCCTCTTCTATTCTTTTTTATTATTTTGGGACAACCCTTTTGCTTTAGCATAAAGTGGCGCATAACAAATCTGTTTACGAGTATATTTTCTACATCCGCATTTCCCAGCATTTCCGACCAAAGTTTGAACTTTGATTTGACTGGATTTGTCTATGGCTTTGACCAGGTTTAAGGATATTTTGTTGGCAATTGCAATTTGTTTTTAGTATCGCACACATTTGCCGAACTGTCCAAATGTCCATTTATCTGAGCACTTTGATGGCTCAAATGGAAATCTAATTGGAAGCGATGACCGGCCCAGCTAAGAAACTGGCCTAAATGGTTGCTTAAGCACTGCGGTTACGTAACAACTCAATGGTTGAATGGACTCACTAAAAGCCACTTTTACTGCGCAGTTGATTCAAGTGTCTCCAGACTTCAAGTTCATTCGACATCAGATCATTAATTTGCAGGTTTTGCACATCTCAACATTATCTAATCTTGTTTAGGGTATATGGTGTTGTTAGCTAAGCTACACTTAGAAAAAAGGGGATTACAGCAGTCGGAATAGTTGACAAAACTTAGATTTCTAAAATCCAAAAATAAAAATTGTTTTCTTTTCAAAGTTTTCAGTAAAAAATATTCAGTATTCATTTTTTTTCAGTGTATGCTAGAACTTCCGCTATTTATTCGCATTGTCAAATAACAAAAACATCTAATAACAAAAAGTGTAACCACACCCATTGTAACTTGCGATTGGTTGTTGCTAATCTTATCTGGTTGCTAACACAAATAGAATTGGCCAAAAACTGGCTATGGGCCTGGCTAAGCACTTATCACAGCTCTAATAACAGTGTTCAGATTTCGATAAGCTGGTGGGGTAGGGGTGGGGTGTGGGGGACAGGTGTACGCAGTTGAGGTAATAATTGTTAGTTGGACTCACCGTTAAATGCTGAAACAGCCACGCTCTCAATATATTTGTTGCTACTTTTGGGAAAATGCCACGTTTCTTTTGGTTCTTTTTGCCGCTCGCATCGTCGTCCTCCTCCCCGGTGCCCTCGCCGCTGCCTATGCTGGCATTGCTGGCATCACCTGTAAAACAGAAGGAAAAGCAGAAAAGCATTAGAAAAGTGGGGAAAATTCAAGTAAAGTCAATATTGCCACAACATCAACAATGTGCAACATCATTCCCCATTCGCATTTTCATTTGCCACACAACTCACAAATGTTGTTTGCCCATTTTGGCCAAAAGTAGTAGTGGTAGTTGTAGTTGTAGTTGTAGTTACTGTTGTTGTTAGTGTTCTGGTTTATGGCTGTTTGTCAAGTGGGCATAAAATAACTTTACTTAGCTCTGGTTTTAGCCTCAGTTGCTGCTTAAACATAATGATAATCATATGGATGACATTGTTTGTGGCTCCCAGGTCAGTCTATCTCTGTCTTCATCTCCCTTCCCTCTTCCCACTCCTTCCCTTTCTTTATCTATCTGCTTGTGGTTTATAAACAATATTAATATTTGTCATACGCAGTCTTAGGTCTTTAGCTTTCCTCTCACTCCGCTGCCTTTTTGGTAATGTTCATGCATAATTTTTGGTTAATTTAAATTTTGTATAGCTTTTATCTTTTGTTTGCTTGGGAAACAACAACACAGTGCCCCTCAAAAGTCACTCCCACTTCCATTCGCACTCCTGCACACTCTGGAGTCCAAAGCATTTCCGTTGGAATTTGGATTCTGTTTTCCTTTCTCCTCGTCCCACGACCATCATCATTATGATCATCATCTTCATCGTGATGATTTTGTATATTTTTGTTTAATATTAAGTATGTTATTTGTATGTTTACTTTAAGTTTTAGTTACACTTAAGTAACTCAAATGCCTTCGTCTCAAACAGGAAGCCCCAAATGGTTGCGCACATGCAAACAAAATAAACCAGGTCCAAAAAATTTCCCTATCTACGCTCCAACTAGCCTAATATTGCATAATTTCACGCTCTGACCCCGCTGCCCCATCCCACTTCCCCCTACCCACACTCCCTTCAATCCGCCATGGCACAGTGTGCCAAAACAAATATTTCTCAACACCAAACATAGTGCGTCTGTGAATGTCTAACTTGGAAAAGCTATGACAGCGAGTTCCTCTCCTTCGGTGCTTGCTTCATAAATTTTCCATGCTTTATCTTTCGCACAACACCTTTACCTTTACCTAGCCTCTGCCCCGCCCAGCCCCTCGCCTTTTCCTTAACACCTCTTTCCCCCTCTTTTCCGTTGCTTTGCATTTGCTTAACGTTCGCTTTTCATTAATTTTTCAGTTAACTCATTCATTAATTTTCAACATTGAAAAATTTCACAGTAGCACACACACGCACACACACACACATTGTTGGTGGCAGACTTCACGCCATTTTGCGTAAACCGGAAGTTCGTTTTGATTAATTTAGTCGCCGATGGAGACGTTGGCTGAGTGGTCGTCGGTCCGTGTGCTTGATTTACAAAACATGCCCATAAAAAACAGAGCACAGACAATAAAACTACAAATACCCTGCACTATGCATATTTAAGTTTGACCAAGAAATACCCTACAATTTAAGTAGTTAAACTAGGATGAGATGTGTAAATCAAACTATTTTAACACTTTTAAGTTTCCAAAGCCTAAACAGTACACCAAAAAATACTATAGAAATTAAATTATATGTACTATATTTTATAAAATATATTTTATTCTATATTTTTATTTTGGGGTCTCTAAAAGCTTCCTAAAGTTGTCATACCCAAAACTGCAGCTAACGCCTTGAAAGTTGTAAAATTAATTTAGCAGAAACAGTCAGAAAATCAGGCCAAAACAAAAGAACTTTTGCCCAAAAATAAAAAGCACTTGTTGGTCTGTTTTATTGGGCTTTCTATAAAGTTGAGTCCACTTGTGGAACTCTCTCTCTCTCCCTTTCTCTCTCTGAATGGAGTCTGCATAATTTAGCAATTATGGAAATGCGTGATTGTGATTCCCTCTCTCTGTTTGTGTGTGTGTTTTTGAATTCTTTGGCCATGTTAAGACCGAAAGAGAGTTGGAACTGAAGCTAAAGTCCATTATGGATGCAGTTGCTCTTTAGGTTTTTTGCTTTTTGCGGTTTTGCTTATCATGTCGGGCTTTTTGGGCACTGTGCACTTTAGGCACATTGAGCAACTAGCTGCTGGCACTTAACAACTTCATTAAAAGTTGTTTATGATCCTCGAAATTGATTATTCCACTCATACGTAAAGCGTCCCCAGACGAAGCCCACAAGGCAGACAGTATCTTTTGTTGGAGCACTCAAATCGCACCCAGGCGCGCGCTTAAGAAAACATGAAATTGATTAATGCATTTGGCTGCAACATTGAAAGATACGTAGGTGAAGTAGAGAGCAGAGTGAAGAGTGGGGAGTGGGGAGTGGAGAGTGGAGAATGGGTAGGGAGTGTGGGGCTGAGTTGGGGCTTCTTTGGTGCCGTCGGTATCTGCTGCTGATATGTAAATTCCTTCAAGTGGATTGCACTTTGCGCCAAAGACTCTCGACTCTTGATTCTTGATTCTCCACTCTCGACTCTTGTGTTTCTCCACACTTCTCTTTACTCTACTCGACTCGACTCCATTCGAATCGAAGTCATTTTCTTTGGCACTGTTGCTCCAATTTTACATTCACTTCGTGGCAGGAATCTGGCAAACCAAAACACACAATTAATCTTTAGCCCAGAGACGCTTAGTTGCTGTGGTTGTTGTTGCTGTTGCTGTTGTTGTTGCCGCTGCTTATTATTGTTATAATAACGATGTGCAAAAGCACTTGTGGCACTTGAGCGGCACACTCGTGTAACAGAGATTGGAAGCAGATCGAATGAAGCAGGGGTGCATTGAGGGGCGTGGCAGGGGCAGGGGGAAGGGTATCTGGTCTTCTCCAAAGTGCTTTCCGCTGTAGTACTTACTATGCGGGAGCGATAAAGCGGCGCGTATTTTTTAATTGAATTGTTAAGCGCAGCGCAAAACTTAATTAATTTTCACTATAACTTTGGCGACTTTATGGTAGCAGCACTCACTTTCCCTCTCCCTCTCTCGGAACTGCTTCATAAGTTTGTATTTGACCAAATAAATTCGCAGCCATCGCAATTTTCGTAGCGGGTGGCAGCTGTGAGTTTACTTTCGGGTGGCAGTGTAACAAGCATTTTTATTTATTATTGGCTTAAAACGGCGGCAAACGAGAAGCAGTCGTACAAAGGATGCAGGAGCCACTGCGTCTTTGCAAGAGACAGACAGACAGAGGGACAGTGGGGCAAAAAGACAGACAGAGCAACAGAAAGACAGACGGACAGACCGACGTATGTTGTTATTATTGCCCGCAAATAACCCCCAACCCTTAGTAGCCCCTCCTCCCTCTACTCCTACTACCCCTCCATGTAGTGTTGCCATTGGTTGCCTTCTGCTTGCCACATTTTTTCTACAATTGCGCAAAATTCCAATTTGCAGTAAATTTTGCGATTTTTCCTTTATACGGACATACAAAACATTTTTAGTTTCCTGCTGGCTTTTCTTACACACACACAGAGACAGAGGAAAACTCTCACATATACACTTATTTAGTTGGAAAACCACCCACATTCAGTTGTCGCCTCTTAACCATCAGCATTGCAGGAGTTTTTCCCTTCACGAGGAGCTTTTCCTCCCAATCAGCCCCAGCTCCAAATCGGAGCTTTATTTGCCGAGAAGTCTAACAAAGTTGCATGTTGACTGCGTATAAATATTGTGAATGGTTTTAATGGAAGACTGTTGACCATTTGCTAAAAGATTTCACTTGACAAGAGACTGTGATTCAACCCAACTGCAACTGCAAACAATTATAGCCAAAAGCTGTAAAAACTAACAAAAAATATATAATTAAACCTTGACAAATTGTCTAAAAATCTCTATAAGAGTTTGGTAAATTTTAGACTGAGTTTTAAACCAAAACTTTTACTAATCCAAACTAAAATCCTAATCAATACTAGCCGCAAAACTATAAACTCTGCTAGTAACCGCAACTAATCTATTTTAAATGCTTTTATTTCCGTCACAAATAATTCAGATATATTCATTAACATTTGCTTTTATTATGACAGTTTTTAAAAAGTTTTTTCCTTTTTTCCCATTTTGCTGGCAGTTGAAAAATGTTAAACAAATTTGAAATGAAAATTGCCAGGAAAAATAAATAAAATTATATGCGCTAAATGCATTTATAAATTTCTGAATAACAAAATGCACTTTTACAAACTGTTCGACGGCCCAAAAGAAAAACAAACAAATTGCTTTTCAAATAGACAACAATACAAAAAAGTAGAAAAAAGCAAGAAATATACAACAAAAAATTTGTTTTATTTTCCACTTTTTTTGGGGCCAAAAACGCGTAGCCAAATAGACAAAACAACGAGCACTTGACTATGAAGGCAATGGGGAAAATGGGAAATTGGTGCTAAAAGGGGCGGAGCGGAGGGTAGGGCCTATGGGTGGGTGTCTCGACTGAAACGAACCGTGGCAAGTCGCAGCCAACAACAACTAAGCAGGCAAGCAGTTTTCAATTAGTTTTTAAATAAACTTTTTCACACAAAATGAAAACCAAACGCGAAACTTTCCATTTTCACGCTAGGTGCGAGTGTGAGGGAGTGTGTGAGTGTGTGTGTGTGTGCGAGTTTTCATTTAAAACAATTTTTTGCGCCTTCGACTTCGAAGTCGATTTTGTTTATACAAAATCATGCCAATCGTCTGTCAATCATTTTCCAATGGGAAATCGTTTTCCCCTCCCCAAAGTAACACTGAACAGTGAACACTGAATATGGCGGAAGTCTGCTTAAGCTCACAAAACACAGAACACACACACAAAACCTGGCACGAGAGGCCTCTGTCTATCTCTTTTGCTCTCAAAGCTCTGTAGAAGGGGGAAGCAGAGGTGGCATGAGTTGGCCAACTAATTGAGTTTTGCTTTTAATAATAATAAACAGCAGCAGATGCAGCAACGGCAGCAGTAGCAGCAATTGACTTGCGACGTGTTCAGTCTCGCAACTTGAGGCATTTAATTGAATTCAAAACATGTCAAGAGAAATCAGCAAAAACGCCTTGGGTGGCAATCCTGGCAGAGCTAAATGTTTTAGCCTTTGTTTTTGTCACAGAGCCAACAGCTCGAGAAATGCAAACACTCGAGCAACACGCTCAAGTGTTGGCCAGAAGCAGACCCAACTACCAGCAATCAAGAGCCAAGTTTGAGACTGGGAATGGGAATGGGATTGGGATGGGACCAGATCTTAGCTTGGCCACTTGAGTCCAAGTCGTGGGCAATTCACGCATGACAAAAGCTTAAAAAAGAAAATGAATAAGAAGAAGAAGACGAAGACGAAGAAAAAAGGGGCGTCTTCCTCAGTGTCATTGTTGTTGTTACTGGTTTGAAGTGGGTGGCTAAACAGCAACAACAAACACTTGTCTGCTTGCTAGCCAAGTGAGACCTCCAAGGTGTTGGCTGCTGTTGGCCTGATCTCGCTTATTAGCCAACTCAAGCACACACTCACTCACACACACACACACACACACGTACACTCAGCGTAATGATTTATGCGCCTGCGCCGCTTTAAGCCAAGCACTTTTCATTGCTTATGAAAAGTTTATTGAATATTACCTGAATGATAAACATCGGCAATTAATTTTCCGACACTTCACTCGCTTGCATTTGTCGCACATCTCACAGTCAAGACTGTACTGTGAACTGAGCTGACGACAATTATGAAAAGCTATTACTTTTATATGATCGGCAAATTAATAAAGCTTAAAGTGACTTGCTATATGACTTAATTAAATGTTGAAAAATTGCACGGCGCCTGAATAATTGATGGGTTAAAATTATTGCTGCTTTTTTGTGTTTGTTGCTTTGTTGCTTTTGCTGGGATTTCATTTTCTGTATTTTCCATACGGCACAGCAATTGATGAGGCCAATGGGGCTTAGAACAAGTTGACACACATTTGGCTAAGTCGAAAGACTTAAGCCAAGTTCAAGTGTGTCAAATAAAAACAAATAAAATATTTTAAGAAGTCATTGATTTATAGGAAAATTCACAATTCATTTGCTTGATGTTTTTACATATTTATAAAAAGAAACTGCTGGTAATTTATGAATTTTTCTGTTTTTGTTTGTTTAAGAATTAGAATTGAATCAATGAAATAAAATTTCTAAAAGGCTCTTAATAA
Source organism: Drosophila acutilabella (assembly GCA_035046005.1). Lineage (NCBI taxonomy): Eukaryota > Metazoa > Arthropoda > Insecta > Diptera > Drosophilidae > Drosophila > Drosophila acutilabella. The sequence continues at coordinate 977,338 of JAWNOK010000031.1, read as the reverse complement.
TTAATAAATTTAATTTAATAGTTAAAAACGAATTCTAAACCAATTGTTTATTTGTTAGATATTTTCCACCTTCATTTGAATTAATTTCATCGACGTGACTTGCAAAATCAACAATAAATTAGTTTTAGATGCATAAATATTAAATTAGCAGTTTATTAACTGCATTTTCGGCAAGTCAATTAATAAATTAAAGCTATTGATTTTTATTTGCAGACTCAACTTTGTTCTCATGCCCATTTTCAGTATCTAATTTAAGTTTTCCCAGGCTCATTGTCGATACTTTTCGAGATGGCTTTTCCACAGCCATTATTTTCCATAAGCAATTTACCGTCAAGCACTTAAATATGCCCAATTTCCCTAACGATTTTCGATGTGCGAAAAACTCTGCAAAAATTATGTGCAGACCTCAAAAATGATGATGGATCACCAATCGCATAACGCCATAAAATGGCAACAAGTCAATAAGAAGAGCTGAACAAAAGCCGCAGAGGTTTAACCAAAACTCATATATACCTATATGTATAAATATATATATAGATATAGCACATGTCAGACAGACACACATGGTGAGGTAGAAAGAGAGGGAGGGGCTCTAAAGTCAATAGCAATTTTTGTAGCCATTTTTTGCGCTTTTTAACTGCAAAAAGGAGGAGGCTGTGATAAGTTGTGAGTGAGAGGAGAGAACGAAAGGTTTTTGAGGTATTAACACAAAAGCGGCTTTAGCTTTTGGCTTGACCAGTTTGCCACTACACACACACATACACACACACACACACATTTATACACTTTTTATGGCAGATTTGTGTGATCCGTTGCAATTTTTTGTGGCGTCACTTGCATTGTTTTGCTGCCAACAAAAAATATAATAATAATAATAATATTGCTGGCCATTTGGCTGTTAGCTGTTGTTGTTGTAGTTGTTGTTTCTGTTGCAGTTGCAGTTGATGCTGCAACATGTTCATGCCTCATTATTTTCATATACGGAATTTTGCGGTCCGTTGAGATTGGTTGGGTCGATCGCCTTGGAATTTGGGCTTCGCTTCTCTTTAGCTTTTTTCGCACAAACTCTGCAGTAAAAGCCAAAAAAAATACACACTCACACACACACAAGTACACAAAAACTAAAAAGCCGCCCAAAGTGCTCAAAAGTTTATTAAAATTCCGAGCATAAATGGCAGCAACAACAATGAACAAAAAAGCAAAGAAAAAACAATACAGAACAAAAAAGCTAAAGCCAACACATGTTTTCACGCCTACCACAAAAAAAAGCTAAATAACAACAGCCACAAAAAAGCTGTCAGAGCAACCGCCTTATATGCAGATTAGCCATATGTGGGCTCTGTCTCCCTCTCTGTCGCTCTCCCTCTATGCCCCTCTCTTTCTCGCACTCTCGCTCTCTTCACATATGCAAAATCAAATTATTCAAATTCAATTATTGTCATTTTATTTATTATTAATGCGCATAATTGTCAAATTTGCCAAATTTATGAACGCAGTTCACCAAAAATATACACAACAAACGCATATAAATAAATATATGTATGTGTGTGTATATGTTTATTTGTATATGGACTCTACAGTGTTGCAGTCTTCTCCTCACGGAGTTTATGCAAATCTGCAGACAACGAACGTCTGGACAAGATTTTTGTGCGCTTTTGCGCTCAATCCGCACGAATTTATGAGACATGTTGAAATGCATCTCACCTTGATTGTGGAACCGACTTGTAGAGCCACCAAAGATGCAGCCCCGCCCCCACTTCCCCTCTCCACAACCTGAGGAACTGCAGTCATACAGGTATATACACATATAGATATGTTTGTGTATATGATGATGATGTGCGTCTCACAAGTTTTAAGATTAATGGCAACGCTTTTAATTTGTTTTTGGGTGTTCTTTCAGTCTCCTTGGCTTAGACTCAACATTGTGTGTGTGACTGAGTGCGTGTGTGTGTGAAACTGAACCCAGATCGAGCCGTGCTATGTGTAGAATAATTCTCTCACATTGACACGTCATCTTAAGCTGAGAAAAATGCACAGAAAAAGGCTTATGAGAACATGGCTTAGAGGCAGAGGTTGGCTTTATTCCACGGTGGGTAAATATCTAGAGTTCTGTACTCAATACACAACTTTCATACATAGTTATATTCCACTAATTGTTTATATTTAACAAGATATCAGTAGTCTATCGAACCTTTTTTAAAACAAGCAAATAAAATAAGGAATTCTTGAGTTAAAGTCCACAAAATAGTCCCCGTTTTAACCATTCATTGCCTCTTTTAACTTTGGTGTCTAAGACACGATAATCCACAACATTTCGTTGCTTTTTTAATGCAATTCATATTATTATTTTTAACATGATATTAAGCAATTCATAAGCGTGTAATTTCGTTTAGCACAAAAATAAAAAAATAAATGTCTGCCGTTGATTTTTGACATCCAAATTGCAGAGCTCAGAGCTGAGAGCGAACAGCTCAGTGTCCAGAAGAATGAAGAACAACAAAATGTTGTTGTTCCTGTATTTTTTCCTTTTCATTTTAATAACACACTGAAAATGCTTTTTTAACAGCATGAAAATTATAACGCATCAGTCACGACACGAATACCCCTCAATTTTCCCCGCCTTTCCTCTGCCTTCTCCAACTTTGCGCTGTTGTTGGCATGTGAAAATCTTTCAACGGCAAAAAAAAATTTTGCCAACGTTTTGCGGCCATTACTGAAAACAGCCAAGGAAAAACTGAGCAAAAAACGGAAAATTTCAGCCATGGAAAACTGAAGTATTGTAATAAAATAAATAGCTAAAGTTTAAAATAAAATCGTATCCAAAACAAAACAATCGGATTTTGGGCAGTAATAATAATATGCAAATTACGGTTAAAACAGCTGCATAAATTAACTAAACAAAATTTGAACTTGGGACAGAAATCAATGACCTGTGTGTGTTCGTTTTGAGTGTGTGTGTGTGTGTCTACTAAGACGCTGCTCGACTGCTCAGCAACTGTCTAATAATAATGAAATATTTCCCTAAAAGATGCCTCCAAAACTCACTCACAAAAGGCTTGTCAAAGTGCTTGTTGTTGTCCAAGTTGCTGTTGTTGTTGTTGTTGCTTTTGGTGTTATTTATGTAGCTCGATGCGGCCATACTAATTTCAAATTTAAATCTTTCTTACGCTGTGACCTTTCATGCCTACCAAAAGCAACCATATCGAGATATATATATATAAATATATTTATATATATTTTTGTTAATTTCGAAAGCGTATTAAATTACAAACACACACACGTCTCCCCGCCCCCGCCTCCAACACTCGCCGCTGAGTTGAAACAAGAATTTCAAGTATGCTTAACCCAAAACACAACACAACACCACAGCACAGCACACCACCGCACACCACACAACAAAACTCAGAACCAAATCGAACCGAAACGAAGAGCTCACTTCGTATTCTGAGGCTGAGTCTGAGTCTCAGTTCCAGTCACAGTCACAGTCGCAGTCGCAGTCTCAGTTTGAGTCTCAGTCACAATCTTGTTCTTGTTCTTCTACTCGTCGTTGTTGTTGTTGTTGTTGCTGGCATACCCAGGGACGGGGCTTAAAGTATTTCACAGGAAATCTTCGGAAACGAGACCCAGGCAACAATATGTTCTACACATTTCTTTTTTCTTTCTTTCTTATACATTTTTTTCTTATTTTCGTTTTGGACTCGCTTCGTTGTGTGAGAAATCGAAATCCCAAAAACTAAATCCCTATAATGCCTTTTCTGAGGGATAGGGATGGAGGCGGAATTGGGGTTGGGGGACCGAGGGAGACCCGCACATGGAGTATCAAGTGTGTGTGTGTGTTTTGGTATTTTATTTTATTTTTCCCCCTTTTTTTTTGTTTCAGTTCAGTTCAGTTCAGTTCTGTTCTCCCCTGAACCCAACGGATTCCACAGTCACCAGTCGGAGAACGAGCGTGCGCACAGTCTATAATAATGATAAGATGGCTCTTAATCAGAAAATTTATATGGCCCCAGCATTTAGTTGTTGTTCCAGCCCTGAGTTGCTGTTGTTGCTGCTGATGCTGATGATGGGTTATGCCCGTTTATAATTATGGGTCCTGTCAAATACTAAATGAAGGGCGCATCAAAAGGCAGCCAGCAAGTCACAAGCTATACAATTTTCAGTTAATAGTAAGAGTGAGACAGGGACTGGGAGTAAGACAGAGATAGACTTAGAATAAACGTTATGCTATGTTGCAAATTCTTCATTTTTTTTACATTCTTCTTTCTTTTGGCCATTTTGTTGCTGCTGGGCGTGAATTTGGGGTCGAGTCTCGAAGCTTTTCATTGGCGTTTCAAAACTCTCAGTTTATTTAAACTCAAAACTTTTTATTTCAATGGAAAACTTACCACTTGCACTCGTTCCGAAATTGTCTGCAAGTAAAATAAAAGAAAAGTACAGAAATCAGTGGAAATTTAATTATAAATTCAGCTTAAATTAGTAAGTAACGCCCACCTTTCACTTTAATTTAATTAACGCAATTTAAAAACAAACAAAATCTCTACAAAGGCAAAACAAATGAATTATCTTTCTCAACAAGTTCAGAAATTTCTCAGGGCTCAGAAAACCTCGAAACATAATAAATCTTTTCAGATATAAACATTTTGTATTTTTTTTTTTTGGGTTTTGTTTGTGAGCCAAGCTCCAAAAATCCACCAGAAAAAAAGACGAACAGATTTTTAAAATTTTTCGTGCAGACTATGACCGCAACATGTTGTTGTTGTTGCTGTGGTTGTTGTTCTGATTGTTGTTGCCATAAAAATATGATATATATTCACACACTCTCGCACGCATTGTGCAGTCTCCACTTTTGGCAATCAATCAACCAACTATGAAGCCTCCGGAATCAAGCCAGGCCAAAAGTGTGAACCAAAAATATTTGGAGCAAATCAAATGCAGCAAATCAACAAAAAGTCCAAAAAATAAAACAACAATAAATAAAATATGAAAAGTTTTTTGTCTGTGTGTGAGAAATTTAATTTTTTATGCCCTTGTTTTGTTTTGTTATGTTTTGGAAACACATAGTTTTTTTATATTTATGCGTTTTCACACGCAAATCAAATTGTTGAGCTCGGTTTTTATAGTCCCATTTGCAGCCCGAGGGCAATATGCAAATTTCGCAGCAATTTTGCTTTGGAATTGGCCTTAACGACTCCGAGAGTATTGGCCAGCTTGCTATTGGCCCAACAGCTTTGTCTACTTTACAAGCTAAATAGAAAGCAAATCAGTCACTACACTGAACAAAATAGATCGCTTTACTAAAAAGAGAATCGTATAAATATCTAGTATCTAAACGTTCTTATTTTAAGAAGGAATTATATCATTTAAATTTAAAGAAACTTTATACTCAGGTCTCAATTTAATCTATAAGAAATAAATTTATAATTTTTTAAGAAATGTTTTATTTTTATCAGTGTTGATTGAGAAACTAGCGTGATAATTATTATCTCCAAGTTCAGTTTTTCTTCTTGCCTGTCCCCCTGTGAGTTGTCAGTTGTTGCCTTTGCAGTCATTTAGCCACTTTGTAGTAACAAGGCTAAGAGTATTGGCAACTTCTTTTGCTTCTTCTTACTCTCATTCTTCTTCTTTCTGAGCTGTTTTTGATCCTCGCTGACTGCGTTGTCATTTAAGTCATCGAACACGCATTGCAACATTGTACACACATAATGTGCACATGGAGGTGACTTTGGAGCTGACAATGAATCCAAACTTGACGGTGTCGATGTCGTTCTTGTTGTTGTTTGTTCGTTCTTCGTTGTTGTTGTTGTTGTCAGTGTCAGTGTCCTGCAGCGGCCATTGCCAAGTTCTCCGCCGTTTCCCCTTCCGCTTCTCAGCACTTCGAGCACTGCGCAGTTCATAAATAATCGTCTTAAGTTGATGCGATGTTGTCTGTCGTTGGTTGTTCGGTTGTTTCTTTGGTTGTTCGTTGTTCGTTCGCTGGGTGGTTGCTGAGCGACAGATTAAGCTCGACTTGCAACAAAAAAAAATATAAATATATTTTTCCCTGCACTGAAGAAAGCGTTTTTCAAGCCTCTCAAATATTCCAAAAACGTTTCAATGAATGTCGCCAACGCAGTGCCTCAATTTTTGTCACTCTCGCTGTCTCTGTCTCTCTCTTTCGCTCTCTCTCTTTCGCTCTCTCTCTCTCTGTCGTCGTGTCTGATCCCATTTTAATATTCTAGATACTTAAATAAAATACGTGTCTGGCTTGGCCAACAAACGTTTATTGTTTGTTAATTGATTTTGCTGGAAGTTGTCTGTTCAAAAATGCAAAGTGCAACTTCGAGCGCAAAAAAAAGTACAGAGAGACAAAAAACCCGAACAGAACTGAGACGAGAAAAACAATTGGCATTTCGTATGCAAAATTTGTTGTGTGCTGTGCCCCCGACTCTATCGACTCTACCGACTTGGCCAAGTTGGTTGAAGTTGTGAGCCTGGTTTTCATTCTGTTTGGCCCTGGGCGCAATTAATTTGCAGACAGCGAACGAACCAAAACTTCAAGTCGCTTTTTAAATGTTTCAACTGAAGTTGAGTCTTGTTTTAGCCTTGAGGCTTGACAATTGTCAAGGACTGCAACAAACTTGGCTAACAATTTCTCATAGGTTCTCGTCTCAGACTTGGGTCATTTAACGGTAATTACCAAACAGGGAAAGAGAACTTTCCGCGAAAAACAAAACCAAACAACTGAAGACGTGTGGAAACGTGTGGAAAAGCGTCTTAAGTGCCGACAAAGCCACGAAAATGCCATATGGAAAAGCCGAAAAGACGAAAAAGAAAGAAAACAAACCACACGATTTTTCCCCCAATACTCAGAGCCAGACTCGGAGTCTATTTATGTGACCATTGAAGTGGGCCCAAAGACTCAAGACTGAAGACTCTCTTCGCTCGCTCTTGCCTCTCGAGTCTTTGGTGCTGGGTGAAGTGCTTTTGGCGGCTTTGGCTTTGATTTTTGCTTGATTTCTTTCAAAATCAAGCCTAGAAGGGAGAGAGAGGCACAACGAAGAGGGCGTTTCAAGCCAAAGCCAAAATAGAGATGCAGAGCAGCGAGAATCACAAATGTGAGGCGACTTTAGCTCTTGTTCACTTGACTGTGACGCCATTTTCAGGTAACAACAGCAACAACAACAACTTGGCGTATGCAAAAGAGCCAGCAGATGAAAAAAACAGACGTAGACAGAGCCCAAGACTAAGCCCAGACCAAAAGACCGAGACCGAGACCAAGAGAACATGTCCAAAGGCGAACCGCCAAAAGGATAATCAGCAACAATTTAGTATTATTACACCACGTTCGAAGCCATCGAAGTCTAAGCCCGAAGAGGGCTAGATGGCTAAAAGGGGGCGGAGTGACAGGGGGGAAGACAGCGCACACAAAGTTGTCTGTCAGTTATTTTCAGCATTTTTTTTTTCTCTTCTTCTTTTCTTTTCAGCCTCTTCTCGTTTCGTTTAAGCCAGAGCGTCTTAGCCACGAGGCCGCAGAGAACGAGGCTCAAGTATGCATTTCAAAGAAAATCATTATTATCGATGCGGCAAAAGGAGGATGTGAAGCTGAAGTCAAAGCCAAAGCCAAAGCCAAAGCTGAAGCAGAAGACTGACTAAAGATTCAGCAGAGGAGAGAAGGGGGCGTGGGGGGCACGAAGGCAGACTGAGCCGCAAGTTCATTCCTTTTGGGTATTTTCACGTGGACGTAGATTGAGTTTCAATGGAAAAATGATTTGCAAATTGACTTTAACGAATTGCTCGAGTGAGCAACCTGCTGGCACTTGGAATTTTGATTACACCATAGAACCTAGAAAGAGACAGCAACCGAGTGGGAGAGAGCAAGCTAGAGGGAGTGTGTGTGTGTGCGTATGCGTGTCTGTATTAGAAGAAAGCTGCATCATAATTGGCACGCATTGTGAGCCAAAGCTCCGCCCCTTGAATTGCAGCGAATAGTGAAACTACACTGAGCAACACGCAAAAAGTTACACACAGCAACAAGTTTCAGCTTTAAGTTTAACAATTTTGCAAAACTTTAAATCTTTCTGCGAACACAGCCAACTGTGTTCTGATGCTGCCAGATCGTCCAGTTAGTAAATTACATGACGTAAACTATGCCAAAACTAAAGATAAGTAAAAATGCTAAGAGTCTTACTTAGATAACTACAAATTTCTATGTGACAAAGTTGCCAGACAGCTGAATTATTTAATAACAGTTAAAATTCTGTTAAACTCTTATTAAATAGAGTTGCCAGATCACATTTATAAACAAAACTATTGAAAGTAAACATATTTGTTATTAATGAACTGGCTTAAAGGCTGTAGACTGTTTAGTCTTTAGAGCCAAAATATTCTTTTTTCTTGGAGAGAGAGTTGCCAGATAGCTAAAGTATCATGTTATATGCTGAAATTACATTTATTTATTAACTAGACTTGGATTTAGAAACAAGGAACTGAGACTTAAATACCGAATCGTTTGTTTCCTGTACAAGAGAGTTGCCAGATCGGTTAAGTGACTGTCTTTGTTAAGAAAACTTATTAAGCAGTGTCAAATGACTTGTTTTTGAGAGAGCAGAGTTGCCAGATCGTGTCAATTTATGAGAAGAATACAAGTATTCTTTATTAGCCTTGACTTAAGCAGAGCATAGCAGCCTTGAATACTAAATGCCTTGATGTATTAAAAATGAGAGTCGCCATATGGCTTCAAAACCTTATTAATAAGCCATAACTCCACTCATAAAATAGTCCTCTTGCACTTACAGCTTACAGTGCTGTTCAGACCTCAACCCTGCTGGACAGTGCAGCTGCAGTGCGTTTCCACAACATTGTTGTTGGCCATGGTAAATGGCATTGGCTTGACTCTGATGTGAATTGTCTGGCTGTGATCCTGATCCATTGGCTCTTTTGGCTGCCACAACGCTATGAACGCCATTATCAGCATCATAGCGGAGATTGTTGTTGTTGTAGTTGTTGGCCAGTTGGCCAGGCCAAGCAGTTGGCCAACTGTGTCTGCTTGGCTGTGTATGAGTCTGTGTCTGGCTGACTGGACTGCCTTTGTTTGGCATTTTCTGTGGCCTGTGGCAAGTTCGTATATCATTATAGAAATTACCTACTGCGCTGAGGCCGTGAGGCATCGGCCATTGTTAGTAGTTTGCCATTAACGTTAACTCTTTGGCACAATCTGGCCGACGGATCTCTTGGCCAGCCAAAACACCACAAAAAAAACGACAATCGCAAAAAATAAAACGGCTAACAAAAAAAAACAACAAATAGTACGGCAACACTAGTGTCATGTGGCAGGTTGTCTGTTTAGTAAAGAAAAACCGAAAACGAAATCGAAACCAAAATAAAAATCAAAATCAAAATCGATATTGTAAATCAATGAAATCAAATGGAAACATTGACGTCACTGGGTCATAAGACCCTCGATGACTCGTTAAACCAGTAACTACTGATATGTTTTATAGGGTTATTCAGGGAACACTACTTACCAGGACTACCAAGGAAGACTGAGGAGTAGAGTCGCCTAGAGGCGTCTGCGTTGCGAGCATCGGCAGGTGAGGACCATTCTCTTCGACACCATCGTCCTGAAAAAGGAAGTGGGAAAAGCCGCACATTAGTTAATAAATAACAATTTTAATTTAATAATAATTTAATATTAACCAAAAACAATACAAGTCTAATAATAACATTCTAGGGAAACTATGGCGATAACCTGTTATCTCAGGTGTTATCAGCAATCTTAAGTATTTAAGCCATCTTTCTGGAAGCTCAAAGCCCTGTCATTGTCTATGTCTCTCTCTTTCTCTCTCTCTCTCTCTCTCTCTTTGTCTCTTATTCTCTATCTCTTGTCGAACGCGATTTGTAACAGTTGTCAACTTAAAGATTTGCACAATATTGACAGTATGTTAAATATGTTAAGCCAGCACACACTCACACACCTATACACACACACAGTCGCACACACACTTCTCTTTAGACCCAGTTAAGACCGTTGTGAGCTGCTTTCGTCAGACGTCATTGACTGACAGGTGCGCCCACAAGTGGAATACGTTAAGCTGCCTGCCACTGACACGCCCTCCACCCACTGCCCCTCGACGCCTTTATCAAAAATTTTTAGCTTCCCCCAATTCCACGAAATGACCAATTTGCGGGCATAAAACTTTAAATGAAATACGTAGTGTCCAAAAGTGCACAAAGAGCGTGTAAATTAGCAGCAAAATCTGCAGGCGGGTAAGCAAGGCTGTAGAAGACCTGGCAGAAAAATACTCCGTTGGTAGAGTTTAAATTTTGACTCGTTTTGTGCCGATTGAATTGTTTAAAAGTTCAATGAGTTTGGAAAAATTCTTAGTTACCGAATTTGATATCTCGACGCCTTAAAATTTACTTGATAGCAAAACTTAGATACCTTTTCAAAATGTTCAGGCACAGGGCACAAAAAAAAAAAGAAAATGGAAAGCATGAAAATGGCGCTAATAATAATTTGGTTTATTGGCTCGCAAGTACAATGAAGACACTGGGCCAAGTTTTTCAGTTTTTTTTAGCCAGGTTCAAAACGAGGGCTGCGATTTCTATTAAAATTGTTTCCCACAGTTTCCAGCTTTATTTAAAGATGAGGAAAATGGCCGAGAAGTAGAAGAGTAGGAAACTCAGGTTGAAGTCGTCGGCTTCGCTTTTTCCTAATGGGCAATTTTCTTGTTCGTAATGGGAATGTTTTATGGACACTTTTGTGGGGTGTTTATCGTGTACACAAGGGGATGACCACGCCCCCTCCAAGACCCCATCTAAGAAATTGTGGAGGGTTGACAATTTAAGAGTAAGTCAAGTTCTTTTTTAAAATAATCAAATTATTAATGGCATATTAAATTGCACAGCTGTCGCACCTGTCCAATCAGAATAAATCCATAATCAAACAAATTAATTGAGTTGAGCAGACAGCGAGTGAGACAGAGACAGACAGACAGAGAGAGCGGGGGAGAGAGAGACAGCTACTCCAAATTGTTCGCACATAAATCTTTGCACTAAAAATTTTATTGTCGTTTTTATAGTTTAAGAATGAAAAAAACAACTAAAATAAAATAAAAACTACTCAATGGCAGCAGCAACGTTGACAGCGGCGCTTGCAGCAACAGCGGCAGCGGTAGCCAAACAGTCTGCGCTGTAGCTCTCTCAGAGAGCGCACACACATACAGACTCACATGCACGCAAGCAAACCGAGGAGAGCGACTCACACTCAATGGCAAAATTTCCCCGTCGTATCGTAAGCATATCGTAAGTTGAGCACTTGCCTGCTTATATCGTAAGAAGGCAGCGCCATTGCTTAGCTGCTGGCAGCTGTGTCGCTCTAGTGCAAGCGAGACGGCGCTAGTAAAATGCGAATGAGCGTGGTATGGGCAAGACAGTGCAAGTGTGTGTGTGTGTGAGTGCAAGTGTGTGTGTGTGTGAGTGCTAGTGTGTGAAATGAGGCGAATTGAGGGCGAATTGAATTGCGAGACGCAGCGAATTAGTCAATATAAATGTGGTTGTTATTGTTATTGTTGTTAAAGCCAAGTTAATGATTTTCAGAGCTGAATTGTTGTTGCTGTCGCTTATTATGCAATGTTAAATCAATAATTTCAGAAAACTAAATAGTGCGCGCCAAAAACTCATAACCATTGACTTTTCCACAAATAGTTTTCCTCGCTTTTCTTTTGTTGTTGCTGTTGTCACGAATTTATGACATTTTAAATAGCCGACGCGTTTTCCTTCACATTTTTAGCTATAACAAAATGTTATGCTCAAATTAAAGCTAAAATATTTATGATTTTTCCGTCTTTAAAAATTTTGTAGTCTTTTTGTTGACTGCTATTTATAGGCGCAACTATTTTGAGTGACTCTCCTTCCCCCACCCCATTCCTTCCCCTTCCAATCGTTCTCGCTAAGCGCACTCAAGTGCTGATAGATGGCGCTAGTCGCAGGGCATTGATTGCAGCTCCAAAAGTATGTGGGGGAAGGAGGTTGTGGGGACGGGAGGTGCATTTTCCTTTTGTTTTTGTTGTTATCACTGCGAAGTGACACACACTAATAAGTCTATTTACACACATACACACACACACGGATACAACAAATTGTTCATATTTTCCACATTTAGTTTGGAAGAATTGTAGCAAAGAAGCAGCAGCAGAAGACACCGCAGACTAAAAACAACAACAACAATTGAACCCCAAAATACTATTGTATCTGTGTGTGCGAGTGTGTGTCTCTGCTGCGTATGTGTGTGTGTGTGTTTAGATAAAATTGTGTGTTTCGAAAGTGACAGTTGAAATGATTTATCACTTTGCCTGCGACTACTGTAAGGCACAAAACGTCTACCCCTCCAGCAGAGCAGAGCACACCCCCACCCCCACCCCTGCTCCTTTCACTCTCACTACTCCCCCCCTCCACCTTTATCCCCTCTGTCTTTGCTGTCTGTCGTCAAAGTTTTTAGCTCGCATTTTTGTGTAGAAAAAAAAAGAAATTGGAAAATTGCTTTTTTTCGCTTTAGACGCAGACACTCCCCCACCCCCTCTGTGCCTCTCCAAGCAGCCAGTGCCTACCCTTAGTCCCTACCCCAGCCCCTACTCCACTACCCCATCCCCTCTCTCGCTCTTTCTTGCGGTACGTGCCAACAACATTGTTGCTATCACAATCAACTTCATCTTTCCAATTTTCTACTATTTGGCTTTGTTTTTTGCCACCTCCCCCCACCACTGACTACAGCCACTCCTCCCACGCCCCCTTACTGCCTTCAGTGTTGCTTTATTTTGCCAGTTTTTCATATGAAAATTTAATTCCAGCCCCTCAACTTGGCCCACCCAGTCGTCGCCCCCATTTTTCCATTTTCATGTATTTTTCTCTATCTTTTACTGTGTATATGTGTATGTGTTGTGTGTGTGTGTGTGTGTGAGTGTGTGTGTGTGTATGTGTGTTGCGAGTTAATTTAAAAATTTTTGTAATTTTTTCGCCTTGCTCTTTTGGAATTTTTGCAATGCGCGACAAAATGATTTATGTCGCTGCCTGCGCAAAATTAAAAATATTACAAAGCAACAACAACAACAACACGAACAACAATTGACAAAACGACAACAATGTGGACATTTAAATAACACACAAAATGAACACAACAAATAAAAGAAAATTATAAAGAAAACAACAAAAAGCAAATTCAAATGTATCTCTGTGTGTACAGATGTATCTGTGTCTGTGGCTGTGCGTCTCTTTGTATCTGTATCTGTGCGTCACTTTAAACTTTAAATGAAAATGTTGCAGTGAAAATATTTGTTGGCTTTTCCAATTTTATGCCAAACAATTTCGAATGACGGCGGCGCGACAACAACAAACTCAGAAAAAAAATGAAAGGGGAAAATGGGCAAAGGAAAACCGCAGCAATTTTTCATCATTTTGCACGTGTAAATTTTCCAATTGGTTGAACGCGTTGATAAACTTGGCCAAAACCAGGGCGACAGTGTCAACAGAGGCGGCTTATCACACTATAAATGGGCGTGGCACAGCTGAAAGTCTTGTGAATTTACTTAAAACTTAACAGAAGACAAGCAAGTGTGCAGCAGCCAAGGAAAGCTGGGGAAAAGCGTAGGAAAAGAGCTGGAAAATTTTATGGAAATGCCGTCGGCAAATGACAGTCAAGAAAATCATGGAATTCATATAGAAAATGGAAATGGATTTTAAAGAGGAAAATTATTTAAAGGAAAGTCTGGGTTTTAGGCATAAAAAAACACCCATGATACCCTGTAAATTGCACAAGAGGCGTATATACAAATTAATTTTAAATAGAAAATTTTGGGTTATTAATCTTGACATAATGCAAGTTTAAAAGGGTATCTTACAGCATATCATTTAAATTTTTAAAGTTCGACTATACCCTGTAAGTGCCAATCATTGCTATAAATCTTTGGAATTCTTTTGGCTGTGTCCAAAAAAAATAACAAATTTTAAATTGTACAAAAATGCACAAAAGTTTCGTTTAAATGAGCTGACATTTTTATACCTTTCTCTTTCCCTCTCTCTCTCTCTCTCTCTCTCGCACACTCTGTCTCACTCTCTCGCTCTGTCTCACTCTCACCCACATTTCATTTATACATGTTGTTTTTGCCATTTGTTGTTTATTGCAACATTTTGCTGCGTTTTTTCGTAATTATTCACGTGCACAAACGAATTTTATATTCCATTTTTTTTCTCTTTTTTTATTTTTGTTGTTTGCCATTTTTTTAAAGCACTAAAATGCAAGAGCAAGGTTTTTATTAAGTTTTTTTTTCATTATTTCATTTGCATACCCTGTAGTTGGATAGGTAAAAGGTGTGCTCCACCGGGCACAACTATTTGTTGTAAAACTGCAAGTTTTTAAACTTTAAATATTAGTTTTATTAACTTTGAAATTAATAATTTACAATCTTAAATCATTTTAGGACAATTACAAATTTTAAAAATTGGCTAATTAAATTTCATTATAAAGTGGAATGCGTACAATTTCTTGATTTGATAGAAAACATTCTGTTTGACCTTTAATGCTAAGGGGTATTTTAGTGCTAGCATACCTCCTTACACGATTGCACCTATCTGCCATGAGCGGCCGGAAGGTGGCGCTGCTGCAGCTGCTTTACGACTTTGCAAAAGCGGCAAAAACAACAACAAATATAAAAACAACAACGAAAGTTGTCTATTTGTGTGCTGCCATTGTTGTTGCTCCTTCTGTTGTTGTTGTTGTTGCTGGCATTTTCCCGTTGCGAATTTTTTACAACATTTTCCATGGCGACGCGACATTTTTGTTAAATTTAAAATGAAAAAGCTTTTCGCGCGTAGTTATGAAAATAATGGCAGGCTTAAACGAGTGCGGTAGAAGAAGAGAAGGGAGAGGGGGGAGAGTGAGAAAGAGAGAGAAGGTACAGCCACACTTTATGTGATAGACAGAGACACAAGCAGTTACTCTATTCCACTCTAATGCATTAAAAAACTGCAATCAAAAGCCCAAAAATGAATTTCCAAATACAAAACTTTATTTTTAACAGGGCGTTTGGTTTGGTGTGTGGGCGTGGCAGCTTTAACTGACATATGTGCGAGGCTTTCAGGCGATTTTCGCTGCGTTTTTGCAAATTCAATAACATTTCCGAGAGCAGAACGAAATAAACAAAAACAGAAAATAAAACTTGAAATTAAGAGGAAAGAAGCGAAAACATGACTTGTAACTTAAGCAAAGCAAATGCAAAAGTTTGTCACCAAAGCGACAAGATTTCCCACTCGCCTCATGCCACTCCCGTTCCTTTTTAGCCTTCGTCTTGGCCATATTCTTAGCCACATTCACTGACGACATATCGCTTTACACTTGAAATGAATTTGAAAGTCAGACGCACAACTCGTAACTCTTCACACACACAAACACACACCTACAGTGAACAACAACTGCAACGTTGGGGAGAAGAATTCGAGTAGAAGAATCACTGAGTCTTCTCACCCTCTGTCTCTGTCTTGCCTCTCTTTCTTTAGATGCTTGAGTCGACTAATATAAACGTACAATGGACCAACTTAAGCTGAAATGACAGTTGCGACATGTTTTGTGTAGGCGTGTGCGATCTCCGGGACAACACCAACAACAACCAGAACAACCACAGCAACAACAACAACAACAACAACGTTGCGAGGCAAATGTTTTGGTATTAATTTTTCTTGTTGCCAGCCAGTTTGCAGTCTGACAATAAACTTTATCGCATTCATGTGAATGCACTTTATGACACCTACACAGGCAACACCAGCAACAACAACAACAACAACAGCAACAACAACAGCTAAACTTGTTTTGTCTCGCTGAGAATTCCTTATACTATAAAAAGATACTTTTTTATGCATAAATTTGTAAGCACATTCAGTTTTCAAACTCTATTAGCTGCTTTCATTAAACAATAATTTTTTTTGTAAACAAATGTGCAAAAATATTTCCTTACCTTAATAATAAAATATTTTTCTATTACTTAAAACACTAAGTTTTAATCTATTTAAACAAACTAAACAAAACCCCAATTTATGATACCAAAAAGGCCTTCGGATTCATAACTAAAATTAGTTGAACTAAAATAAATTTTATGGCAGATAAAAAAACGAATTCATAATCAAATTTATTTTTAAATAGATTTTCTCTTACTTTGAAATCTTCAACAATATTATTAAAATCCTTTAGGAAAATTTAAGTTTCTTTTCCTGATTCTTTTTTTTCTATTTGAGCTTTAAAGTACAAATAGAAAACTGACCAGCAGTTAAGAAACTGATAGATTCTTATATGGCAATATGTGCCTGAATAACTACGAAATCAGCTCGATTTAAAGACGGTGATGGAATAGATGAATTGCACTCCCTTTTGACTTAATGCCTTTGCGGTCAGTGGGAAAAGTTTGACGGCACAAGGTCTGGTCGCCTCGTGACTCAGTCGTCCGTCACGACAGACACGTGACCCTAATAAATCAGAGAATTAATGTTACGTAAAATGGAGTTGTGCACGTCGTCCTTTCGCTTGGATTGGAGAGCAGCCAACAGGATAACAGTATGAGACTTCAACTCAACCAAAATCGAAATCAAAGCAGAAATTTTGCTCTGTCTATCGTTGGAGGCAGAGGAAACTGTGCCAGCCGGAAATTGAAAAACGTTTGCGGCATTGCTGATAAGCGATGGAGACAAACAAATCGTGTAAAGATACAGATACAGCTGCAAAAGATACAGATACAAATGTGTGTGTCTGTGCGCCTTTTAATTGTCTGACAGTTTTTAATAACAAACTAACATGAGTGTGTGTGTGTGTGTCTGCCTTCTCGCTTGCACATTTGGAACGCAGGCGCATTAACTGACAAGAACAACAACAAGAGTGAGAAGGAAAAGCGCCAGAGCATTACGACCATTAAAAATACCCAAAACGACAACGACAATTTCCTCATTATCGTAAAATTTATTCAAGCAAAATAAATTCATTGGTCGTTAACCTTGACACTGGTTTTTCCTTTTTTACAGGCACAGACGACACCACACACACACTTACACTCCACTCTCTCTCTCTCTAACACGCTCACACACAGTTTACGCATAAAATTCATGCTATGATGCGTGTTAAATACTCGCTGTCATTGTGTCTGCTGCTCGTAGGTGTGTTTGCGTGGGTGTGTGTGTGCTATATGTCGTTATTTATTAACTTGAGTTCTTGACCAGACTTTAGTAGGCTGAGTTCATAAATGCGAATGAACAGCTTTAAAAGTGCGCTACGATTTTGTTCTTATTTTTATGAAGACCAGTCTTTTTTGGCACTTTTTACACAGGCCAACAAATTGGCATTACTTGCAGTTGGCCGTGACTCGACAGAAACTGCTTTGCTGAGTAATTTTAGCCCTTTCTGCCGAGTAACAACAGCAGCTGAAGCAATTCAACAAAAGGGAGCCTTAAATGACGCCAGTAAGTATGCTACAATAATCGATAAATGTGCGCTTCAAGCGTGTGTATGTGTGTGTGTGTTATTTGTTGTTGCTTGACTGCACACACACACACATACACAGAGACAGAGCCTTAATTCGTCTGTGCGATTTGTCATGGCAGCTCGTGGGCTTTCGAGTCGCGTCTCTTTTTGTTTTCAAGGGGTTTTCACCGTTTAGACGTGGAAATGCTTTCCAGGGGGAGTCACCAAGCCCAAGGGGGTGTGACATGACCAGGCGGTGCAAGAGGGGACTGTGCGCTGAAGTGCCCCCCATTGTTAATGTGTCTTTGCTGCACTTGCCACACACACAAAACTCGCGGTCGTCTGTCATTGCAAATTTATGCGTTTTGTGTGAAACTTGTTGATTTACCTTCAAGTTGAGGCAACTTAATGTGGTTAGACATGCAGTGCATTAAAGCCAGCTTAATAAACTGAACCGAAAGAGCGCCAGGCAGGCTTAAAATTAATAATTTAAACAAAACTCAATTCAAACAAAAATAAAAGTAATTTAAATACTTGAATTTGAGTAAATAATTCGTTGTATCTGTGAATGTATATCTGGCTGTAGCTGTAGCTGTAAATGTATCTTGTATCTTTACATAGCCTTGGCACCCAACCACAGCCAGCAAATGAATGAAAGCACGACCAAAAATAACGAAAAAAAATGAAGGAAAAATGCTAACCATATAAATGAAGAAAAGCTTTTTTCATGCGCAGTCACTGCGAGTGTGTGTGTGTGTGTGTGTGTGTGTGTGTACTATGTGGCAGCTGTCTGTGTGCGTATTGGCGAGAATTGTGACTACGACTACGACTACGAGAGGGATAGCGATTCCTTCTTCTGCCTGCTCCTGCTCCTTCGCCTTCTCGGACATCGTTTTGTGTCCTCTTCGTGCGGCTCCTCGTGCTTTACCCCCCACCCCCCAAGTACCCCTCCACTACCCACTTCGTCTTCTTCTTCTTGTTCGCTTTCCGCTTTAGCTCTAGCTCAAAGTTGAGTTGAGTTCTGTTGTCGTCATCATCGTCAGCGCTGCTTTTTTATATAAAAACCGACAGCGACAGAGTCGAGCAGCCAAGGAAAATTCCTCACACACACACACACACACACACACACATAGCGTCGACACATTTGCAGCAGCAGCTACCAATTTTTCTACACTCGTTTTTTTTGCATTTCTTTTATTTCCAGTCAGCAGAAAAAATTCTTATACACAAGCTGCGTGTTTTCCTTTTTTTCTTTTTTCATTTTTCCTTGGCTGCTTTTCCAGGCAATGTTTGGCGCTCTCTTGGCGCTTGCTCCCAGTCTGTATGTGTGTGTGTGTGTCTGTGTGTGTATGGAGCAGTCAGCTCACTTTTCTTTTGAATGATTCGATGATTTTAAGCGCCTGCGTTATATGAAAACCAATCGCATCAAAGCACCCCATTAAATTTCATCGTCAGGCATATATCCTTGCCACACACACACACACACTAACACACACACATGGTGTAGCTATAGATAGACAGACATGGCATAGAAATAACAACAGCTGCTGCTCAGACTCTAGCTCTACTTCTCCTCCTCCTCTTCGCCACCTCCATGGCCACTTGGGTGGCGTCCTCCATTCGTCTACATTTCGTGCAGCTGCAGCAACGTCTGCGCCTTTCAATGGCAGACGCGCATCGCGGCCTGAGGCGATGTTTGTTCTATATGCCATGGAAATCCGTCAGCAGACATTGCAGCTTCCTCCGGCTTCTCTTTGTCCCCCCTCTGCCGCCTTTTCTCCTGGGTAACACCCACAAAAACTCTGTGCATTGTCATCATTATGTGCTGACGGCGTAAATGGCTCTATCAGCACAGAAGCAGCCTTTTGGTTTGTCTTTGTGTGTGTGTTAGCGTCCGTCTGCGTGTGTGTGTGTGTGTGTGACATGCAGGGACATGCATGCCTGCTGACTTGGCTTTAAAGCGTCGTCTTTTGAGCTGCAAACCGTTTTAAAGTGCTTTTAATGGCTTCATGAAAATGCACAAGTCATCTCTGGGTTTGGTAGCACTGCTCTCTATATACACAGTGCTCTAGGATATACAAATATATATGTATATGTACCTAAATACTTTCTATACATAGCCAGTCTATCACTGGCTCCGCCTGCACTACCCCCAACCCCTCTGTCCCTCCCCTTCCCTCCAACTCCTTTCTTTCTTGCTGCTTTCCCAATCTTCTTCAGCTTTTGCTTTATTTGCTTTCTTTCTGCTTGTGTTTTTTTTTTGTGCTTTTTTGCTGGCTAACATTTAATGGGTTTTTCAGAAAATTGCATTTTCTTCTTTGGCACTCTTTAGTCTTTTTGTTTAGCTGCTACTTTTCCCAGCAGTTGTTGCTGTCGTTGTTGTTGTTGTTGTTGTTGTTGCTCATGACCATGGCTGCCATATTAGATTTTGAATGCATTTCCGCTTTTTTGCCGCAGCGTGGAAACTTTTGTTCGCCATGTTGGCTGCTACAATTTTCCCCAGCTGCAGCTGTATTCGTGTCGCTATCTCTGAGAGTGTGTGTGTGTGTGTGTGTGTGTATGAGTGAAAATATTTTGGACTGACTGACAGCTGTGCCAGGGCGCGGAATGTAGTGCATATAAAGAGTTTGCTCTCTTTCCCTGTGTGTGTACAGGGTGTACTGTATGTGTGTGTGTGTGCTGGCTCCTGCTTGACTCTGGTTGGCTCTCTGACTCGCTGGCTGCATTAAAAGTTTGTTTCATTTCGCTTTAGTTTGTTGTTTTGTTTGATGAAAAAGTCCAAGTTGTTGCGCAAAAGTTTTTATGCAAGTTTTGCTATTTTGGCAAATGGATACACGCCCCCACCCCGTTACCCAGACGCCCCTAACACCACCACCCACTGGAGTTACTCATACATGTATGTGTAGTGTCTATAAATTTGTTGCTTGCTATCAATGCACGAAGTTTAATCAAACTTTAAGCCAGCTTTGTTGGCTAATAAAAAACCTGTCCAAAACTTTACATGCAACTGCCACAAAAGTTCCCGTTAAAAGTGCTTAAAACACAGCACAAAAAGCATTGCATACCTCGAGGCGCACTCTAAATATTTCCAGTTTTCAACTCTGCCTCAAAAAACGGTAATTAAAACCTAAAAAAAACACAGTAAACTATAGTTCATTGTTTTATGTTGGCTTTTTAGCATATTTGGTTACAAGAAGGCGGCAGCAAACCCGTTTATATTCATGCTGTCGCGCTATTTTTATGGCCAATAATAAAAGGCCGAAATCGTTTATCGATTATCGATGATGTGACAACCGAAATGCGAGTTTTTTGGATTTAATGGGTGTGTGAGTGCATGTGAGTGTGTGTAGCATTTAACGGCCGTAAATCTTCAAGGACGGACAGCAGCCACGAGTCAATCAGTCAATCAGTCAGTGATGATTTAACGATGCCACCAAACTTAAAATACAAAAAACAAACAAACATTTAATTGCCCTAACGACAGATGACAACAGTTTCTGTTTTCAAATACAAAAGGGACTGAGAACTTTTATCGTTCACATTTAACGACATGCCAAAGGTCGATTAAATAATTTTATGTGACAATTTCACCTACAACTTTAGCTGCTTTTCCAACAAGTTTCAATTTCGTTAAGAGTGCTGAAAGTGACGACGAGGGAGCAAGTGGATAAGTGAAAGGTGGTGGCGTTTTCTTGGCCGTTTTCAAATTGAAAACGTGTCCAACAGCAGTCATCAATTTTTAAACACGAGTAATCACTTTGTAAACGGTACAGAGACCAGTTCCAATTTCCCCCCTTTCCCCTTTTGAGGGGAGGGTTTTCTACTTATCCAAAAACCAGCAGACGATAAGGATGTGCTGTCTTGAACTTTCTGTCTGACAAGTATGGCTCAAAATGTTGAGGGGTCTTTTTGGGACTTGATTTCCAAATTTTCGGCACGTAACTACGTAAAGTTGCACAAATTTTTATACAATTTGTTGCATGCATAATTCATGTAGGACTATCGTCGGAATAACCAACGCATATTGTGGTGGATTTATGTATTCCAGCCGTAATACATAATCATAGTGGGAGTGGCCTCACTTCTGACAGCTTAAGCTAAAGCGCCCTTAAATATGCTATGGAATTATGATGAGTTTTCCCAAAGGGCAGAGCAGGAAAAGTGAATTTTATTATAGAAATATATTAGATAGAAATTTTACTAGTTTTAGTTAAACTATTGAATATATGAAAGCTTTTAAATAAACTTTATGGTTAATTAATTTAAGTGGCAATACTTAAGAAAAATCTTAAACAGCTTTAAACAAACAAGCACCAAACTAATTGCCAATTGCTTCAATAATAAAACCAAAACAACACAAAGAAGGCAAGAGAGAGATAAATGATATAAAACGAGACAGACAAACAAACATTAAGCGTCATGTTAATCTATTGAAATAAGCGCCATCATTTGTCTATTAAATCATCGTCTGAACTTTTGTATATATACTCGTTTATATATATATATATAAATATATGTATACCTTTTGGCCTCTGCTTCGGGCACTTAATTAATGTTGGCTTCGGTTTCAGATTCAGTTTTGTATTTGAAATATTTTTGGATTTCAAAACTCAAATGAAATTGAAACTGAAAACGAAATCGAGACGCGAAATGCGTTGAGTAAATAAACTCAAACAAATTTATTAAATTCTCATTTATCAACATCATAAATCAAAGTTTATAGCTGTCGCGCTCAGTGTGTGCTCTTTTCAGTTTTGATTTTGTCAGTTTGTCTGTATATGTCTCTATATATATGTATGTATGTGTATATAGTTATAAATATTTGAAATGATCTATCAACAGTTGCCGTTAGTGTGTTATTTTGTTTAAATTTATATTTTTATGACTTTCTGGTCGTCTTCTCGCTTTGGCTTTTTATGGCTAGTTAATTTAGCCTGTTTTTGATATTGATTTGGCATTTTATTGTTTGTTGCTGTCATTGCTAGTTTGGCTTTTATTGAATGGCAAAGCGGCAAACCCAATGAACTATAAAAACGTTCAGCGCTGAAAGCTGATTCAAAAACTAAACTCTGCACTGCATTTGACAACTCACTGACGGATGGACTGGCTGACTGATAGACTGACAGACTGATGGACTGCTGGACTGACAGTCGAAAGTGTTTGTATGACGTCGACATACATATTAAACGGCAATCTGTCAAAAAGTTTGTCTCACTTTTGCTTTCAGTTTGACCTTTGCCAGCTGTCAAAAATGGCCGCTGCAAAGTGTCAAATGTTTGCCAGCCAGTGTCCCTGCCACGCCCCCTACACCTACACCTACCCCTACCCCTACCCCTACTCCCCTCCACCCCTGCTGACATGGCTATTGGAGTTGCTTCTGACAGGCAGCGCTCGGCAATCGCAAAAGTGCGAAAAACTGACGGCGACGGACAACAACAAAACGCGGCTTTGAACTACTAAATCATTTTTGACAGTTGGCGGCGCTGCGACAGCAACGGTGACGTCGACGGCGACTGCGACGTCGGGGAAAGCCCCAAGCAGCGCAGTCGACGGCACAAACAGCGTGTGTGTGTGTGTGCACACTTTAACCATGACCTTGAACGCCGTTACACACACACAGAAAGGGAACGAAAGAGAGAGAGAGAGCGACATACACACGCCGCTTTTGTTTATGCAATAAATTAAAAGCAATAATTTTTCATCTTGAGGCAGCAGCAACAACAGCAGCAGCAACAGTTGAAAGTTCGCCCGCTGCGGCACAGCGCATTAATTTTGTGTAAAGTTTATACACACACACATAGAGACAGACACAGACACTGCGAGTGGAGTGGGGAGTGCGAGCTACAGTGGAGCAACAGCAAAAGTGATAAAGCACCGCAACAAACGCTGGCAGCGCAGTCAACGCCTGGGCAGACATTGTTTTATAAGCATCGCTGCGACTGCGTCGCCGTGTCCCGTTGCTGCTGCACTGCTTCATCACCCCACCCCCTTCCCTACCTCCTACCACCACTCAACACTCTCACTCCTACTCCCACGCGCTCTTTTACTCTCTCGCTCTCCCCACACTCCGCACAGCGTTCAATACGAATACGCGCAAAAACAATAATTCAACTTGTAGCTGACTGTGTCGGTGTGTGAGTGTGTGTGTTTGTGTGCTCCACATACGATTACAGTCACAGCTAACAGTTCACAGTCAGAGTCACAGTCACAATCACAGTCACAGGTTCAATGCACGCTTTGCGCCTGCGCAGGGCAAACAAATTGCACACACTGTGTATAACTCGGTGTATAAGTGTGTGTGTGTGTTTGCTATCTCGCTCGCACTCCCTTTGTCTTCACAGAGTGCCATTAATTCTAGCGCTCGCCGGCTTGTTTGACAGTTCTGACAGACGATTATTTAAAGTTGTGCTTAAATGTTCGCTCTCTCTCAGTCGCTCTCGCTCTCGCTGTCTGTGCCTGTGTCTGGCCATGGTCATGGCTATTGCAGTTGTCTTTGTTGTTGTTGTGGGCGCACATAAGTCACACACACACACACCAGTTGCAGACTTAATACAAATTACACTTTTTGGCATATTTCATTTTCGTTTTTCATCTTCACACTGTCTGAGCCTAAAAAGTGTTGCGTTCCCGCTCACGCTGCGCCACATTACCACTCGCCCCTTCTCGCTTACTCCTTTTACCACTTTCTGTTGCTGTTTACTGGGTTAGTAGGTCCTGTTTGGCGCGCACAGAGTAAATTAATTGCGGCTAACGGCCAACGAAACGTATGAGTCATAAAAGGACACGTCGGCCAGTAGCCTAACAGATTCCTCTTTCTTCCACCCTTCCCCACTTCACTGCTTTTTATATTTAACAACTATTGCTAATTTTAACGATTTTTATGATTTTACACACCATTTTTCAACTTAACACAGCGTGACGTCATAAAAACAGACGCTCAACATCTGCATTACCAAGACATTGTTTTTGTTCTTTTCTCTTAGTTCTTTGTTCATTTTTTATGAACTGCAGGCGTTTGCCGACTTAGTCGAGACAACAACCATGGTCATAAATCAAAATTTCCAGGCAAAAATCACGTGCCAAACTTAGTTGCTGTTGCTGCTGTTGTTGTTGCTTATTAATGAAAGCGAAAAGCGCGAGTTTTATATAATCACATCAAGGGCTTCGAATTCTGGGTTGGTTATCGGAACGGCAAACTGCCACTGCATCGATTTCCACGTCAAAACTGGCACAAGTTCATCAACACACAGCAGCAAAAGAAGCAGCAGAGGCTGCAGGTTTTTCAGTGGGTAGCTTTGGAGGCGTGGCATGCACGTTGAAAGCTCTCGAAAGACCGCCAGTGTTCAATTTACGAGCCGCAGACAGTCTGGCCTTGTTTTTTGTAGCTCTTGGTTAATCGATTGTAGTTTTTAATTAAAATTTAAGTTTATAATGATTTTTGATCAGCTGCCTCAGTTTAAGTCTAAATTAAAAAGAAATTTCTCATTTTGAAAAACAGGAAGCGGCGACGGCGCGCAAAGTGGGCGTGGACAAGGACAGAACGTGAGCGATAGCAGCAGCTAACAGCCAAGGATTACAGATGACAGACAGGTAAACAGGTAGACAGGTAGACACAAAGGTGGACAGACGATCAAAGTTTGATCAAGGCGCAAGTTGGTAACTTGATTAATGTGCGAAACGGCAGAGAAGTGTGCTGATAGAATGAGAGGAGAAACAAAAGAGAGAGAGAGAAAGAGAGGGAAGTACAACTACAAGTACAACTACCATACAATGTATAAATGTGTTAAATGACTTAATGTGGAATGTGACTTACCATCGTATGTTAGTTCTGAAGGATTGAGTGATGATAAGAACTTACCATCTGAAAATAAACGAGAATTAAAATTTAGTTAATTACTGACTGTTAAATTAAATTGTTATTAAATATGCGCAATTAAATAATAGTTTCCTCTTCCTTTGTGCTCGATTCTCATTTATTTTTTGCTGTCATTTCGATTGCTTTGTTCTTCTGTCAATTTGCAACACCTTTTCATTTTTCTTTATTCCTATGTTTTTTGGCTTTTAATACATTTTATTATTATTAATCTGTTTATTGTGCTGCATTTAATTTAATACACGCCACGCGGCATTATGCACAATAATTATTTTAAATTCACTTTGACAAGCAATTTTATTGGCCGCAGTTCTCTTTCCCCATTTTCCCGAACGTTTTCCCCGCCGTTTTCCTCCCCGTGTTTAATTTAATTTAATATTTTAACATTGTCTCGTGTTTTAATTTTTGCTGTTGGCATTTTGTTGTTGCTGTTTGTTATCATGCAACAAAAATGCAAATTAACGCACAGATTTACATTTTTTTCGTGTCTATTTTAAAATATTTATAGCTGTCATGCTTAATTTTTTCATACTTTCTGTTTGTCCCTCTCTGTTCCCCAGTCCCCCCTCGCCACTTATTTCCATTTCAATAAATTATTTAATTTTAATTTTAATTTTAGTATTTGCTTTTTTCATGTTGGTTTTGCAGACACAACGTTTTTGGCATTTTATGGCGCATAAAATGGCATTTTAAGCCAATCATATGGCGCCCATAAACAATTCGCTTTCTGCCAATAGCAATTTTATGTGCGAACATAAAAAGATTTAAATATATAAAATTATGTTTAAATAATGCCAATAAATTGAAAGATAAGAGCATAAAATTCAAATACAAATTGTTGCATATCTAAGCGAAAATCTTTAACAATTTAGGCCATTCTTTGGGCCATTTCATTGGCTATAAGCTGTTGCTTTGCTTTGGTTGCTTTTGGCTTTTATTGTAAATAAATCAATGATAATTAACCTGCGTAGAAATAATTTTACTGTCAATGTTGTCAGCACTGACAGTCGAACATCTTAAATCATTTCGTTTGCTGTCCTGTGGCTCAACAAATCGGGAAAAGAGAAACGAGAATTGGGAATCGAATCGCGACTTGACACTGACACTACAATAAAAAGAGGAAAGGAAGCCAAAATGGCCAATGAAAATTAAAAAGCGCAGCAGAGACAGACACTAAACACGTCTAAATGAACAAACGTGTAGCCGAAAATGCCAAATGCGCAAAATAAAATGCCAATTCGCACTGTTACAGACTGAAGACTCAAGACTGTAGACTGCAGTTGGGAAGACTGAAGACTGCTGAAGAGTCCACTTGGTTCTTGCGACAAAACACCTTTTTCCAAAGGGGGATTTCAACGTCAAAAGACAACGCTGTGGTGGCAATTAAATGCCATCGGTCGCTCAATGCCAACGCCTCACTGTACCGCACAGTGGCAGCCACAAATAACGCCCAAATATGGCGCAATTTCATTCGCAACGCAACGCAACGCAACAAAACGAATCGATTTCGATTCAGTTTGGACTTCAAGTTTTAAACTTTTCACTTTGAGTTCGTATTCGACTTGAAGTTGGAGTTGGAGTTGAGTTTTTAGCTGAGTTTCAGTTGCCGATTCATTTCAATTCGTTGCGTTTCGATTTATTTATCACCTGTCGTTGGAAATTGAAATTGCATTTCGTTTAACACAACTTCGTTGTCGTCTTCGTCTTACCATCTACTTCTTCCTTCTCCCTCCCCTACTTCCCCACCATTCTCAGCCCTTTTATTGTGCTCAGTTTTTTCCTTTTATTTTTGCTTGATTCGTTCGCTTTGCGCTTTGTTGCCATTGGGGCCATCGCCCCAGGTAATCATTGTCAACAATTAATGAAAGCCATTGTGGGCGTGGCAGTCTTTTAATGAACAGCCCAGCGTAAACTCGCTCTCTTTCTCTCTTACTCTTTAGCAAGTTCTTTTCTATTAGAATTGCCAGCAAAAAGTAAAAAAAGAAGAAAAAGAAACCTCATCAACATAATGTAAGTTGCTGCTCGAGGCGATAATGAGCTATAATGGAGTTGGCCAAGCCAAGGGACTGAGTTTGGCTCTTAAGAGCCTCTTAGCCCTTTGCTTTATTTATCCTCTTTTGGTTTCTTCTCTTTTTTTTAGACCCCGTACTCTTTAAAAAAGAGTAAAGGGGGTCTATTAAGTTTGTCAGAAGCGAGATGTGCGTAACAGGCAGAAGGAGGCGTGGCCGACCCCATAAAGTATATATATTCTTGATCAGCATCAACAGCCGAGTCGATATAGCCATGTCCGTCTGTCCGTCTGTCCGTCCGTATGAACACCTGGATCTTTTAAACTACAAGAGCTAGAGACACCAAATTTGGAATGTAAGTCCGTTATTTTGTAGAGCAGATCAAGTTTATTTCAAATTGTTGCCACGCCCCTTACCGCCCCCGCAATGAGCAAATAACCAGACACACCTCGAAAAAATTTGTGTTTTAGGTGAATATCTCAGTAACTATAGCACTTAGGAGCACCAATTTTGGTATACAGGTTCTTAGAGACAGCCTTAGTATAATGTCATTCAAAATTTTGAGCTGCCACGCCCCCTTTGCTCATCAGAAATAAAAGACTCTCCAGCTTCAATGCCTTGTTTCAGGCATTAAATCAAATAGTACAGTGTTGTAATTTAACATACGCTTAGAGAATTACTATTTCTAACTTTCCTGAAAGTGGCATCAAAATCCTATGTCAAACAACAGAGAAATTACGGTTCAAAGTCGAAGTTATTTTAAAGCAAAATCACTGCATGCGCGCAACACATACAAACAAACACAGAAACATACAAACATATGTTCGAACGTTTTCTCTACCTGCTGGCGGCAGCGCTGCCCGGAGCCGCTGGCCGCGCCGACCAATGCTATACATACATACATATGTATGTGTGCACATACTTATATGGAAATAATCGGAAGAATGATAGAAGAGGGGTGTGGTGCAACTGATAGAGTTGCGGCGCAATTTGGAACCTTCGCATGGATCGCGGGTTCGAGTGCTGACGATGACAGTTGTTAATTTATTTATTTTTTAATTTTTTAATTTTAATTCAAAATGTAAATATTTAATTTTAATTTTTTAAATTTCATTTGAAAATTTTAACTTTAATAAAATGGGCACTACTATGGGAGTACGGGGTCTTTTACAGTCGGTTCGATCGACTGTAGCCTTTCTTACTTGTTTTTTTTGCATATTTAAAAGGCCTCCGATCAACGAGCAAAGAAAGTCAAAGTCAAAGTCGAAGTCGATGTCGAATTCAAGTTTATCAATGCACTTTGCCGTGCTACACGTAAACTTACTTTACACGCGTTAAGTCCACTGATAAGCGCCTCACGGAGCCAGCGAGCAACAAACTGATAGCAGCTTAGAATTGATTTAAATCGTTGTACTTTGCATATTTTGTGCATTTTTATATGGCAAGGATGTGCAGAGTGTACAGTGAACACTCCACTGCGTTACAACTGACCAACTGGGCAGTCATTAGAGCGGCAATTGAGCAAGCCTTAAACGAAAAACCTCTTGGCCAAGTATCGTGCCTTAACGCTTTGTTGGACTCAAGCTCAAACTCCAAGTGAGACAGAGACTCCAACTCCGACTCCGACTCCGACTTAGACCTAGTCTAAAACATGGTCTTGAACTCATTGTAGACTTGCCTGCTTGCTTTGGTTACTTTGACTTTGACTGTGGCACGCGGACTTTTGTAGCAGACAAAATTGTCGACAAATAGTTTACACGGGCATGAAATTGTGCTGCACAGACAGTGAGCACCAAAAGAATGTTGTTCCCAATTGTTGTTAGTCTGCTGTAGTTGTTGTTGCTGTTAGCTGTTTCTGCTGAGGAATGTGCCTGGCTCAAAGTAATTGCAAACAAAACATTTGGATTAAATGATTGAGTGCAGCATGCAACAACAAACGGAGTATTTGAGAAGCGCATAGAGAGCTGCACAATTTGTGAATCGCATAGAAAGGTGGCTGGTGCTCTGTTTGTGTGGTCTGCTTGCTGTTTGGTTTATTTTTTTGCCTTCTGCAATGTTTAATTAAATTATGTGGCTAGAAAAAATAACACAAAATGCGAAAAAGCATCCGATGCGGTCATTAATTCATATCAAAAGGGTAATTGAAAACCGCATAAATTAAGCGAAAAACGCATTTTTTATAAATGTTCATTCCATTGGGAAATGTGTGTTCAGTTTTGACATTTGCCTGCATTATAGTTTAATCTTATTAAAATATTTATATTTATTTAAAATATGCATGCAATTTGTTAATTTAACTGCTGCTGTGTTTGCTGTTTTCAGTTTACTGTTTTCTGTTTTCCACATTTATTTATGCCACGAATTTTTTAATTGTCATCTTTGTTTTTTTGCACTTTTATTTACTATTTTTTGTTGCTTTGCCGCTGCGCTTAATTGCATTTTGCATATGAATTAATGAATTTTTTATCAGCGCACGCCTCCATCTACTCAAATATGCAATATAAGCTATCTCTCTTGCTCTGCCTCTCTCTCTCATCATTTATTTCATTTTATTTTATATTTTTTTTATGGCTACTGATAATAGAATAAATACAAAAAAAAGTCAAGCGCCAACCGCAGCGATTTTTGTTTTTTTGTTGTATTCATTTCATTGGATTTATTTGTGCTTTTTGTTAATATTTGTATTTTCATTTGCCACTGCCTATATTTAATTTCATTTGTGGTTGCACGCAAGAAAGAGATGCAGCTATTGTGGTGCAAGAGAGCACACAATAGTTGCATAAAATTTGCCTGTGCATATGCTAATTTCAGAGACTGTTTAACTGGTTCTCCTTTGAGCCCTCTTCTCTAGGCCATTAACAACCGCCTGATAAATGTGCGTATTCCTCTGTTTTGTCATATCAGATAGCTTGATCTTCTTTTAACTACATTCACGCAAATGTCCTGCAAGGACTAGGCACAAAAACAAAAAAAACATACGAAATAAAGGGTTAATTTTCGTATCGGTATCTGCTAGACAATGTTCTAGTTTCATTAAAATGCAATTAATATAGGCTTTCAGCACGTTTATGACATGGAAATGGAAAACACACACACACACACACATTTCAAAACATACAAAATTGGGGTGCGTCGTCATAACTAATACCAGGTAATACTTATATTTCTTCATAACTCTCCAACACTATCAACAATTACGCACATGGGGACGAGACATTTCATTAACTTTACATTAAAAGTAACATGTGAGAGGGCCTAAAAAAAAGGTAATGCAATTGTACAGGGAACTCTCGAATGAAGCGACCCACACACACACACACATACAAGTGCAAAGAGACTAACACAACTAAGTGTGTACATATAACTCAATCCATTAACGTTTTGATAAAGGATCTTTATGACGACACTCCAAGCGACGGCGGCAATCATCATCAGTAACAACAACAACTTCGACAACAGCAATTGCTTTGGTACGTGTCAGTTGGTAAGAAAACACACAACATACATAGAGTGAAAAGTAATTGTGTTTAAATGCGTTCACATTAAGCCAAAATGCAGTTCGAGCCAAGTCAGACAGTTTGGACACTCGCCTGGCCTAATTGCAGTGTATAGTATCTATCAAGGACAATTATTATTACACTTGTAATGCGAGCATTAATGGCATTATTAATGCCAGTATTCACTAAGAAATATTCCAACATTCAAGCGTGTTACTCAATTCCAATTTCCGGGGCCAAGTCACAAGTCAGTGCATACCAATATAGCTATAGCTATAGCTTTAGCTATAACTATAACTATCTCTATCTATACATACCTATCTCTATCTCATCTGATGGCGACTTTACGACATGCAAAGCCAAAAGCAAAACACTTTATACTCTCCCCTTTTACTGCCCCCTGCCCTCAGCCTCACCACCCCACTGGTATGAGGGGATGTTCAGTTCGGTTTCAGTTTACGACTTTTTAATAGTTCTCACATATTTTTTATAGATTTTTCTACGCCCGCTTTCTTGTGGTCTTTCCCGGTCTCGACTACTCTTCATGGTGTGGCAGCAACACGCTTTGATGGAAATTATTTGTTATTGTTGTTGCTATTTTGGCCAGCACATAAAATTGATTTCCTTGGCTAACTTCGAACGGGGTTCCAGTTTCCAGGTTCACTCGCTCGCTCGCTCGCTTGTCATAAAATTTATGTTTATGTCGTAAAATTTAGTTCGATTTTTGTGGCTGTTTTTGCTGTATGCCTTTTGATTTCATTGCATGTCATTGCAGCGCACTAAAAATTCAACTGTCTCTCTCTACCTCTGTGCCTCTGTTTTTCTCTAACTATTCCACTTGGACCACACCAGGTGTTGCAAAGGGTTTTCATTTCGCACAGACGCCCACGCGTCGTATACGCAATTTCACAAGCCCAAAAAAAAGTGAGAAAAGTAGATGAGAGTAAAAATAAAATAGAAAAGCAGGAAAGAGAAGTTGTCGCTTGCTGATATAAACAAACGACAGACATTTGTTTTTATTACACACCTTTTTGGTGGGCAGAAGGGGCGGGGAGGAGGAAGAGGGAGAAACAGTAGATTCTAGTTATTTTAATGCACATTTTGTAGGCAATTCCAAATTAGGCAATGTTTGCCAATGTTCTACTTGGCCCCTTTATTTGGGCCAAGTACTCTCAGTGCTACTTCTCCATCTTGTCAAGGTGTGCTACGGTTGGGGGGGCGTGGCATGCAGGGGGTAGGCGTTGGCGTTGTCGTTTTCGGATGGGTTTTCCCTTCTTCCTTTTTTTTCTTTTGGCTGGTGCAGGGTGGATGATTTTTCCTCTGCCCTGTACTGTTCTGCCCGCCTGTCGTACTTATAAAAAAGTAATTTTCTCATTTCTTGTTCTCGTTCGAGGCTTTTTGTATATTAGAAGAAATGGCTTTATTTATTTCTTATATGTAAGTGGCGGCAAAAGTTTTTCCCTGCCATTTTCTTTGGCTTTTCCTTTCGTTTCCATTTCTTTTTTTTTTTTTTTTTGCGCTACTGTTTCTGTCTGTTTTGGGCGCCGTTAAATTGGCAAGTTTGTTGTGCTAAGTTTGGGTCTCGCTGCTGGAGCACATAAATTAGAGACACAAATTAGAAATTATGTGCGCATTTAAATGTGAAGAGGAGCAACTCCCATATAGCCCTTAGTTCCAGTACCACTGATACTACTAGCAGCTCCAGTTCCATATGTCGGACCCTGTGCTCAGTCTGCTAATGAAATGGCTGCGTCTCTATAGCTGTTGCTGTTGCTGCTGCTCCTGCCACGTTCTTGGCCTTTTACTCAAACTCAATGAATATTTGAAGAGGCAGCAAAAAAAAAACCAAACAAAATGAAACTTTTGCCACGGCGCCATTTGGCGCTACAAAAGATATTTTTCCATTGAAAGCATTGCAAAAGGCAAAAGTTGTTTAAATTTAGCAACCGACACATGTGTGTGCAGTGGGTGTGGTGTGGGGGGAGGGGCTGTGGTGTGGGGCGGGGAGGAAACAGTGCGTATGGAAACCAACAAATATAATAAAAATTCAAGAAAGAAAAGTATGGGAAAAAAATAAGAGAAAATTAAAAGAAAGAAATAAAGCAGTGCCAGCATTCTGCGTTCTTCTGGTTTGTCATCATTTTCTTTTTCTTTGGTATTTATTTTGTTTTCTTTCTGTTGGACATGGGACAATTGCAGATGATATTGTCGGGGCACAAAGACAAGTTCAATGATCTTCAGAGTGGCAAAAATAATAGAGGCGAAAAGTTAATGTCTTTCACAACGAATGTCGTCTTTTTCATCAGAGCTCTTAAAATGTGTACTATATCCAATTAACTCACAAGATCTTTTAGTTATTGAATATACTATAAACCAGTCTACTTCGCAGTTATTTTAATATATATCTACCGCCTTATTAACCCGCAAAATCTTCTTGTTATTAAATTATCTACAAGTGATTTTACTTTCCTTCGACCCCCAACAAGTTCTTAAGTTCCTTCTCTCCTTCTGTACCTTTTCTGCTCGTTAGTCACACACCTTAGTTCGACAACTTCATTTCCTTTCTGTGGCATTTCATTTCTCATTATGCACTTCAATGTTTCCTTTTAGTCATCCCCACGTCCCTCAAATAACTTCGCTCTAATATAACTATAAGTTTCACTAATGTCGTTTATCATTAGGCTTCCCCCACCACTAAGAAAAAAACAAAAAAAAACACAAAATTATAATGTATTTACAAGAATGTTTTTCCACACATTTTCTTCCTGTTGACGCAAGATAATTTGCCTCGTTTGTCTGTGCTCCCATTACAAAATGTCAAAAAATTCCCAAAAAAAAAAAACGGGAGGGAAAAAAGAAAACTCCGACACGCCCCCAAAACAAGCCGAGCAAAACGCCTACGACACGCTCCCGAGAAAATTGGAATGCTTTGTAGGTGGCATAACAACATGGTAATGTTAATGCTGGAGTCGGATCAGGTAGTAGTTCATTCAGGTAGTAAGTCGTTCAGTTAGTTAGTTATGTAGGTGGTGCTGTGGTGCTCAGCTCAGTAGTGGTTCAGTGGTTCGACGGTTTGGCTGTTAGGCGGGTGGGTTTCTGTCAGGTGGTTACGCCCAGTAAAAGCGCATAATTTGTCATTGAATGTTTGGTTTTTGGACTGCGGACAGTGTGTGGCTTTTGGCCTGGTCAGAACGCAATGCCTTAATGTCTTAGGTGTTGCCTGTTTGCATAAAAAACTGTGTTTGCCACCCTCTTAACGGAACCGGAGCTGCTCTACCGTTTGAACGAATGGGCGTGTGTGTGTGGAGAGTGTGTGTGTGTGTGTGTGCGTGTGTATGTGTGTATATACACTTGAGATGTTGTTACTGTTGTTGGTAAAGCCTATTACATTTGTTGCTTACATTTAAAAAGCATTTAGTGCCAAAGAGGACGGGATGGCATACAGTGGCGGCCGTAAAAGCGTGTCCACTTGCTATCTCGGGTCGCAAAGTTCGCTACCATTTAATTCACACACATATAGCCATATAATTATAATTGCTGATAAA
Source organism: Drosophila acutilabella (assembly GCA_035046005.1). Lineage (NCBI taxonomy): Eukaryota > Metazoa > Arthropoda > Insecta > Diptera > Drosophilidae > Drosophila > Drosophila acutilabella. Next base: position 942,941 of record JAWNOK010000031.1, on the reverse strand, counting down.
TGTTTCATACTAATAAACACTTAAAGCGAACGAACATTCAGACGATGAAGCTAACGACGACGGCGACGCTGACGTCGGAGACGTGTGACGCTAATGACACTCGGCGTCGACGTCAACGTCAACGTCAACATCGACGACGCGACACGACGCTGGCATCGGGGCAAAAATGGAATGATTTGTGTGAGAGATTGCATGCTTCGCAGTGATTTGTGATTTGCGAGTTGAGAAATGCAATTTTAAACGTGGAGAACTTTGCAGTCTTGATAAGCCACTGTCATCATCAGCAGACTGCACTTTTTGATAGCTTTATTAAGAGTCCACTGTAGTGTGTTTATAATGTCCGTGTTGTTGTTTTGCTTCGCAAAATGGCGCTTCATTTATTGAAGTTGTCCCTCAATAAATGTGTTAATAATGAATAATAAAAGTCAAGAAGAACATGATTTTTTATGACTGACACGACCGTTGAATGATCACTGAGTATATAAAAACCAAAGACAACAAAAAATAGCCATACACACACACATACACTCATACTTTCTCGTTAAATGGACAGTTGTTATCAGCATATGGTTACTGTGTGAAACTGATAGAGTTTCAGCTGTGACTAATTTATGCGGCAGCTAGTGTAACAAGCGCTGAGAGTAAAGGGTGAGAGAGGGAGAGGCAAAGGCAGAGAACTAGAGAGAGATCATAACTATATTAAAGCGATAAGTTTCAAGCTAGACAAATTCAAGTCAAACCAAACCATGTAAATCGTGTCGTGGTTGCTGCTCATCATTTCTGGCTGTAGTTGCTGGTAGTGCCACTCCCCCTTCTGCCCCCTTTACAAATACAAAAGAAGACGAAAAAAAAGCCAAATTGTATATGAAAATTTCATGCCTCAAAACGTAGCAAAAGGAAGTTTGCATTTTGTCTGCACGCGGCCGCACCGCAACCCTCTAAGCTCATTGTTGTTGCTGTTGGTGTTGCTTGTTTGTCAACTGTGCTGCGACCTCTGTTTGTGGCATTTACCGCCCTGTGTTGTTGCTGGTGTTGATGATTTTGTTGATGTGCTCGTTGAGTTTGATGTCTGCAGACGCGCAGCCCTCTGCCACAGTGCTACAGTAAAGCCCCCACCAAAAAGCCAAAACGCACGAAGGAAAAAAAAGAGGAAACCTGGCCCAATCCCAGGTCTGAGAAATTCGATGCGCATTCTATTCATTGGCGTGTCGGTTCTAGAAATATGATAATGTGCCAGCAGCAAGAGCAGCAACAGAATGCGGCATGTGGCAAGGGGCAACACAACAACAGCAGAAGCAACCGAATATGCAACAGTCAGTTCGTAAATTTTGATTGTAAAACTCTCGTGTGCTAGGGGATGAAGATGTATTGCCTTTTGTGCAATTTGACGTAATGTTACATAAGCTCTCCTTTTTTGGACAGAAAGGGGCGACCAGGAGACAAGAGCAGCGACTTTTCGCTTAGGGTGATCATTTTATATGAAAGCGAATTTCTGTTTCAATTTTTATGAGCCAGAGCGAGAGGGCAGGAGCAGCAGCAGCAGCAGCTGGTGCCCCTTTTGGGATTGGTTTTTATACGTAGTAATACTGTTTCTATGTATTCATTTTTTTTTTGGTTTCGAATTGGGTTCGGGATTGAGTTCAGGGTGTAGATACGCACAACAAGATATGGGTAATTTTTGGCAGCCGCGTTAGAGTTTCTATTCAAAAGTTGTTTAATGCGTAAAATTTTAATTTCTGTTGTTGTTGTTGTTGTTGTGCCACGTTGGTGGCGGAAATTGTGTCAGCATTTTGACAAAAGAGTTAAAAAGTTGTGGGAAAGGCAGATGGCTTGAAATCATCAGATTGACTGATGCCAAGGTGTGAATGGTTATTTGAGTTTAGGGAGTAACTCTAAAATTGTTATTATGAATTTGTTAAATTACAAGCAGTTGAGTAAATGAATATTACAGTGAATACTTAAACGAAGGCTAGCAGACATAAATTCTGTTATGCAAATCTAGCAATTGATTCTTTAACTTCTTTTTAAAGTTTCCTTCTCGCATTTGCATAGAAAATCAAGTTTTGGTTAAATTAGTACTTCTAGTTGTTGTCTTTTTCTGTCTAACTATCTCACCCTCCCTTTCTCCCTCTCTCATTCTTGCCAAATGCCAAACGAAGCAAATGTAATTCTATTAAAAGCAACGCCAGAAAAATACTGCTTTTCTATTACAATGTAAGAGAGAGAGAAAACTCTCAGGCTCTCATGAGAAATTCTGTTGCACAGGGCCAGGAAAATTGTCTAATTGTGCGTGGTAAGATAACAAACAGCCGACGGCTAAGGCCAGATCTAGAGCTTCCTGTTATTGTCATTGTTATAGCCATTGTTGTTGTTATTGTTTTGGATGTTATTGCAGCCGTAACACATTTCGTCAATGTAAATAAGCAAAAATTGGTCTACAACAACATTAAAGATAATCGCCTTAGGAGCAAAAAACGAAAAGTGCACTTCAGGTCATGTCAACCGAATGGAAATGGTGAAGGGAAATTGGAATGAGTATGAAAATGCGACTGTGTGAATGGGCGGACTTAAAGCCGCATTGACAACAACAAGCTGCTTGCTATATTCACTCACACATAGAACCACCCCTTTGTGTTACTTTAAAACTGTAACAATTGGCAATTGTGTGGGTCTTGCGGCTTGGCGCGAAGGATGCGGCAAGGATAACACGCACTTCTGAGGCTGCCCCATGCCATGAAAGTTAATTTACGTCACAGAGCATTTTCAATCAATGTCAGTGGCAACAAAAAGGGGTTGAGCATTGAGGGTAGAGAATTGTTTAAAGAGAGACAGGATAGGGGAGAGAGAGAGAGGTGTGTTGAGCATTTGGTCGCCTGCTGCTCTTGTTTATTTTGATTTTCGCAGCTAAGGCAATCAAATTGATCTCATTTTGATTTGCATTTAAGCGACACTTGACGAGCCAAAAACTCTACTAAATGTAAATGTAAATAAACACTTACACACTGACGCACACACATGCACATATTTTTATAGTCTGACATTTGCTGACATTTATCGCCTGGTTTGCCTCTTTAATTGCGCATTAACTGTTGCGCCAAACGCTGGCCAGCGAGTTGAGTAGGGCTAAGGGGGAGAAAATACCCGTCATCATCGTAATTTTCATTTCATTTTCCATTTCCAAAATGTTTTTTGGTTTTTTTGTTTTTTTTGTTTTTTGGGCAGGTCACAACCCAAAGCTATACAAATATTTTTTAATTGAATGCATCGTTTTGTTGGTAAGCGCGACGTTGATGAGGGTGCTCCATAATTATAGGTCCCGAAGTCTTAACTCCAAAACTCGATTCGAGTCTAACACGAAACACTCAGGCACACAACACATGGACTGACTTGTGGCTTTCCATCAACTAATTGCTGGGATTATTTATTTATGGAAATCTATCTAGCCAAAAAGTCGTCGCGTTAACGCCCCAAACAATTTCTTTTTTTTTTGTATTTCTACTCATTTTTGATCGCTCCGAGGTCTGCAATTAAGTGAAGCGAGCTGGAACTAAGCAGACACTGTGAGATCGTCATGTTTCTTTACTTAAGATTAAATTTATGTATAAAATCATATGGCACTCTGTTACCATAGATCATTAAGCAGCTAGCTCTAAGTTGTACCACTCTGCATATCCTGTGATCTCTGCTAAGCTTTTGTAGAGCTATTATTAAAATCAGATCTAATTACAAATTAAACTCGTTAATTTCCTAGCTAATCAACTTTTTATTTTTTTAAGTTAATTACTGTGGGAAATCGTTTCAAAATTAACTCACTTTATCGATTGAAATGTTACTGTTAATTTTCATATTTTAAGAGTTTCAAGAGAAAGTTTACTTTAAATTTAATACACGTTTGTTTAAGTTTTCTGTCACTTTGTGACTGTCTTCTGACAATTGCCTGACCTCATAACTCACAACGATTTGTGAATTTACACACACACACACAGACTAGAAACACTCAAAAGTTGCTGAGGACACATCCTTGCGCCGCTTTTCTTTATGCTTTTCTGCGAAAAATTCCTGTCAAAATTGATAAAAATCACATTTTCCATTTGAATAACATTTTACGAATTCGTGCATAAAATTACGGCAACCCTCGACAGTGGTTGCTACCCTGGCCCTTGGCCCCAGCACCAACCCCCCTCCCAATCCCTAATACAGTGCCTGCCTGCTGTCCCTCTACCTACTCTCTATTTTCACTCACTGTCTTTGTGTGCAATGGAATTTTCTGCAGCAGCACCGAATTTCTTTGGCAACCAAATTCCTGACTGCCTTCTTCTGGCTCTGCCTCTGCTTCTACTACTTCTGTCTCTGTCTGTCTGTCTGTCTGTCTACTTAAAATGTGGAAAATATCTATTTGCTACGCCCGAAATACGCGTCGCAAATTTGCTCAGCTAAGGGAAACGAAGTGAACACAAAAATGCGGTGAAATTTTCTTATCGCCATGGCAAAACTGAAATTAACATTAAAATTTGCTCGCTGCCCGCAAAAAGTTATTCAACTGTAGATAATTTTCATTGAGTTGAAAATACAGCTTCAACTACTTACGACAATGCCAAAATTTAATTTGTCAACAAAGTAACTCGACGTGTGAATAAATCAATCAAAATGGCGCAAAAAACCAGCGAACTCTAAATAAATAAACAGAAAAAAAATTATGAAAACAGCTCGTAAAATGTGCCGCAAAACTTGGCTAGAATTGTTGTTGTCGGCGCACTTTAAAGTTTAATACTTATAGTATATATACATATATACATATGTATAGTGTTTTTTGCAGTAACATTTGACGTGAGTCCAGTGGATTGGCTTTTGGCGTGTGCAGCACGCCCCCTTTCCGCTGCCCACCCCTTCTTCCTCTTGAAAGTCATTGGCAAGACTTAAGAGCGCGTCATTTGGTCTATGGAGTATGGAGTACGGAGTAAGGCCCAAAAGTTGCGCCTTCCTCGAAAAACTAAACTGAGAAACTGCATTATCACCATGGGCAACACTCGAGCAGCAAAGAGTGTGTGTCTTTTTCGAGTGGTGTGCTTTTGTTGTTTTCTTCTTTTGCCGGCAACACTAAACACTGTAAACTAAAAACTGAACACCGAACTGGGTACACCGAGCACCGAGCACTGAACACTGAAAAAACACATAAAATTATTTTGCCTATCACCATAAATAATTCAACGTTCCGAGAGAGGTACGAGTGACTCTGCCAAGCATCGAGTTGTGTGAGCATAAAAATCTTCAAAAAGAAGCGCCAAGTGCGAAGTTATTGTTGTTGTTGCACGCACTCAAAAAAAATATTTAAAAAATAAAGTAAGAAACAAAAAAAACTGTGGCTGCCACACAACAACATTTTGAAGTGAAGACTGAAGAGCGAAGAGTTGGCAACAACTCTGCAACATGCAAAAGACAGGCAGTCTACGAGTGAAGCTTTAGGGCTGTCCCTAAGTATCTCCGAGTCAGACTCAAAGTATCTACCTATACATACATATGTGTATGTGTGTGTGTGTGTTTAAGCTTTAAGCCGCGTTACTGTTTATTCAAGTAGTTGTCTGCTCATGACTTTTGCTTCAAAATGCCGCACAGCAGCACTTCAAGCTGAAGCAAACAACATAATCAAAGAGCGACAAAGCGACAAATCGCCAAAGGTGTGAAGAGCTTACACTCTTACCACATCACGATCATGACAGTAGTTTTCAAAAACAAAAAAAAATACAAAATTTGAAAATATTATTTTAAGAGACACAAACAGTTTCCAAAATCGTTAAATCATAAATTATTTTAACTGCTTTTAAAGCAAACAATTCAGAGCACATTTTACTAGTTTCCTCTTTAATATCGTTTATCACTTTTATCCCATAAATCTAGTATAAGCTTCTGCTAAACTTACCAGGGTCTGATGTATCTAAGACAGGTGGCTGCTGTGATAATGGACCGGGAGTACTACCAGCGCCCGGCGAACGCGCGTCATCGTTCATTGCGCCTCCATAGGACAACGATGAGCTGGGCGGCCGCTAAAAAGATAGATGGGGATCGAAAGTATTCCGATTAGTACTGATAATTATATAATTTGCTTATTCTATGATTGTCATGCACAATAGAAAATAGATAAAGTTTGAGGCGTGTGTAGGTAGTCGATCAAGTTGTATATAGCATGCGTTAGGTGTTTGTTAGAATTAGTTACAAATTGCTTATAAATGTCGCTTTAAATTGACACGCCAACCATAAAATGAGGCATATAAAACTCGACATACAATCAATATAAAGTCGAAGACCAAGACCGAGACCCAGACCCAGTACAAGACCAAAGACCAAGACATCAACAAACGATTCAATGTCGATGTCGCTGACGATGTCGCAATTTCGATTCCGATGTCGATTCCGTTGGCGATGCCGCTGTCGATGTCATTGACTCTGTCCGGACTGTCCGGTCCGGTCCGGTCTGGTCTGCACGACTGTCAAGTTGTCAAAACTGCCATAGACCGACCATATAATGGCCAAACAAATGCGCCGGCGATCGTGGTCTAGGCCTAGACGACAACAAACAATCAACAACACAGTCAACAACAACAACTACAGTCGTGTGCAAAAATCTATAAACATATATATGTATAAACCTACATATATATATGTATATACTATAAGTTATCAAATTAATATGCAGCAGCTGGCTGTGACTCTGCCTTTGGCATTACTTCTACCACAGCCCGAGGAACTCTGGACGTCTTCTTCTAACTAGGAGTAGGAACCTCAAGCTCGAGCTCAAGCCCAACAGCCTCGTCATCTTTTTCAACGACAACGACGATGGCGGCATATTAAGCGCTCAGTTTCAATCCAAAGACCAAAAATGTCAATGTCCAGTCTTGCCTTAGCCATATTTTTCTACACTAACCCCCTTTCCACGCCCCTCTCTCCCCTCTACACCATAAAAAGTCTTTGCTCGAAATCGATCGGTAAGAGCAATTTAAATTCTGCTAATAACGACAAAATTTGTTGTCGCTCAACAAAGTCAACCAAATATAAAAAAAATAAAACGCTTCCACATTAATTTCATGCACGTGCATTAAAAAAATAAATATATATAAACAGATATAGATATGTATATACTGCCACTACCTCATCTACTCTGGCAATTTTCGATTTATTTTTTATTTTTGCCCATAAAATTATTATTTTCCCAAGCTCGTAAAAATTCTTGACTTTCGAATACAATAAATTTTCGAGTGTGCGTAGAGAAACATTTTTTTGTTGATTCATTTGGAATGCAGAACGCATCGCATGTGTTTTCGCTAAATATTTGTTAAATCGCATATTAATAGCGCCCTGCTATGGACAAGCCATACATGTGGGTGTGTGGGAGTGTGTATTAATTGAGTAGCCCTGCACGAAGGCAGCAAGATGTTAAATCATAGAAGCAGAATCAATGTCAGTGCAATGAACTGGGAAATGATCCACTGAGAGAGTACGGGAGGGGTTTAATAAAAGAGGAACAAACTATAACTTTTCATTTAAAGTTATTAATTTTTTTGAAACCAAACTTTTCGCACAAAAGTTGTCAAACGGATGTCTTGTCTGTGTGAATATTTTCTTGGCTCGTTGCCAATTTGTGTAAGCCACATTTGATTCCTGCCTCAACGCGACTTTCAATTTCAAAACACACACACACACACACCCAAGAGCCAATGGGCTATACAAGTATTAATAATTAGACACGTTGTCTGCATTTTAAAAATACGCTTTTTCTCTCTCCCTCTTCCTCTTTTATACCCGTCTCTGTTTATAAACTATAAGGTGTCTTTTGATAGAGGCATAAACAATTGTTAAGTCAAAACGGACACAACACGATTCGGATAAGCTTTAAATCTCTCATTGGCGCAATTGTAGCAATTGTCGTTTTTGGTTTTTATGTTGCTTTTGGCCAACTTTATGGGCTATAAAAAAAAACAGAATGAACAGAAAAAACGGGGCAACCGCAGCCTAATTTGTGGCTCATTAAAGCAGGCAAATGAAACTATTTAATTAGCTGCATAAAAACGAAAATAAAATAAAAACCGAGAGAGTTTTAAAAAAAAGACATAAATGAAACAAAGGGCTGCATTTTCCCAATGAAAACGAAACTTTCCTTTTATGAGCTGCAAGTTGGGATGAAACTTGATAGGTTTGTCGGCCTGGGCCTGGTACTGTGCCTGGTACTGGACTCTCTGGTGGACCCATTGGATTCCTTTTGGGTTCGAGTCGGTCAACTTTTCGAATCTTTCACACTTGCCGCACACACTTGTGTGTCGCTAAAACCTATTGAAATTGTATCGAGTTACGTGAGTTGAGTGTTGCAGATAGCCCAGTAAGACGCTTGCGGCCTGCTGGCGTGCCAACATGCGGCATGAGGCATAAGGCATGAGGCATGCGTCGTGCTAAATGCCAGTCGCGCTCCTTGAAAGCCAGCAGGACAAGGCCTGAGTAAAAGGATGTGGGACAAGTCCACTCGATTCAAGTCGATTCTGTTCAGTTAAGCGATGCGTGCATTAATTACATTTTCAATTAGCAAACGGGCAGGAAATTAAGCTATCGAATTGCCATTGGCACGACTCACTTGCCACATTCTGATCGCTGCTGTTACTGTTGTTGCCGCTTATCGTGTTGCATGTCCTGCGACAATTATTATCAAATATTAGTTTTATTTAAATGATGAGACCCGAGAATTGCTCGACTCCGCCTTCAATATTAATGAAAGTGAAGTCCCCCAGCCACAAACTGTAGTCGTCTCCACTCCATGCCACACTTCGCATCACGTAATGTTGCCTCACACCCCCAACAAAACACACAAATACACACACACACAGACGTAGAAAAAACTTTTTCACTTTGCCGTCCCTTTGGGTGCATTAAAATGATCAAGAAACAATTTTCGTTTACCTTTTTGGCGCTGTGGGTTTTGGGGACCTGCCACGTTTTCTGCTGGGAGATTTGGGGACCAGCCGCATGCCGCTTGCCACATGCCACATGCCACAAGCCGACTGCCAAATTATTTATTTATCAACTAAACGCAGCGTCAATAAGCAAAATGGCGTTTGGTAGCTCTTTAAATTTTTGATGAAACCGAACAACAAACAACGAACAACAACTCGACATGACAACAATTCTCTTGTTTAAAAATTTAAACATGGCCAACATTAAACAGCCACAAAATTGTAATACCAAACGTGCTATAAAATGTAATCACTCCCCCTGAAATCCCCCCATTTCTCCACCCCTTTCTCCATCCTAACAAAATAAACAACAAATTGTGTTTGGTCAAAAGTTGTTTTTTGTTTGATTGTGCGAACACTTCATTACTTGGCCTCGACTTTCTGCTTCTGGTCAACTTTCCAAGTGACTTGGCTAAGTCGGCTCAGCTGCCACATAATTGCTGTTGGCCGCGTGGCCTGGCGTGGCATGCCCCACAGCAGGAGAAATAGTGCAGGGTGTCAAAACATGCAATTTTCGCCAGATATTTCGCTAGAGATTTCGACTATATAATTTACTAGCTGGCAATCACAGCGTCGTCGAGTTAATCACTACAATCAACAGTTAGTCGAGCTGCCTCTCGCTGCGCCCCTGCATGCCACCCCTTCGTGCCACCCCCACCCTCCTGCCACACAAACACAAGCAAACAAATTCAACAATCAAATTATGGCAAACGAAGCAAACATTTGATTCTTTTTGCAGCAGAACTTTTCATCAGCGCGTGGGAAGAATTTGTTTTCCTGTGTTTTGGTTTTGTTCAGGGTGCTGGGCGGGCTGGGCATAAGGGGGCGTGGCAGCGCGTGTGCCATCTCAAAATAAAATTGTTGTTGTTATTGTTGTTGAGTATGATTGTTACTTAGACTCTTGCTAGTTCTCGCTAATTGCCCTGCAGCAATTTCCGCGTGCATTTGACATTCGAGCAATGGGAAAGAGATTTGGATTTGAGAATGGAAAGGGAAATGCGCGTGGAAAAGGGAAATGGAAAGAGGAACGGGTACGACTGAGAGACTGAGTGAAGTTTGTCCTAAGGCTAGCAGGGGATTAGGCCAGGCCTCGTTTCACAATTAAAAAAAAGGAGAAAAACTGCAGCTTAGCCGAAGGACAACAGCAATAATCATTGTCAGTTTTTGGTTGTGGCCAAATGAAGTTCTATTTACTTAGCCCAAAAAGTGGACGTGAAACATATTTTTTTTGCTCTAACTGTGTGTGTAAACACTTACAAAGACACACACACACACACAATGACAACCACAAAGCAGACAAACAACACTCGAATCCATATCCTTAGAACAAATAATTAAATCCTTTTTACATGGCCGCACAACAGTCAGCAAAGTTTTCTTTAAATGTGTGTAACGGTGTGTGTGTGTGTGTGTGTGTATGTGCGTGTGTTTCAGCTGTGGTTGCCTCAAGGGGAAAATTGAAATGCTCTCCCCACCAAGTTCTTGCAAATACCATTTCCAATCCGTATAAACCCCGTCGGCTGTTTATTTTGATGGATTTCATGTTTGGCATTGCCCGAGCACAAAAGCTTTTGTTTGTCTGTTTATGTCGTGTTCGTTGTTGGTTGTTGTTGCTGCTGTGGTTTAGCGCCCTCGAGCACAGCTTAGCCAAGAAACACAACCCCAATCTCCTTAGCCCCTTCCTCTGTTGCCCCACTCGCAGCTCTTGCGTTATTCTCAGGAATATCCTTTCTGCTTGAAATCCATTGTCAGACTGCGTTTCAGCTGTTTCTGCTTAATTAACGGTATATATGTATATATATAGCTGCTTTAAACCCCAACCATCCAAGGCACAACAACTTATGCCACTTGAGCAGTTGCTGTTGTTGTTGTTGTTGCCACCTTCTGTGTATTTAATTGCGCGCATGGCATTTAATTGTTTTTCAAATTTGTTCAAGTTGTAAAATGTTCGCTGAATGAAATGAAATTTGTTCCCCATTCATGTGTGTGTGTGTGTGGTATATGTGTTAGCGTCTTCACATATGTGTGTGAGTGTGTGGTGTGTGCCATTTTGTTTGAGGGTTGAATTTTTAATTAAAGTGGCTGGCATCGTAGGAGCATTGCTCCTTGCAACACCAATCAGACAGTCTAAAAGTGGGGGGCCAACGGTCTTAGCTGAGGCGGATAGGGGGTGTGGCACTGTTAAAAACAGTTCACAATATGGCTGTCTTTTTGGGGTTGCCCAAGCCTCGTTTTTCCAGCCACGACACGCAAATTGCTTCAGTTTTGCAGGCGCAGATACAATTGTATCTAGATACAAGCTTACAGACATATCAGCTGGCAAGTGCAGGCTATAATTTCAATCAAATTGCAAGTTAATTACACACAATTATACCACACACTCACACAGACACTCGTGAGTGGCAGCTTGTTTTGCTTAAATTATTTGCAGCAAGTCTGTAGAGAACTCAAGAGCAATTAATGATTAAAAGTGTTATTTACAAATTCAATTATTTAAAAATTTCTACAAAATTGCCTATAATTGTTAGCAAACAGTTAGGAAAGTACAAAAATTGTACAACGAAAGAATCTTTAATTTATGCCACAAATGCAACACTTGTATATAACAGAAGCACATATTAAATCATTAATATATGTGTTTAAGACATGTAAATAGTTTTTTAAAGTGCACAAAAATGTAGGGAATAAATTAGAATATATTAAAATGTTTCCCTTATTATTTTAAAATAACAAATCAGAGTTTGTAAGCAAAACTAATTAAATTACAAATAATTAAAACGCGTTCAATTATTTTCAATTTCTATTAATTTATTATAACATACGTAATAAACTATTATCAATTGTTATCACTTGAGTAGCATTTCCAAAATTGCCTAATTTTTTTCAGCAAGCTCCATAAATAGTCACACCGTGATATCAATTCACAAAAAGCACTCGTTAAATGTTGGTCAAGAAGTAAGAAAAATAAATAAATAAAAATAAATCGAAAACGTAAAGAAGTATTAAGCGATATCTGTTTACATTTGCAGTTAAAGGCAACTCGAAATAATCAGCAATGGGAATTTTTGGGCAGCTTTGCTATCTGTAATGGGGAATTGTTGCCTATAAACAGATATAGATAGATAGGTGGGTAAACTGACCATGGAGGAGGTACTCGACTGGCAACATGTTAATTTCGTGTAGAAGCACTTGACATAATTGTGCGACTACAACGGTTTGTGAGATCAGATGGAGATGGAGTCTCATTACTTATACGCAATGTTGTCTAACGTGCAACGTGCTTGCACATTCTCCGTCTCATTCTGCCCCGCTCTGTTTCACTCTGTCTCTTTTAGTGGCACAGGAAATCTTGTGTGTGTGCTGATATCGCATAGAGTCGAAAAAAAAGCACGCCCAAGTACAAGTCTGTGATTAAATATTTATAAGCTGATAACAAATTGAAGCAGGTACCGTAGGTAATAGCTGTTAGGTAGCTGGTAGCTGTTGTGCTATGTTACGTCTACCTTTTTGGAAATCTTGTGCAAACAAAGAAATTAGTATTTTGATAATAAAAAAATTCAGAAGCTACCTAAAATACAAGAGAACAACAACAACAACAACAACAGCATATAGAAGAAGCAAAAGAATGAACAAAGAAATATTAAATAGATAAGCAAAGTAAAGTAAAGTAAAGAGAAGTAAAGTAGACCTCCGAGCTGAGCGCACAATTGTGGCTCTATCAACTTATCATTTGTTTGACTTTGTTATTATGTTATACAAACAGTGGAAATGTAGTTTCAACTCCAGAAACGAATAAACTAAAAAGAAAACTATAGAGACTGAAAAGCCTTGAAGGTTTTGGGATGAAAATGGAGCGTTGCACGCGATTTGCATTGGGCAATGTTCACACAGAGTGTCAGTTGGATTTATCAGTGCCGCAAATCTCAGCTATCAATTTGAACTTTTCGCAAAGCCCAGCCAAAGGAGATTAACATGTGTACTACAGATAGAGACAGAGAGAGACAGGAGCACTGGCAGTGAGTGAGACAGACCGAGTGAGACTCGAGTGGACTTTGCACTTTTTAATTTTTAACTGACTGCAGTTGTTTGTTGCGGCTGCAATGCAAATAAGATAATTATTCAAATGGCATGTTTCACACAATTCCAAAACACACACGCACACACACACACAGACACACACACATTCTTTTCAAGTCCAGACCCAAATGAAGAAAGCTGCAGACACAGAGGAAAGACGGGAAATCACGAAAGGCAATGGAATCATTTTCTTGCCGGCAAAAGATATCAAGATAGCAACATGCAAATGCTGCAATGATCGCGCGAAATAGATTTGCATAAGCTGACAGAACGAGAAAGAGATAGAGTGACAAGGAGAGGGAGTGGGGTGAGAATGAAGATAGGCAGTGATATAGTTAGAGTGATGGGGACAGAAAGAGAGACGTCTGCTCTCTGAGCCTGCTTTGTTGCATGTGAGAACATTAATCGTGTAATTAATTTGATGCATGTGTATGCAAAGTAATTTCATGTAAAGTGTCACACCCGCCCGAGACCCGGCAACCGTCACCAGAGACCCGATGAGTACCGAGATCCGAGTCTCAAGACCCGGCAACAGTTTCTCAATTCTTTTTACATGGCGTGCCAAAGACAAAAATCAAACTACACACAATAAAAGACTCAAGAGACAAGCCAACAGGCAACAGTCTGTCCAAAAGTCCTTCCTGCTGTCCTCCTGTCCGTCTGTCTGACAGTGTCAAATAGATTCCGCTGGCTGATAGAAACGACAGCGCCATGGCATGAAGATTAGCCACATCGTGGCCAGGGATCAGCTCCAAGTGTACCCGATATTTGGCCAGATTTATAAAACTCAAGTCGGAACTCAGTTCATTTGCAAATTACGTGGACATTTCGTTGTCAGCGCCCGCTTTAGACATTTTCATTTCGTTTAGGCCCGTTGAGATTTTATAGATTTGCATTCCTGTTGGCTAAAAAGTTAAAGGAAAATAAAATAAACCAGGTTTCATGACATATGCAATGTCCGTTTGGTTAGCGTGCCAAAATCTCAATCTCTGCACACGATAAGACCAAAAGACCAAAGACTAAAGACCCAAGGTGTTTGGACATTTGGCGTTACCCCTTTCCCTACCCCTCTCTATCCCCTACACGTTCCCTTTCACGTGCTCTTATCGGTTTGCGCTCATCTTGTTAGCCAGATAAGCTGACATTTGAAATTAGCTTGGCCAAGGCGGATACATGGCCATAGACAAGGCATTACAAGGATTTTCAGCTTGTCTTCTCTCCACTCCGAAAATGTGCCAACTCATGCTATAGCTCATATACGATGTTTGGCTTTATATACACACATATACTAAGTATATATTGATATAATGCACTGATAAATGCCGCGGCTCGAAACTAGATCAAAAGATTCGCAGCCACGCACATTTCTCTTCTTCTTGTTGCTGTTACTGTTGCTGTTACTGTTGTTATTGTTATGGTCTCTTAGGTCCGAACTCTCTATAGAATGCCGAAAATACTTATACACTTCAGTTAAACAACGCCCCGAATCCCAACTTCAATTGCTGCTGAGTCATGCTTGCCGCGAACTTCAGCACGCAGTGTCGTATATTGTCTTAAAAGGCCTCTAAAAAGGGGGCGGCCAGAGGGTGCCCCGCCCCCAGCCCTGGCTTGCGCCGCATCAGACAACCCAAAGCTAAAACCTCAAAAAACTGTCCCATCATTGTGGATCAGGCGCAGTAGACTAGAAGACGACGTCGCCATCGTCATCGCGATGACTTGCCAAAATAAAAGTATAAAAATCATAGGGAAAGGTCTGAGCTGAGTAAGCCCAGCTCGCATAGACCCAGTACTGTGTTAGTGAAACTTACAAGGAGTTTAAAGCACCCTTTCTACTTTCTTATATACAGGGCACTTAGTACCTCTGAGTACTTAGTCCCGGACAACGTTTTTCCATTTTCATCCACTAGTAAATAAGTCAAAAATCACTTCTATTGCAAAAATCAATTAGATTTGCTCTTTCTACACCTCTGACTAATTTTGTCCATTTGGGCACAATTTTGGTGTCCAGGGAGAGTCGTAAAATTAGAAAATTTGATTATTGCCACAGAGAATTGTGATTCAGTTTAGACCACACCCACTGGACAGGCCCATTTGCATATTATCGTTGGGTCTTGGCAAGATGCTACCCCAGAAGAGCAAAAATTTCATTACCCCAAACCAAGTGAATGGTAGCAATGTTTAAATGAGTTTATTACGTCTTTTGGCGTTTTACCGTTAACAGCATTTAGCCAAAAAACAAAAAAAAAAACACAGAAGTAAAAGGGGTGCATCATGGGCGTAATGAAATTTCCATAGATTTGCATAAAAAGCCATCGAAACTCGACGCCCGACGCGTTGTCAGAGCGTCAGACTGTCAGACCGGTGAGATGCCCTAAATTAGATAATGTCTAAATTGGATTTAAAACACGCATTTTGCGGGTTTCCAACGGTTACAGCCACACAAAGTTGAGTCTCAGTCGGTGCTGGGTATGAGTGTGAATCAGTAGCACCCATTGAAGACCCATCGAGACAACATCAAAATAACATTAGAACCGCTTCAATTTTTTTTCTCTTTTTTGGTATTCCCATTTACATTTTTCCTTCTTCTCTCAACGTTTCTGTGTTTCTACGTTATTTGTTTACGTTGTCTGCGGCAGTTGAAGGGTTGCAAATGGCGGCTACGTCACCGTGATTTCTATGCAAATGCTTAAAAGTGGGCGCGCCCGCTATGGGTGGGCGGCATATATATGAAATTTGATTTTTTCAATCTTTACAGCGGAATGGGTAGAGGGGAGTAACTTAGAACGGGGTAGAGAGAGGGGTACTACGGTTGTTTGTTGTTGACCAGGCGCTAAAAGCAGCTACGTAAGCCAATTATGAAATGTAATCAAATTACCCTGCAGTTGCACTCAAAAGAGGGCGGGGAAAACGAGACCACGTGCATACATATATTTATACTTATATAAGTTAAATGAAAGCACATTACGTTTGACGTAAGCAAATTGATTATGCGCTTGTTTTCTAGGCTAACAAAAGATTAAACTATCGACAAAAATAATTTTTTCTTTTTAATAAATATTTGCCCAAAGACACGTAGTGCTGACCTTACGTTAAACGCAAGCTCATGTCGTAACAATTGATTAAGGTTCGAAATAACAAATACTTTTACTGATAGTGAAACAATATAACAAAAAACGTAACGTTAGGTCTAAGTATAGAGAAATAACAGCAACGTATAGTTAAAAGTCGCCTATAGAGTCAAGATAGTAGACGCAAGACAAACGTTACGTAAGTCGTAAGAAAATCTACTGACGTAAACACTAATTATTACTAAATTGACTACTTAAAGAGATACCAAGCCAAAGTCAACTCAGTTTGCGGTGAATCATACATAGTAACTAAACAATTCTTACGTTTGACGTAAGCAGATTGATAAACGTAGCACAGTTAAATGACAGTTTATAAAATAGGGTAATAAATGCAAAAATAAATGCAGTTTTTGATAACTCGCTTACAACGGACAACTAGTTCTTTGATGTAATCAAATGACGTAAAATTCATGAAACCGCGAGAGGCGTAAGAAATCAAATGCCACAAATTCTGATGCCAACACTGTTATGGTCACTCGGAAATTCTACTGGGTTTCTCCGGGATTCTCGTGGCCCTTTTTGCCATACATACGCAATTGGCAAGTTAATAAATTTAGTTGCCTGCCACCAAGTCGCACATGTATACGTGTGTGTGTGCGTGTGTTTGTCTGTATAGTGGACATTACGTAATTTACATGCGTTGTGGCATTTCAGTAGGTGCCTAAGCCATTTACACGTGTTGTCGCCTGGACAAGTTCATAAACAAAAGTTTAAGTTTTTGGAGGCAACTGATGGAACTTGAAGTTTTGATTGTGAGTTTGTTGTGTGTGGGTTTGCAAGGGTGTGTGTGTGTGTTTAATTTTGTGTGTGCTTGACTTTTTTGTGGCTGATTGCGTGGCATTTTTCACATATTTGTGCTGCACATTTCGTGCAAAACTTAATTATATTAACTGAGTTATTTGCGGCATTTGGCGCGCTCTGAGTTGGCCAGGCCAGTAACAACTTGGCCATGTGTTGTTGTTGCTGTCGTGGTTGTGTTGCTGTTGAACGACAGAAATTATGACAACTCAACTTGACTAACTGGTGTGGGCCACTGTTGCGGCCAGTTCCCTACAAGTTGGCCAACAGTTGTTCGCACCTAAATGGCCAGACAGACTGTTTGGCCAGTTGGACAGACTGACAGGCGGCGACAGACGATCAACAATCAACAACAACATAATTAAAGGCACAAATGCCCATGTCGACGGCTCTTGGCCAAGACTTGAAGCCAAGTTTTTGGTATGCAACGAGCTGCAATTAAAAATCAATAAAATGCGTGATTTTTGCAATTTTTGCAATGCAATTTGTAATTGCAATAATTAAAATGTTGTTGCCGCTTTTTCTTTAGTCTTATTTTGTTGCTCTTACTGTTGTTGTTGTTGTTGCTGGGCTGCTTAATCAAATTTTCACCTCAAAAAGCAACTGAGTCACGTTGCAAAGAAAACAAGGGAATGTGACTGAAAATGGGAAAGGAAAAAGGCAGGGAAACAACCCCTGGTCCACAAATAAAGCATTTCAGGCAATCAATCACAGCGTAGCATAAGCCACCCCTATATACCCTATATATTCGTCTGCCTGTACTCACTCAGGGGCGCAACAAATCGGATTAACTCGCACAGACTGTACCACCCGAAGTTCCAAATCAAAATCAAAACCAAAATCGAGATTCACGCAGGCGCACACACACAAACACACACACGCACAACAACAGGCTGGAGGGGGGTTAATTCTAACAATTAACTTTTGTTCTTTCCCTTTTTTTTTCTATTTTTTCCTTTTTACAAACTGTCGGTGGGCGTGGCTGTCGTTAGGCACAAAAAGTAAACCCGAAACGAGCAGTCACCGCCCGTTGAGTTCTCTTGATCTCATTGTGCGATCTCACCGCACACGTTTACCAACACTGTTTTGTTGTGTGTGGCTGTGCCAGTGTCAGCTTGTCAAAACAGCCATTGATTACACGTCGGAAAAGGCTATTTATGATAAGAGACGAGGCCAAACTGAGGATCACCTGCGATTGCTTAGCTTTGATTGTTACTAGTTTCATTTAGGATTACTAGCTAGCTAAAGGCACAGAAGCCAGTGCAACAAGCTCATCCAATACTTGGCCTCCATTGCGCAAATGAATAGAGATAGATAGAATAATATAAAGAGAGAGTGAGAGAGATAGAGAGAGGCATCGGTCTATGCTTTGCCACAGTCAATTGAAATTCTACGCATTCCGACAAACAACAAACAAATACAAATACAGCACACACACACACACACACACACGCACACTCAGGCAAACACACACATTTATAGAGAGAAATGCATATATAGAATTCTCAATTGCTTTCGCATCATTACGTCTGCGAACAATTTATTTTTATAAAAGCAAAACGAAGCGACGTCGCAGTCGCAGTCACAGTCACTGCGGATGCTGGCGTCGCTGCTGCATTTTCATTTTTCCGCTTTTCACGCAGACAATAACACCAACAACAACAACAGCAATGATCACGTTTGAAAAGTGCAGGAAAATTGAAGAAAAATACTGAGCCATGAAAGCAGCGTAAAGAAATCAAATAAATTTTATTGTATAAAAGCGCAGCAAATGCAACAACAGCAGCAGCAACTATAACAACAACAATCTGCAGCAAAAACAATCAACGAGTCTGTAAATAGTTTACAGTTGTGTTGTGCTGCTGTTGTTGTTGCCTTTGCGGTTGCACACAATTTTCCTTTGCGCTGCAATCGATCGCAAAAAAATTTGTTCGTTTTAGTTTTATTGTAAACAATTTGGCTGACGGCTGGCGGCCACAACCTGATCATCATCATTGTAAGCGTCATCATGATCATGATGAGGCCAGCTAAATGGGTGTTGAGTGCAAAGTGTTTGTCTATGGCCCCAGCTCCTCGCCTATCCCCTCCCAACTGGCAATCCCAAATCAACCCCACAGACCCCAATTGCATGCAACATGGCGTTCGATATTTTTAAGTTCTCGATCTGACGATTGTCGGTGTTAAATGCTCAATAATTTTCCTACATATGTATGTATTTGTATCTCTTTTTATTTTCATTCTTTTTCTACATTTTCTCATTTTTGAGCGACGATCGTTTACCAAATTGCATTGTCTTTGTGTCTCTCGAAATATCGAAATGATTTTGAACGCACACAGCGGGAGATATTGAATGTTGAATGTTAAATGCAGAATGCATCTTTAGCTGCTGCTTCGCGTTTTTCACATTTAATTTTATGTCTGTTGTATGTTTCATATGGCCTTGTGCACAACAACAACAGCAGCAGCAACAACAGCCAAAAAAGAGACAACGGCAAAAAGGAGATTGAAGTTTTTGGGGCGCACTAAAAATAAATATAAATGAAAATACAAAATACAAAATACAAAATAATAAAATGCGAAATACAAGTAAAGCGTTTTTGACTCCATTCGAGTGAAAGAAATAAGAAGGAAGATAAAGTTGGCCCTGTGAAGAAATCATACAAAGACTTTTAACTCGAGTCAGGGCCGAAAACTTTTTGATTTTCATAATTTTTGCGCTGACCACAAAAAAGCAACAACAACAACAATAACATCAGCAGTGACCACCACGAACGCTTCATGTTAACGACTTTTTGGGACTGGTCAAAGCTACAACTACAACAATAAAACAACTGCCTCAGGTCGATCGATTACACTGATAAAAAACAATTATATGAGCTGTAGATTATGTAATAAATAACAGTATAGAAATAATCATTTAACATAGAAAATGTAGTTTTATGATACAAATGATCCACATAAGAACAATTATTCAAATGAATAATATTCCATCATTTGACAAGAAATTACATCAGAATATTCAGGCGCCTTAAAGACTTCGGAATTTTCTATTTACGTAAATTATACTTTATGGAAAAGCTGTTTTCCTCTTTATAGAAACTAAAGATTTTTTATCAGTGTATAAAATTTCATCTCATTCCGTTCAGTTGGTCGTCATCATCATCTTTTCTACATTGTCTGCGTTTCCTTAACGTAAAAGTTTCATTTTCGTTACCTTTGCGCAGTGATACCGAAAGGCACATAACAACGAAATGAAATGAGACTTTGTCTGGGCCTTGTTCCAGGTGCTGCCTGTTGCCGTTGTCCAAGTCTAAGTCCAAGTTTCAGTCCCGGAATCTGGCAACAACAACGGCAACGTTGACTGCACCAAATGAGTTTTTTTTGGTTTTATTTTTTGTGCCCAGCCTCTGATGATTTTTGAATTGATTTGTGTTGTTAAATATTAAATTCTTATAAGTCATTTGCACTCGGTTTGGGTTTGGGTTTGGGTTTCGGGTCTGAACCACAGTCTGGGGCTTGGTGTGCTGTGGTGTGGTTTCTGTGGCTCCAAATGACAGACAAGACTGTGACTGCGACTGAGACTGCGATTGCCATTGCGACTGTTACTACGACTTTCAATGCAGCCACGCCTCACTGACCGCCCGCCTGCCCACATATATCATTTACACTCAAAAGCAGAGAGAGAGACACACAGATTCTCAATTCTCGATTCCCGATTCTCGATTCGCGCACAGCGGTCGGTCGATCCAAAAATGGCAATGGACCAACAACATCCAGAGTTAAAAACTGAAAACTGAACACTGAACACACTCTTGTCTTTGTTGTATTTATGAATACACATTTCTGGCGATATTTCTGCAGTAAGGGTGGGCAGGGGAGGTGCAGTTTGTTGGGTGCGAGAGGGCGTAAGAGGGGAAAGGGGGTAAGTTGTTGCTGTGTGGCGCGCAAATAACAAAATTATATTTTCAAGGTGTTCTTTTGCACATTTTTTTAAATTTTAATTAACGTCGTTGCTGTTGTTGCTGCTTAAAATTGCAATTCGCATTCGCAGCACAGCTGAATAATACGAACAACAAAAAATAAGGAGAGATGGAGACGGGGCGAGACAAAGGGGACAAAGGGAGAGAGAAAGAACGTAAAATCATAATAAATGTTTAACAAAAGTTAATAAGCTTTTCGCTTTTGCTTGATTTCATATGTATGAAGCTGTATTTTATTGTCGTTTTATGTCGTTTTATTAATTTCTTTAATGACTGCACCACACTCGAGGGGGCAGAGGGGTCGAGCGAGGGCAGGGTAAGGTGTGTCGAGTTTAAAATGAATCGGAATTATGGCAGTGCATGTGTGTGGCAATGATAAGGCACTTTAGCTCGTGTCTTCGCTGATTGCCATGAAATATGTGTGTGTTTGTGTGTGTGTGTGAGTGTGCGTGAGGCAGAGAGAGACTTAAACGCTTCTTAAGTCAACTTCAAGTTAATTAACCAGTGATTACTATAAGCATCTCACACTAAGTACACTAAAGTACACTTGGAAAAATGGCATACGTTTCCTACATTTTTGTATTACACAGTTATAAACTGCAAGTTCTGAGTATTAATTCTCTGATTTTTAAATCTTTTTTTCTTAGTGCTTACTAGCAAAACTTTCACGCCAGATGCAACGAAAGGCACCGAGAAAAAAAAGATACATTCAATAAACACTCACGCAGTGCCCAAATGGACTTTAAACAAGTGCCATGAAGTAAAGAAATTTATATATGAAAGCTTTAAGTAAGTCTCCGGTCTCTGGTCTCCGGGTCTCCCGTCTGCTGTCTTTCGTCTGCAGTCTTCAGTCTTTGCCTCTCCCGAGGAGAACCTCATAACAAGCGTCTACCATTCGACGCCTGCAGTTGCATTCATTACAAGCGAGGCAAAGGTTAACATGCAACGAACGGCAACGGCAACAGCAACAGCAACAACTGCTAAAAAGCTTAAATTTCACAACACGCTCGGCAGCAACAACAAGAACACCACCAGCAGCAACAGCAACAACAACAGCAACTTGCTGCAAAGAGGCACAGCATCAACGACAGCAAAAAGTGCGACGTTGTTGTTGTTCCTGCAGTTGCTGCTTCTGCTGCTGTTGTTGTTGTTGTTGCTGCTGTTGTTGTCGTCTCGGACGACGTCTCTCAACTTTTGCGTTTGAGCATTTAAGTGCCAATTAATAACAATTTTTATGAACCGAAGAAATAGTTGACAACACGGCATGGCATGGCCGCCAGTACTGTGATGCGCTGCTGTAGCTGTTGCTGTTGCATGCAACAAGCAGCAAGCAACATGCAACAGCAACATCAACAAATGTATGAGAGTTGCAGACGGCAGGCATGACAAACTAATTTGAAAGCCCATAATATTGTGCAGTTTATGAACAATTATTATATAAGTTTTATTAACCAGTCAAACGAACCCAGCAGCTCTTTAATTAATTTGTGATTTTTCTGCATCAGCAACAACGGCAAAATCAGCATCAGCAACAGCAACATCAACAGCATCAGCATTAGTCGCAATTTATGCCGGTCTTATTGACAGGCCAAAAAGCATCTCAGCTGCCAATAACTGTGTATGCAAAGTAGCAGAGGAAGTGGAAGAGAAAAGAATAGAGAGAGAGCGAGAGCGAGAGCGAGAGAGACAAGAGAAGTCTGACTTTGAAACATTTGGCGACATTAATATGATTTAATGCGTTAATTAGCACCAAGCAGCAGCAACATCAGCCGCCAACTGAGGGTGCAAACACAGCAGCAACAATAACAACAAAAACACTCTCACACACACACACTCAAACACACCAACAAGCGCAACTTGAGAGCATCATCTGAGGCGTCGCGCTTAAAACCCCAAAAAGTATGCTACGCGTATTCCCAAAATCCCTGAAGCGGATTAGTGTGAAGGCAAGGACGATGTGGCATGGAATGTGGCAATGGAGGGTGCGGTTTGCCTCTGGTGCCAACTGGTTCCTTCTCCCTTCCCATCTTCGTCCTCTGTGCATTGCGTAATTGACGTCAATTTTGTTTTCGCACCGCGCATACCAAAAGAGAACAAGGAAAAGCCAAGCCAAGCCAAGCAAAGTAAAGAAAAGCGCTGTGGAGAACATACCCAAAGTTGAGCCTTGGAAATCCAATACGACACAGAAAAATAATTTGCCAAATATAGAAAATTGTGTCGCTCGCCTATGGAATACTTCAAATTGTAATGCCCCGGGAGTAGCACAATAAACAGGAGCTACGACAATGCGTGCACCCAGAGAAAAGGGGGCGCAAAGGGATGGGTAGGGTAAAGTAGGGGTGTGGTTCAGGGGTGGCACTACGCTGAGCATCATATTTCATTTATTAGCAGGCACTGAAGGTGGAGAAAAGAACGCGTTGGCGGCAAGTTCGACAAGCATTTTTATTTATGCCCATAATGCAGGGCATATGCAGAAAAGGGAAGTAGGGCAGGAAGGCAAAAAAGGCAGGAAGGGAGCACGTGGAAGTCGCCCAAATGGGAATTGCCTTTGCCAAAAGCAAGAAAATTGCCTGTCTGAGCTCAAACTGAAAGTAAAGTGCGTCAAAGTAAAGTAGCTTAAAGATTTATGTGGACTTTTTGGCGGGCGTTTGCCTAATAGAATTCTTTTAGATGTACGAGGGAATTATTGGTTGGAGGGGAGAGTGGCCAAAATGTGTCAATATGGTCGCGTCTCGAGTTGCTAATGAATGAACATGAGCATTTTTAATGGTAATTAAAACACTAAGCCACAAGCTTATAACTTTATTAAACACGTTTGGAAAGAACAGGCAGCAAAATTATAAAACAATGTAGAAAAGTGTACAGTTGTTAATAACCTAAGTAGAATATTAATACTTGTTTTAGGATTGTATAATAAATAAAACTATTTTCCTCATGACGACTTAACCCAAAGATTTTCATCGAATTAGCTTTAAAGCTTCGCCAGAGTTATCTACGGTTTCTGGCCAAAATAACTCTTAGTAAGTATTGCTAAATTCTGTGCCTTGAACACGGCACGTGCGCTATTAAATATGCAATAAATTATTTTTGCTAGTTTCTTTTCTGTTGGCATTGCTAAGCCTGCAAATTATAGAAAATCCCAATGCGCAATCCCCCTTAGAAACCCCAACTAAGGCGCACACACTAAAAGGGGGAAACGAGGATAGAGGGCTAAGAAAAAGAGAGAAAAGTCAATGTAAGCAATAAGCTGGAACACCATTATCTAATGCTCGGCGCGCCATTGAGGCATAAAGCCCCCGAAACCGAAAATGTGCAGGCAAATCCTCATTCCCTCCATTCCAAAAAAAAAAGCAGAGAAAAAAGCCAAGTCCAATCCCAATCTGCTCGGCAAATTTGAGGCCCATAAGCGGCACAAATAGTGCGCAGGAAATAAAGCACAAAAAGGCAATAAAAATTGCCAGCCAGGCGGGCTGTCGACCAGGCTAAGAGTATGTAGTCTATATAGTGGCTAGAGAATGGGGCTAAAACTTTTGGCTGACTATTTTGTAGATGTTGGCCGCACTGCTTCCGGGCCAATAGAAATGCCAGCACAACAAACAAAAGCAGCCCCCTTATCATTCGAATATATATATGTGTAATGTTTGTGGGGGTCTATGGGGGTTGGGGAATTGGATGGGACTGGGGCTGGGGACTGAGATCTCTCTCAGTTTTTTTGGTTGCTCTAATGGCCAGCAGACAGACACTGAGACGTCGCCAGCAGCGGATTTAAGTGCAAGTGATTTATGTGCTCTATCATGTAGAGTGGGTAGTATCTGGGTGTGTGTGTGTATCTGTATCTGTGTGCAGGACACACAAAAATTAGCTGATGTAGACATAAATGCGAGATGAGAGCCAAAAACGTATGCGCCAAATTGCAAATGGCATAGAACAAACGGCAAACGGGTTTTGGCCACAAGTAAAATCAATCAAAAGTCAAACATCGACTTGCATTATATATGTTAAAGGAAATTCAATTACAAGTGGTCAGAACCCTTTGATATTTAACCCTCTTATAGAGGCAAAAAGGCTTTTAGTTTCGTAGGCCTGCATGTGAAGGTCTTAGTTCCCGTTTAGATGGATTAAATTACAATTTACAAGTGGCCAATACAAGTTAAGCGGGCTTAAGTGCTGCTCCGATTCCGATGAACCCTTCCCCTTTTCAGTTCCCCCCCCTTTGACCCTTGTGGTCGCGAACTAAACCCCTTTGCGTGCCAATACATCGATGATAATTGAAAGACCCTTCAAAGGGACCCAGAAGGGGCGAATGCGGGGGAGTCACTTGGCTAATCGAGTTTGAAACAAGCGTAAATTGTCCTTTTGATATTTGAGTTGACTTCAATTGCATTTGCGGTGCAAAGTGCAGCTTGGCAGCTTTGGTAATTAACGGTAATTGTGCGCAGGCAGCCACGCACTCACACCAACTTGGCCAACACACCAACAGTATGGCTTCCCTCAAGGGAATGCGAATGGAAATGTTGCCGATCGCCTCTAATGTGCGCTAAGCGCTCTCGCCTGCATTTGCCTAATGACCAAGCGGACTTTTTGTATAATTTTGTAAGCTTTTAAACCGATTTGCAGCTTAGTCCGAGCGCAAATATTTCACAAAGAAAAAAAACATTAAAAAATAAAAGAAAAACAAAAACAAAAACGAAACCAAATGTTTTCAGTGGAAAAAATGTTTTGAGGCAAGTCCAAAGACTTTTGCAACTGCGAGGGAGACAGCGACTTTGTTCAAAACTCAGACTCAGACTCAGATACTTTAAGCTATTTCGGGTTGAGTTTTTTGCGGCATTTTTACGGCATAAATTTCCATTGAATTTGCCAGAAAAATAAAAAACACACTCACAAAAAAATACTCTAAAACAAGTAAGACAAGAAAAAAAGGTTATCTTCGGCTAGCCGAAGATTGAATACCCTTGCAGTCATGCACATTGCGTTAATTTTCTTTCAATGACCGATTGCTCCTATGGCAGCTATATGATATAGTAGTCCGATCTAGATGAAATTTGGTGTACACTAAGGACTTTATGTCAAATGCATATGGAGCGAATTTGGTTCAAATCGTACAAGAGACACAGAAAATTTTCATACTAAGCATTTTCAACCGATGGTTCCTATGGCAGCTATATGATATAGTTGTCCGATCCGGATAAAATTTGGTCGGCAGATGGATAATGATAACAAATGCGTATTGCGTGAATTTGGTTCAAATCGTACAAGAGACACAGAAAATTTTCATACCAAGCATTTTCACCAGTTTTAACCGATTGTTCCTATGGCAGCTATATGATATAGTGGTCCGATCTGGATGAAATTTGGTTTGTACACGGGATTTTATGCCAAATGCATATGGAGCGAGTTTGGTTAACATAGCTCAAAAAAAAATTTTTTTTCATCCGATTGTTCCTATGGGAGCTATATGATATAGTGATCCGATCTGGCCGATTTTAACAAATGTTCTGCGTGCAAAGGGAATACACATGTGTACCAAGTTTCATTAAGATAGCTTTAAAACTGAGAGACTAGTTCGCATAGAAACAGACGGACAGACGGACAGACGGACAGACGGACAGACGGACAGACGGACATGGCTATATCGACTCGGCTGTTGATGCTGATCAAGAATATATATACTTTATGGGGTCGGAAACGTCTCCTTCTATGCGTTACAAACTTCGTGACAAAAACAATATACCCTCTGCAAGGGTATAAAAAGTACAGTCGAGCACGCCCGACCGTAAAATACTCTCTGCATTTTTTCGCGATTTAATTATTAAAATCGGTCTAGAGATATTACAATGTGTAGTACTTGCATTAAAACACGTTGAAACAAAAACAATCTAAGCATAATCAAACATACATCTGTTTGTCTGTATGCGAATACACATACGAAAGGCAATATATGATGTATATACATGTATGAATGTATGTGTGTATTCAGCGCTGCCAGCGACTGCGGGCAGCGCTGCCGCCACGAAAGCAAACATGTGCTTGTATGTTTCTGTCTCGCTTGCACTCAAACATTGATATGAATGCTGCAGCGCTGCCGTCACATGTGCTTGTATGTTTCTGTCTCACTTGCACTCATACATGATATTGCATTCAGTTATCAATATTGTAACGCTTCTAGTTTTCTTGTTTATAGTGCGATTTCAATGCGCCTTTCAGGATAGTTTGATATAGTTAGTCTTCACACGAATTATAAATTACAATACTGTACTATATAAAAGAATGCCTAAAAAGTTGAGAATTACTTTTATTAATTGTGGGAAAACGGGGCGTGGCAGTCCAAAAATTTAAATGTCAATGCATTTACGCTGTCACTAGCAACCTCCATACCAAAATTGGTGATCCTAGGTGCAATAGTTATTGAGATATTCGCCCAAAACACCAATTTTTTCCGAGGTGTGTCTAGTTTTTTGCTCATTGTGGGCGAATGGGGCGTGGCATCGAAAAAAAAAAAGATTCTTGTATTGACTGACTAAATATGTGATCGATTGAGACCAAGCTCGAACTTGTAGCTCTTACCATCTCTGAAATCTGTTTGTTCATACGGACGGACAGACAGACAGACGGACAGACGGACAGACGGACAGACGGACATGGCTATATCGACTCGGCTTGTGATGCTGATCAAGAATATATATACTTTATGGGGTCTGCCACGCCTCCTTCTGCCTGTTACATACATTTTCACAAACCCAATATACTCTTGCAGAGAGTATAAAAACGATATAAACGCAGCGCATTGATACTTTGTGGCTAAGCCAAAAGGTTGACACAATCAGGTAGAAGTGAGCATATAGAAAGATATATTTAGAATTGGGTACTCACTACAACAACAATGATCAGAAATCGCGTTCTTTTGAAGCCGGCGGCTGCCGTTTGAAGCAACACTTGACTTGAACCATAGATGGAGCACATTGAAAAAAAAAGTAACAAAAATCAAATTAAAACAAAACGAAAACGAAAACAACAAAAAATTCATTAAGATTTCATTATTTGCCAAGCATTTTATATCTTTCCCATTTTTGTCGAATAGAATTCCAGGAAAAAACAACAGCAATGCGAGTCTTCATTAATAGTTGATACAACTATGAATGAAAAATTAGAAAATACTTGGAGTAAAGAGCATTTTAAATTCATTACAGTTATATGGGTTATAAAATAATTCTCTTAAACTTAGCTTAAAATGTTTAAAGGCCTTGGGATAAAGTTTGAGATTAAGTAATCCTAATTTGTAATTGTTTAATTATGTTAAAATTGAAACTCAAAAGCCAGAGACGTTAGGAATAAATGTTTATATATTGAATGTTTTCTTGACTTTGAAAACTAGTTTGTTATAAGTATTTGTAATCACTCCTATTCGTACACTGGGAACTGGGAACTGAGAACTGGGATCAATGTGAATGGAACCGTCACCAGCGTTGTCATCGTCACTTTGGCATGTCTTTTCACGCCAATGGCCAAAGGTATCGCATTCAACGCTTTTTGGCCTTCAATACAATTCCCTTGGCGATCGCAAAAATCGCTGAAAGTTTTGTATTTGAACGCGACTTGAAACTCAACAGCTCACAGAACAAAAGTCAAGTAAAACCACCAAAAAATATAAAATAAAATTAAAGAAAATAAAACAAGATCAGCCGTGCCGCATTTAAAAACTTGTCGAGCTCATTGGCAACTGCATTGAAACATTAGCAGTGATGACATTTTTGCGGTCTCTTCTGCTCATTCTCCCCACTGTCCAGCTCAGCTCTACCAATGCCTCTCCTACCTTTGGCTTTGGGTTACCGCTCCCGTGTCTGTGATGCGTCTGTGCTGATTTTTTGGGCCGTTGGCTTTTGGATTTTTGGCGTTTTTTGCTTTGTTGCTTGCAAGAAATTCCTGACAACGCGACACTTCATACATAATAAAAGTGGATCGCCGATCTGCCAGTTTTGCCATTCGAAGCGTTGCCGCTCGTCAAATGAGTCAAGAAAAAAAGTCGCCACGATCCGATTCGATCCGATCGGTTGCACATTGAGCCGGGGCTTAAGCATTGGACAAACGCTTCTTTCCAGACTTGAGAATGAGTTTTTTTTTTGGGGTTTTATATTTGGTTTGGTCCGACGTCTTTGTTTTGAGCCACCACGGCGGCATTTGTAGGGCTTTCTTGGTTTATTAATTGTAGCCTTAGCCTTGGACTTGGTCTTGCTTATTTTGTTTTTCTCCTTATTTTTTGGTTCACAAACGAATGCACAATTTTCGGAGCAGCCGCCTTGCGGTTGGGAGCCTCAGACAGTATGACGCTCGAAAGCCACAAAAAATTGTGTATGAACGTGTGTTTATGTGTGTGTGTATAAGAAAAATCCAAGCGGCTAACTCGATCTTGAGGTGAGAGCACGGCTAATGAGCCTGGCCAACACTGAGCATCCTTTTTCAGCTTTGTTTTCTTTTTTTACTTCTTGTTCTTTGGTTTTGTTTGGGCCAGACAAACAGACACCCAAAACCAGTTCAGTTTCGGCTTTTTGACTTAATGCCTATAAAATTATAGGTTACTCAAGCACCAACTGGAAAATTGTGTGGGGCGTTGCTCAAGAAATTAATACAAATACAGGCTGGCAAACACGAAGCATTTTCTTTTTGGTTCTTTGAGGGGAAAACACTGAACCCGAGAGCGAGCAACAAATACAAGTAAATACCACCAAAACAAAAAACGAAAGAAGAAAAAACGAAATAAAATCTAAGAGGCAAACACGCCCCTGGCAATCACGCAAAATGCCAAATTACATGTAGCTACCATTAACAGAACGAAATCATCTAACACGCAGAGCCTCCAACTTGGCCCAGGCCAAACGGCAAACAAGAACAACAACAGCAACAACACAAAAACCAAGTCATTTAAGGTATTTTTCACATAGCCGCACCCGGGCAGAAACCTGGATTTAGACCTCGTCCAGCTGCCACCAGAGCAATATCTGAGCAGCAATTTGATCGGAGCCCAAAAGCCAGTTCGAATGCTCAAGTTTCAGGCACAGCTCAGCACACGCAGCAAGATCAGGCAGGACAGGGTTGGGCGACAGCCAGAACTGTAGTCGTGATCCTTAACTGTCGTCGCCAGCCCTTGACACTTGACACTTGAACTGCGGTGGGGGTGTTGGAGAGTGAAGGCGGGGGTAGTTTTCCTAAGCGGCTTACACGTGCCACATCCATTGACAAAGTCAGCATATTCAGAATTCCATATGGCTGTAAATTCTTAACAAAATAATGTACAGAAATGTAATATGAGCAATCAGCTCTGTAAATCGATATCATTTATATACATATGTGAGTTGTGAGTCCTGAGTTGAAAGTTGAAAGGTCACAGAATTCGCGTTTTGTTCTTTACACACACTTCACTTAATAAAAAAAACTTTTAATAAAAGACTCATGTAATCACATAAAGCCCACAGCCTAGAGGCTAACTCTCTGTCAAGCTGATTATAAAGCAAATGTTGGTTACAACTTGGCTTTAAACCGCAGAGAGAGTTGTTAGCTTGATGTGAAAATTGAGTAAAAATGCTGAAATAGAAAATTGAAAAGAACTGCCCAAGTGTTGAGAGAAGTTTCGAGTTGTGATTCCAAGTTTATCCTCCAGGGCTCCAGCAATCAGCAGGCAGTAAGTTGGTTGATCATCAGCGGTTGTTGGCCTAAATGCGTTGACTTAAAAACTAGAACCTCAGTTTTTGGCAAGTGAAAAAACATTCTTTGTACTTTTCAAATATACTTTTTTTCATATATTTATTGGCTAACTCTTTAAACGTTACTCTGTAGTTGTTGTTTCTTATTCTTTTCATTTTTGTTTTGTTTGTTATTTTGTTTTGTTTTCATTTAATTATATTATTAGTATACATATAAATAATTAAAAATATTACATTAAAATGTATTCGTATATCGTATAGAAGTTGCTGCTTGTTGATTTTTTCTTTTCTTTAATGATTTAATTTAAGTTTTTACTTTTTGATTGCGTTTTCTTCTCTGCTAATTTTATCATGTTTCTCATTTTACAATTTTGCTAAAAACTAAATAAAATTTGTTTCGTAAAACAATAATAAAAAAATGTATGCACGAAGACAAAAGAACTAAACTTTATGTATTTTTGTTTTTTGTATATATTTTAAAAATAAAAAGCGAAAAGCGTCTCAATTATTTTTAAAATATATTTACGTATATTTTTTGCATAATTTTCTTTTTATTATTATATTTACTTTGTTATATTTTTATAAAATATCACCTAAAGCAATTACGTATTTCAGTTTCAGTTTTGTGTTTTTCTTTTTGTTTTTTTTTTATTCATTTTTGTTTTAGTTTCGTTTTTACAACAATAAAAAATTTGCGCATTATTTGCAAAACATTCAATACTCAAAACTAATTATAAGAAATTATTAAACAAATGTGTTCAACAAAATGCAAAAGCTTGCAAAAATCATAGGAAACAATTTGTTGCAGACAAATTTACAACAGTTTTTTTGTTTGTTTTTTATTTATATTTTTTTAGCGGTAAATTTGCTGATTTTTATATGATTAACTAAAAAGCAACTAAGATCAGTTGGCCACAGATTTATACTAAAATTACATTATAATTACAGCAATTACTTATTTTTGTTGCTTTCATGTTTAGCATTTTTATGAGACAAAGTACAACAACTATTCGTATTTTTTGTTTCCTCTTTTATTAATTAATTGTTTTTAATTCTTTTTAGTTTTTTGTGTATTCTTAAGTTGAAAAAATAGTACAAAAGCTTTGACATATTCTCGTTTTATATATTAATATTTTAGTTAGTAGGTTGTTGCCTGGTTTCTTTCACTAATCAACCATCCGGTTTTATGGTCTACTCATAAAGTGTAAGTAAGTATACAAATGACTGCCCATATAGCTGGAACTGCAATCAAGTGCAGTTCCATTAAGTACAATGTTTGGTAGTATTTTTAATTTTGTTTTTTTTTTTTTAATATATATATTTTATTTTTAGTATGCATTAACTGAAGAAGGTTTGGGTAGAGAATATAGCGATAGAGATAGAAGTGCCTAGAGCTGGGAAGAGTTCTTTCGGAAATTAGTTAAGATGGGTAAACATAGAGTTTAAATTTTAGCTTAGCATACATATTAATACGTATCCTTCCGTTACGGATTACTAAGAACTATTTAACGTACATTTAGTTAGACCGCTATAGTATACATAAAGTTTTTCGGGGAACCCATCAACAAAAGTAGTTGCAATTGCATCTGATCTACATTGGGTAGTTGGGTTTCTTTTTTTTAGATTTTTGGGTCTAGTCTAGTCGTAAGTTTGCTTGGGATAGTATGGTATCATCTTATTTCATCTCATTCATCTTAACTGCTGTTTTGAGCACCAAAAGCTGCGCTGTTTGCTACGTATATCTTGTTATTAATTATTAATTACATTTATTTATAATAATAGTATCGTTTTTAGCATTTTACGTATTCACTTGTATAGTTTAAAATTTTTTGCTTAGTAAATGCTTACTTGTATTAATTTTTTTTTTTGTTTGATCTTTTTTTTAGTTTTTTGTATAACCTAAACAGTATCTCGTTCATTACGTATATCAAGTTAAGTTTCGCACGGTTTCCAGCTCATTTAAAATGTCATCGTATATGCGCGTTTCAATTCTCAATTAATTAAATTAACTTTAATCTGTATATATTTTGTTTTTTATAGATTTAAATTTGTAATAAACAATAAAAGAAAAACATATGTTTTTACTTTATGTTTTATTCGTATACTTTGCATTTGAACTCAGGTTGATTATTATATCTTTTCATTTACGTATATGAGTTGCACTTGGTTCTCGATTCTCCCTAAGAACGTGTCGAAATAAGAATTGGTAAAAAAAAAAAATTTAAAAATGTAAACGAAAAATATTAGTTAAATAAAAGTCTAACAAGAAAATTATATCAAATTGTTTTGATTTTTTCTTTTTCTTTTGTTTTTTCTTTGTTTTTTGGCAAGTTCTTTCAGTGTTGTAAAACACATTGAAAAAGGACGTATTGAAAAATCGTATACTTGTTTGCTGAAGTGAATGAATTGAAAAGCCAAACAAAATGAGAATAAACTTTTCTTTCTTCATAACATTTGTTGTTGTTTTTTTTCCTTCTGTCAACTTGTAAGCAGCCTAGGCTTGATTCGTACATCTATATGCTATAATATAGGTTTTATAATATAGGGTTTTCTATATGTATATATAAAGAACTTTTCTATGCGCGTAATCTGATCGGATTTCGGGTTGGGGTATAGTTTTTCCTTTAGTTAGTGTTGTGACACAACCACCCACCCACATATACACTCTCTCACACACACGGACACACACTCACTCACACTCACACACACGTAGACAGGGAGCAAGTTAAAAGTCCGCTTCATGCTTGATGCGATAACTGGCATAGGTTTCTTCCAGCGGCGCAAAGTCTTGCGAGTGGGGCTGTGTTCAAGTTCCAAATTAGATATATTGGCACAGAGTTGTAATATAGAGAAATGGGCTTTAGATATCATAGATCAAGTGTTGATATTGTGTGCTTGTTTGTGTTATCGATATTTCTATCGATTACTGTATCTATGTCTGTGTTTTTTGATTGGGGCAGGGGATTTTTGGGCAATATTTACAAGTTTACAAACTCAAAACGATAACATAACTATATAGGTATATCGAAAGTTATCGGAAGTAATCGGCGCTTGACTGTGCAGACCCGCGGAGTCGAAGAGTCGCAGAGTCGACGCCATGCATATTAGACTAACGCTCATATCATAATATATGTATATGTATATATAAATACATACATATATATTTGTAGATATATGTATATAGTTTCTATATAGAATTATGTGCATATGTAAATTGTTAAAATTGGTTAGTTTTGGGTTAGTAAACTTTCTTGTAATATATATATATATATAGTAGTTTAAGTATTTTTTTGTTTGGTTTTTTTGTTTTTTGTGAGTGTTAAGTGAAAATAATAGAAAGTTGTTAAATGTTTCTTTTTTAATAATAATTAATAATATATTGGCGAGCTATATGGGCCTCTTGCAAAAACGAAGTACTGGAACTTTTACTTATTTTGTTTTTCTCTTTTTCTTTCTTTTCTTTTGCATATTTTTTCAGATTTTCATAGATTTTTCTTTTTAGTTGTTGGTACTTTTTACAAATTAAGCAAATGTTTGCGCTAATTATTGTTGCTCAGTTGCTGTATCTTCTTCATCATCATTATCATCATTTAAGTAATTTACAAGTTGAATGCATTCTATTCTCGTGCGAGAGCACAAAAATAAATAACATGACTTTTGTTTTTGAATTACTTTTAGTTTGTTTCTTAGTTTTTCATTATTTTGGAACTTAAATTTATGGCTCTCTTTTCTTTTTACTGTACAAAAACAGACAAATTCGAACGGCCAAAGCATCGACAGCAGCAGCAGCAGCAGTGGACACCAGCAGCAGCAGCAGTTGCAGCAACATCGGGATATATTCTCTGTTCAGTTTCTTTTTTTAGGAGCCAGTGTCGCCACCTGGCGGCCGCTTGGAAGCTCGTTTGTAGTAGTAGTTGTTGTCGTCGTTGTGTCGTGGGTTTTGTTGTAGTTGTTGTTGTTGTGTGTGTCGGTGCGGTATTGCGTCTAGTTGTTGTCGTTTTGGCCGCTGGCGTTGAGTCCTTGTGTTGTAACTGTTGTTGTTGTTGCTGTTGTGTCCCATGTTGTTGTAGTTGCTGTTGTTGATGTCGATGTTGTTGCTGCTGCTACAGCGCTCTGTTGCTCGCTAGAAATTTGCTTGATCTTTCGCTTAATAAGTTTGCTTTCTTGTACTGTATATGAATTAATTCTCTTGACTAATTTACAATGTGTGTGTGTTCTTGTTCTTGTTCATAATTACGTACAACTTCTTCTGCGTTTTGATTGGATTTTATTCATCAATATTTTTTTTTGTTATTATTATTATCATTTTGTTTTGTTGGTTTTGTTGTAGTTTTGCAAAATTAATTAATTTTACTTAATTTCTTATGCAGTTTCGCAACATTCTCATATTATTATTATTGTTCATAATAATTTATGATTATTTTTTATATTTTTTCTTTTTTGTTTTTTAGTTTGTTATTATTATTATTGATTCATTTAATCCCAGGGCATTGTGAGCACCCGCTTCGTTTTTGCAAGAAGGTCGTTATCGTACTACGAACATGGGTGCACCACCGCATTGTAGCTCGCCAATATAGGACCATGTGCTCCCGCGAAGGGGGTACTCACAACGTCTGGTGTACTAGCTCCATCGGTGTGCGATGTTGAATCGGCATTACTTCTTCCTTCACCATTTGCTGAACCTAATTCTGGTGGTTTGGTGGTGTCCCGTTCGTCAATCACTAAATCTATTGGCATTTTACCCTTTAAACATGAGATATATCGATGACAGAAATTATCGCATAGTTCATGCACCTGTAAAGAGAGAAATCCCCGCAAAAGACAGAGAGAGAAGAGAAAGAGAGAGAAATGTTGTGTGTGAGAAGGGCAATAAGAATTTGCTTAAATAACTAATAGCTTAAAATTAACTAAAGTCAATTCAACTGCTGAACTATCGATAGCGATGGTGTCTTTCTTTTAAATACTTAAATCAGCTTAATAATGCTAATGCTAGTCTCTTAAAAATATTAAAATATGAATATGAATATTTATATTTACAGTCTTTGGTATTTATAATGTTATCGATAGTCACTTAGCTCATAAAATATTCATATACTCATAGTTTCAACATAATCTAATCAAGCATTGCAATACGGTCTTAAAGTCACACAATCGGGACTTCATTAGGCATTCTGTTTCTCTACAGTAGGACAGACAGAGACAGCTGCAAACACTTAGCGCCATTGCATTCTTCATGGCAACAGCAACGACAGGGTTAAGTAAGAAAGAAAGAAAAAAAAACTGAAAACTTGTTTTGCTCCCGCTGCAAATGGCATGCAAATTGCTTTTTATGCGTTAACCCAGGCCTGACTCTCGTCTGGACTTGGCTCTGAACTCGGCCCAAGCAAATGGTTGATGATGGCACTCAAAAATGGCGTAGACAACGTCAGCAACAACGACAACAACAATAACAACAACATCGCTGAGCTTAGAAGGTGTACGCGCTTGCAGGCGATAAAAATGCGAAGCCGACAACATAAATATGCATAGAGAAGCTGAAGCTGAAGCTCCGGCTTGGCTCTGTCCGGCCAAAAGCATTTGGTCGAAAAGGAAGTGCTGGCCAGCCAAGTTTAGCCGCAGGGCACACTTTTGAGCAAGCACCAACAACAGCAACACAACAGCAACAACAACAATCAGCAGCACGTGCAACATGCAGACGAACGCTGGCGTCAGCAGCAACAAACGGGCCAACAAAATGCGTTTTTAAAGCCATGTTGTTGTACCAAAAACTCTGCATTCGTATGTGTGTGTGTGTATGATAAAACAAATGCGATAAGGCCAAAGTGAGTGTGAGTCAGGCGGAGCACATATGCAAATATGCAGAAAAGGCTGCGCACCAAAGAGGAATGCAGCCGCCGACACGGCTAAAAAGAAATTAATTGCGCTGGGCTCGAGCAGACAGCAACAGCAGCAGCAACAACAACAACTCAACAGCAACTGCAACAACGGGGATACAACAAAACAGGGTGCTCCATTTAAACGGGCAGGCATTTAATTTACGAAAAAGTGCGCGTTGCTTATGCAAATTGCTTGTTGTTGCTGTTGTTTCTGTCTGCAACGGCTGCGGACGCAGCTCTCGATTTTTTCTTTTCTTATTTATATATTTTTGTTAACATTTTTTTTTTTTTGGTTTTTTTTGGCATGCGAAAGCTGCAATGGCTAAAAGCCTGGCTACCTATTAACTTGTTGCCCAAACTTGCCAAACTTGTTTGCAGGCCAACGTTGCTGTGGCCGCTGTGCTGTGTTCAATGTTATTGTCACCAAAAATATGACGTTGATAAAAAGTGGCAGCAACTGGTTTTATGACAGGACTCAAATTTGTCGTTGCTGGTTGCTGATAACACAGACACTGCAACATGTTGCTGGTATGTATAGCTGTCAAAGTTGCCATAACAATGCACATAAAGCGCGCAATTAGCACGCCAGCAACATGTTGCAGGCAACTACAGCACTGCACGCAACAACAACAGCAACAACATGGCATAAATACTTACTAAATTGATATGTTTATGTGGCTTTATGCTCAGTCGCCTGTCTCGGGACACAGCCCTTTGTGGCATGTTGCTGTTGTTGTTGTTGTTGCTGCTGGTGCGATGCTTGGGCTCTGATAATTTTTGATTAATTTGTCAGCGTTGTGTGTGACATTTAAACAGCTCATTGCGATATTTATGACTGGTTGCTGCTGTGACTGTCCAATGACCAATGTTGTTGCTGTGTTGCACATTGGGTGGGCACAGCAGCAACTCACAGCCCAAACAACAGCAACTGAAACAGCAGTGGCAGCACAGAGGGCGTTGCTTGTTTGTAAGCGTTGTAAATGTTACAGTCATTTGTACATCCTGTTGAATAAAACTTTTCACAGTTACCCTTTCCCCTTCTCACCTCCTTCCCACTCCCTGTTCCCTTTCTCAACCTCGACACATTTTACAGCTTCCTCTTGCAGCACAAGATAGCATCGCAATGCGTCCGGGCACATAGTTTTCTTCCCGACTTTTTCCCCCTTCTTGTCCTCCTCGGGGGTATTGCATTTTCCTCATTCTCGTCTCGGTCTAATCTCATGCAAATCGCTCCAATCTGCGCAGTGGTAATTTTCGATTTCCGCTCGTAGATAGCGTTAAATGTTCTATACAGAGATGACGACTAGACCAGCTCTTAACTGAGATTCACACGAAACCGACAATCCAAACCGATCAGACCGACCGACCGACTGACACAGCCTCCAGTTCCCCCAGTTCCACTAACTATTTCACTCACTGTCAGCAGCAACAAGTTTTTTATTTTTTTGTTTCTATTTTGTTTTTGCATTTTGTTTAACAAGCGTGCGGCAAAAAAATGTACAACACTGCTGACATTTAAATGAAATGTAATTAAGGAAAAAAAAGGCAGCAGCAACAACAACCATGAGAGCAACGGCAACCGACAAACGCTTCAAGCTGATTCTAAGCTGCTGGCAACAAAAGCAAAAATTAAATAAATATAAATGCAAAAAATGCAAACAATTAAATACAAACTCGTAGATGAAATTGTTCTTAAAATTTAAATTGCAAACGAGCAGAGCTCTGAATACGCTATGAAAGTGAATTGCCAGTGAAACGTTTACGAATGCGCAGAATTGCAACTTTGTTGAGGGAATTAAGTGAGATACGATAACAAGATATCGTGTTATAAATGAATTATATAAATGGTTAATTTTTAAGATTTATAAATCGATTTTTAAAGACGTTAACGAGTTTTTCATCAAAAGGAAGATCGCCTTTAAATTGAAGTCTTTCTCAGGAGATTTTAAAAAGCTTCTAGTGAAACATTTACGAATAAGTCTCTAGGTCTGACTCTTCACAAATCGCAGCTCAATATTGCAGTGTATTTTGCGCTTAGCCAAAATAAAACGAGGTAAGCAGAAAAAAAGGCTAAATACAAAATACAGCTGTTGGTTTGTCGTCTGTCGGTGTTGTAGCACCAAAACTCGCCAAAAGCCATCAAAACGAGGTCCCCAATTCGGTGTTCGTAGTGGTAGTAGTAGTAGTGCCCCCATGCCGTTCCCAAAACCCTCAAACCCCAATCCCCGATCTCGAATCCGAGTCCGATTCCAACTCCGATTCAGATGATGCTGAAGCTGTGGATGACGGAGATGCCGGTACCGGTACAGCCGCCAAGCTGTGACTGCTTACCCCCTGCCGGGGTGTGTATAAGTTTCTGTATGGTGTGTGTGTGCTTATGCCGGTGTGTGTGCAACTGACCCAACGTGTGTTGCTGTCCGTCAGTTTATCCATCTGTCCCACTGTGCCACTGTGTCCCACTGTCTGTTTGTCAATTGCAATGCGCCGTCGTCGTTGAGTGTTTTCTGTATTATTTTTGTTCGCTTTTTAAACATTTTTTTTACATGTGACTCTGTGACGAGAATTGTCCGTGCTGGATGGGAACTGAGAACTGAGAACTGAGATCGGAGAACTGTGAGCTGAGGACTGTGGACTGGGCACTTGGGGCTAGCAAACCAGTTTTGACAGACACAAGTCTTGAAACGTCTTTTTAACTGATTCTTTGTGTGTGTTGTGTTTTTAGCAGCAGCAACAAATATCTTCCAGATATACAGATGCATGTACATATAGATACAGATACAAATGCATATAGATATAAATGTATAAGCTGCCTTGTTTTTATTTTTTTTTGCACAGTCAGCCCGCACATTTTATTTAAGTATTATATTGTTTTTTATGCTTTTTTATTTATTTTTTCTGTTTTTTTATATTTATTTATTTTATATACCAAAAAATCGCCCGCTGCATTTTGTTGGCTGCATATAAATGAATTGTATATCTGTTTTTATTTATTTTTTTCTTTACAAGTTGCTACAGTTCTTTGTACCGATTGTTGTTGCTGTTGCCCGGTTCTTGTTGTTGTTGTTGGTGTTGCCAATTGTTGGTTCGTGTGTGTCGCAAGCTGTGTGAGTGACAAATGACGAAACAAAAACCTGTCGTGGGCTGTGTGATGATGATAAAGATCTCGTTCGACTACAAGTACTCGACGTCCACGTCGATATCGTTGCTGTTGTTGTTGCTGTTGCTGTTGCTGTTCTGTTTGTTATACAGGGTGCCGCTTGCAACAAATTGCAGCAGCTGGCTACCTCACTGACTGAGTGACTAACAGGCTGACTGACAGTTTGACAGACTGACTTACTGACCGACCGATCAACTGCATCGACCAGACTGACTTACTGCACTACTTTCCATAGAAAGTTCGTGTATTGCTGCTGCAGTTGGTAATTAACATTGGTCAACGCTAATTGCACATTGATTGTCTTTTGTTGTATCTGTGATTGTAGTGTCATTAGCCCAATAGCATCGTGACAGTTACAATCGCCTCAATAAATGACAACAAATACACATTTCTTCAAAGCCCCCAAGCAGCAGACTAAAGAAAATGCTGCTCAGCTACGTATTCTCCGAGCGTTCTTTCGTGTCTTGTCTTCTTTTTTTTTTTTTGTTTTTGTATAATGTTTTGCATAATTTCTTACTTAAGACTTAATTGAAAAAAAGTGAAGAGAAGAAAACAAAAATACACTTTGACGACGGGTTTAGTTTAAAGCCCGGCTCAGCTCAGCTTCGGTTCATTCTTTATATTTTTTTTTTCTTTTCGTTTTTGGGCCTTCGGTTTCAGTTTCAGTTTTTGGTCGACGCTCCACGCTTCGCTGCGCATTTGCCTAATTAATTTTCTCGGCACAGCAGCCGTAGATAGCGGGTGAGGGGTGCAGGGTAAAGAGGGGGTAGGGCATTAATTACGACCACGTTGAGGAGCAAGTTCCATTAAGACAGACCGACAGACTGACACACACGCACCCAAACCTAGCCGAGCTCTTGCATATTATTTGAAATTAAAACAAATTAGGCAACCTGTAATTTTCCCATTTAGACTATAAAGTGTCCAATAATAAAGTAGGTGTTGCATACCCAAAAAAAAACCACTACAAAAATTATTTATGGCGAGGAGATAGGTGGGGGTAGGTGGAGGAACTAAATCCACACCTCATGAATTAACAACAAAGCAGCGCCGCAAATGAATGCGTTGCATTGTTCACTGAGCGCGCTGTGATGCAAATAAGTTTGAACAGCCCTCGCCGGCAAGCACTCCCACTCCCACTACTCCACCTCCATCTCCCCCTGCTCTTTATGACTCGAACAAACACCTGCTTAAACTTCCCCACTCCACTCCTCTACTAGTTTAAATATTTGTCCCACTGTTGTACCGTTTTTTTTCTTTTTGATTATTTTTTGTTAAATGCTTTGTCACATCCTGTCGAGCCGCATTTTCCAGACTTATCTATATCTAGAGCTATGCAAGCAGTTTTCATGTTACCATTTCGATTGGCAATTAATGCACGTTTTGGCCCACAAGCAGCTGCAGTTGGCCAAAATGAATGAAATCAAGTTATTGCCGTGCTTTAATTTAGACATTTGCCAAACACGGCGAGATATGACTGCATGCTGTGTGTCTGTCTGTCTATCTGTCGGTCAGTCAGGCCTACAAGCCCAATAAAATGTCAACATAAATGTAGGCAATACCCTGTAAATTATGACACACAACATAGGCTAGCATAATTAAAATTTTTTTATTAAATTAATAAAATTATTTAATTGACTTTTACAGGGTACAGCTTAGTCATAGCGACCATACTCTAAGTTTTTGTGCTGCATTTGATTTATGGTTTTTATGGGTGGTCGTTTGGGGTGGTGATAAATGTCTACAGCTTCAATAGCAGTTAATTGCTGACTTTGCAGATACAACCAGTGCCTACAAGCGAGACAAAAACTAAAAAAGTCTAAGACAGGCCTAAAGATCAATTACTGCAGCTTCTTCTTTACTTTTATGTGATTTTTAAACAATTATATTATTTAAACGTATTGCAATGCTTTTTCTCTTCAGTACTTAAATCTTTAATTGCTAACTTAATTTATTGGTATTTGTATAAATTAAGATTTACTTACTTTTTCTAATTCTAAAAGGTGAAACCGAAGCACTTGTATTGCTTGCACCATCTGCAAAGGGAGAAAGAGAGAGAGGGAGAGAGAAGAGAGAAAGAGAGAACATGAGTTATGCATATCAAAATAATAATAAAATTCATGGCCATAAAAAGTGCTTTCAAACAAATCGTTTGACGCCCCGGAACTACTCACTCACACACACACATACACACACATACTCCAAGACACACACACTGGGGTACAGAGCGCCAACTGTTAGGGTGACCAGATGCTAATTAAAACGTCAGCTTGACATTTGACATTTTTACGATGCTGCTAACTGCTGTGGCCGCTGCTGTTGCCGCTGCTCTTGTTGTTGTTGCTGCTGTTGCACCACCACCAACAACAACAACAACATTAACATACCGGCAAAAACTTTAAAGAATTTCATTTAATGCCAAAGCCGCGTCCAACTGAACCGCATAGTAAAATAATAACATAGAGAAAACATGCTATAAACATTTTTATGGCATATATTCACACACACACACACACACTTAGGCACACACAGATACTATGCCCAAGTGCTGTCTTTTTTCTCTCTTTCGATTTTAAGTAAGTGTTACTAAATGCACTTTTAAATGTTCAAACATGAACCAAGTGTTGGAGGAGGGAGAGAAGGGGGAAATAGGGGGACTCTGTCCACCACAGAGTTGTGGCATGCCAAAATGATTTATGGCCAAAGTACGCAGGCGCACACGGCCATGGCCAGAAGAGCACAAAGCCGATCAGGCAGCAGCAGCAGCAGCAACTGTCGATGCCAGCTCCGGGTTTCTGTCAGTCAGTACCTCCGTCCATGTGTCTCTACGTCTGTTTGTCTGGGGCCAACTTGGGTTGGCACTCAGTGAGTTTGTACTACAACTAATAAACTAATCTGCAAGTGCATAAAATTAGGGCCACCGCAAGAGATTTCTCTGCTGCAGCTGCTGCTGTTGTTGCTGCTGCTGTTACTACTGCTGCTGGCGACTAATACGCCATAAAAGCAGCAACATTAAACGGGCAACCGTCAGTCAGTCGGAGTGACACATTTACGACTGAGAAGAGGCTGACGCTGTCTCGCAGTTGCAATTAAAATTAGTTTTGCCCCTTAATCTCTTTATATGCAACTGGAACTGCACCAGCAACAGCAGCAGCAACCACAACAGCAGCAGCAACAGTTGCTGCGATTTGTGCAGCCCAATTGCATGGCTCGTTTTGCACTTTTTGCACGCAGCATTTCCGTCTTGATTTACATGGAATTTTCGCTGGACTCAAAAACAGACAAGCCACAACTATGAGTCATCTTTAAGATATACAAATATATACATTACTATTTATTTCAGTTCATTTCGGTTAAGTTTTCGTATGTTGTCTGAGATATCTTAACGCCTTTCAACAAAAACGTCGTCAAGGTTGCCTTGATGGCATTTGGCTTTGCTTTTGGGCCCCAAATGCATTTAACTAATCCAACTACTGACGGCAACTGCCGCTGCGGCTGCCTTGGTCTTTTGCACACCCAAAGACTGCCCATTTAGAGAGTGCAACAATGTCATATGCATCATTAAATCGTTCTGCTTCATATTGTAGTCGACGTTGAGTCGTCGTGTCTTGTCTTCCCGATCATCATCATCGTCATCTTGTTCATCATTCCCTCCCTTTTGCATTGCCATTCCGAATGGGATAATGTCAGCAAAGTATGCAAAAAGCAAGAAACAAGAACAAAAATCAAAATGCGTGTGAGAGGAGCAAGAAAAAAGTATGGCAACGCTGTCCAATAAAATGACTAAACAACTTTGTTCCACTGCTGCTGCTCAGTGGATGCTGTTTGTGCTTGTGGATCGTAGCTGGTGGATGCCAGCGTAAAGTGAGCAAACAAATGCTCATAAATTGCTTTTGGCTGCTGCTAAATTCACTGTGATTTATTCTAAATAAAAGAAAATTATTCAATTGTTGTCATTGTTTTGGGTCAAGGTGATTTCACACACACACGGACTCCCACACTCGCACACACACATTAATACACTTTGTTGGGCCATGATCTTTGTAGATGTTGCTGGCAACATTGTTGCTAGCCGCATTTTGTTTACTTACCAGTGAATCGACTTCGGGATCTGCGGTATAGTAGGGTTTCTGTGATCTTATCTGCAACGGAGAACAAGAAAAGAGATGGCATGAGTAAACAGATAAAGACAGAGAGATATATAGTGTATGATGGTATAGCTTCAAATCGTTGCAAATATGCAGAAAAGGTGACAGC
The DNA here is from genome assembly GCA_035046005.1 of Drosophila acutilabella. Lineage (NCBI taxonomy): Eukaryota > Metazoa > Arthropoda > Insecta > Diptera > Drosophilidae > Drosophila > Drosophila acutilabella. The sequence goes on along the minus strand of JAWNOK010000031.1, from coordinate 898,977 downwards.
AGCTGCTGATGTTGTTGCTGCTGTGCTGTGCTGAATCTTGACGAACGCAGGCAGGTGGTAACTGCAACTTTGAGCCACTCCGTGACTAGGTCGACAGTGTTTTCTGTTTTCTGTTTTCAGTTGTCTGTGTCGTCGCCGTTTTATGATGCCAGCTCACAGTCCAAGCGATAAGCGATATAAACCAGCAGCAGCAACAGCAACAACAACAACAGCTGAAGTTGGTTACCAAAACACAGCATGGGAAACACAACATTTGCGTTAAATTTGCTGTTGCTGTTGTTGCTCATCAGAGCAGAGGTGACTCGCTGTGACCATAAAAGCGATTCTCGTTTTTGTTTTTTTTTTTTTCATTTTTATTGCAAAAGGCAACAGAAATAAACCACACACTTAGATAAAAATCACAAAAGCAATATGTGACTAGATAAAAATACAAAAAAAATATACAAAAATGGAAAAAATGGCCACACAGACCGCGACCGACGACGAAAATGCGACAGAAGGTCAAATAAATGCTGCGAATTATTTGATTTTGTTACTGTTGTTGTAGCCTTTGCTGTTGTTGTTGTTGTTATTACTGAAGATTGTTCGCTCGTTTGTTGTCCGACTCTCACGGAACTGAAGACTAGCTTGGGTTGTTCTTCAATAGATAGATAAACAACACATAAAACAGATACACCCGCTGCGAAATTTTTATAATCATGGCAACATCGACGCAGATCTCTTAACTTGACCTTGTTGCTTTTGGACAAGCCAAAAGACCACACAGAAAATAACTGTGCAAGGCTGCACTGCAGGAGGTACGACAAAGAAAATCTGGAGATACAAAGTGGGCACGCTTGAAAGATACAAAAGTATCTGCTGCAGCTATTGAGATATTTGAGTAATGTTTGAACTTTGACATTGCACAGTTAACTAATCAAGGTGAGCAGTTGTAGAAAAGATACATAAGTATCTACAGCAAGTATACTTTATAAATCTAAACAAACTTGATTTTAAATAGATACAAAAGTATCTTACTTTGTACCAAACTAAACCTTGAACTATGACCTCGCAGCTTGCATATTTGCAAAACGAAGAGCAACATTCCGACTCTTTGTAAGAGAGAAAGAGAGGCAAATATGCACTAGGCGTAACGGCAATTCGAATTCAACTGTTGCATAGACGACTAATAATCATGTTGCACACACATACACACGCACAACAAACAAGATCAGATCGGCAAAGAGTTCAAGTCCAAGTCAGACTCGTTGGCCAGACATCTGCAGATATATGTGGGTACAACCGACAATGAAGCATGTGAAAAACGCCCCATTGTGAGGCCGGCAACAACAACAGCAACAACAATAACAACAACAGCAATCATTGAAGAGAGCATGAAAACGTAGCAAGTTGCGTGTGGAGAGTTGTTGCCAAAGTTGTTGCCAGTTGGCTTTAATGTTGCATTTTCAAATGCTGGTTGGTCGCAGTAAACACACACACACACACACACACACACACACACACACACACACACACACACTTATACACACTTATACACGCACACACACATAGCCGCATACTGTGGTAAAGTTGTCAAACTGGTTTGCATGATAACTCAACGTTTGGTTCGCGCTTTTGCTTTAGCTGATATGAAAAGCACGAGGGTCGCCAGCAGGAGAGACAGAGAGAGAGAATGAGAGTGAGAAAGACGAAGTGAACGAGAAGGAGGAGAGGTATGGCATCACAATATAGCTTAAGGAGATAGAGATGGAGAGAAGGAGGCTTTCAAGCAGGCATATTGCACACACGCACTTCGCTGTTTCTCTGCCTCCTCCACTCCCCATCTCTCTCTTCACAACTGAATCAAAATGGCTGCCAATTCTCTCTTTCAAGTCTTTTGTGCTAATTACAACTCCAAGCTCACTGATAACGATGTTCGCAACTTCTCTTTCCATCTCCCGCTGGAAATGTGTTTTGGTCATGTTTTAAAATGTTACGTTGTCTTCGCTGCAGTTTTTAAAAATATATAAATCATTGCCAACAAGCAGAAACACACATAGACACACAGCATGAGACAAGTCTATAAATAAGACGCAACGCAGTCAACAACGGGCGTGAAAATAGCATCAAAATGAGATGAAAATCAAAAAAAACAAAAAACTAAAAAAATCAAATATGAAAATGGAAGAAGTCGAAAAAAAAACCCTCATATATACTACATTTAGTACAGTATTCTATACACACACCACACATACACCACCACCAAAACATTTTGTCATCACCGCCGCGTGGGCGTCTGCAGCTGACAATTTCATATTTATAGCCCTTGCGAAGCAGCACATTTTCATTTTCAATTTCCAATGCGGAAACCTCGTCACTAAACTAAAAAAAAAGGAAACCGAAAACTAGTGAGAAAAGTCTGAAAAGAGCACGACTACTAATGACTCTGTTACAACTAAACTAATGGAAGTTTGTAAGTCTTTTCTTGTGACTTTAAATAAAAATTCTTCAGAAATTATTATAAAAGTAAGTTCAATTCTTAAATTGATACAAAGTTTGCTGTCTTAATATTATCTAAACACAAGTTAAGTGCAGGGTCTATGGAGAAATGGCTCCAGAAGGGCAGACACTTGAAAATTATATAGAAAACTATAGAAAATTGCGCGTCATGTCGCGACGTGTTCGAGTTGATTTGATTTGGGTTGGTTTTAGTAGTGTAGTGTTTTAATGGGCTCTGTGTGAGTGTGTGTGTGTGCGAGTGTGTGTTAAGTTGTTCAAAGCCCAACACAACACTGTTCTAATCAGTTTCACATGGGCAGCTCATAAATTTTCGCAAGCAAACCGGGTGACTAAATAAAATCACTACTGTTTAGATACTGCTCTTGAAGCGCTTTTATGATGCCCCAATAAATGCAATTATACAACCAGCAGCAAATGCTCACAAAACAATAACAACAAAGTCCTCAAAGGGGGTTTCGACTATGTGGTTTGGTTTGTCCCTCAACGGGTATCTCGAAATGCACAAAAAGATACGTGGCAAGATCGTGTTGGTGCCATAAATCGTATGGCATTTTCAAATCAAATTCATTTCATCAACTTGGCCACGTGCTATCAGACACAGAGCACTCGTCATAAAAACCTACAACTTAAACCCAATATATAAGTATATATAAACATATATATATTTGTGTGTGTATATACTCGGAATTATGATTCAATCAGAACTGCTTTTAATTTCTCACATGATAAATTTATAGAAATTTGAGACACTAAAAACCGAAATAAAAATCGAAACGCAATCCACAAAAGAGCTCAAGTCCATAAAACGCCTCAAATGTTTTAGCTTATGTGCGTGTGTATATGTATGCGTGTGTGTGTGTGTGTTGTGCGTGTATAAGTGTGTATTAATGTGAAGAATTTGTTTTTGCTACGTTTTTATTATGCCAATAGCTAGGAGCTGCTCGTCCGGGTCCGCCCGCGTTTATAGCCCTGGCATTGTGTTGGCCATAAACCTGTGCGGGCGGACAAACGGACGTATGGATGGCTAGCTAGGAGCAGGGATCACGGAGGGGGAGCAGCAATGAGAGCTGCAAGTATGTGTGTGTGTATGTGTGTAGTTCGCAGTCTTGAGCACTTGAGTAATGGCCATAAAGCGCGCCCAACAAACGGCCATAAAGCAATTTATGCACCCGGCCATGTCGACTTTTGGAATCAGCGCGCACAGTAGCCAAACACACAACCCAAACCCCACTACCCTCCACTCCCCCAACCACCTTTAGTAACTCCCCCTTCCACTCAGTCAATGCTGGCACTTGAGAAACTGCAGTGATAACAGTCTAAAGTCATTATGGCCAGCCAAGACTGCAGCTAAAGCTATGGGGAACTGGAACTAGTTCATGTGGTTCAATGCACGTTCTTCTTTCTCCAAGTTTATCTAAGCTAATGTGTATTTCTTTCGCACTCGCACTCTTGCACTCCCTGCCTCTCATTTGGACATTTGTGGCGCCTAAATTGTTGCACGTAGCTTCACTAATTTTCATTATTACTTTACGTACATATTTCGTAGCGTGGCACGGCGCCGAAAAAGCCCCTGCCCATGTACAGAACACGCGGCATGCGGGCGGTAACCATAAACAAACCCAAAACAAACAACAACAGCAACAACTTTAGCAGAGTTCGCTGAGAGACAGAGACACGCTGTCGAAATGTTATCAAGATTTTTATCAGACACAAGAAATATTGTAAAAAACAAAAACTAAATAAAATAAAAATCTTAAGTTTTAAGCATGCAGAGCTTAGAGAGTAATTTAAACTAAATTATTGACTAAGAGAAAGCCACATAAACAAAACCAAAAGATAGCTGAGTAATGCCAGAAAGGCAAAAAAGTTGTAAATTCTTTTTATGCCGAACTCTTGAGAGAATCTTTTAGGCCTAACCAAAATGTTAGTAAGCTTTAAACTTACAAAAGACTTTAAGATAGTATCTTTTGTGTAGTAAACATTTGCAGATAGTATCTGCGCAGTGCATCCGCTTTAAAAGATCACAGTGTTGGCGGCAATTCTATGCCACAAGCAACATGTGTTACCCAAAATCATTCACTTGAAAATTGCAGTTACCTCAGTGCGGTAACTAAAGTACCAAGTAAACCTATCAAATTTCTTACACCTACAACAATAAAAAGATACATTTAGGTACCTAAAAGCTTGCACAACGACAACGACAACGACAACACCAACAGCAAGAGCCAAAGCCAGAGCAACACTGACAGTTCTCATCCCAAAAAGCGCACACACACCCACAGCCAGATACACCCGCAGCCACAGATACACATACAAAATGTTGAACAATAATTTAGTTGTAATGCAATATCAAATATTTTATTTGCCAAGCTGATGACGTTGTTGTTGTAAAAGTGCTTGTTTAATGTCGCTGATTACCTTTAACCGACATTAGCAGCAAAGAAAACCAAACAAACCAAAACCAAAACAAAATACACGACGAGTGCTCGTACTATATAAACATAAACACAACACAACACAACAAAAACAAAAAAATGAAAACATAAACCGAAATGCTCTCTCGATCCACACAGAGTCATCAGTTTATGTTTTTTATCTTTATAATGGGCACACAATATCGGTAGTAAAAACTACAACAACTACAGCAATTGAGGTGACAATCCAAGTGCGAGTAAAAGCAGCGAGTTCAGTTCCAGTTTCACAAACGTTTGATTTACTTATTTTTTTTATGACCACACATGTATCTATAGCTATATAGCCAGCTATATCTGTAGCTCCAAGTGTAACAGTGTCTACGAAGCACCTTTTACGAGCACCAAAGCAAACGACTCACTGAGGTAGCTACAAGATACATTTAACAATCTGGCAAAGCAGCGCGTAAACATTAGCAACATTCTCTCAATTGTCAATATTTGCATTGGAATGTTTCAGCCTAAAAAGCAGCAACAACAAGAACAGTAACAGATTTGTATGCGACTACTTGTGGCGCATATCAAATGGTACCTGTACCTGTACCTCTGTATCTGTACTTGTGTATCTTTGGCTCTATCTGTATCTAATGGATCGCTCTCGTCATGCCAAAGGCGTCGTCTGCCTTTTGGGCCCGAGCAAACATCCGGCCTGATAACACACCGAAAAAATGCAAAGTACTAAACTGTAATAACAAGCAAAGCGAATGCACGACTAGCAGATATCCTAGGTTCAACGAAAGAGCACTAGAGATATCTTTTACAACTAATTTGGTTTTAATGAATCACATCACGTGTATTTGTAGTGTAACTAATATACCACATCACAGCATTTACATACAGAGCATAGAGGCCATCGATTGTCAACACTCATTGGCCAATTTGTCAAGGCGTCAGCTCTCGACGCTTCTTTTGCTTTTAATTGAAAGCGTTTAGCACACGTCTAGTCCGTGGGAGAGGGCCATAAATCATGTTGGCTCATAAGTAACGGCACATAAATAAAAGAGCGCAACGAAAGAATCAGCCAAAGCACAGAATGAAATACTTGGGATGCCATTCAAAAGATACACCGCAGTTGAAGAGAAAGGGGAGAAAGGTGGCGTAAGAGAGAATTGATATCAATTTAAGGCCAAGACTCTTAAACTATCTCAAGTTAATGCACCAAATTAGTCTATACAGCTTAATTCTAGTCTACCTTTGGGATGCATTAGGAGTAGTGATAGAGAAAGAGAGAGAGAGAGGAGAGAGATTCACTGTCTCTAGCGAGCAGACTATCTAATGGACTAGACGAGTTTAGAGTGTTTGATGAACGTATTAGGCACTAAGTAATGCGGCACTCACACAGCGATAATGTATCTACAAGATGCAACATTTCAAGCACAAATATATGTGTGTATATAGTATCGTATATAGAGCTGTTAAAAAGGGTCAAACTACTGAACAAATATTAAAAGTCATCAGCTGTGCAGACGGGTGTGTGCCTCTCCCTCTCGCTCTCTGTGTGTATCTCAGTGTTGATTGTACATTTTCGAGTCGGCAAACTAAATAATTACATTTAAAAGGCGCCAAGTGGTTCCATAAACAAATATTTGACTGCGCAACACAAATTCTCAATTCGTTGATCAAAACAAGAAAAGTATTTTGAAAAATCAAACACACGATTCAAGTGTAATCAAATGCGTTTGCAGCTGCAAGTGGCAAGTTGCCGAGAGTAATTCTATATATGTACAGATACAGATATATATATATATTCTTTGCCCCTCAGTGGGTGGCAGCTGGCTGTGTATCTAGAACTCTTGCCAGACTCTGTGCCAAATCAATTCACGCTGTGAACTGCAACCAAGAACAACAACCACAACAACAGCAGAAACTTTTTCTCTGCTGCTGCTGCTGCTGCGCAATTGTGGCAAGTACAGCAATCAGCTGTGATTTCTATCTTCTGTGCTCGCAACAGTTGCGGCTGCGCAATCCTGTATCTTTTAGCTGCTCTTTTCGCAGTTAGCTGCTTTTTTTGTGCTGTAGTTTCTGTTTGGCTCAACCTTTTGTTGTGCAAAAAAAAGAAAGAAATTCAAAACCCCCTGCCTCTAAGGGTTGCAGCCAGCAAATAAAAGAACAATGCTTTAATAATATAACTGCGTATAGCTGAAGTCTGAGAGAGCAGGCGAGTGAGTGAGTGAGAGGCAACTACCGATGAGATTAAAAAGGTACCAAATTCCAAATAAAAAGGCAAAGGTTTCTGTATTATTATTTTATTTTTTTTCTTTCTCTTCATTTTTTTTTCTTTTTGTTATCATTAAAAAGAACAAAACAAGGCTAAAACTGTGCCGAGCTCGAGCTCAGTGATCGTAGCTCGGAGCTCCGAGCTGTGCAGGGAATCTCTTAGGGCACAAAGGCACAGATTAAGTTCCTTTTCCCTTTTCCTTTTCCCTCCGCCCTTTTCAGTTAAATTCAGAACACGCAAATGCGTAGAGTTCCATTCCAAGCCACATCGAGAATAAAATAAAAGAGCATTCCAAGACTACGAACCTTTTCAAAAATTGTCTGCCACTGACAATACAACAACTGCGCAAGCGTAACCTTTCATACCTGATTATGTAGATATATACATATATATATACCACGGTCTCTCTATAGAAATATCTTGTTCTTTTTTCTGTTTTCGTTTCGTTTGGGTTTCTTTCGAAATCAGAAAATGCAATTTACGAGATACACAATGTAGGGAAAAGCGAGGACCAAACCGTTCAAACCGTACGGTGCCACATTAAATTGCTTTTGTAGAAGGCATAGGCCAGGCTAAGGCATTGATTGGTATTAACGCTTAACGCTTTAACCTGTTCAGTTTGCCCTCCCTCTCTCTCTGCCTCTTCCTATCTCTTTTGTTCGCTTGGCCAGGTAGCTGCTTGGCTGGCTAATCCACAGATTGAGGCAACTACTTTCGAGTCCAGTTAGTTGAGTTATTTGTCTAGTGGAAAGTTGCTCAATTGCTTTGTCAATGTTGTGGCATAAAGTAATGTCAAGGACAACAGCAGACAGCGGACAGCAAACGGCAGACGGCAGACAACCGACAGCAGACAACAGATATTCATGTTGTTCATATGGCAAACAGCAAGATACATTTCAAATAGAGACGCTGAGACTAAGGAAGCGGGTCCAAAATATCATCAGCATCTTCATCATCATCGTCATCGTCAGCGTCAGCGTCGTCGTCATCATCGTCAACATCAGTTTACCCGCACTTCATTAATCATCATGCCAAAACAGACAGTTCTCCCCCTGCTGAAGCTGTCTCGCTCTCTCTGTGTGTATCTGTAGGATACAACTGCTTGCCGCACGCTTGGCTGCAATGACTGCAACAATACAATGGAGGCACGTTGTCAACGCCAGCAAAACGCAAAAATCAACTCATCGCATGTACAAACTATTAGCCAAAACGCCAAAAACTTGTCAGGCTACAATGGCCAAAACGGCAAAACGACAAGGCGAAAAACAAAACAAAATAAACAAGAAGAAGAAGAAGAAAACGAGACACGAAGACAACAAGTTACTTGCCCCATTGTGCGGACTGATTTTCATTAAAAATTACTTAAAATGAAATCATAAAAATTATTTGGGCAATCAGCATGGGGCTGACTGTCTTTTGGGTTCTTTGTCTTTGCCAGCAGAGCAGACCGGGGCAGAGACAGAGACAGGGACAGGGACACAAGAGACAGAGACAACGGACGGACAGACAAAGGCTGCAGCACAAAGAGCAATTTTTGTATGGGGAGAAATCATCAGCAACAACTACAACAACAACAACGTTCACTTCGCTTTTGGGAGCAACAACATCTTCAGCTTTTGTTGCTTATTTATAAGTAAATACATATGTATTTATATTTATTTATATACATATATTTATATATATTTTTGTGTATGCTGCTTTTAAAGAGAAATTATAAAGCGTTTCCTTAGCTGCATCATTAGCAGCGCCAACACCAAGAGTCGCCTTTAACTAAGCATTATGCCAAATCGAGATCGAGATCTTGTTCCTGCTCCACTACCCCCCACCCCACCCCTACTCCTACCACTGTTCACTCCCTCCCATTGCTTACTATTCCCATGGCCTGTTCACGTTCTGTGGCGTTGGCGTTGGCGCATTTTACGCAGTTGCTTAGTCAAAAGATACAAAGATACATCTGCATATGTATCTCAGCTGCAAACTGTCTATATAAAATGCATCGACAGTGGGGCAAGCAAAGAAGTATCGCCACATATTTTTAGCGCCCATGTTGGCAGCTCTCAAATGTGCTGCCAAAGCCCCTACCGCCCCTCCTCCCGCCTCCCTTCTCCCTTCTCCCTTCTCCCTTCTCCCTTCCACCAACACTCTCACCCTCTTGTCTCTACTCAGTTTTTGGCTTTGCTTTGCTCGTTTGTTAAAATTCGATGGGCGAATGACATTTTTGAGTTATTTTTGTCAGCCAAAGACGAAGACGAGAACGAAGATACGCCAACAGACAACAACAACAACAACAACAACAACAACGACAACGACCCGAAAGTGTAGAGCAGCATCAATTTAGTAGGCAACTAAATGAAAACGAAATCAAATCAAATGAAATGCAAGCGACAACTTAGTTGTTGATGATGCTCTGCTCGTATCTGTATCTGTATCTGTATCTGCATCAGTGTAGCTACATTTATATCTGCATCTGGCTGTGTACTCTGTTGGCGTGTTTATGTGATTTGCGGTTTGCTAAGTGTGAAGTAATGTTCAACGCAATAACAAAAGGCTGCCATTTAAAAAGCCAAAAGCAATTAACAATTTTTAAATAAAAAGTACAAAAAAAGGGAATCTTTAAATGTTTATTGGCATTTCATTGCCAATTTGACAAAAGTTCATCAAAATCTCGCGCCACAAAAGTCAAAAACAACACCTCGATTTATATTTTGCTTTTTGCTTTCGCAAAGGACCCAAACTGCATCTTGATAAATGTGAATAAGGTTCTTCTTGCTGTTGTTGTTGCTGTTCTGGGTTTTATTACCCTTGGCGGGCCTGTCAAAATTCCAAATGGACCATAAATAAAAACATCATTTTAACTGGCCAACAACACACAAAAGTGTTGGCTGTTATAATTCTCAACGCCAAAAATGTCGCTGTCATGAAAATCTCTAGATGGAGCCATAAGTTGTGTTCTCTCTCCCTCTCTCTTTCGCACACTTTCCCTCTCACTCTCTGCGTTTCTCCCCACTGCGTCTCTGACTAAGCATCTGTGGTTGTTTTTAATGTGATCTCGTTCATAAAAATAGCAGTCAGCGGGTGGGAAAGCGCGAGAAAGGGAGAGACAGAAAGAGAGCGAGATAGTACGACGTCAGCAGGATGTAGAAGCTGCATGCCACAAGAGCAAACGACTTGCAACATTATAATTTGTATGTTAAAACATCGTAAATTATTTAAATGTCAGTGAATGGACACACAACACACAAATTCATCTCCGCTTGTTTGGCTTTTTATGAGCTCAGCTTTTGGCTTTTTTTCGGCTTTATTATATATATTATTTTAGGTTTTTTGAAGCCAAGGGAAGTGTCAATTGTGGCATATTTGTGACATATGGCAAAGCAGGCAATGTAATTAAGTGCTGAAAGAGAGCGAGATAAAGAGAGAGGGACGGAGACACAACTACGTAATCCGATCATTTAACAGCTTGCTTCGTTAGACTCGTGTGCCGCGATTTTCAGCAGAGACTCAAACTGAGCCAGAGACCAGAGTTTATGTGCCGCATGTGCCACATGTGGCACACACTGTAAAGCTGTCTCCAATTACCAACAGCAGAGTCACTACTACCAACATAAAGCAGTTTCTTTTGGGGTATATGAAAGATAATAGTAGTAGTAGTAGTTTGACTGTTTACCTGTTTACTGAACATTGCAATATCCTCGTTAAACGATTCCGATGAACAAACATCGCCACCTTGCACACCTGGCTCCCTCGGCGTACATGTGGCCAATTCGCATTTCTCGAATATTAGCGCCAAGAGCGGGAATAGCGGATGTCTGCAAAAAAAAGAGTAGAAAAAAATAGAGATTTAATTAAAAAGTTTAACTAGTAACATTTCAAAGCTTATCCAATCAAATCTTAGTTTAACTGATATAAAAACTTAAGTTATGCGCGGTTTTTCTCAGTGTATTTCCTGTCCAGGCTAATGCAAAGCAGCTGCTTTCGTTTAGAACCACGTAATCCCACAGTCTACAGACTTTTTTCCTTCGGTTTTTGACGGATTAGTTCGGCCAGTAAGTATGCATGATTTGACCATTTTTATTTTGTACGAGTTTCAGTTTATTTTCCTTTATTGGTTACTTTTTATTCTACTCTTCTCTTCACGCTTCAAGCACAAATTGCACCTGAACAAAATTAGGCTAAAGAACCCTCTGTCGTGTTGGCCTAAAGGGAACTAAAGGGAACTGCCCGCCCAGGCACTTCATTTTGGCCATTAGATGACCAAACGAACATTCAAGGTGAGGGTGTAGCCCTGCGCTTAACAACTATTAATAAGCAGACCATGGCCCGAAACCCCGCAATGGTTAAAGCCAAAAAGGGTCTCACTCTCTCTCTATCTCGCGCTTTTTACAGTTGACTGCCTCGAGTTTCCATTTCCATTTCCCTTTTTAGACCCCGTACTCTTTAAAAAAGAGTAAAGGGGGTCTATTAAGTTTGTCAGAAGCGAGATGTGCGTAACAGGCAGAAGGAGGCGTGGCCGACCCCATAAAGTATATATATTCTTGATCAGCATCAACAGCCGAGTCGATATAGCAATGTCCGTCTGTCCGTCTGTCCGTCTGTCCGTCCGTCCGTCCGTCCGTATGAACACCTGGATCTTTTAAACTACAAGAGCTAGAGACACCAAATTTGGAATGTAAGTCCGTTATTTTCGCGAGCAGATCAAGTTTATTTCAAATTGTTGCCACGCCCCTTACCGCCCCCGCAATGAGCAAAAAACCAGACACACCTCGAAAACATTTGTGTTTTAGGCGAATATCTCAGTAACTACAGCACTTAGGAGCACAAATTTTGGTATACAGGTTCTTAGAGACAGCCTTAGTATAATGTCATTAAAAATTTTGAGCTGCCACGCCCCCTTTGCTCATCAGAAATAAAAGACTCTCCAGCTTCAATGCCTTGTTTCAGGCATTAAATCAAATAGTACAGTGTTGTAATTTAACATACGCTTAGAGACTTACTATTTCTAACTTTCCTGAAAGTGGCATCAAAATCCTATGTCAAACAAGAGAGAAATTTCGGTTCAAAGTGCACGTTATTTTACTGCAAAATCACTGCATGCGCGCAACACATACAAACAAACACAGAAACATACAAACATATGTTCGAACGTTTTCTCTACCTGCTTTGGCGGCAGCGCTGCCCGGAGCCGCTGGCCGCGCCGACCAATGCTATACATACACACATATGTATGTGTGCACATACATATATGCAAATAATCGGAAGAATGATAGAAGAGGGGTGTGGTGCAACTGATAGAGTTGCGGCGCAATATGGAACATTCGTATGGATCGCGGGTTCGAGTGCTGACAATGACGATTGTTAATTTTTTACTTTTTAATTTTATTTCAAAATGTAAATATTTCATTTTAATTTTTTTAATTTTTAATTTCATTTTAAAATTTTAATTTTAAGATAATGGGCATTACTATGGGAGTACGGGGTCTTTTACAGTCGGCTCGATCGACTGTAGCCTTTCTTACTTGTTTCAACTCCAACTCCAACTCCATTTCCATTTTCATTTCCATTCTCAGGATCGACAAACACAGAAATACAAAAAGTGTGCACTCATTTGCCATGACTTGGCATTTGTGACAGGCAGCTGAAGTTGTTGTTGGTGTTGCACTCCACTCGAGAAGGTGTTAAGAGAGTTCTGCGCATGCTCAGTTTATTGTAGCGGCTGCTTTTTCATTTCGATTATTTTGTATTATTATTATTATTATTATACTGCTGCTGCTGCTGCTGTTTCTTTTCCCGGCATTCAAGGTGTCAATTGTACAAATAAGAAGCGCATTTTTGAGTCTTATTTACAACAGCAACACGGCAAGTAGAAGTTGCAGGTGTCGTGTCCAAATCCACAGCCAAAAGTGTGCTAATGAAGTCATGTGCACACACTTCAGACAGCGACAACGACAACGACAACGATGATGATGATGATGAGGGGGACAGTAATCAAATAAGCAGCCAACAACCAACAACAGCTGATTGATGGCAGCTCAAACTAAAATTCAAACGCAACTCATTCATAAAATTGCAGTCAAGACAAACAAGCAAGCAAACAAACAAACAAATAAAAAAGCAGCTAACAAATATTTGCTTATTAAAATGCGCAAAAAATAAAGAAAGAAAAAAATTGTGAAAGGCAAAGACAAACATGATTCTCAAGCAGCTGTTTCTTGTCAGTTGCGGCAAATGAAAATTGGCAGTTGTTAAAAGTCCTTTTTAGGAACAGGACAGGCCAGGACACGCAACGAATGACACGATCAACAAGTCAAGATCAACTTAGAAAAAACAGAAAACAGTCGAAACCGCATTTTGGCAAATTAACACCAAAACAACAGGAGTATGACGAGAACAACGGCAACAGCAACAAAAACAACAACAAGGACACGACTCAACTCCCTAATGCCTAAGCACGTCCATTTGCCGTGTCCGTCACTAAACACGTGCCACACCCCCTAAATAAACGCGGCAGCACTAAAATTCATAAAGAAATTTTGTTGCCAAAAAACAACAACCACAAAAAACACAAGGAAACCCATAATTTAGTATTTTGCTCAAAACACAAATGGTCACGCCCATTTCTACAACGAAAAGGCAGGAAAAAAAACTAAATACCCAAAATGGAAAAACATGGCCCGTATTTGTTGCTCTTGTCGGTTTGTTTTTTCCTGGCCAAAAGGATCGTCGCGTGTGCGTTTAAATTTATGTTACTCCCTCACCGGCGATATCTTCTTTTTCGATGTCTAGAGGTGCGAACAGGCGGCAACAGGTGGCTTCAGGTGGTTTCAGGCTGCTGCCCAAGGTTCGATCGCCACAAATTGGTATTCAATATGTGAGTTAGCTGATCACTAACTGATCAGCAGCAAATTGCTATTGATTTTAGGGGCAGACTGGAAATTCAATTTATTAAACCTTAGATAATCAAACTGATCCTCGGTAGGGACTGCCAAACTAAATTAGAGCCACGACTGTTTGAGGTTTAAATAAATATAGCAAATAAAAATCAATTAAAATTAACTGAATTCCATTTAATAATTATTTTACCAATTTATTCAACTATAATCACAGAACTTTGTAGTAAGACGATCGTAAGAATCGATCAGAATTCAAGCCATTAAAAGATTACTTTCTGCGTTAACTGCTTATCAAGCAAAATACTCCAACTAAAATTTGACCGGATCATTGATTAGCCAAACGATAACAGATGATCAGTTCTTAAACACCAACCTGATATACGCATTCGGATTTTTTTTTGTTATTTTATTGTTTTAATTTTTATAATTTTATTGGCTAATCACTTGTTTTGCACAATCAATTGAGACTTTATGAATGACCAGTCGATTTTATGATCTACAAAACTGTTATCAGCTAAGAAGGAAACAAAAAGCACACAAAACTGGTTCATTCAAAGTCGATTTGACTCGATTTTGACGTCAATTCGTAGAAGTCTTTGGGGGAAAGTTTAGAGTTAATTTGAAATCGGGATTAACTTACTCATAAATCGCATCCTTATCACGTTTGTGTACCTCGGGAATTGCGCCCATGAGGTGATTAGCAACCGGTGATACATGACTAGGTGTACCATGCCCTCCGGCACCCGAATGGTAGCCGTGCATCCCAACTGTGGCCGCTGCCGCGGCATGCGTCATGTGCGGTGAGTGGTGCGAGGGGAGGCCTTGCAGTCCCGGCGGCCGATGCCCGACATGTGGATCGTACATCGCTGCTGCTGCGGCGCCAGAGTCCATGCCGTAGCCATGCAGGCCATCGTCATACTATAAATGAGAAAGATACAGAAACGGAGAAAATGAGTATTAAATCAGAAATAGAGAAAGATTTTAAATTACTTGTTCAGCGTCAGAAATTTGTGTACCTGCATACACTGCAGAAAATGGGTAATGAGTTTGGACACAAAGAATATTCTAATATAAGAAATTTTAATTATAACTTTTGATGCCTTGGCAACACTTGATTAAAAACTCACACTAAGTATCTTACATGATTAACACACACTTTCTGGCAGTGTACATGTGTATATTACTTCCAAGCACGTCAACAAAATTTGAAGACCCCAAAAATACAAAAAAAAATCAAGAATAAGAGAATATAATACGGTTCGCATTGTGTTTGACCTTGTGATTACTTTGGCTCTACGGCATTCTACACACAACACTACATACTATAAGTCAGTATGTTTGCATGTATAGAGAGATATAAGTATTTTTAGTTTATTATTGCTGCTTTTGCTTCTTTTCTTTTAACGTTTTTTGCATATTAATTAAGCGCCAAAATCAGCAGCAGCAAAAACAGTTAAAAGAAGCGCAAAACAACAATAACAAAACCAAAAAAAAATAACAAAAAATAAAGAAGTAATTTTATATGTTATCAGTTAATCTGTTTCAATGTGTGTGACTGAAAGGCAGCACATCTATCTAGTAGCTCTGTCTCTGTCTCAATTGCAAACTGGTTTTTCTGTATGCAACGGCAACAACTACAACCAACAACAACAGCAACAACAAAAGCAGAGAAATATTTTTTAAAGTTCAACGCGGCTTTGTCGATGTGATTACTGCCTTTTGTGATTGTTGTTGTTGTTTTTTGTTTAAGATTTTTATCATTTTTATACTCAAGTGGCGTCGTCGACGCTTCACACTGCATAATTTTGGAGCTGAGAAAACCTGGAGAGGAGCAGCAACAGCAACACCAACAACAACAACAACTACAACAAGTTGACAAGATTTTTGTGCAGCGACAACGAAATGATGGCACTTTTTGCTGCCGTGTCTCAAGTGGAGCTGGAAGTTTTCCCTCGCTTTTTTTATTTCGCTGTCTTATCGCTTTGGAAAAATCTTTGACACTAAATGAGCAATTGACTGAGTGACGCTTTGCCGGCTTTTGCAATTGGGCTTGGCATTGAGAGTGTGACAAGTAGCTCTTGACATTGGCCAGGATTTTGAGGTTTGAAAGCTGAAAAGCAGCTGCTTCTTCACAGGTTTTCCACCTGCACAAAGCACGAAGAAGAAGATGGAGGAGAAAAATGGTATCAAGACCTTTTGTCAATCCTTTCTAGATACACACAACAGATTAGTTGTGCACAACTGCAAATCGAGTTTCCTTTTTGTCACTCATTCGTAGTGTTGGCGTCTCTTGAATGCATGCAGTCAAAAGATACAAACTTATAGATACAGCACAGGGCCAAGTCAGGCAGAGTTTAAGCCAAGTTAAACCAAGCCAAGTCACCAGACAAGTCAAGTCAAGTTAAGTCAAGTCAGAACAGAGCTGAGCTGAGCAGAGCAGTCGAGCAGTTAAACTATAAAGTTGTTATGCTAATTTTAGTGTTGGTGGCAAAGACGAACGAACGGTACGAATGACTGAATACGAATACGAGTATGGGTATTCGTATACGAATACGAATACGAGTATGGGTATTCGTATTCGTATTCGTAGTCGTATGAAAGTGAGCAGCCCAACGGTTGCTTTTAGAAATGAGGAAATTGTGGAGCACAATACAAAACCAAAGCCAAAATCAAACAAAACAAAACAAAACGAATCGAAATAAAACAAAGCAAAAGCAACAAATAGCAACAAAGAGATCTCTGAAAATTACCACAATTTGTACTTGTACATAAGTAATGTGGGAATTGAGTCTCTCGGTCTCTTGTCTCCCCCCCCCAAAACAAAAAAAATGAACGGACTTTTGTTACTTTTTTTTCTGTTGCTCGAGCGCGCCAAAAAATCGAACAGGCAAACACACTTAAGACCTGGAACTCTCAAGACTTAAGGCTTTCCCCATTTGATTGATGATCATCTGCGGGCTCCAAAACCAAAATTCAGACGGCGACGGAGACTCAGTCTCGAACTGAGGCTGAGACTGAGACTGAGACTGCGACTGAAACTGAGAGACCATTTTCGAAGTCGAGCCAATGACCTTGTTGTGGCATATGATGTCCCCCGCTCCCAATAGGCTAACCACTGCTCTGCCACGCCTCTGCCCGCCCCTCACTCCACTCCTGGCCCTCTGCTAAATCAATAACCCAAAAAGTTTGAATATAACAGTTAAACATGGCTCAGTTGCTGCTGCTGCTGCTGCTGCTGCTGTTGCTGCTCTTGTGTGTCGTCTGATTTTGACAAGTTCAGCGCCGAAATCCTTCAAAAATTTATGTGTGTATGGCACACACAAACACTGGCACAGACACACACTCACCTATACACAGTGACATTACTGGTTGTGACAGGCGCTGGGACAGCAGGACTTCGGCTTGTACAGTAAACAGAGCTCGAGTGTGTCCTTGTTATGAGTTAACGTGTATGTGTGTGGGTGTATGTGTGTGTGAGTGTGTTTTTGTCGTGCTTGCGAGACATTAAGTCATAGAGCCCACAACGACAACTCACTCAACACAATTGTCAGCTTTAAATGCTACAAAAGTTTCCACAACACTTTAAATTCGCCCAGAGAACAAGTTGTTGTTGTTGTTTCAGTTGTCCAGCCACATATGTCAAGCTAACGGTTAAAGCCCAAAAGTGGGCGGCCAACAGGCCTGGCCTACCAAAAAAAGTAAAAATACATTTGCACAAACATTTTTCGGCGTGAACTTGAAACTGAAAACTAAATTGTAGCAGCAAAAATTGCAGTAGATACGACACAGGCGACAGAGATAGCAAAGGGGGGCGAGAGCGGGATAGCAAGCACAGACATTGCAATGCTTGTTTGGGGTGGGGGCAGAGTGCAGAGAGCGAGAGAGAGTTTATCTAACGGCGCCTAAAACTGAACAGCGACAGACTGCAAGAATTATGAGTGTGACCGTATGCAAGGCTGCCTCTATGTGTGTGGTGTGTGTGTGTGTTTGTGGTGACAATGGCCGCCATTTTAGCAAGCACTAAAACTCTCCACACATGTGTGTGTTTGTGTGTCTGCTCCACTAACAACAAACAGTGGAGTGTGTGTATTATTGATTTCTTATATTCGTTGAACACTTTTGCTTTTCACATTCTTAATTGCGACAACGTTGGACGCCTAATCAAAATTAATTGTTTATCATGTTGTATTTGAATTTCAGGCGTTTTTCTTTTTATTTAATAGATTTTTTTATTTTTCCTTTTTTGTTGTTGTTGTGTATTTCGCCTGCTTGCTTAATTAGCAGACGAGCGACCCTGAGATATGCTATTCCCCCTGCCAATGGAATTGGAATCGAAATTGGATTTGGAATTGCCATTGGATGTGGATGTGAATTCGGTGTAGGAATTTCGAGTTGTAGGTGTGCCGGAGAATCGCCCAAGAGTCCCGTAGTCCCATACCCGTAGCCTTATAGCCGTAGTCTTCATTAAGCCGAGCAACACACGCCCAGTTTTTATTTCTATATCATTTATCTCTCGCTATCACCCTCTCTCTCTCTTTCTGTCTATATTTGACTCGTTCTGTCTCCCTCCTGTGTTTTGTATAGTTTATTTGGTGTTAGACAATTAATTTTTGTTGCGTGCTTTGGCGTTGTTTTAATTTACAGTTGCAAGCCCGAAGTCGATACGAACACGCTCGCTTTTATTGGTATTATTATTACTGCTAATAATAATAATAAAAATAATAATAATATTCGGTGCCCTGTGAAGTTCGTTTGTACACAAAACAACAAAAAGATACAAAACTCAAAAAAGATACAAAAAAAAACGTGTGCATATTTATATGTATTCTCAGCTACAAAATTATATTTAAATTCTTTGCACACGCTTATTCATTTCTGAAGTTTTTGAATTGATGTTGAAAACAAAAACAAAACAAAAATCAAAAAAATCACAAATTTTTTAAGCAAAACATATATCAAATGATCGGTAGCTAAATTTAAAGCAACGCGACTAAGCAAAAAACAGCAACAACAAATTCTTGGCTCTTTAACATTTATAAGACAACAAATGACGTCAGTGCAAGAATTTATTTAATAAATTTCAGCAGAAATAACAAAGATGAAACCATTTTCCACCTGACACAAAACTGATTGTCGTCAACTAATTAAAAAAAAAAAAAAAGTTTGGCAAAAAATAAAATACTGAAATCCGTTAGATAATTAAGGCTTAATCCCGAAAAACCAAATCAAATAATGACTGATTGATATTTGTTAAAGTCTTTTACGATTTTTAATGATTTATTTTGTTTACTTCTTTCTTATAATTTTATTGATGCTCAAATAACAAATAACTAATAAAACAAAAGCAAAGCAAAGTTGGATGCCTGGCTAAATTATACAAATTAGATTAGTCATTTTGGCTTTTAACTAATTTATGTATAAATACATATGAAATGAAGTATCTGTATCTACGGCTGTGCATATCATTAAGACACGTTTTCAAGGCACTAATGCTATACAAATGAACTTGTGTAAGCATCTTGAAATATTTATATGTATCTGCTGTATCCGTATCTGTATTAATTTCTAAATACAGTTTATATATATATATATATTGTATTTAAAGAAACAACTTTTAATATTATCTCACATTTTCTATCAAATTTTCAAACAGCACGCGGCGTCTATTTAATTAAATTGGCTTGCCCAAAAACAACAACGAGAACAAGAACAGAAAGGAGAGGAAAGCAGCAGCAGCAGAAGACGATTCTACAAGAATGAAGCCGGAGTATCTGCGTCTACGTCTACGTCGACGTCTGCGTCTGCCACGGCAAAAGTTACTCAAAAATACTAAAATAAATTGCGTGCTGATGGCTCATTTAATTTAATGAGCGGCGTGCAACTTGTCTAAATGATTTTCCACGTCTTTTGCTGTTTTTTTCTGTTTCTCTGTATTTTGGAAGGCAGCTAAACATTTTCAAGTTGTACCAAAGTTTATACACATACGTCTTTAATCTCTAAGCTCTCTAGCAAGTGAAAAAAAAATAATACTAGATGTAATGGAATTCACTTAACTTGCCGAAAATTAACGCTCGCTTAGCGCTAATGTTTTAACCGGCGAGTGGAGTGGAAATTATATTGTGCGAAATATTTTTAAACTTACGAAAAAACCAGGGGATTTTAAAGACGATTTGAGCGCAAATGTAAAAAGAAATGAAACTAATGAAAACACTTCCAACGGCAAACGGCCTCTTGGCAAACAACAACAACAACATTAAAGTGAACAACTACAACAACAACAACTAGAAACGCACCAGGCACCAAACGAGGCACGCAATTTGATCATTAAACATGAAGCTCTTTAGCACACGAAAAAAAATACAACAAAACCTAATATAACCCCAAACTGTAGAGTAGCTAAAGGAGTAAGTGTGGAGAGAGTGGAGTGTAGAGAGTAAGCCGATATATAGCTGCCTATAATGAAGCCCACGACTGAAGACATGTACTCAACGTATTATGCATAATTTACTTATAAATTCTTGTTACTTCAATTTAAGCTGCGTCTAGTCTTAGCTTAAGTTTAACTGAAATGCATATTTATGTACGTGAGTCATAGCAAATTCTACTAAGTTTTTTTGATGTAACTATGATTTAGTTAAAGATTATCTTAACGAAGAGGAACTACAGAAAATTAAATTATTAGACAAAAAATACAGGAGTTTTATTAATATAATAAATAAGGTAAAGTAAGTAAAATCTTTTATAATAAAACTATTTTATCAATAAAATATTCTACCACCAAACTGACTTGAAAACCCCCTAAGATATGAAGCTAACTGAGAATGCTAAAAATTTCGTGCTAGGCGATACAATTTAAAGTCAAATCGAAAAACGGCCACGGATTTTTCCTCTCCTCATCTCATCTCCTCCCAAAAACAAAAAAGGAAAAAGAGCAGAGGAAAAGCCAAACAAATGGCGATGAATGTCGAATGTCGAACGCGAAACGACAAACGAGGAATGCCATTTTCTGCACTGCACTGCACTTTTATTCGAATTTGATTTTGATTTTCATTTTGTATTTTCGTATTTCGTTTTTCGTATTTTTATTCGTTTTTCGTGCATCGTTTTTTTCTGATTTCTTTTTTTTTTTTTGTCGCGCACACTAGACGAATTATATTTTATGCCACAAATTACGCTGCGGTTAACCTTTAAATTAAAATAACACCAAAACAATTTTTGTGTTGAATGTTGAATTGCAGCAGCCTCAGTGGGCTCTATGCTTATGTGTGTGTATTGGTGTGTATCTGTGTGGCAGCTGCACAAATTGCAATTGCAATTTCGCATTGCTCGCATTTTGTGATCATTTCTGCTTCGTTTTTCATTAACTGTGAGGCATAAAATAATCAAATTATATATACATGTATATTTCTGTTTAAATATATATATAAATTGTTTTTATATATAAAAATTACTTGTTCTCTGTTGCACAAAAGTGAAAATTGTAGTTAAATAAAATGAAATGAGACTGGAATTGTAATTGTAATTGTAAATAATAAAACCACAGCGTGTTGTAGCTCTCAATGAGAAATTCCCCGTCAGACTCTTTCTCTCTCTCTCTCTCCCCCTTTGTCTCCGGACTCTCGGACTCTGTGTGAGAAATGTGCAAAAAATTATATGCATCGTATCAAACACACATACACACAGAGTGAGATACAAATGTATCTGGGCCTTTTGTTGCAGCAATTTGGAGTCTCTGCTGAGACACGAGAGAGTGAGAATCTCCACGAGAAATTTGCGTATTAAACCACAAGCGTAAATTTATGTATTGTGTTGGGGGGAGAGATGTGGAGAAAAGTGGAGGAGAACAGAACGGTAACATATTAAAATCACCACAAAATTCCCGCGGGCAGTTTATTTTTTGTCTCTTTCTCTCGCTGTTTCTTACTTTATCGCGCTTTTAACTGTCCTCTCCCCAGAGATAGAGGAGTCAAGAGTTTTACCTACAGATACAGATATATGTATGTCCCATAACTCAAATGGTTGCTAATTACAACTACACACACACACACACACACACACACACACACAATTATATAGAACGCTCTGGAGATTTGCTCTCGTTTTCTTATAGTTTGGAAACGACATAACGATCCATAGAAATATCAAGTTCGCTTCACACATCTGTGTTAATCAATTCATAAAGTTAAAGTCAGTAAATATCTGTGAATTTCTTTAGCGAGAGTAAGTGAGACAACGAGTGTGAAAAGGAGATAGCTGAAGTCAGCTGATTAGCATCTTATTTATGGTTAAGACCGAATTAAATAATAATAATCGAAGCTATAAAGTATATTACTTATAGTTATACACCAACTATGCCAGTAATTATACATAATATTTCCATTGAAAAACACTTTAAAATATTTAAATGTTTTCTGATAGTTTTTAAACATTGATTAGAAAGTCTTTTTACAGTTCCTGAATATTCATAATGCTACACTATGTATAATTTTGCAGTAGAAAGCAATTTTAAAATTCCAAATATTCATAAGGGGTCTCAAAAAATACAAGAGTTGTTTTTTTTATCTCGTTTAGTTCTTTTTAATTGTAGAGCATACAACTCTAGAGTATTTTATGCTTTATCAAATTAATCACAATATCTTTATGCTCGGGGAATTAATTCTTCACATAGCACATGCCGACGGCAAAACATAACTGGGAACCTATTTGCTTTTTTATGATATTTATGTATTTGACGTGTGAATAGTTAAAGTGACTCATTCAAACTAAACAGAAAAATCATAGTTAAGAATTAACTATGGCATGGACAAGAGGGAATTTCTACACATAATTCTAATTCAAACTAGCAATTAATAGGATTGGAAGTGGATTTTCGATAGATAGTACAAACAGTTTTTTAGAATTTTATACACCGAGATTATTTTTAACAGCTTTACTAAAAAATACCGACGCCTAAAATTACCGACGCTAAACTGGAGTATAGTTTGAAAAGTGATTTTTGAATTACTGACGCTGAACTCTATTAGTTTTTGGTTTATGGGTATATTACTAAGTGAACTACTTACCCTAGGCTGAGCCATTAATGCTCTGGGAGCGACGTCTAACCCGATTTGTGCCACTTTTAGTGGTGTACAGACGACAGTTGGCGGCGCAACACAAAACGAGGGGCCCCCGTCCCTTGCGTCCTCGTCCTCTTCTTCCTCCTCGTCGTCGTCGTCGTTCTCCTCTGCGTCGACGTGGACGTCGTTGTTGTTATTTTCTTGATCTTCTTTAAAGATCTGTAGAACGACTTTTTGGGGCCTCCTGCTATGCTTGGCGGTTTAGTATTTAAGTATTTTTTGTTTTTCTTTTTTGCTTGACACTCACAAAAATATTATTAGAATATGTGTATTTATAATATTTGAATTCTAATTCTTTCTCGCAGTTCTTTAGCACTTTCTTCTTTTCTCCTCTTCTATTTCTTCTTCTTTAACACAGGCACATTTGTTAAAAATCTTTGCTTTAGATTTTCATTTACTTTTATTTATTATTTTTTTGCTTAGATTTATGTTGTTGTTGCTGGTATACTTTGTTGTAGTTACGCGCGCGTTTTAGTTGTTATTATTAGCGGGAGATCTTATTTGTTTTTGTTGTTGTTGTTGTATATATGTATAAATGAATGTTTATATAATATTTACATATAATTTTTCTTTTCTTTTTTCATTTAGTATTTTATTAATTTGTTGTTTTGTTTGTTGTTTATAAAAATCGTATACAATTTGTTGTTGTTAGAGTTGCCGTTGTTGCTGTTCTTAGTATACTGCTGTTGATTTTTTGTTGCTTTTGTTGCTGACCAGACAACATAGTTTGCATTTGTTGTTGTTGCTTTAGTTCTTGTTGTTGTCGTTGTCATAAATCCATTGCTGCTGCTTCTTCTTCTTGGCCTTTGACTTGTTCTTCTGCTGCTTAGTCGCTTCCTCTTCTCCTTCTAACTGGACTTTGCTCGTTTTCTTCTCGCTTCCTCTTCTGATCTTTGCCAAAAAGAGTTGCTCAATCTTTGTGTATATTTGTTGTAGTTGTTGTTTTGTTGATTTTGTGTATTTTTGTTTTTCGTATACTTCTTGCTTTTCGTATAATATGCGCACTATTTATCACAGCTGCTTCTACATACTATAATATACTACAGAGAAAACAAAAACTTGTTGTTGTCAATTTGTCAGACAGAGACCGCAGCTAGTTAAACATCGAATTAACAGTTATTCTGCACTTTTTGCATTTACAGTTACTTCTTTTGCGACTATTGTTGTTGTTGTTTTAGCGGCGGCAACGCGACGACGGCAGCGACGATGGCTGCAACGGCGGCGGCGACTTCGCGACAATTTCTACGTCCGTTAACGTAATGCTCCGGTATTCGCGTAACGCGTAACGTAACGAGACCGATCGTACGTTGCGCAACGAGACGCGCGCGTTTTTCTCAGCGGTTATTTTATAATTCTGAAAATATGCTTTAGTTTTGCCCAAAAAGATCGCGACGAATAAATTTTCTTTTTGGCGGCTTCCTAATTTGTTGCGCTTGCTCTTAAGATTGTTATTATTATTATTTTTTTATTGTTGCTTTTGTTGTTGTCGGCGTTGTTGGGTTGTGTGGCAATAACAATAATTTAATGCTATGCAATAGCAATAATAATGGTAATTGTAATAATAATAATTTTTGTCAAAACGGTTTTTGCGGCGATGGCGACGGCTTCGGCGTTTTCGGCTTCGCTTCTCGCTTCGCACACAACACAGACAGCACAAGCACAAGCACGTCGTACGCGGTTCGAAGGCAAATACACACTGTCAATCATGCTCATGCACGCTTGCACGCCACTGTCTGCCCGATCGTACACTCACTCACAAGCGCTCATACACAAACTCACACACACACACACAAGGCAGCGGCGACGCAACAATTGTGCCATTAAAAAAGGTTGTACAAAGCGATGGCTCATAAATTTACCAGCAGTGCGAATGCGATGGCTATACCAACACATTTGGCTCCGGCGAATTGTGATGCGTGCGTGTGTGTGTTTCTGTTTGTGTTGTATGCCTTGTATATGTATGCTTGGCTGCTTGTTTAGTTTTGTTGGTGTAAATGCGGCGAATTGGTTGCTGAGAGCGCAGGCGCGCTCTTGTGAGCACACTACAAAATGGGGCCCAAAGGCCTGAGCGCAAAGGATGATGACTGATTTGTTAGTACGCCTTTTCTGTCATACACACACTTGTCACAATCTGCCTTTGCTTTTGCCTTCGCTGTGCTGTGCTGCTCTGCTCTGAAGCTGCTGCTGTGCTCAGTTTTGTGTGTGTGCGTGTTTTTTTTTTTTTTCTGTTTGTGTTTTTGTTTTTGCTATTTTGTTTTTTGACTCTTTTTGCGCAACGACAACGTCGTCGTCGTCGTCGTTGTTGTCGTTGTTGTCGTTGTCGTTGTTGCTGTCGTTGGCGCTCGCTCAACGTTCGTTCGTTCGTTTGAAATTTATTTGGCTTTGGCCAAAAGGAGACGGCTTATAGGTTTTGGCCGCTGCTGACGTCGCATCGCCTCTCTCTGCCAGCAGCAGCAGCGTCGTCGTTGTCGTCGTCGCTGTGCGTGCGTTGAAAATCAGCAAAAACCAATCCCATTTGTTATTTTCGCTTGAGTGAGTGGCAGTTTGCATCAGTTTGCCATTCAGTCTTCTTTGGCCGCCCCACCTGTGCGCGCAGGCATTGGGCATTGGGTGGGTTATGGGCCAGGGGTTCTGGTGTGGGCAGACGAGGTGCACGGGGGTGGGTTGAGTGTACTCAGTGAGTGCTTTCAGGTGTTTTCTAGTCTTTGCCACTCCAGACGCTGTCGTTTCATCGTTTCGCCTTGCCTTGCTTGTCCGTCACTTGCTCAACTTTCGCTCAGCTTTTTTGCGCTCTTTGCACACACACAAACACATACACAGACAGACACTCACACGCATTCTAAAGAGAAGCAAACTTACACATACGCGCACGCATACAATGACAGTCAAATAGGCAACGCCTTCAAAAGCTGTTGCAGCGACGTTGACGTTCTTCTTGTGTTTGTGAGTGTGTGTTTCTGTTATTGTTATTGTTGTTGTCTTTGTCTTTGTCTCTGTCAGGCGTCATGGCGATCCAGCCACTTAGGCAATGATCCTGCCAGCAGCAGCAACAACAACAAGAACAACAACACAAAAGCTTCAACAGCTGTTCGCACTGTGCAACTTTCTGTGCAATAATAAATCGCGCGCCGATAAATTCAACTGCCCAAAATGCATATCCTTCTACAAAACTGTTTGTTGTTATTGTTGTTGTTGCTGCTGCTGCTGCTGACGTCGTCGTGTCGTCGTCCTCGTGGCAGTTTAAAAAGCAGTTAACACATATTCCGAGGCAATTTTTCAACAACGCATTTTTGGTGTCCCTTTTTTGTTGTTGTTGTTGTTGTAGTTTGGCTAACCGGCTAACGGCGCCCGGTCGCCATTTTCATTTTTGGGGAGCCAACGGCAACGGCAATGGAGACGGCGACGTCTGCTGCGACGCCGGCGCTCGTTTTAATGTTGCCGCCGTTTTTGCGCGTTTTTAGAAGACCAAAAATACAAAAAAAGCAAAAATCTGAAAAAAATAAAAATGTGTGGAAAATGAAAAATTGCTTTGTTGTTTGTTTTGGGCTTTTCCTGCTGGCAAGGATGTGCATGTTGGCCGGTGCCAAAGATAATCATGATGACGATGGCGATGGCGATGACGACGACTTTGATCATAATGATGATGATGATACTGCACTTAATCTGGTTTCCATTTCAAAAACAGCTGATCATAATTTGTTTATACTTATTGCTGGGCTCCTTGAAACCGTTGTTTGTGTTGTGGTTACACATTAGTTTACGCCAGAGATTGTCTTTCTATATCTCTCTCTGTCTCTGTCTGCCTCTGTCTCTTTTTGCGCCTCTTTCCTTTCGTCTAACTGTCAGCGACTTGACAAATTTATGAGACGTTGATTGATTTGCGGTTTGACATTATTTTTTTTTGCTTCGATTTTCATGCAAAATTGTTGCACTTGTGTTGCTTTTTTTGTTGTTGTCAAGACATTTAAATTTAAATTTAGCAACTGCAAATTTATGTGCCAAATGTGAGCGAAAGTCAACAACAAAAACAAATAAAATAACATTGAATTTTAGTTGAAAATTCAATTAAAAGTAATAAATTGCTAATTTATTTGTGTGTGTTAAAAGGCTGTTAACGTGTGTGAGTGGGAAGAGGGGTGTTTGGGGGCGGGGCACTGTGGGTGTATTGCCAAATTAAGCTGACGGCAGGGGAAAAGCCGATGAAAATGCGATTCATTTTATTTATTGCCCAAGTTCAAGGATAAAATGGCAAGGATCCAAGAAACGTGCACTGAAAACTCAAATCAAATGAAAATTAACGCTTCAAAATAGTTTTTCAAACTAATTGGAAAACAATTAAACTACAAAGAAATAAATGCAATTTATTATCATTACATTGTCAATTAATGAAAAAGAAATTTAATTTTTCAGCGTAAAATTGTTGTATATTTACTAAATAATTTTTAGAATTTTTTTTAAGTTAGTTTAAGAAATGCTTTAAGTTGAAAATTACATTATTATGTAAAGAAAGCAAAAGTATAAATATATAAAAAGTATAATAAAAATTAATTAATACAAATATAAAATAAAACTATTTAAATGCTTGTAAGCATAGAAATAGCAAAAAAAAACAAGAAATTTAAATTTAAAGAGTTATATCATTAAATAAATAATTTTGATTTTATTTACAATTTTTGCTAGGAACATTAAGGAGTTCTGTAAAGTTAAAAATATATATAAATTAAATTTTGAGTCATATTATAAATTTAGATTTTTAACAAATTAACATATTCAATGTAAACAATATACCCAACGAATTAACGAAACGAATTAAAATTTCTTTTTTTAAGTGAATAGAAAATCCAACAAAAATCTGTCTTAAACTTAGTTAAATTTTATAAGATATCTTTAAAAAAATTTGAATATTTAGCAAAAATTTAAATGAAACTTGATTATGTATGTGAAAAATTAAGTAAAAAATGAAACTTGAATATTTTGCAAAGTTTTGAAAGGATTTTGCTTCAGAGAATAATTGCGCTTGTAAATGAATCAGGATATTGCATTTGTATGGTGTTGGGGAAATGCTGAAAATGGGGGAAAATGGAATGAAGGGAGCCAACAACAATGCAAAGGGAATTTAATTTAATTTAATATTACAACTTGGCTAAATTGAAGAGACCATGAAATTTAAATCAGCCAGAACCCAGAGCCCAAAGCATGAAGCAATTGGAGCAGGAGAAACAGCAGAGGGAATGGAGGGAGGGAGGAGGAGAGGAGAGAGAGACAAGATGAAAAGGGGCGAAGCTGCGTTGAGGTATCCACCCACAAAAGCAAAAGGCGAAAAAAAAACACGATGGAAAGGAGAAGAAAGAAATCGGAGAAAAAGAGAAACGGCAGCTTGATAATAAGACGAAAAGCTCAAGGCAGCAAAATTGCATTTGGAAAACTTCCAATCCCAGACGAGCGTTGAGTGGAGGCGACATTGAGGGGCAAAAGACAGACGAAGAAAACTCTGTGTGCGAGCGAAAAATGTGTGGCGATGAGAAAGCTCACACACACAAAAACACACGTACACAAACACTCACACGCACACCAATGCGAACGAGCATACACTTACACACAGAAACAGACTGAGGCGCAGCCAATATGATTTAAAGCGGCGGCAGCGGACTCCAAATGAGCGCCAACCGTTGCTCGCTCACACTCTCGCACACACACACATACAGATACTCAAGCACATGTTGTTGTTGCTTGCTGCTGCCTCTGCCGCTGCCACTGCCACTGCCACTGCTGCTGCTGCTGTGCATGACAATTCATCTCTTTCTTATAAACGCAATTTATCAAATGAAAACGACGAGCGAGCGACAGCAAAGATGAAGACGACGACACGATATCAACTTGATGTGAATGTGGCTGCTAAGTCTGTGTGTCCGTATGATTGTGTGCGTGTGTGTGTGTGTGTGTGTGTGAGTAAAGCTGCGTGTGTGTGACGAGATTCACTCAAACTCAAGTTGAACTGAGTGTCGAGTGCATTTCGTAGAAGCAAAAAAAAAATGGCACATGAAGAAAAATAGGAGTTGCCGTCGGTGCTTGAGAAAACAACGGCAACGACAACAAGAGCAAAACAAAATAACAGCGACGGCAACGATACGATTTTCTTTTTGGCAGCCCCCCAAAAACTCACTCGGTGTTACTGAAAAACCGCCATAATCTTGACAGACAAGTGCACATTCGCTCTCTCACACTCATACTCACACTCTCGCACTAACTCACTCATACACACGCCACTTGCGCTCTCGGAGCGCGCGCGCCGCTCTTCGCCGCATTGTTTTCGCTCGTATTTCACGCTCAAAACGGCCATTTCGCTGCACTTTTAATGGTTTGTTTTTGTTTTGCGTTGCGTTGCGCGCACGAGAAAGAGAGCAGTCGAACGAAAGAAAAATAAACGAGCAAGGCACGATGTGATGAATCAATTCGCCGTATTTCGCGAGAGCGAGCTAGCATGATATATGTGCGCATTCGCTTTTTATGGCAAACCCAAGAGCAATCAGCTGTTTACGAGGCGCGTACAGTTTGCGAGTCATTGGATTCGAATTATTTTATGCCGTGTTTTTATAGAATTTACCGAGTTTGTTTTTCAAAATCATTTGAACACGAACACGTTTACCTGCAATGCATATTTACCTGTGTTGCATACGTTACCTTTTGCGAAATTCTGTGACTTTCAACTCGTAAACGGCTTAAAACTAGCAACTTATATCGGTTTCTACCTGTACAGGACTCACACCCATGAGTTAAACAAGTCATTCAACTTGGAAATTCGAAAGGAAAATGCACACATTTACCACTATGTGCATGTTGTGACTTTTCCAAGGACCTTTCACGCATTCCCAGCGGGAAAACGATTTTTTATTCTCTGTTTTTCTAACAGATTATTAAAGACTTTGAGGAAAATCGATCAATAAACACAAATAAATATGCCGGTCATTGGCGGCGCCCCCAAAATGACACGCCCCCCTACCCCGTGCCTGCCAAAGAGGCTGACAACTTGTCGTCTCGTCATTGTGACGTCACTGTGACGTCTGCTTTTGACAGCTGCCGACGTCGCAGCCGCCGCAAGTTCACGACGTCGACATCGACGGCGACGTCATTAAAGTTATGGCCCAAAAATTGTAGTAAAAGTTAAGAACAATTCGGTACTTACCTCAAATTTTCATGGACTTGGAAAACTTAAAGGGAATTTTCATCTTCATACTTTACCTGCAAGTGGAAAAAAGAAAATGGAAAATTGAATTAAATTTTGTGTGGACAGCAGAGAGTCAAGGAAAATGTCCTGACACAAGGATTAAGATGCATTTCACTATTTTCACATTCCCACATGTGTCGAACACGCCTCCCGCCTACTTTGAGAGCCCTGCTCTCCCCTCCTCCCTCCTCCCTTCTCTCTACTCATTTCCCTGCTGATCTTGCTCAGCGCATTTGTCTCTGCTTTGTTTTTCCGACAGACGGAAAAGACGGAGAAAATGTTTTTCGTTTTCTTTTGATTGATTGCCTAGAAAAACCACTTGAAACTGTCACGCAAGAGAAAGAAGGAGAGAGGGAGGAGTGGTGTGAGAGGGAGGGGAAAGGGGGAAGGGGGAGTGATACAGCCTATGGACTATGAAGTGAAAATCATTTCCACACACACATGGAAACTTCTATAAAGCAATTTTCCTATGAAAAACTACTTAGGCATGGAAAACTCGGAGGATGCTTTTGTCTTATAAGTAAAACACAACACAACACAACTAAATTAAATTAAGAGAGAGGCAGTGGAATGGGGGGAAATAGATAATAGGGAAGGGGCCTGCCCGGGAAATGCACAAGTTTCGAATTTCCCAATATCTTCGATGGCACTTCAAGTGCAATTCAGCTTAGAATTCAGATTAATGTTTTTAAAATAGAATACTTAACTTAAGCGCATTTAAATTCTTCACTTAAAATAATTAAGTTGAACTTAAACGAAAACTTTTTCTTTCTTCTTATGCAAATTACAAGTTTTAGTTTTTTAAATATACTTGTAAAAATTTATTAGGCTCATATTAAATATTTCTGGCACAATCAGAAATTCCATTCAGAATTCTAGAATATAAAAAAAAATATATAAAAATGAAACTAAACAGAAGTAATACCTAAAAAGCTAATAAAAGCATTAAAAGAGCATTTTTATTAACGAAGATTTAAATCTTAAGCAAACACTATCAGGTTTTTTTTAAATTAGAAGGTCTACATTTTGAATGACTTACACAACTGTTTAAAAAAAAAATAAACTTAAGTATTTTGTTAAACGTTATTTTATTTTATCTCTTACTTCACAACAAAATTCAACCGCAAAATCAACTATAAGAAATTTCAGTTAATTTTTTATTCGAAAAATGGGCAAACCATGAACTTTGACCCTGTAACGCAGCACAAGACATTTTCCAAATTTATACACATATCCACAAATTTTCTCGTTATTTGTTTAGTTTAAAGACAATCAATAAAGTGGCAAATATAAATAAGTTAATAATAAGTTGACACTTTCTATTGTGCTTAGTTTGAGATAAAAGTTTAACTGTCTGGAACTTGAAAGAAAGAGACAGATGGAGTGCGAGTTGAAGGGAGAGAGAAAGGAAGAAGGAGCGTAAATAATAATCTGGAGAAAATAAATTTATGTGCATTTCCGTTTTTGTTTTTTCCTTCCGTTTAAGTAAATAACAAATATTATTATCGCCAAAAAGGAGTTCCTAAAAAGCAAGAAGAAGAAGGAGAAGAAAGAGAAGAAGGAGGAGAAGAGGAAGAGGGAGCCAAGTCCTGTGCCAAGTTCTCATTGTGGATTGTTGTTCGTCAACAACAAAAGTAAATTAAATGAAAGCAACAACAACAAAAGGAGGAAAATCAACAAAAACAACAGGAAAAGTTGAAACAACGAAATTAAATAATGCCAGCAAACGATTTCTTATGAAATGTTCAAAAAATATTCTAGCAACCGACAACATTGACACCGACACACACACACACACACACACATCAAACACACACACACACAACAAGAACAACAACAACTCCATCCGGGGGAAAACTGCGATTTTTTGGGGGAAATTTTGTTGTATTTGGGAGTCAGAACGGAAGCCGCTGCCAGCAACAACAACAACAACCACAGCAACATAAAAACAACTCAAACAACAACACATTTGTGGTCTACAGAAGCAACAACAACAAGAGGAAAAACAACAACAACAACAAAAAGAACTCAATGAAATTATTAATGGTCGAAAACTGCAGTTCAGTTCAGTTCGACGACGGCAACTTTGTGTCCAGTTGGTCAACAGACCAATACACACAAATACACACAAACATTACAACCAACACACACACACAACCTATACACACACAGTGAGCTGAGCAAATAAATAAATAAATAAATAAATAATCAACAAACTCTAATTAAACGTTGTTACGAGTGTGCATGTGTGTGTGTGTGTGTGTGTGTGTGTGTGTGTGTGTGTGTGTGTGTGTGTGTGTGTGTGTTGGCATTGCCGATAAGGAGCTCGTTGCCACAGTAGCAGTGCCCACTGTACAGTGAGCACTGGACACTGTTGGGCTTCTGTTTCAAAGGTTCAGCGATAAAAGGGAGCAGATTCAAAGGGGAGTAGAGAGTGGAGAGGGGAGCGGAATGGTAAAGGAGAGTAGGAGAAAGAATGTGGGTAGGAAAGGAGAGTGGAAAGCACTGGGAATCAGCTCGAAAGGAAAGCGGGAGCAGTTGACCCTGTCTCCCTGGAGGTTCTCGCTTGGCTTTTTGGCCTTTTGGCTGCTCTGCAACTTTGCCAAAAAATGTGCAATCTGTTTTGGCCAAAAGCGAAACCAACAACAATAACAACAACAAACATAAAACAACAAACATAAAACAACAAAAACTACAACAATTTGATAATCAGCGTGCAACAATTTGTAGTGCAGCTCAAGGTCGCTGAAAATGTAGTCGAAAGTTAATTTAGTTTTAATTTTTATTAAATTAAAAACTTTAAATGTACTTTAATTTTAACCAAAATGTATGTATAAAAACTTTTAATTAAAGTCTTAAGTGTTAGTAACTTAATATTTGAACGAACTCAGCTTTTTTTCCGGTATAAAAACAAAATTTTAGTTAACATTTATTAAACTATTTACAATTTAATTTTTTATAATAACTAGCTGTTTTAATAATTATTTTTAATATTAAAAAAATAGCGTGATGCTTTTTATAATAATCAATTTTTTTTAAAGAAGGATATAAAGTTCGAAAATATCTCCAACGGTTTAGAAACTCATTGATATAATGAAATGAATCCGCTTAGCAGTTATTAAGTTTATTTCCTTATTGGAACAAAATTATTAAGCTTAAAAATGTTTTTTAGACAATGTTTTTAAAAGAATCAACTAAAGCGAAGCTAGCAGATATTTTTGTATATTTTTAAAAGTTATTTAATTTAAAACTGATCATTAAAAGTGACTCACTAAACTACCTTAAAGATTATAAATATAACAAAATAAATAATAAATATATATATAGGTAATTAATAACACGTATGTGAACTATAGGTTTCTTTAATTGTTATTCATAAAAGCTTACTGTAAAGCTGAAAACAGAAAATATTTTAAGGTATGTAAAATTACGATTTTTAGATGCATAAATTTCAAATGAACTAACAATTTCAACATAATAGTTTTCGATCTGACAAAAACTCTACTCATAAAATAATAATAATTTTAAAATAATTTTTCAGCGTTTTAAAAAAAATCATTTATGTATTTATTGGCTTAAATTTCTTAATTAAAATTATTTTATACTCTTAACAAATTTAAATTTAAAACATAATTTAATAGAAATTTAATTTTTTCCTCATTAAACTTAACTTAATAATAAAATTACTTCTTAATTTACTTCACCAAAGATTTATTTATTATTTTATTATGATGCTAAATTAAAAACTTAACAAATAGAAATAAACTTAAACAATCAAATGCAAAGTGACTTTATTTCTGACACATTTGAAACGTGAAATACTCAATAAAATCGAATCACAAATTTTATAAATTAAATTTGTTCCTTAAATGTTGTTTATTTAATTTATTGGCTTTAAGATTGTTTTTATTGTTTGCCTTTTGGCTTAAACGAAAGCCAATAAATGTTGTCAATATAATTTTATGTGTAATTTAGTGAGTTTGCTAACAAAGTAAATCAGTTCTTTCGATGCAGATAGAGACAAAGATATAGATACAGATACAGCTAGAGATACAGATACAGTTATGTAGATTTTATAGAATGACCCTAGTGACCTTTAGGCAGACATCTCGCCGTTTTAAAGCTGACATCAAAGCACGGAAATGCTGCCAAACCGGCTAACTTGGCTCTGACTAACTGACTAACTGGCTGCTAATTCCCCAAAAATGTAACATTTTTTCTGTCATTCTCATCGTCGCCGTCGTCGTCGCCGTCGTCGTCGCCGTCGTCGCCGTCGTCGCCGTCGTCGCCGTCGTTGCCTTCGCTGTTCTCGTGTTTGTTGTAAATTTGCATAACAAAAGCGGCTTCGAAGCCCCAAATTTATAAATTGATTTCATTTGCCAAATGCAAAAATTTTTGCAAGCTAAAAATACAAAAAATTTAACAAAATTCAAGCAAGCAGAAAGTTAACTTTGGCAAGCAAAAGATACCCTATAAATTTGGACAGCACCTCTTGTAAAAACTATTTGCAAGTTGGCTTGAAAAAGCTAGTTAGCCAGGAAGTCTGAAATTAAAATTAAACCCAGAAACTGACTACAATTAGGATAGATGTCTGCTTTCTTAACTGCTCTCTGACCTTATTTTATTCTGGCTTTATATAAATAGTAGTGTCTGCCACGCCCACAAACTGCTTGACTTAGCTGAAATACCCTTTGCGCAGGGTATTCAGTTGAGTGAGAATTGGAAAACAAAGCCGAGATCAAAGCAGCAAAGCAACAAAAGGGAAAAGCTTGAGTTGTTGCAAATCTGGTCTTAAACAAGTTGTTGTTGTTCTTGCTGTTGTTCCAGTTGTTGCGGTTGTTGTTTAAGTTGCTGTTGTCGTTGCTTGAGTTGTTTGCGACTTTTTGCATTTTTTTGGCGACTTTACGCGAATTATTACAATTTTAATGTTGGCATTTTACGTCAAATTTCATTTAATTGTTATGCGAAGCGTACAAAATTTACAAATTTTCAAGTCCCTTTTTATTATTATCATTTTTTTTCCTCTGGCTTGCCATAAAAATTAATAAATATGCACAAATCTTCAACTGACGCAGAGCCGACAAAAAGTTTACAATTTAGAGAATGTTTTTTTAAGTATTTAATTGACGTGCGGCATTTGCATTTTCTAATTATGAAAAGCAGGCAAATAAATTGCAACTGTGCCATAAATATAGCAATGACATTTCCCCTGCATCGCATTGCACACGCTCTGTGGCTCTCTTGCTCTCTCGCTCTCACTCAGAAGACAGTTGCTATAAATTGTGAGGGGCACATTTCCCCTGTCAATTACAAGAGCACAGAGCTTACAGAGCACAAAACGAAAGAGGAAGAGGAGAGAAAAAACACAACTGTAAAGCGTTGCCGTTACTATCGTTGCTATTGTCGTCTCGCTTCAACTGCTGGCCGCTTGACGAACTGACGAGGGGGGCTGTCACTTTGGGTCTCGCCACCATTATGGAAAGTGAAATGGATATATCGCTAATGCGCCTGCACATAACAAGGTCGGCAATAAATCAAATGTCTTGGCGAGCGGGTGGCGGGGCAGAAGGGCGGCAGGGTGGAGGGGAAAGGCAGGCGCTGCAACAACAAATACAGGGGCATTGCCTGGACAAACGAGAGCAATGAAAACAACGACGACGACGACGTTTGACAAAAATCAAATCAAAATGCCATAAAATATACCCCAGTGCTGGGGTACAGGGTATATGGACCAACAGCAAATGAATTATATGCAATTAATTGAGCGCAAATTTGCAAAATACTTTCATGTGTCTGCGCCTCACTGTGTCTGTGTGCGTGAGTAAGTGTGTGTGTGTGGGTGTGCGTCTGTGTGTGTAGGCGATTATGGTCAGATTTGATGATGGATATGACCAAAAACATTGCGTATACGACGCGTATGTGCTGCAATTTTGGATGTTTTATGTTTTTTGGTTTTTAGACACTTCGCAATTGAATGAAACAAATTGCGCGGCTCTCCCACCCCTTTCCCCGCCCTGTTCTTTATTTCTTTGCTTTTTCTGATTTAGTAGCTAAAGAAATTACAAAGTTATTGTGCATAAATAATGCAAACAATTGAACAATAATTTTGCAGATTGAATTGTTTCAATTTGGCATTGAATTATCGAATTTGGTATTGCAAACTCGTGTGTAAATAAACAAATATCAAATTGAGGAAATCTGTTAACTAAATTAGGATTAATCACTGAGAAAAATCTACTTACAAGGGGCTAGGTATATTTCCAGAGAGTTAAGAATTATTTAGAATGGCTTTATCGGTTCTTCTAAAGTATAGTTAAATAAATAATATAAATACAATAAAAATGAATAATATATAGAATTATTCTAAAACTTTTAAAGAAATAAATAAATGCACTAAAAACGATTTAGAGCTTCCAAATTTTAAAGTAGTTAATTTTTGTTTAAATTCCCGTTTAATAAAAACCAATAAAATTAAATTCATAGATATTTATGTATATATAAGCAAAGACTGTTAATCTATAATTTAAATGGAAAAAAGTTTTAAGTAAATGTGCAATGGTTAAATAAATTTTGAAAATACAATAAAATATGAAAAACATTTTTATGGTTAGAAATAATACCATTAATATATAACTCTATAATTTATGAAATGTAAATAAATGGTCTATACATTTTAAGAACTCTACAAGATTTTTTTCCTAATAAATTTTACCAAATTTTCCCCCCTTTCCTTAAACTCAAAGTCATTAAGTTTATGTCGAGTTAAGTTTGAAGACTTAAAACTATTTGGACACACCTGTAACGACTATAAAAACTAAGATAAGATTTATACTTAAGTTTTTATTGAATCTTTGGTCAATTAACATTAGCCCCAAAATGGACATGAAATGTCTCAATTTAAGGAAGTTCCACGTCAGCTGATTAACAGACAATAAAATTGTTGACTTCATGGTGGAGTCTATAAATTTCTTAGAGCATTTATTGTCAGATATTTTTGATGTTTACACAACTTTCACGACTTTCACGACTCTCACGACGCTTCGTTTCATAAGAATATTTTACGATTTTTATATAGCCCATTGTGTGCATTATATTTATGTACATTACACAATGATGATAATTTTCACTTGAGCATTTTTACGAGCAACAAATTGCGCTACAAATTACACGATAAATACAGAATTATGACAAACCACAAAGAAGAAACTTCGACCCGACCTCAGGCAAGACTCTAGAATATTGTAGAGAGCTGTCTGTCTGTCTGTCTGCCTCTTCTGTCTATCTGTTGAGTCGATTCGACCCTTTCACCGGTTGTGACACATGGTAACAGGCTCGTAAAAATTCCCGATGCGTCTGTTTTGATGGCACAGTAAGTGTTGTCATTATGGCAACACTAAGTTGAGTTCAGTTGTCTTTCAGTTTTTTTTTTGGCCAGTTTACAAGCTGTCAAAGTTGCTTGTGCAAATTAAATTGTTGCTCCTTTTATTGATATTTCATTGCTGTCCCAGTTGACTGTGATTTAGCCTCGCCCCAAGCCCAAACTCGAGCCCAGCTAAGTGAATTTACCCGAAAAAGGAAAATACTTACACTTAGAAGGAAAATTTGAAAAACATACACACTCGGGAAAGTCGTAAAGTTGCGCACGTCGAAACAAAAGAAAGTTTTTACGAGCGTTCTTTTAACACTTGAGCTAGGAGAGAGAAATATAGAGAGGGGTAGGAGAGACAGCCAGCGAAAACTAGGCGAGAAAATGGCCATAAATAATGTTGGCCTTGCTGTAGGTAGACTGGCTCATAGCTGCTTTTCGGCTGCTTTGGCTCTTTTAACTGTTAGCTGGTTTTCGGCCTGCCTTCAAGGACCTTAGCCTAATAACAGGTTGTTGTAATGGGTTGAGGGTACCATTTCCGAGCATCGAGAGGCTCGTAAATTTCGTGTTAATTGAGCATTTCACGCCTCGACTGCACTTGCCGTGGCCAAAACCCCGAAACAACAACAACAACATCGAACAGCAGATAGCAAACTGCAAACGTGGCCCATTAACGAGCCTGTCAGTAACTGACAAGTGTTTCGTCATAAACTCAACAAACTTATCGACCATTTTCTCCATAAACTTGGCCAATCGATGGCATGATCCTTGCACTAGCCTCACCTCAGCTCAACTCAACTCAACTGAACTCACCTGTCTTACCTTTTCGATCATTTGGCTTTGAGCTTTTGCTTAAATTCTTTTTCTACATTAAAGTTTCTTCATTTTGTTGTGTATTTAAGCCCGTTTAAGCCGCACAGTTGGACATGTCATGCGTGTATCGTTACCAAATTGATATCAATCGCTTTTGGCCACAAGGTACAAGACACAAAAACACAAAATGCTTTTTTTGACACCAACTAATTCCAGTTAATGCCGCTGTTTTTGTGTGTCTCGGTTACACTTGCCTCCAAAATGTTTATCTTTTGCACAACAACTAAGTAAGTCCCACAAAGTACTACCAAATAGACAAATAAAATAAAAATGAAAAAAACTTTAACTAGAGGAGAGCGGAATTCAGGTTGAAATCGGGTGCGCCGCTCTATAAAATCCACTCAATCATTTCTGTTCACTTCACAAATGTTTTAACTGATCGCTCAATCACTGATATTTTGTGTTCAGGTGCTGTGCCACCAAGAGACGTGGCAGATACCAGCCCCACCACGCCCCCCCCTTGTGCACACCCGCCTCCTTTAACACATACAGTAAACTTTCACACAAAAGCAGCAACCTTTAACTTAGACTTTTACTTGAATTTTAATATATACGAAATCAATTAGATTATTAGCATTAATTTTAAATATTTTTATCAATTAAAATTTTAAAATTATTTTGAAGGTGTTTTATATTTTAAAATATTTATATAAAATAATATTAATATTAAAATATATACAAAATAAGTTAATTTATTAACATTAATTTTAAGTAATTTTAATATTTACAAAATCAATTTAAATATGTTTGTTAATTTTAAATAATATTAAATATTAAAAAATCACATAAAATATTAACATTAATTTTAACTAATTTTAAAACACATATACAATAAATTCATTCAATTTTTAATTTTTTTTGAACATTTAATTTATTAAACGCCTTTTTGTTTTGCAATTCATTGACTCATATTTAATGCAAATTTAAATTTTATTTTTTATTTAAAGTTAACCTAAATCAAAGCAGATTTGTTTCATTTTTCGACATGTTTGACAGTTGTTTTCTTGCGAGTGTCTACTGTACTAGCGAATTGTGAATTTCGTCTAGTTTTCCATTTTCATACTAAGTTAATATTTATCACAGCGTTTTTTATAGTTTTTTAGTAGTCACCCACGTGATTGTTTGTCAAGCCGATAAGCTAAACATGAAAGTCAAAGGTCAAAGCTGCCTCGCAACTGATAAGAGTAGTGAAAAATTCTGAGAATTCTTTATAGACACGACTTCAAAACTGCTTTTATCAACTATTTAAATTTATCACTTACAATATTAAATGTAAATGTTAAGTGCTGATTTTAAAAGTTTACAGGGTATTTTTGGGGTACGTTTTTAGTATAAAATGTTACAAAATTGTACAAAAATGTGTGATTGAAACTTTTGTTAAAAAATAAAATTTTAAATGAATTAAAATATACACTGTAAAAAATGTTTAGCTAAATCAAAGCAAAGAACATAGCTTATAAATATGTTAATGGGTATATTTGCAGCTATATTTCTATGATAATTTTATAAAATTACACATTTCTGTAGTTCTATATAAATATACTTTTTACTACAGGGTATCTGCTTGTTAAATACACTCGCTCAGCAATAGTTAACCTACATTTAGTGCAGAGGGAAAGAGTGGGAGTATCGATGTATCAGACGCACCCATAGATAACACAAAACCCCATCAATATCCCCTAATGAAAGTGATGTGTCAAATAGTTCCAATCGAACTGAATCATCATTCAATATTTTGTGACAGACGAATTGATTTGGCGCCAGATCTTGTCAAATATCGTTTAATATCAATTAGGTTGCGGTATCTGTAAATCATGATAATGCTAATTTTAGACCCCTGAAAGTTATTTTCAAAAATACTTTTGCTTTATGCGATAATCCCAATCTTAAGTGCTATTCACTTTACAATACTTATGCTCAAATGGAGAAGAGATTGCCAGTTTTTTTTTTACGTTTATGTTTTCTGTTTTTTGCAATCAGCGTATTATTCACAATCTAAGTATTCAGATAAAACTACTGTTAAGATTGCCCATATAAATCCCATCAAATCGCATAAACTTTAACGATCCTGCGATCGGCGATATTCGCGATCATAAAACTCCTCTCTGAACGGAGGAGACTTTTAATTTGATGCTAAAATACTGATATCTCGTCGTACACAACAAAAAGAGTGAGGGAGATAGGTCTATGTAGAGGGAGAGAGCACGTCCCATGCGGCATTTAAATTGCATATAAAAGTTGGCTTTTATGATTGGCTTCTATTAGCAAAATAAACTATCACGTCTTTAACTCGATCCTGGCAACAAAAACACAGACGAGAACATAAAACGCAGTCGCAACGAGACAACGATTTAATTTTGATTCTTTTTATGAATTTATTTTAATGTTTAAGCATTAAAAATGTCTCGAAAGCACTACGAATTTAAATTGCACACTTGGGAAGCCAGACTACAGGAAACCCTGTTTAAGATATTATAAACTTAATGCATTGTAAGTTGAGAGTTGATATGAATCAATTTATGAGTTTCCTACGAAATTAAAGTTAAGGAAACTATTAACTGCTTTTAGGTAAATATTTAGTATATAATATAAATTTCTTAAATGCATAATGCACTTTTAAAACCACCTATGCATTGAAAAATAAATTTAAAAAAATTAAGTTGATAGAAATTATTATTGCTTTAAACATCTGTATCTAAGTTGAGTACAGGTTTTTGTGGAATATTCCACTTCTGACATTGTAAGCATTGATTTAAGTTCAGAATACCGTATATTCATTTTTCATGTAGTTATTGGGTTAAAATAGTAGTCTATTTATTGATTAGTTTTAAATGACTTTAAATTTTCTTACCAAATCTATGTGATATGAATAATTTAGCCAAATTCCTGTCTGAATTAAATACTACTTCATTCAAAATAAATCGTCCAGTGTAAGCTTAAATTAGCTTTCGTTTAAAAGAAATATCATAGAAAATACTTTATAAATTTAGAACAAACTGTTCAGCATTTAAGTGGTAAAATAAAAAATCCAATAAAATACAATTAAAGTACAGGTTTATTAACAAATACTTGAGATAGTCGTTAAAAATTTGTACCCCAATACGAACTTTTTAATAAGATAGATAAATTAATCGTCACTAAGCAACTCCCAATTGTTTTAAGAATGTAAGCCATTATCTGACTTGAACCATTCTGTGTCTTGAGCTTAATACAACACTTAATATATTTTTCATTTAATTGTTGTTAATATTAAATATATATAAATTGTTGTTTACCTAAAATTATAAATTCTCATACTTAATAATTTTTTGAGGTATTTCTGCCTTAATTTTCCTACGTCTGAGCAACAAGTGTTGGAAAATCGATTAACTGCCTAAATAGCCAAGTAACTAAATGACTGTCTGACGGATTGACTCACTGACTGACTGCTTGATCCTACACTGCCTGTACCTAGGGGTACCGTAAGTACTGTTTTTCCAGTCGCATTTCAAAAGGGCGCAAGGTGTCATCTTACATGTGCAGGGTCCTCAAACAAGGATCTGTCTTCCCTTCTCGTCTTTAAGGTCCGCCTTCGTTTTGGGCTCAAGGAAAAGCGAAAGTGACGCACAGTTGGAGTTTTTGGGTAATGAAATTAAGAACGCATCGTTTGCTGCGCTTCGCTGATTGTTTTGTTTCAGACAATCCAACAATCGAACAATCCAACAATTCAGCCATCCAACCATACCAACAGATACTGTATCTGTATCTTTATGCAGTGTCTGTAGCGCGTCTCTAAGTGCCGTCGGCTTGTTGTTGTTATTTCTCCGAAGCACATCGGGTTCAGCTGCACTTTTCAAAGGAAAAACAGGAGGAAAATGAACAGCAACCAAAAAAAAAAATAAGGAAAAAAAGGTTGGCATTGCCTTTTCCAGCGGCGTACCTGAAAATCCGCTTAGTGGTTGTTACTGTCCTGGTTTTTGACGACAAGAAGTCAACCTCTCGATTTACGACCATTTTGTTTGAGTAATTTCTCTTGTGTGTGTGCGAGTGTGTGTGTGTGTGTGTGTGTGTGTGTGTGTGCTGA
The DNA here is from genome assembly GCA_035046005.1 of Drosophila acutilabella. Taxonomy (NCBI): domain Eukaryota; kingdom Metazoa; phylum Arthropoda; class Insecta; order Diptera; family Drosophilidae; genus Drosophila; species Drosophila acutilabella. The sequence goes on along the minus strand of JAWNOK010000031.1, from coordinate 856,256 downwards.
CTGATGCGCATCGCTAGGACGAGAATAGAGGATCGAGATTCAAGGATCGATGCCACATGCCCGACAGTTGTGTAAATTGTACAGTTTTTAATTTCAGCTGGCTCGAAATTCCCTTTGGCAGCAAATGACTCACTTTGGTTTCTATTTTTAATAATTAATATATTAAAAAAAAACTCAGGCTTTACTACTCTACAGTTTAATGTGAGAATACCAGCTACATAAACAATCTAATGCCCTTTATTATTATTTTTTTATTAGTACTTTTTGTTGTCAATCTACGCAGCCATCGCATATTTCACAGCCTTATTTGTTTGGTCAGTTTTATGCGCATTTCCCCAATCAAAAGCGTTGTATAGGCAACCAAATAGAAATGTTCACGATTCAATTAAATGATCGTAAAAATAAAACTCGATTCAATGGTTTCAAAATTGAAAGAAATAAAGAGAGAGAGAAAGAGAAAGGGAGAGAGAGTGAGAGATGGAGAGAAGCTTGAAGTCAGTTTCGTTAGCTCGTAAAATTTCTCAAATTGTTGTTAGAACATAAAAATCATCTAAAATTGGTAATAAAATCAACGGCGCAAAATGAAATTCAACCTGTGACGCCTCCCAACAGTTCAAATAGATTGAGATAGAATGCGGAACAAAGCCCGAAAGTGGGAAAAGGACAGGTTGACAGATAGAGGGAGAGGGAGAAACGATAAGTCTTATCACGCGCGTGGGAGTTTGGAATGGAATTTTAGATTTACATGTTAGAAAACTGAAATTGAATTGAATATTAAGTAGAGTGAACTAGTATACCCTGTGACTAGGCAACAAGTAAAAATATTCAATTTATACTTTGTTGTTCTTTAATTAAAGTGTAGATATAATTTTTATAGTATATTTGGTATATTTTTAGATAATATTTTCTTTAATTTACTAATAGGTAATGCAAGCTTGAAACAAGCAAATTGTTTATTAAAATAAGTATGACATGGAATATAAAATTGTGATGAAATTTAAAACAAATACTTGCAAATAGTTATCTTATCAAATAAACTGAAACTCCAACTCCAACTCAGCTAAGCTGTAAAGTTTATACATTATGATACACTCACCCAACATTTAACTGGATTTAAGATTATTTCAATGGACAACTAGTTATTGGTGCTGAAATTCCAGCTCCAATTGCAACTCCAACTGTTTTGTGTAGTTTATTTCGCCTTTCAATTTATCTAATGGTCTTCAATCAATGTATTATCCTGTGAAAATCGGACACGGTGTCATAAAGTCGACATGCAGCACGTGATAATAACAGCAAATGCAACATGTTGCATGAACCCCCTCTTGTCCCACTCTTGACACCACAAACAGGCTATAGGCAAATCAACATCAACATCAAAATCAAAATCAAATTCATTGTATGGCACATGGCCATGACCAAACAGGCAAACAACAACAACAGTTGCGAGACGTGTTCTAAATGTGGCAAACGCGAAAAACCGTTAAGCATCAATTTTGACGCGCCATAAAACTGCAATGAAGTGATAAGTGCTGCTGCAACAACAGCAACAGCAACAGCAACTGCAGCAGCCACTGAGAGCAACAGGAATGTGCAGTTGATAGATATTTGCACTGAACAAACTGGAAACCCAAGCGACAGCAGCAGCAGCAGCAATAACAACGGCAATGTTGAGAGTTGTAGCTGTCTGGCGGTCGGACATCCGTATCTATGAGATAACAATGCAAATGCAATGACTTTACATACACTCCTACACACACATACACTCCCACAAACACACACACACACAGTGGAGCCATGCGACAATCAAACAAAACAAGACTTTTATGAACACCGCGGGAAGTTGACAGCTTGCGTCATTGCCATGATATGCAAACTGTGTGTGTGTGGATGCCAACCCCATCGGAAACTCCCTCACTACCTCTCCCTACCTACTCCCCCTCTCCACTGCCCTTAAATCGCCACCCACAATAACAACCTTTCAGTGTTGCTGCTGTCGCTGGTTTGCCAATTTTATTGCATCGCGTGCCCAATTATGTATATGGATATGGATATGGCAATTGATATCAGCCCATCATCGTCATCATCATCATCATCAACGTCAACGTCATTATCATCCACAATGCGATTCGTTTTTATATGCATTTTTCGCCATATACATTTTCGCGAGTGTTAAAATTTGATTTGATTATGACAAATGTTCACGTGTTGCACATTTCAAGCTGCAACTTCGTACTTGCAACACAAGCAACTGAGCTATGAGATGAACCGAGTATTTAATCAAATTACAATCAATCATCGACGAACTGAAGTGCACTTTTCAAAGTTGTTTAACCAAACAAAAAATTATGTAAATTAAGTTGAGTTTCTTAATTTTGAATGGGTTGTAAGTGATTTACAGGTGGATACTCAATAATGACTGTTAAAAGTGATTACATAAAAATTGAACACTGACTTGTAGTTTGTTTGTACTTGTGGCAACTCTGTCTTGCAGCTGTTAGTCAACACTAGACTAAGCCGCAGCTAACTTCACTCACAAATTGAATTCAAGCCAATTAGCGGCGAGTGATTAATAATAGTCAAAATAAATTGATTTTTCCGTTTATTGCATTTTTCCTCCACTTGGCAGCTTAAGCGCCACCTATCGCACATTTATCAAATTTTTAAAATTTTAGAGTTTAAAGTGAGTACTAAGTTAGTGGAAAGAATTTTTCTGATAGCTGACTACACAAATATTTGTGAACTCATTTAATCATTTATTTATGTACATAGAATGAATATCCTACATATTAAAATTTCATTTTTACTGATGATATGCATTTTCTTAGTTCTCCCAAGAAAAATTATATTAAATGAATAGGGAATTCTAAATATTTAACCTGAAGTTTAATGCAAAACAATTAAACTTAAGATACATTTTATAAATTACTTTCCAATTAAAATAAGATGAAAGTAGATTATTAATTTCAATATGATTATTTTCTCTAGATAATAATCGTTTTATCGAATTTTTAAAGTAAACCCAAAAATGTATAATTCAAAGAACTTAATAATTTTTTTTAGCTACGAATTTTTAATAGATTTATTTGTTTATGTAAAAAAATAAATCATGAATTCTTAAACAAATTATTTGTGTTATGAGAAATCAGTTCACATAGCAAAACTTTCATATTCAACTCTAAAATACGCAAGATAAGAGCGTTAAAATAGATTTGTTTCCTTTTTAATTCGATTCACGGGAAACTTGTTATAAATATAAATGTGTGAAGGTGTAAAATTTTAAACTAGTTAATTAAATTTGAAGTAGATTTAATTGGAATGTCAATATCTTGGACACACAGTGTACACGTGTATGGGCTTAGTCGGTATTATTAGCCGGTGAACGAATTGATTAAACCGCTTTTAAAGACAACTTTGCAGACAGGCAACGGGCAGCTTTAATTGGCATAATTGAAAGGACACAACTGAAAACACTTAACGTATGTTGGACAGTGTAGAGAGAGTGTTGAGCTCAACTCCTTCGTTTGTGATTCTATCGAGCAATAAAATCAATTGCATATCACTTGGCAATCTTATCGTAAATCGGTTTTCTAAATAGACTCGGGACAACTAATTGACTTATAGGCACTGCCAGCAGGCACAACTACAACAACAACAACACTAACTTGTAGTGTAATCAGTGCCGCCCATTAAGTGACGCAGCAACACTCTGCTCAGTGGAGCTCAACCCAGCCCCAAACCAGAACCCAAAACCAAACCAAACCAACACAACCCAGCACCCAAAGCTGTAAAGCCACGGCTAAAGTCCGAGTTCCATCAGACTTTTGAATATACATAAATTATCTTTATTGGCTTGAATGTCCGTCTGACAACTGAGTAACTCGTTGTTGGCCTGGTCGAGTCATTCAATCAACGTTTGCTCGGTGGCAATATTAACACCACAGCAGTGAAGACCACAGCAACCGCAGCCTAAAATGACTCTTGTTAATTGCAGACGCAGTTCGATGGCCAAAGAGAGCAGTGAGGGAGGAGTTTGGAAACTGGGCAAGGGAAGCCAAAGAGAGCCAGGTCCAACTGCATCGTAAATCAATTGAAAATCCATCAAAATGCGTTCATTGTATTGAGTTTGCAAACTAAGCTGCATATCGATGCTTGTCCACATAATTTTCAATATTTTTGCAATGCTAAAACAAGAATCAGGCACAGCAAAATCGACAACTACAACCTCAGCAACAACAACAACCAGAAAGGCGTCCCATAGCTGAGCCAATTGACAACTTAATCCTGCGACATGTCAGTGAAGGCTCAAATGCGATTTACTCCGTGCATTGGCAAGAGTTGGCCTCAAACATTTCTGTTGAGTCAGCGAAAAGTTGTGCAGAGAGAAAAAAAGAATTAAACATGAAGTTAATTCATTATTTTACTTTGCTTTTAGATATTGTATTTATTTATTAAATAAAGGGTAAAGTTATATATTATTTTCGTTATAAGTAATTAATTATGCTCTTATATTTGGTCAGTTAGTAGGAATATTGGTATTTAAAGAACTGTACTAATTTACAAACAATACACTTAAGACAACACAGCCAAGAGATGCCTAAAAGTTAATAAAATAGATTTTATAAAGAAAATATATTAAGTAAAATTATTTATTTAATTTTGATAATTTTTTCAAATAGTTTGTAATTATTTTCCATACTAGACTCCACTTTGAATTCCTTATTTCTCCCAGTGTATCGCTTTTTGTTCAACATGCTGGCCTGGCCTGGAACTGGACTTGGTGTGGCTTATTTTTGGCCTCGTTTACGGTTTGATTGACAAACTACAAAGGTGTAATTATTTTTAATAAAAATTCTGTGCAAAACGAACATCGTCGCTTGTGTTTTTGTCGCCCGTCAGACTGTCGACATAATTTGTGCTGCAGTTGTTGTAACTTTTCAATCAATTTGCAAGACAATTCCCCCCTTTACCCCTTCTTCCATCTAACCCTTGTGTCTCCCTGCTCTTTCCCTTTAGTGTCCTCCCATTTGATGCCAATTATGTCAGCGGGCGAGCGCATAAATTACAAGAGCGCGCCAAAGATTAACCACGAGGCAAAAAAAAAGAGTTCTTAGTGCTCCAATGAACGTCACCAAAATGCAAATAGCTTTCCCCTCCTCCCTCCTCCCTTCTTACCCCTTTTAAAGTCCGTCTTAGCCTATGTTCCCGCATTCTGGCCATAAATCTTGTCCTCGTGGCGCGTTACTCATGCGCAGTGTCCTCGTCGCTGTCTCCTTCTCTCTTCTCCCTACTCCCTTGTCACTTCTTTCGGCCTGGCCAACTGCTGGACTCAGGCCACCTCTTATAATCGCATTGCGACTAATTATCGTATCTGAGAATTATTATAAACGCGATTTGCAAATTGCGTGACCGCTTTTCTCTAACAGTTTTGTGATTAGATTTAGTCGCCAGCAAGATGCTGTACCCTCAAGAGCACATTGTGCTTAGCTAAGTTAACACGTTTTGTTAACATATATTGAACTAAAATTTATGTCTAATATTGCTCCATTTACTGTAGGTTTCTTATCGAGTATTTAGGATTTAATTCATAAAAAAACTTATTTTAAATAATTTAAATTAAATAAATTAATGCAAATTAAAATAAAAATTATCTTAATAAAATATTATGAGAAAAGCTATGAATTATAGTAAATTTCGTAGTAGTGTTTCACAAAATTTATTTTAAAAAAATTAAACAATAAACATTGACTATTTAAATAAATTTCTGAGTCAATAATTATGCACAGATTTATTACAATTCATGATTAATTTTAAAGTAAATAAGATGTTAAATATTATTATCTACTATACAATAAATAATATTCAAAGTAATACATAGTAAACCAAGATTACGGGATACATTTGTATATAAAAGAAAATTAATTCAAAATTGACGCTTGATACTAGTCAGACATAACTGATTTTAGAAGTCATATAGTAAATTTAATGACACTGGATCATAATGAATGCCAAATTCAGCAGATCCATTTGTTTGTTCCCCTTGGTAAGCCATTTATGGCCTACAGTAAAATGGCAAATGATCATGTTTAGTGGTCTGTTTTTTTTCGCATCTACTATTTGATTAACCAGACTGTGTTGATCCCAGAGAGCCCCATGGTGATTTTCCCTCGGCTGCTGAGGTTTTTATTTTTTTGTTGTTTTTTTATTTTGTGTGCTGATTTGACTTGTTGTCTTAAGGCAGTTTATTTGGCGCCATAAATCTATCAACGCTGCAAACGCGTGCGCATGCGCAAACACTGGAGTCGAGGAACAGAGCTAAAGTATCTGGCGGATTGCATGTATCTTTCATGCTGATAGGCCAGGCAAGCGGACGGCCAAGGAAGATTTACGGCTGGCAAAACGCAAATGTTGAAGCCGGACTATCAGACTATCGGACAATTGGACAATCGGACTGTTGGACTGTCGGGCTGAGAGAGCATTTTAAGTTTATGATACGAAAATCAGATTGCTTTATTGTATGCGAAATGCGATCAATGATCGTCAAGGGAGATGCGGGACGGGGCGTGCCATGGCAAGAGAATCGTGGATTGAATTGGATTGGATTATTCCATTTATATTTATGATTTGTGAATTGGGTTTTATGATGATGTTATTTGTGGTCGTTCATACTATATATCTGAGCGAACTATTACATTTTTACGGGCTGGCTAAAAGTGTGAATTTGCCACTTCATTTGAGAGCTTGTAAAGACATAAATTATACTACACACACTGAGTGTGTGTGTGTGTGTGTGTTTTTTTGTTGGGTGTGTGACGCTCTGGTAGCCATGGTTACTTAGCGCTTTTTATGGCCATGTGAATTGGGCGTTACGAGTTCGAAAGTGTTGAGCATTAAAGTTCAACTGTGCAGCAACAACAAAAGGAACAACAACAACAGCAACAACAGTGAGTGCCACAAAAGTCAACGTCAAAACAAAACAAACAGACGGCATTAATGACAACGACTGAGAAGAGTGGCCAAAAAATATATTAATGACTTATCAAGGATAATTTGACAATGCGCAATAAATCAAACAGGGCGTGTGGTTTTCGTCTCTCTCTGTCTCTGTCTCTATCTCTGTTTCTATCTCTTTCAACTCCACACTGGTGGCACCCATTGAGGTATGCTCTATACGAAGTACAACAACAACAACAAAACCAACAACAACTGCAAATGTGAAATACGAAATGCGATGCTGATGCTCAATTTGTGGACAAGGAGACGGAACGCACGCGCGGTGTGTCCAGCAAATTGGATGCCCAGCTGTGTGCAGCTCCAGACTGTGCCATAACTTAACACCTTCGCAGGAGTCTCTGGTATTGCACCCAAATACAAAGAGGAAACTTAACACATTGGGGTCACTCAAGCAAAAATCTACTTCAAATGCGTGTAACAAAAGTAATGAATAATAAAAAAAATAAATTTATGTAGATTAAAACTAAATAAATTTAAATAAATGTTCAGATCTAAATTTATATAAAATTAAAAAAAAATATTTTAAATATTATTGAGTTTTATTAAAAACATTTTGATTTGCCAAGTGATTCACCTTTAATTGAAATATATATCGAGTAATTGTTTCATTAATTTAAAAGACCCTTTAACTTATAAAATATCCTTATATATCGGAATGGAAGATTTTTAACTAAGTTGTTATCTATCAAAATAGATATGGTTAAAGAGATCAGGTTAGAGTTATCACCGGAATTTCCAATTTTCAATTTTAGAACATATTTATGCATTTAAATGCAGCAATGTATTATTTTTTTTTTTAAGAAGAAATAATAAATGTTATTAGCAGACAAAGAAAAACTGTATTACATTTCTACAAATAAGAAGAAAATTGGCTCAATTATCTAAAAGGAAAATTTAACAACGTAGCGTTAAAAGTATTGTAACAGTAATTTGTCATGTAAATAATTAAAATATATTTTTCAAAATATTTGTTTAAAATATTATTAAAGAAACTTAACATACCCAAATGTAAAAATAATGTGGGATATTATAAATATTTAGCCTTTCATTCTGGACTTATTAAATGAATGTTAAAGTCAGAACAACAACAGCCAATAACTAATTTTAAGAGTCTTTAAAAATATATTAAACTTTAGCCATCTTAATACAAATTAAGTCTATCAAATTTTAATAAATTTACACTGAAACACCCCAACAAATAATCAAATTTTACACACTTGCACACACACACACACACACATATGTGCGTAGTCAAATGCAATACTCATGATGCCACATGTGAGGGACACACAATTTTGCAAAAATCGTTGTATAAACTCGTAAGTATCTTTTTAGTTTGTTTTTTTACGTGTTGCTCTGAGTTTTTTCGGTTTTTGTTATTTTTTTGTCATACTCATGCATAAAATATGATTGCGTTTCATTTGTATCTACAAGATTGAATTTCTCTGAGGCGCGAGCGAGTTTATGAGCTTGTCAATTTTCTTTTTATTTATTTATATGCATATGATAGTCGAGTCGAGGTCCGTGTCTGCTGCTTGATTTCATAATAATAAGAATACAATATTGAAAATGAACCGTGGGCTGGGTCCGCCATCGCTCAGTTCATATGCTCAGGCTCATGGTTCTCTGTTACTGGTTCTGGTGCTGGCTCCTACTCCGACTCCATTGTTATTGGCTTTTACATCAAAGTGAACCGAAGCGTGGAGCTGCAATTGAAGCTGGTTTTTGGTGCTGTGTTGTGTTGTGTTTAGCTGTGTTGTGTAGTGTTGTAGCCTCACCTCACCTTAAGCTTGTAACATTTTATTGTAATTAAGAACATGTAAGTTGTAAAGAGGAGTCGTCGTCGTCGTCGTCGTCGTCGTTTGTTTTCTGTCGCATCTCAGGGCCCCACCTTATATGGTTGTTTGCTGTCTTCGGTGTTTGGTCTTTTGTCTCGCTTCTCTTCCTTTTCTTCTTCTTGGTCTTCTTAACGTTTGCAAATTTGTGGCCAGTAAAGTCAAGAGGGCGAGACAAAAGTCAATTGCATTCTTAACCCTTTTCTGCTGATCACAACAACAATAACAAGAAGAAGAACAACAACAAACAGCGACAACAAATAACAGTACAAGTCTAATTAAAAATTAACACAGACAGAGAGAAGAGCATTCATTTAATCAGGCTAAAATCAAGTCTATTATGGCCAGGCTTACGCCAGACTCATGCATGAGAAAAAGCGTCTCTTATACTGCCCCTCTCTCTCTCTCTGTATGTCTCTCTCTTTCACTCATTTGAAGTCATCATTAAAGACGAAGATGCGCCAACATGCAGATTCCCAGCCAAAACAGACAGAGAGACAGACAGACACCGATATACCCGTTGATCGTTGAGCTTTGCTCGGTCCTCGATGCTCGCTGCTCGGAGAGAAGGCGACTGCAAACACGGCGCACACTTGAGGCCATGTAATCAACGTTTGCTTACTTCATTTAGCGTGCGGCAAAAGAAAAGCGAAACATGCATACAATCAGCGCTTGGCCAGACAAAAGTGAACATGGAGGTGCTGGGAGCTGAGAGCTTGGAGCTGAGCGCAGGCACAGGAAGCAAGAAGTAGAAGATGCCGATGGTCAGACATAGCTGGAGATCGTTGGAGCTAACTGCGACTCTGCCTCTGCTTGTTGGCAATGATGTATTTTTGATTTCGTATCTTATATTACCAACAACAAGCAAAAGCAACAACTACAACAGCAACAACAACAACAACAACATTAAAATCGACTGCAGCCAACAAAAGTTGATTTCGGAATTTTTATTTTTGATTGTGATGATTGTGCATTGAAATTTGATACATTTTGGCCCAAACGAAGTGGGATGCGAGCTAACATGTTGTTCTTGATGTTGTTGTTGTTGTATGCAAAAATGTTGGCTAGTCGACAAGGCATTGGCTGAAACTACCAACTTCCAGGCGGACAGTGGGACAGACAGACAGTGGGACAAATCAACAAGCAACATTAATAAGATTGGCATCTCCTGTGCTGTTGTGCTGCTCAAATGTAATTTCTCATAAACAAAAGTGGGCTGACTGGGTGTGTTATGCCTGGCTGGATAATACCCTGGCCTCTTTCTGATCCTGTTTCCTCTTTCACATGCCTTTCGGCCATCAAGATAAAGAAATGCAGTTTTTAAATGCTGGTGGGTGGCTCTGGCTCTGGCTTTGGCAAGTGGCAAATGGTAAGTGGCAAGCGGATTTGGTAGCTGATTTAAGCCAGATTTGTCAGTTTCTTGCACGAACAGGACTTGAGTGAAAGCAGCTCAAAGAAAATCCAGAGAAATTCTTCTTTGACGCTTGTAATCTTAAAGAAATGTTAATTCTTATTGGCAGATAGACATAAAATTATGTTATTTTTAAGATGAGCAGTATTCGACAATATGTTCTGAATTTAAATGGTAAGTTTTAATATACATTTTACATATTTTTGTGAATTTTTCCATTAAATATGTTGACAATAGACATAATAATAAAATAATTGTAACAGAATTTTCTTTACAGTAATTTTTCTTTAAAAATTTTAAATTGAATGAAGAACTTTGCATTAAATTTATTAGTCATATTATTAAAAAACTGGGTTCTCACTCTATAATTATTAAATTTTACAATTTTACAAATAATTATGTTATGTTGCTATAGTGGTCGTAAAATAATTAAATATTCTTTGAATTAACAAAAAAAAAATATATAAATATATATATAAATATATAAATAAATATATACATAATGTCAAGTAAAATAAATTGAATTTACATAAAAAATATTCTTTAGTCTTTATTATGTGAATAATTCGAATTAAGTTGGCTAAGATATAACATACATATTTTATATTTTACTTGCTTAAAACTTAAGTATTTATATTATTCTTTGAAGCTACAGAATACAGTTAAAAGCAAAACAAAATAAATCATCTAAGCATGAATGCTTGATTTTAATAATAACACATGCTACAATGTATAATAGATTTTGGAATATGCTGCGTGAGTGACCCACATGATATGTAATACTCGAAATAGTTTATTTAGGAGTGTTCCACTTGGAGCTGCCTCTAGTTTCCTTTGAGATCTCAGCCATCATAAATATTCTACATATTTATACTTATATATAGCATAGGGTATGTGTAACGAAAAAGAAATTCAAGCTCTTTCGAGTTGAAAATCTAGCAAATGCCATCATCATCATCAGCATCATCGGGTCTCCAAAAACACAATGTCTAAGAGAGTTCCGTCTCCAGAATCGAAGTCGGAGTATTGCCCTGCCCTCAGCTGCTTATGCTAATTTAGCTCCCCTCTTAACGGCAGACCGAATACCCAAACCAAATACCAAATACCAAACACCAAAAACCAAATTCCAAAAATTAAAATCTGTTTTTCCTGAATGCCACACGATATGGTTGTGGGATATGGATGCGCATGGACACAATGCGTTTTCTACAATATTTTCAACACAATATGAACTAAGAAAATAAATCAAATTGATTAAATTCGAACACACCAGAAATGATATCGAGCTTGGGGCCAACAAATAGAATATACATATATTTATATATATGGGTTATGTGAAGACGAAGATGAGGCTGGCACAATGGCTGAAAACTCATTTAAATAATAAACCACTAAAAACCTTAGAGAAGCTTTGCTAGAAACAACACACAGTCGATTTAAATAGAAAACCGTTTGTAGCATTCAAACAAAGTAGAAGAAAAAAAAAAAAAAAGAAAAATAGAAAAAGAAGAGTAAAGCATTAAAAATTACTACTAATGTGCACCTTACACAAAGGGCCTCCAAAAATCCCACTCCGATTCCAACTCCAACTCCGACTTTTGAATGTGTCTGGATCGGATCACAGCGGATGGGATCGCAACAAAGTCACGAATTTCAACTGAGCTAATGTCTAATAAGTGAGCTACAGAGTCTGGGACAACTTTGCGACCCACTGCGGCGACAGGGCATTAAAATAAACGAGACCCAATTCATCTTTGGACCTTTTTTGTTGAGCCGCCAGCTTCATCATCATCGTTATCATCATTATTATCATTGTGCCCCTTGGCACATAAATTGCAAAACGAGTTGTGACGGTGGGGAGAGGAGGGAGGAGAGTATGTGGTGTGGGGTGAGAGAGCAGAAACTAAAACCACTTTACTTAATGAGCATCAAATATCTGCTTGCCACAATTCTCGATACAAATCTATTATTTAGTAGCTGCTTTTGTAGCTGCTTGCACTAACATTTCAATTAATAAACCACCCGCACCACCTGCACCACACGCACCACTTGGCCAACAACTACAAGTGTCAGTACGTGGAACATGCCGCATACTCCCACGACCATTCATGCCACAAAGAGTCGGAACAATGGCCAAGTATAATCACTTTGTTTGCACCTTTGGGAATAGTCAGTGACAGACGCCGTCGCATGAGTGGAGCTCTGAGCTCAGAGCTCTGCTCAAAGGCAACTGCGAGGGGGCGGCCAAAAGGGCAAGAACGGGGTGGGGTGCGAGGTTGGGCAGAAAACTACTTACTACTGGCTGCCACGAAAGTGACCCACAGTGAAACGAGCGCACATGCAACCAGTAAAGGTGAGAGTAAGGAACGGAGGAGGATCACAGGAGTGTGAGACGAGAATCAGAAGGGGGTTCAGTTAGGGAACACAGAAGGGACGCGAGTTGCATTTATGAAAATGAGCTGCAGCTCTGCGTCGTGCAATTTGTTAACGAGACAATTGACCAAATGTTGCCCGTAGCAAGTTGTGACTTGATTGCTGCCAACAGACTTGCATCAGATGGATTTATTTATAAATTAGCACTGCCATCAGCATTCAAGTCATAAACCAGATTTTTAAGACAATGAACAAACGACAAATACTTATTTTAATTAGTACTTATCATGTACTTAAATAAACAATAATTAAAACAAATAAAATCAAACACATATGCCTAAAAAACTTTTTAGCTTTCAATTTTAATTGAATAAGTTTTAAACAAGGTTGATAAACTGAATAGTCGAAAACTTTATTAAATGAATGTAAATAAATGTCTGTAAAAAGCTAAGTACAAATTAAAGTACTTGTAGACTTTTTGTAAGCTATGTTGAGCTAAGTTGTTATAAAATTATTGTAAAATTTGCTACAAGTTAACAAAAAAAAAAAAAAAAGAATATAATAAACTAATTAATTCATGCAATTGTGAAATTTTGCAGAAATATAAAAACGGCACTGTTTATAAATAACTAAAACAAACTGTTTAAAGCAAATCAACGTTCGTTTCAGTGATCATTTTTCAAAAAATGTTTAGTTTGGCGTTTCGGCATTTTAAAAGAATTATTTTTAACAAAAATTGTAAACAAAATTTACTCTTTAATAATATAATAAGCAGATTAGTTATTACTCAAAGATCTATTTCATATGCATTAACTTTCGCTTTACACAAAAATACAAAATATCTATTAAAATTACTTTCAAATGGATTATTACCCAGTTGGTAGCGCTCCTTAGACAATGTCAAGTGATGTGGCTTAAACTCGACCAACAACTGTAGGTCCATTTGGAGCTTAGAGAGTGGCAAACTCGTGATATTTCAGCTGCCAAAAGCGTCGAAAGACAAAGCAATTGGCAATTGGGCAATGGTTTTTCATGGCGGACAACCCGACGATGGCGTCACTACCATAAAAACAACAACAACGACAATGTGGAGCGGTAATAAAAGTGAAATTAACAATCAGTGAGCGCTTTACGGTTGACATTTCACATGACAGTTTAGTAATGCGATTTAGCAGGATAAAGGACAGCCGCAGGCTGCTGAGCCAGCTAAAGCAGCTGCACTGTCTCTCTATCGCTGTCCCTGTCCCACTTAGTTGCTGTCTCTTTCTGTTTTGGCACGAGTAGTGCAACAGTCGCCTCATCTCGGTTCGGTATCGGTGTCGTTGTCGTTGTCGGAGTCATTGTTGCTGTTGCTGTTGTTGTCGTTGTCAGTGTTGGTGGCAATGTCGATGTCCGTGGCAACCGCACCAAATGGTTTTGTGAAGAGAAAGTTAATTAAAATAATGAGTTTTCGTGCAAATGTTACGAACTCTGCGCCATTCGTTTTGTTGATGAATGTCTGGTCTGTCAAATAAGGCAGACATTCAACCAATCCGACTCCGATTCCAACTCCGAACCCGACTCCAATTGGAGCTGTCTTATATGACCGACCCTACTCTTAATATAATATCCATAATAAACGTAATAATGCACTTTTAATTAAATGCAATCCCCATTCTCTTGCCATTTAAATCGACATTTCCCAAAATGTTTGTAATTTTCTGCAACATTTGCATATTTGCCCATTTTGTCCTTAGTGTTTTGAGTTTTGTGTTTTGCGTTTTGGGGCCCTTTTATTGACAGTGGGCATCTTTTGGGGCCTGTTGTGGCCATTTGTAATACGCAAATTGATTTAAAATTGTCAGCATTTCGTGGCTGCTAAATTAGATTCTATGTGGTTTGCTTATCAATAATTAATAAGTGCTTAGTTACATGTTAGACTTTGTTTTAATTGCAGTTTGCATAATTTAAGGAATGCAGTTTAATGCAGCTAAGCTTGAGCTCTGATGGCTTCAACTAAGGTAATTCAATTTATGAATAAGTTTAGCTTGTATTTTAATTTAAATTTGAACAATGCCAATTTTATAAGTGAATTTGAGCCACCTGTTAGCTAAGATCCATGGGTAACTTAAGTTACTAGTAGTGTAATCTCGCCAAATATTTAATATGTGATAATACACCAATTTATATTAAACAATTGAGAAAGATCACAAAAACCCTGTAATTGGTCCCGATAGCTCTAGTCGTTGCCAAGTTATGCTGATGTGAAAATAGTTCTTGGTGAAGTGTAGAAAGTCATTTGGTAACTTGATCTGCATTACTCATAATAAATATTTGATTGGTCATGTTGATATTGAAAAAGATTTGTTATTATATAGAACTTTAACCTTCTCTCAATTAAACTATATCATAAAACTTGAATTAAAAATGCTCATAGTAATTCTCTAGTTTTGATTTAATCATAATCATCGAACTTTTAGAAAAACTTATTAAAATAGTAAAAATAATTATGAGCTAAACAATTTTAAGTTAACTGCTATGCCAAGTTAGCAGAAAAGAAAAGTTATTAATATGCTAAACTTACCAATAATCAATTTACCATGCCAAGCCCCCTCGTGCCATCGTGCAATAAATATTTGTTTCAGTGTAGTTTTAGCTAGGAACCATTAGTAAGTCTTATTTCTTCATCCAGATCAAAGTTTGTGTGCAATGTTTATGATTTGTACCACTGTGCTGACACTTGCAGCTGTCAAAGTTTGCAACAGAGAGCGCCGTTTGTTGCCAAAACATAAACATGTCAACTTTGGCGAGAGAGAGCGAGTGAGAGAGAGCGCGCGCCGCTGACTGAGAGAGAGTACGCACTGAGAGAGAGACACACGCGTGGGAGAGAGAGCGGGCGGGCGGGCGAGCGAGCGAGTGTGCGAGAGACTCTCTCTCTCTCTTAGAAACTAAAACACGACGGTACTGGGACTACGGGTGAAGGGTATCGGATACGGGTAAGGAGAAATGGGTGCACGGCTGGCGGGCTACGCGACTTTTCCTAGCTCTCGCGCGCGTTTCCAACCAAGTCCAACACTTTCAATGGCCAAATCGAAGCTCCATGCCCACATGGCACCCCCCAAAAGAGCAATCGCCTCGAGACTCCCGTCTCCAATTTTGGGGTCTATAGTCACTTATTTTGTTTAGGTTGGGCTCAGCATGCTGGAGATGACCACAGTGGCATCGCTGGCAACGTGGCGGCGACTACAATCACAACAACGCGTCCAACGCGTGGCCTTAACATGGCCAAAAGCGCCGTGCCAGCCCTGGCTGCGACTCCAATTCCGATGCCCGGCCCTGTCTCTGTCCCCGGCGACGACTTTGAGATTAGCAGCAAACAAAAATTTTCTACTTTCGCGACAACTTCGATTTTGTGACACGAGAAGCACGAGTTTCCCTTTTTTAGTTGGTAGCACAAAATATTGTTACATTTTGTGGCCAACAACACTTTATTGCTTGGAGTTTGCACATTCGTTTCGGTTTGATTAGGAAAATTTTAGAAAAATAGCTGCGTGGAGTTCTCTCTTTTTTATATATTTTATTATTATTATTTTTTTTTTGTTTCATGCGGTGGCACAACAAAAAGTTGGCTGACTGTTCACTCGCGTCGCGTCGCGTTTGTCAAAGAGCAGAGCAGCGAGCGACAAAAGCCAAAATCTCGCATCTCACATCTCGCATCTCACAGCGAGCACAGCCACAACCAACATCAGACCGGGGGACACACACAGCAGCACACAAAACAGGCTCTGGCTTTGGCTCTGACTCTGACTCTGTTTCTGGCTGGCACACAAGGACCAAACGTTGCCGCCATCGAGCGTACCAGCAACAACACGCCAGCAATTGCAAACGTACAGCAGCAACAACAACTACAACACCAATAACACCAACGAAACCGACAACAACAACAGGCGCAAAAAGAAAAGAAAAACTGAAAATACAACACACAGAAAACAGAAAAAGTGAAGTGAGCATCAAAGCGCACGGGGCAAAATAGTTTTCAACCCGACCAACAGCCCACCAGCATCGTTTGAGTGTCATGTACAATGCGATGCGACACGGTGCGGTGTGGTGCGATGCGGTGAGGTGCGGTGGCGCCCCGGCGCACCAGCCAAAACTCAGTCCATAGTAAACCCCTCTGCGGTGGCCCGCTCTTCAATAGATGCTGCGTCTAAAAACCGAAAACAATAAAAAGCTCTAACTGCAGCTTAGGTAAAACCGACTTAGGCATATACCCTACACAAACAAACATCCAACTATTTGCTTTAAAATACAGCCGTATTCAATACTTTTAAAGTACTCTAAGCAGTTAAAGCTATAATAATTCAATTTAACTTTAAATTAAGTAAAATTAAAACTGTTCTAAAAACCATTTTATCATAAACTTGATAGAATTTATACGTGAATAGCTTCTACCGAATTGTAATTTTTATTTTTATTAAATAATTTTTTCAAGCTCCCTTTGTATGTTTTAAATTGTTACGAGACTATAAATTAATCTATTCGACTTAGTTATGAAATGAATTTAATCTTATTTAATTTGTACGGAATGAACAAATATTTATTTATCCATTAGTTGACTAAAGTCTTATCAAATTAGTTAAAGAATGAGCCCCGTTGTTTTTGAAAAGACAAATGTATTCATTGATAATTTTTAGTAGCATAGTCAACTAAATGTACTACTTATAGCTTATTAGGTAATTACAAATTAATACATTAAAACGTGTAAATAAAAATAAAATTTCATCTGATAATACATATTACAAAATGTATTAGATAACCGAAATGCCCTATTAACCAATTGCTGTTTAAAGGCAAACGAAAAAATGCCAAAGCACGCGTTGACACTTTGCGCTCAACACTCACACACACACGTACACTAGCAAACACACACATGCATGCAAAGAGAGACACACGCACACAGACAGAGATGCTATGCTTTGCTCTCCTGAATTGGCGCACTCTGGAGAGTATGCTCGGGGCCATTGCCAATGTGTCCTGCAGCCCGGAGCAGAGCAGAGCAGAGTGAGGCAGAGTAGAGCAGCTGGAATAGAAGCAGAAACAGAAGGAGGAAGAGGAAGAGTAGCTGAAGTTAGAGCACGCTGCCATTGTAAACAAAGGAAGTGTGTGAACGCTCTCAGGGATGTTAGCACAAAGCTTCTTTAGCGCTGTTGTGAGAGATGCCATGAGATGCTCGGAGAGGCTGTGCTCACTGCGCATCCCATCGAAAGCTTTTGGGCAACGTGCGCGACAGGGAAAGCGTAAGCGTAAGCGAAAGCTGTCGCCATCGACGTCACCGCCTATCGATTTTTAGCTGTCCAATGCGCATGCAAAAGCGCTGCATTTTGACAGCTGTCAACACGCCAGCGATGACACTTTGGGGGCCCCAAAGACCGGCAGCACCGGCAATCGGACAACGGACATTGGACAGTGGACAGTCAGGCGACACGCGACAGGTAAGGCAGGTAAACAAATTGAAATGCAAAATGCAGGCGACCAAGTGAATGGAAACGCGTTCATTTATCAAATGTCCATCGGGTTCATCAACAGATAAGCCGACTCGGAACTTGGATCCGTATGCCATGGATCACAAGCAATTAAACAATGTCACAAAGTATTTTGGCTGGCAAATAAATGTCACACAAGACAGGGAACAGTGTGTCAAGAGCAGGATGAACTGAACTAAACTACATGATAATTAATGAACATACATACTCCTATCACACATGTATCATCGGCTAAACTCTGGACACTACCCGGAGTTGGGTAGACATTTTTGATAATTTAATTAGAGTGCTTAGACCAGATGGTTGACCAATTGCTTGTAAAAATGCGTAACGCCCCAATCCTGACATCCAGTCCTTAGTTTTACACGCAACCAAGAAAAACAAAAGTCAAAAAAAGAAGAAAAAAACTAAAACTAAAACGGACTCGGCAGGCGTTACAAAAGGAATTTTCATAATTAAGCAATTACCCATTTTCCCATTTTTTCCATTTTCCCATTTGGTTTGAGTTTAGGTTTGCGTTTGTGTGGGCGTTGCGGTCACTTTGCCTGACCAGCTTGCCATTTGTATTCATTTCATTTCAGTGGCGTCGCACAAATGTCATAACCGTTTTCTGGGTCGAACCCGGGCCAAGATCGTACCCGTAACGCATTTGTTTTTTTCTAACGAAGATGAATTGGTTTTTTATTCAAATTTAATTTAATGCCAAGCCAAAAGTTATAAACAGCTCCAGCCCCCACGCGCACCCAGCCCTAATAGATATTTCCATGTTTAGGCCCATTAAAATCGCCAAAAAAAAATTAAATAAAACAAAAACAATTGAGACACGTGATTTTAGTGGCGAGCTCTTCAAAATATATATGCGTGTCTGCCACTCATAAGACACACTGACTGCCCTTTTTGGCCAAAGTGCCAGGCTGATGTCAACTAAATATCATCACCTGGCCAGGCCAAGACCAGGTCAGAGCCAAGCTGTGGCTGATGGCAATCTACTGATAACCCGCAATGGCGACATCACGATTCTCGTTATTTGTTAGGTGCAAAAAAATTATATCTGACGTACAATCGGACACTGTGAATCCATCAAAGCGCACTACACATTCATATCTGTTGCCTGATTATGATCTACAGGACAGTAAGGAGTGGGTGTTTCTAATTCAAAGCTAATGGCTATATTTCTAGACATGAAAAAGCCTTGGCCAAGATATTAGTGACACTGGAACTAAATGTAGTTAAATTTTTATTCTGATTGAATATATGTTGCATGTTGGAATTAGTGTTATTTACTTATTTTCCAATCTAATTTTAGTATATAATAAAAAGCTTTAAGTCGATTAAAAACAATTGAATGGATTTAAAGGAAGTTAGAAATCCATTTGAGATGAGGTGAATATAAATAAATTTGAAAAGTTTTTCTAGCTGAAGTAACTTTGACAATTATTGCGATTTTGAAATATAATATGCTTTAAAATAGAGTAAACAAAATCTGATGATACGATAATGTTCTAATAATATGGTAAGTTCCAATCTGTCATTTTGACACAATAAACAATAAATAGTTTCTTGTTGTTATAATAATTTTAATAATTAATTGGTTTTAAAATTAAATGAAATAAGTTTATGAATACAACAGAACCATTATTTTTAAAATAATATTTAATATTTAAGTACAGTTATCAAAATAACCAAAACCTATATATATATTTAAATACAGTATTTTTTCTATTTAACGATCTGTGATTTAAGATATCCCACTAAGGCATTTGACTATAGAATTCATTTATATGTGAAATAAAATATGTAAGACAATGGTGTGATTAACATTATAACATCTTACATATAATGTTTTTAATTTTGTTCGAGTCATAGTATTATTTTACATAGTATTCAAATTCTTTATTTTAAATTATATATATAAATGTTAGTACGTTACTTCAACCCACTAATTTTCATTGAAAAACACACAGTTATTTGATGGCATTTACTCATTCATCAGCTGTAGTTTAAACCTGTCACCGCAAATTCCAATGCTAAATATTTGAGCAATTCAGCGGAGAGCACTTGATGAAAAACCTACACACCTGCCAGGTACTGTGGCACCTGTGTTAAGCAGAGTTAGCCTCTGCCGTATGTATAATATCAGCCAATAATTGCCGGCCAAACAATCAGTGCACTCAGGATGATGTTGGAGCTGTTGGCATTGCTGTCGTCATTGACATAATGCGACAATGTGAATGCGACAACATCGCAGGGTACACAAAGAAAGAGAGAGAAATAGCAAGACAGAAGGGGAAAGCAAGAGAGTAGCGTTCAGATAGCTGCCAGATAACTAGATATGAAAGGGTCTACCAAGCTCCCCAAAGACCCCGCTCCGTCAAAATGATTGCCCAAATACTTGGCGGTGTTCTGGCAGTGCGGTGTTGCGGTGATTGCGGTGGTGCTGCCAAGATAACAAAATTACTGCGTACTAAAAATTTGTGTTCAGATATTGTGATAAACATTTATACGAGTAGTTATAGTAAATAGCTGGCAAATGCACTCATACAATTTCAAAATACGTTAAATAGTCCAACAACTGAGATTTACGATCCCAAAGTAATACTCAAAACTAATGTCGGAGACGGAGACAGAGGACGGAGACGGTGCCGGTGCCGGAGTTGGCCGCAAATCTGTCACCGGACTAATCCGCCTGGCAAACATGAAAATATTTGAGTTGCTACAGTTTTGAGTATCAGTTTTAGTGGCATTCATTTTTTCCCGTTTTTCAGTGGTTCAGTTTTGAGAGCACATATTTGCCTAGTGCCAGCACAGTAGCGATAAAATGTTAACTTGACGATTAGCGTTGTTGTCGTTGTCGTTGCCGTTGGCATTTTGGTTTATGATACAAAAGTGTTTTCCACTGACCCGAACCAGAAGTAGCAAGAAAAAAACACAAAGTATACAAAAAAACAACTGCAGCGACTGGCAAACAATTGCAGTCCCAGTTTTTGGTCTTCCTTTTGGTCTTGTTTTGTTTTACCGTCTGATAAGATTTACCAAGCCAAAGACGAGCTCTGATAGCCTTTTGGCAGCGACCGAAATTCATAAATTACAAATCATTAAGACAACGCAGTCGGCACACAAACAGTTTACAACCAGCGGCATCTTCTTCAGCTTCACGTTACATATTTTTTGTTGATTTTTTTAATGCAAGCCAATTTTTGACATGTACATGAATTAGATTTTAAAAACTTGTCCACTTGCAATTGCAGAAGAAGTCAAGCTGCTGCCGGCAACCTGTCGGTAAATGAGTTTGCTTGTAAAGCACCCGATGAAACGCAGCAGATAAGCAGCCAAAAGGGATTGAGTTGAAGGAGAGGGGAAGGAGGAGGGAAGCTGCCTCCTAAAAGGGGGGGAAGCCATAAAAAGGGTAGTATAACGATTAATTTTTTTCACGTTGACATTTTAGCTTAATTGCACTTCAATAATCCCAAAACGAAAAGAAGCAAAAAAAAAGTAAAACCAAAAAAGCAAAAAGGCAAAAATGCGTAAAAGGGCATGAAAAGCGGCAGCCGACGAAGACCACGAAACAGAGGCCCATACAATTTTAATCCCACGGATATTTGCTGCATAAGCACTACAAAAAGACACAGAGATAGAGAGAGATAGAGAGAGGGAGAGAAAGAAAAAGAAACAGAAAAGTCGAGCAACGTTGTCAGCAGAATCAGAATGAGAATCAGAGAATCAGCAGCCAACGCACAGCCACAGCCACAGAGACTGCCACATGAAGCGGCAAGTGGGCCAAAACCCACGAATAAGAGACAACAGACCAAGCGAACAGTTGACCAGGCCAACAAGCGACCCCAGAAGCGTCCAAAAGCGGCTACCAAAGTTGACAAGAAGTAAAATGTCCGACGGACTAATTGGCTTAAACGCTGGCAAAATTTATTTAAGCACATTAGTGGGATTTGGTTTTTGCCATTCGTTTGCCGTCGTTTTGCTTTTAGCCTTCTCCACACACACACAGCCAGCTGGTCAACAACTGTTCCCTTTCCCCCCAATTTGACTTGGCCATTGCCTTTTTGGCATTTGATCTACTTGGCTTTAAGTAATGTGGAATTGATTGAACCTCTTTGTGGCTAAAATGCGTGGGGGTTTCCGCAACTAAACGTTAAGTATGTAGGTGCATTCAAGCTAATAAGCCTTCAAAATGGTAGAGTGAAGTAACTTCTTGCAAATTGTATTAAAAAACTAAAAATTGAAGTCTCATTTATGGTATTATCCCTGTCAATTGTGTCCAATTCCATCGAATCCATTTTAATTAACCGCCGGTCAAAGCAGCTGTCAAGATTTTTATTTATTTATTTTTATATTTTTATTTTTACTACATAAATCACGGCTTAAATAAGATGACAATAAAGTGTAGCTCGGTCAACTCGGCACATAAATTGTCACACGCACTTAGCTCTTAGTAGAGTTCCTATATATATTACCCACCTTTTATTTAATTAGTTTAATTCAACAAAATGTTGCTAAATTTGCTGACTAATTAAGCAAGCATTAATAATTAAGTGGGTCGGACTGAGTGGCTAAAATGTGCAAAGTGCAAAATACGCAATGGGCTAATAGAGAATAATGCATATTTAATGTGGTCAAAGCGCAAGCAATTTAGTTATTAAATTATTAAAATGTTAATACCATGTGACCAACATAAACCAAATCCAAATGGGGAATTCTACTTCTCTTCTATTTGCTACTAAATACAATAAGTCGAGACATCCCTTGTGTTAGAGCAGCTCAGGGGGAAGCTGATGGAATTTGATCTATTGCTTTGGCTAAATACAGTGAAGCCCCCCACACAAGTTCACAAATCCAATTTTAGACAACGACAAAAACGACAACAAAAACGAAATCGAAATCAAAATCGAAGTTGAAATCGTCGCATCGATACAAAAGAAATTAAAAACAGCAACAAATTTCTCACGCTGCTATGAGTTTGTATCTTTATCTGTGTATCTCTCTTTCTATATCTCGACCCCGAAATGACTTTCACCGTGCCCCGACACAGAGTGTGTCAGTATGTGTGTGTGTATGTGCGTGTGAGTGTGTGTATACATTTCACACCCTCAAAAATAGAAATTATCTTCGTGCATTTACGCAAGTTTTTAATGCTATTAGTTCCATCTTAAAATCCCAGTCCCGTCTAGATCTATGTCTTCGCCATCGTCTCCGCTTCTCCCTCTAGCACACAGAATTTTCATCTCCTTCTCCTTCCCCTGCCACTTTCCACTTTCCCCCTTACCATTTGCCATCTCCTTTTCCAATTGCCTGACATCTGAAGTGAACCAAATTGTCTGCTTCTTTTGCTCGCTGTGTGTCCTTTTGCCTTTGCCATTGCCTTTTCATTTCCATTCTATTTTCTCCTATACATTTTCCATTTCCATTTACCATTTTCTATTTTCTATTTTGTATTTTGTTGCAGCCCCGCGTACGCGTTGCGTTGCGTTGCACTCAACGACAAACGCTGCTCTTCTGTGGACGCAATTTTGTTGGTAATAAATCACCTAAAGTCGACATTAAATCTTTCTATTTTTTTCCTTTCTCTGTTCCTTTTTCATTTTCTTTCTCTAAGTTTTTTCTTTTTGTATTTGGTTGTTTTATTTTCCTGCGTTTGCTTTCATTTTGTTGGTCTTTCTTTACACTGACTTTCACACAATCGGTGACAATCCGGGCACATTGCACATGTCTCTGGGATTACCGAGGACAAGACACGACCATTGTTCAGAGGGTCGAGATACGAGTGTATGTCCTGCGAGCGACCTATAGATAATATGCTAATATACGTAAAAATAAACACATTTTCAGAGAACTCAGAGCTCGGAGAGTGGGGAAACTGGGCTGACAAAAATTATAAATTTCAATAGGCCGCATTCAGTTGACTAAGCCAAGCAGAAAATGTTACATTTCCGCAAAATGCTAAAATGGTAAGTGGTAAAATGGCAAACACATTAACACTTTACAAACAATGGCCAAAGTGGCATCCATCAAATACAGTAGCAGCAGCCAGGAAACCAAAGCCACCCCACATGATTCTACAAGGCAGAGTCAAATCAAGTCGAGTCGAGTTGAATTGAATCGCTGCTGGGCTGTCAGAGATCTGTCAGAGCAGCGATACTGTGAACAATCGCAGGAAGTGGAAACAACAACAACAAGATGAGCCTGCAAATCGGCCAGATGCATTTGAATTTCAATCCAACAATCAACAACAAACAACAAACAATTTTGCGCGTGAAATACTCAAATAAAAGACTGGGAGTGTGAGTATCTGAATATGCGTTAAGCTAACAATTGTCAGAAGAGTCAAAGTCACCAAAAACTGCAACAAAGGGTAGAAATACTTTCCTACTTATATACAGAAAATAAACCAGATATTCCCAACTGTTAGGTGAGCTCAATGTCAGTCTAAGCTTTGCCACCACCAAAAGAAACAAGATTTGGAAGGTAGAAACTTTTGTTAAGCACATTCACATGCGTATCCTTTTCCTTTACCAACAACCAACAGAAAAAAAAGGATCACAAACGATCTCAATCAAAAAATGTCGTTTCATAATGTATTTGTTGTGCATTTGACATTCATGCTGTTTCTGCTGCTTGTCTGTCAACAATTAGCACGCTATTCATCACCGTGTTGACTCCGAGAAGGGTCACCATTCACATCCGCATCCGTATTCGCATTCACATCCGCATTTGGTATCACATACGCACCCTGTGCGATCGCTCAACGAATTATGTGGTTTTCTTAGCTCTAGAAAACACACATAAATTTTATGTAATACCTAAATGATGAGGGACAAATGCTAATATCGACAATGATTTGCGATAAAGCGATTATAGATGGTTAGAGTTGAACTAATACTTTATAATCATCTGACAGAGAGAGAGAGATAGACTAGATCTAGATCTTGAAACTTTAATTAAACACAATCGAATCGTTTGCTATCAATAACCTAATCAATCTTTCGTCACAGTTTTGTTCTGAATAAACATTTAATGAGCCATGGATCAGACTTATAAATAGTATAGCTCTTAAGACCCATAATCATCATTTGAAAGTCAAATGTAAAAGTTTCTTGATTCGATACGATTTACAATAAATTCATTTGGGAAACGTGAACTTGATTCGGACTATTGAAGAAGCATTCGTTATGGATGATAATGTCAACATAGATAGCCAAGGTCGATGAACATTTGATATTTTGCCTTTGTTAACCCTTTTAATTTTTTGCTATTTTTCAACAAACGTTTTTTAAATGGCACTTCGATGATAATTAACACGTAGTAAACAAATTTATAATATTTTCATGAGATTTAGTTGCATTGGAAAATAAAGTGATGGATAAACTTTTTTGAAATACTCTTTAAAATAGTTTAAATTCCTTCACTCCAGAAAGACTCTATTTTATTATTTGGAACAACCCTCTCGGCAGAGTATATCAGCTAAAAATAAATAGATACTATATCCAACACTTGGTACGTCAGCTCCCGAAAATAGCTCAGCAAAGTTTTAAGATATTTCGTTATTTTGTTTCTCAAAGGTTGCGACTGGCCGCGTATTTTAATTTTGTTGGGATTAATTTAACAAAATACCAAAAATTCAGAAAGAAAACAACAACAGAAACAGAGAGAAGAAAAAAAAACAGAGCTAAGCATTTCAACTTAGTTTCGGAACTTTGCAGCTTCATTTAAATTTTTGATTGGCCTTCCAAAAAAAGCGCCAAGCTCGTTTGCCGATCCACTACGGAATAAAGATTACGGACTACAAGCAACAGACTACAGTCTAGAGACTATCGACTACGGCTACCTAATGAGCAAATGGCGTTCACTGATCGCTTTAAATTAATCTTTTTTTAATTTCTTGGCATTACCGATTAGATGCTGTCGAAGTTAAAGTTCAGCACAGTTCAGTTCGCCGGTAATGTAATTAATATGCAAATTATAAGTCGCAACTTTGCCGAGATACATTCACATTTTGTAGGTCTCCCCTACAAAAAACACCAAAAAAATCAGAAAACAAAAAGAAATCAAACAAAAATAAAAACAAAAAATCACAAACACATACACACACACACTATAAATATTTGGTTAGATAAAAAAGAAGATGAACTTGGTGGAAAGGCGTCTAGTTTGCACATGTGATATGGCAAACAAAATTCGGAATAACTAATCACTAATGGCAGATATAGAGACTCTCAGTTAGCATGGGCATACAGTAGGGGTACTCCCCACCATATCTGCAATCAAATTTGATTTAGCCACTTTGCCCGATATTTATTTATGAGCACTTGGCTTTGATTTTAGCTTGCGCAGCGAGTCGCATAAATTTCCCACTGCGGCGATGGCGTCTCTGTAGCGTCTATAGAGTTGGCCACGTTACCACGCACCGGCCGTAACTCATTTGGCCGCCATCGAAGCCGTAAATACTCCAATGCCTGATGGCTGCACTTTTTGGCTTGTCGTCAGCTCAACATTTTTGCTAATGAATATGAATTCACCCAATCTCCAATGTCCGTTGTACAATGCCCAATGTCCGGCTATTTGGCTATCGACAGTGGTCGGGTGCAAATTTATGCTCTGGCGACAGGTGAAACTGGCCAAATTGACTAAACATGATAAATATACAAACTGTTAGCATACAAGTACTTAAGGCAAAAGATTAATTCTTTTTGTCTTTAATATAAATCTGAATGCTTCTGAAAATGTATTTTAAGTTTTATCAATTAACGCATCTTAAATTAATATTTTTACTGTTTTTTATATGGGATAATTTGTAACTATTTTGATGCATATACATTTTTTTTGTAATTTGTTATATGGAATACCATTTTTGCTTAAAAATCTTTATTTAAATTTATTTACTTTTCAAAAGTAACAAATTTTAGATAGTGGTTTAGATTTAAATTACGTAGTAATTCATTTTTATATAGTATAGTATAGTATAGTTTTACCGAGAAACTTTTATTTACATCTGTTTGTCATGTCATGTGGTAATAATGTATCTAAAAGATTTTGGACTAAGGTTATTTGATTTTTAAATGTTTGATATTTTTACCTGAAACAAACTTAAATAGTTTTTTGTTTGGTTTGTGGATCTCAACATTGACGTGTTTTACTTCAGTACTTCTGCTTTAATTGAAGTATTTTGGAGTGTTAAATTGATCTTAATTTGATTGTTGTACTGGTCAGCACTAAAATTATTTGATTCTGTTTTTTTCAAAATATTTTAGATTTATTTTTACAACTATATAACATGTTATTAAAAAAGAAACACATATTTAACTTTGGATAACGTTATACATCCCTAAAAACGCTTAAAAAACTAGTTTGGGTTCAAGACGGCAAAGTAAATAAAATCAAATGATTTATTTGCAACATTTTGAAATTATTTTAGATAATTCAAATATATTTCTTAAGCTGTCATAAATGGTCAAAATAAGAATATTAAAAATATTTATGTTTAAAATGATTTATTTATTAGCTGTTGCTTGAAAATTTTAAATTATATTTTATACATAGGGTATATTATTTCGGATAGTATCTGTCGCATAATACATGTAATGTATTTTGCTTATTTTTGCAAATATTTGTTTTCTTTATCGTTATTTTGACTATATTAAAATCTGGTTTTAATGATCAGTCTTTACTATATATCATAGGACAATAATGTTTTGGGTTTAATCACTTAAAAGTTTTATTATTTCTTAGTCTGAATCATCTTAAAAAACATTGAAGGAAATCAACAATTATTTATTTATGCCTTTTGAGATGAGAACCCGCCTTTATAGAACAGAACCCGCCCATGTGTTTCTCTACAAACAATATTATGTTTGGGTCAGTAGATTGCAATTTATAATCCCGAGCAGTTTGTTGATTTTTCTTTAAACCGAAAGCTGTCAGTTTTGTATGCGCATACTTTTCAAGAAAATTGTTTTTCAAATAAATTTTCCACCCACACACCAACACACACGCACACTCATAGACAGACAGTATACAACACACACGTTACTCACAGCGCCATACATCTTACTAAGAGAAGAAGACGCCTCCGAAGAAACTATCGAAAGATGGCAAAAGATTTCAATAGATTTCCTTTCCCTCTCTTCCTGCCCCCTGTTCTCCCTCACCCATCTCCCTTTCTCTACATATATTCGATTGGGTATTCTTCCTCGATGGCCGGGTCGCCGATTTGTTTGTTTATTTAGACATAATGCGCGAATAGTTTCACTCACTGACTGAGTTGGACGAATTGACGGACTGTTATAGCGTCTGCCGAAGGCCCAAGAGTGCTTTGATCTTTCCATCGAGTGTGAGATGAGTACACGTATTTGTACTTGTGCGCGTGTGATTAATCAAATGTTTATAAAGCGAAGTAGAGAGAGGGAGAGAGGGATGTGAGGAAGGACAGATCCGTGACCTGCAGCCCAAAATGGAAACAAAATATAATTAAATATTTATAAAAAAAAAACATACAACAAAATTGTTGAGCAACAACAATGCGTACACTTGTCGGTGTCGCCTGTCAGAATGTGACATTTCCCACATCAACGGAACAAGCTGAGTTGAAGAGCGTCCTACAACAATTTAACATTAATTCGCAGTCAAATAATGTTGCATTTTTTATGCGCAAATATCGTCGTTGTCAAGTGGCAGGCAACAATAACAAGGAAAGTCACAGGATGTGGATCTGTTGATGGAAAAGGGATGCAAAAAGCAAACAGGCAGTAGGCAGGCAGTCAGGCAGTCAGTCAGGAGAAGAAACATTCAGGAGGTCAACTCCTGCCACTCTCGCTTTCCCTCTCTCTGAGCCAGGGTCGGAGCCCGGTCGGGGTTGGGCTAACAAACAAAATGGCACTCTAACGGATGTATTAACGCCCCGCGTATTCAATGTATTTTTAAATAAGCAACCAGACGAGAAACTCGTCGCTTGCACTCAAGTTCCTTTTTTCTCTCTTTTATTTTTATTTTTCGATTTTGTTATTTTTTGCTGGTGGTTGGACATGTTGCTGCTGCTGTTGCTGTTGCTACTGCTGCTGTGTGTGGTGCTCATCCAACCAGGCAGCCATCCAACCATCCAGGCAGCCACCATGAGAGCGGCGTTGGCGTCTCTCGCTTGCAAAATGTCAAATGTCAGAATTTGACATGCGTGTGACATATCAGTGGCAGCTTTTACATTAATCAAACTCCCTTTTTCTTCAGCAGAGTATATGTAGTATATAGTACTGAGTAGAGAGATTCCTCGAACCCCTTGAACCACCAAACACCAAATGGCGATGACGACGACGACGATGCTACACAATTGACACATTGAATTAGGGACACGACGCCTTCTGTTCCTCCTCTCACATATTTACCCAAACATTTCCTAGCTCGATTCCCACTCGTTCAGCTAATTTTAAATGGTCCGCTAAATTCTTAAAGTTCTCATTACATTTCGCTATGCCTTTCACAGTTTTCAAGCTAATCATGTGAAACTCAGTTCTCGACACAGTTTTCAATTGCTAAATTGAATTTCATGAAAACTTTGGGTACTGAAATTTATTTTACGAATTGATAACGAAGTTTGTATCGTGTAGGCTTATAAGAAAACTGTTGATTTATAAACATATATAAAGTAAATTGGATAATTGGAAGTAGGGTTTACTACAATTCAAAACAAACTTAAGAATTTGAATCTTAAATTTAAGTTTTTTCGGTTTTCTACTTAGAGTCTAATTTTTCTTCGTTTTAAAAATTTATTATAGGCACTATAAACTATATATTTTTCATCATTATTACTGCTAAACCTACACATAGCTCAATTTAAGTTCAAACGAAAGTATCTTATTAAAAGTGCATTTAGCTTAATCGTATCCATGATGAAAATACAATCATTTTAATTATGTGCGTTGATTGCCCGCTGTTTTTGTTTTATTTTCAACATACCGAATATTTAATCATCTGCATTTAAATTACTGTCAATCTAAGAAATCAACACAGCAGCCGTGCGATCATCATCATCATCAATGGAGACTCATCAACGCCATCATATATTTGCACGAGACAACCGTTTTTGGCTCTTAAGACCAATTTATGGACTTTACCATATAAAGTGGCTCAAAATCGGACCCGCATGCGCTGTCAGCAATATAGAACTACTTAATCCTGGAGCTGAAAACAACAGAAGAGAAGAGGAGAACGAGAAGCGAGAATGAAAGTGAAAATGCTTGTACACAGTTTGCGTGTAATGAAAATGTCAAATCATTTGTCAAACGTTTAATTAGCTTAAGCGACGCTGTGCGTGATCAAAAGCCAAATCCAAATCCAAAACGATGGGGAGCAGTTCCCTCCGAAAAGGGGCGCCATTAACTGAGACACAACTCAGGCGGTCGTTTCGGTCATTTCGGTCGTCTCGTGGTCTGGTAGTGTTTCTAAGCGCACGATCCATCTTAAACTCGTCAAACATCAGTCTGTCTCTCAGTCTGTCCGACTGTCCAACTGTCCGTCTGTCGATTTCGTCAGTGATGGCGGCTCTGCGTAACGAAATGGCGCGCACAGTGGAATGCGTATCGAATTAGTATTGAAAAATTTCATAAAAATTAAAT
The DNA here is from genome assembly GCA_035046005.1 of Drosophila acutilabella. Taxonomy (NCBI): domain Eukaryota; kingdom Metazoa; phylum Arthropoda; class Insecta; order Diptera; family Drosophilidae; genus Drosophila; species Drosophila acutilabella. The sequence goes on along the minus strand of JAWNOK010000031.1, from coordinate 825,487 downwards.
TGCGCGCATGCGTGAAAAGCCACAGGAGGTGATCGCTCCACACATCGTGGCTTAATTGTATGCTTTTTGGCCATAAACTTAAACAAAAGACAGCGCCAGCGCCATGACAAAATCAATAAAAATCTTTCTAACAGAAAAAATAAAAAAAATATATAAACGAAGTAAAGAAGAAATCAAACATCATATATAATATTTCTATTTGTGAAGGCTACTTGGCTTTTAGAAGCCAAGACTGGGACCAATAGACATAAATCATGGGCCAGTTGTGGTTCGCAGTGCGGCGACTTTCAAATGATGCTCACAAACATGTAGAACATGACGTGGGACAACAAACCAAATCATATTCATTTCGAGCCTCAACTCTCAGTCGCATCCACACTCACACTCTCATACACATTCACATCCATGGCCACATTCCCATCAACCTGAGCAACTTCATCTTAATCAGAGAGTTGTCGTCAGGTTGCGTTCTGCGTATGCCTCGCAGCTGAGTTACGATGAAATTGAAAACACTTTTAATGCGCCTTGATTTATTATCATCATCTCTTTTGGCTCTGAAGTGTGCTCTCTGCTGCGGTTTCTTGCCTTTTTCTTTTTGTTCTTTCAGTTACTTTTTTTTTGGCTACACACAAGTGTTATGAATCAACAGAAAATTGTAATTGTTAAGGATTTTTTCAAAGAAAAATCGCCCAGTTTTTGAATGCACAACACGCCAAAAAATAAGAAAAAAATCAACTGTTGTGCCTGTCATCGTGGCATCAGTTGAATGCAATACTACGATCATCTCACCTCATTTCATTTCATCTCAACTCATACGAATTGTAAATTTTGACATATTCATTTCGAATTGAGGAGCAGCAAAACGATAACGACAAGAGGAACGACAACTTCGACTTGGAATTGGAATTGGTATGGGTATGGGTATGGGTAGTGGAAGTGGTATTGGTAAGGGTATTGGTAAGGTGTTACATGGGTTTGCCCATACCCGTGCCCGTGCCATGAGCGAGCTGTCATGACATGCATTTATGCAACAGTTACCACAACCGTATGATGATTATGAACATTATCATCATTATCAAGATCGATGAATCGATTGAGATTCAGACTTTTGGTCGTCATTGGCCTTTTGGGGCTAATTTGCTATGCTCTGGCGGCTGCCATCAAAATATTGTTAAACATTTGTCTCTCTTGTCTTAAACAAATATCAAAATATCAATAATTTAAGAGCGGAAATATTTAGTTTATTGCCAGAGCATCAGGTGCATTGGAACTGGCATCGGTATTGGTATCGCTATCGGTATAACCACTGGTATCGAGCAGCTGACTTTCCTGCAGTTGAAAATTATAAAACAATTCGCTTGAAATGCGCATTGGCGGGTGCATTTAATTATAATAATTTCAGAATTCTTCTTCTCAGCGCGCTCCTTTTGCATTTAATTATCATGAAAATTGCAGGCATCTGGGCAAATTTTGTCCATTCTGTATGGTGAGATCCAGCCCCTGATCCCTGAGATGCCACACTGGGGCTACACCTTTTGTAATGTCGCTGTTTCTGTTGCCGTAGCTCTCCACAGGGTGCATTTTGCTTTGGTTGGTAAATTGAGAGAAGGGAGTAGAAGGAGACGGAAACTGAGAAGGTTAGGGAAACTAAGAAGGAGATGAAGACTGAGCCTGAACGGATCGGAGCTGGCCAGTTGTGCTGGTAAGCCAAATTGCTTGGCTTATAATTTCATGCATTTTACATGCAATTCTAAAGATTGAAATTATATTAGGCAAGAGCACTGTGCAGCAACGTTGAGACGGATCGTATGCAATTACAACAACTTTGTGTGTGTACAAATTCTATACAATTAAATGTTGTATCAGAACTAAAGCAAAGTTTTAAAGGCATAATTTAAAAATTCTTAACTGAGGATAGGTTGACTATGTTTATGAAAGTTACATTTTCTTAAAAGATTTAAACCATCAAGCACATAAAGATTTTTCTAAAAGTCTTTCACTGAAATAACTACACTGTTATATTTGTTTAAATTAGTATATATTTTAAAAAAGTTTAATTAACTAGCCTCACTTTTGTTTATATTTCTGCTAAGCTCGTTTTTTGTAAGGTGCTTCTCTTAATTAAGCTAATGATAATGCTAGGAACAAAACTATTGCATTAATAGAGGTTTGATTTAAATTAAATAAAAATAAAGGTTTAAAACTAATTGTCTAACAACTACCTTATTATAAACATTAATTTAATATAATCAAAATAAGTACATAAATAACAAACTATTCATAAATTTAAGGTTATAATAAATTTAAATAAATATAAGCTAAAACATTTAAGTTGGGTTTTAAAACAAACAAAGATGTCCCTTAGTTCGGAAGAAATGTGTAATTAAAAAAAAAAAAGCCTAAAATAGCAAATTTTCTTAAATTTCGATGTAGTTTAATTTGAAATTTAAGTCAAATTAACTTGATTCATGAAACAGACTTTGCAGAGCAGTGTATGCTGCCTGACATTTGATCATATCAGTCCCAAACATAGCAAATTCTTGTGAAAACTGATTTGTAACTTGGCACACAAAACATATACGCAATCATATCGTATACAGCATCCACAGCAACAACAACAACAACGAGAACAACAGCAGCAGTAGCAGTTGCAGTTGCAGTTGCAAGAGTGGACTGCAATCGAATGGCTGCCCCTTCTTGCCACGCCTATGAGAGCAGGCAATAAACTTAATATGAAAAGTTTTCAATTTAACAAACGCGAAGAATGCACGCTGAGCAGCGCTGTGGAAACCAAAAACCCAAGTGGCCATGTTAGCCATGTTAGCGATGTTAGCCATGTTCGCCAGTTTGGCCAGTAGCCCGTACTGGCCATGGCAGCAGATGAGCTACTGGTGGTCAGATGCAACCGAATGCCAAATACTCGACCGCCTGCCTGATAAATCACAAATGCATTTGAGCGCGAATCAATGCGAACCAAAGTCTGAGTTTGAGGCCAACTTCGAGGCCTCCAACAGTGGGGGCTACTGTATTTTATTTTTATTTATTTATTTTTAGTGTTTGCTGTTGTTGTTTCTTTGCAACTAGTTGTAATTATTTTAGCGCTCTTGCGCGAAATTTGAAATTCATTTCATAACTCAATGTAATGACTCGGGCGACCGCAAAAGCGCAGCAACAAAATGTGACTGATGGGCCAATAAACTAAACGATTTTATGTAGTTGACTCTCAACTCTCGAAACGCGACAACCCAAAGTAATGAAAAATAATTAGAAATCTGTTTAAATGCCGTACGGTGAAAGATCTTTGCGGTGTTGGAACGGGTCTTAAAGTTTTCGAAAACAACATTAGCTGCTAATTACCTGTTAGATGTTATGTTATGTTAGATGCCTAGTGGCTAATGGCTAATGGAAAACTTACCTGTAGTCTAGCAAATAGGTTCGCAAATTAACACTAAGTGCTTGTGTCTGCTTTTTTGCATATAAATGCAAATGCAAATCTAACAAAAAATAAATAAAATATATGAAAAAGTCAATTACACATTAGTCGATGAGTTGTGTGACTATTGTATGTACAATGTAATCGATAAAGTAAACTATCTGCAAGTTGTCGAAGAGTAAATATACTTTTAGATTGATGGGCTGTTATGATAGATAGTTGACATGATATTTATACAAATGGATTAAATTTAATTTCCATTAGTTTCAAAAACAACATTTAAAAGAAATAAAGATTTTGATTTTATTCTGTTGACTGATTAATTTGAGAATTGAAATCATCAAAATGTGTCTCAAACAGCTTTAAGAAGATCAACATTATATGAACTTACAGGGAAATCTAATATGACGACTGCTCACTCCGTGTAAAAAATCAGATGAAATCAACTATTACATTTCAAGTATATAAACAATTATGCAAAAACTCAATTAAATCAGAAAATATTGAAATAATGTGTGTGCATAAGACAAACATCAGGGTCAGAGATCTCACACACTAAGCCACAAAATATTTGTAGCAACAACAAGTTAAAACGACAAAACGAAATTTGCCGACAAACAAAATAAATGCCAAAAATATTTGTAATAGAAATGTGGAATAAAAGAGATCTAATAATAATGGTAAATATGCTATTGGTACAAAATACAACAAAAAATCAATTACAATGCGATTTCTCCTTAGATAACAAGAGCAGGCAAAAAGGCCACAAGTTGGTAATTGAATGTGCACTGAAATAGGCGGGGAGAAGTACTTCTCCTATCTCAGACTACTCATGTACAAAATATATGTGTGTTCAGATTGTCGATATCGAATCTGCATATTCATGCTGTAGACATGAGCACAATGCCTCCAAAAGCACCGACACTGACACGCTGTCTGTCGCCATCGTCATCGACAACGACGTCGACATCGGCAATGGTATTCCATAAACCATTTATACACACGATGTATATGTATTCCATTCCTTTATTCCAGAGTGCTCCCCCCTGACAAAAGTTACATCAAGCCAACTAATTGAGTGGCGAGCACAATGAGCCCTAGAGCACTAACACCAGCTCCATCTACAGTTCATAGTTCTTTCCATGTGTGTGCCTGGGATCAATGTTGACGGGCCGCCTTTAATGTGAGCATATGACGCTTTTATGGACAGCCGGCACACACTCCACACTCCACACTCTGCACTCCAGCATGGCAAAAGTATCTTTGGCTCAAATCAATCTTATCAGGCACAAATGAAACAAAAAAACGTTTTCGATTTCATCTGTCTCGCTCTATCATTCAGTCGTCTCGCTCTCTCTCTCTCCCTCTGTGTTTGGTTCTAAACAATTCAACCGCATATACATTGCTGGCTGTCACCTAAGCTATTAACCTGATTTTCTAGATTTTCAATCAAGTCAAAATCGAAAGAAAAAAACCAAAAAAAAAATATAGAAAAAGACAAAACACGCACACAAAAAGGAGGAATGAATGCCCACAAAGCCGTCAAAAAGAGCCGCAGATACGTGGAGCTTCGTGCCGCCATATCTACATACAACAACAGCAACAACAATTGGTAACAAAGGTATATAATCCGGTATTGTATCTTACGGATCGTCGTACGTTCGTTCGTTTGACTGACTGGATATGCTGGCTTAGATGGAACACACAGACAGACAGTCAGACTGACTGAAAGACAGACACTGGCACTGACACTGGCATTATTATAAAGTCAAATTTTGTTTCGTTTAAATGCGATCTTTACGCTGAAAGCGTGTGTCCCTTTTTTCCCGAAAAAAAACCCCGAGAAAAAAATTAAAATAGAAAGAGCAATCCAATCCAATCCAAACCAAACCGATCCAAAAACCAAATCCAAAGCAAAGCAAATCCATTGCCGCGCCAAGTGGCAGAAAGGAGAGACAGAACGAGAGAATGTTGAGAAATCCCAAAAAACAAAAAGGCATTTTTTGATTGAAATCAATTTAAATTGTTTTCTAGAAAAGCCGCTGGGACACACGACGGAGGACAGGCGACAGACGACAGACGAATTCGACAAAAGGCTAAACGGCTAAACGGTTAAACGGCAACGGTGTTGGCCACATGATCGCTCACAAAAGAGTATCCATTAGATCCATTTGCGTGCCTGCATGTGTGGATCAGGTACACATACAGATATAGATACAGATACACTCACAGGTAACAACACGAATTGCTTGTTGGATATCAATCCGTTCACATCAAGCAAAATATAGTCGTACATATGTCCAAAAACTGTTGGCAGCTATTTAGACGGATTAACACAAGACCAAGTGCCTGAAAATCAATGTGAGAACATAAGTTCGATTCTATTTGGACACACATTCGTGAATGCGTAGGAGTTGTCTTTGTAAAGGGTTTATTTCCTAAGACATTTTTCAAATCCTGAGTTATGATATGGCTTGTTGTGCCCTAATATCTTAAGCTTATGTATTTAACTGAATATGTGTGCATGCTAGACATTTCTCTATGGGTCTTACCTTCTAAGTTTTCGCTATTTATGTATGCATCCAAACATAGAATTTGTTTGCTATCATATAGTAAACATTATAAGGACTTTAGAAATATATAGATGTTTTGGAAGAAATGTAAAAAATTAAATTTCTATCTAATGAAGTATATATAAAAGACATTAATATATAAATGAGCTCAAAATAGAGTTTTGTTAAATAAGTATGTGCATAACTTTAGAAATATATAGTTTGACTCCCAAAAATAGATATAATACCATTATTATTCTTTTTCTTTTCTTTCTTTTTCTTATATTTCAAACAACACTTAAATAAGATTTAAATACAGTGTATATTTAAACTGATATCTTTGTTTATATGCTCAAAACTATGCAAATAAATATTCCTTTAAATATTATTTACTTACTGTAAATATTACCACAGCTAAAAAACATTTTTTTGTTTACGAGTATATGATAATAAAAATCTATTCTTAATGAAATTAAAATTAAAGTTAAATAAAAAAGAAGTGTAATGCAAATTTATTAACATTTAGCAGCTAATTGTAATAAAAACATTTCATAATCAGTTTTTATATTTCACTCTTCATTTATGTCATTATTGTTATTGCTTTTATTTTTGTTGTGATCACTTTTGTTATCGACGAAAATTAGATTTAATTAAATTGGGTTCATTGTAATGCTTTAATATCTCATAAAATGAAGACAAAAACAGCAGACGGAGCTGAAAGAATGCTTATGAGTTTTGACCATATCAGATGGCTTTATGGTTGTCTTCTGATGGCCATAACTCAAACGATTTGTATCTACTTTTGAGAAGTGCTGCCATTAGAATGCCAATTTGAAAGCTTTCTGTGGAAGCAGAACATAAAACGCACATAAATGTCACCATGACTCAGGCTGGGATGGGAAGGCCACACACAAATGATAAGATTCCATATACATACACACACACTCCCTTCTAGAGGGAGAACCAACAACTTTCCGGTCACAAATGACGGAAATTCAACTTAAATAGCAATTAAAACTCTAACTACAATAGAAATGGGGCTTCCGAGCTGTATCTGTACGAACGGAAACAAGGCGTAATGGAGCTTGTAAGACAAGCAAAGTAAAGCAAAGTGAACTTTAAACCTACAGGTGAATCCATGACACAGGTGCACAGCAAAGACGACCAACCCAAACCATAAACTGACAGCATTTTTTGGACAAGTGTCAGGGAATGTGATTTATGCGCGCGTTTCACAAGAACTCGAGCAAACGACTCGACGCATGCGCAACGACCTACAGGGCAAACAGCCAAATGGACACAAGACATGGGACTGTGGACATTGGACATGGACATGGGACATGGGACACTGGACATAAGACACTGGACATGGTACAAATGTTAATCGCTTTAATCTCTCAAGTGCGCCGAAAACATGCTACGATATCCGAGTTGAAGACACGGCAACGTTTCCGTCACATTTGCTGCTTTGACATTGCGCAATTCTTGTTCAGTTTCTTGGCGTGGACATGTGTGCATCAATTGTGGACAATTGTGGAACAACAGCGGGAGCAATCGGCAGAGATCTGGAAACAGCAGGTTATCGCCCAGTGGCATTTGAAGTACATGCCGATGTCACAGAGGGAAAAATACAATAGATTGCAATGATATGGCAATGCAGAAACAGCTGTTTCACTAAATATGTACAGTGATAAAAAGTGCAAGTCAAGAATTTTAAAATATGAATTCTCGTCTGTTTTAAAGTCATATTTTATCCTTCCAAAATATGTTCTAAGAATATTTTTTAGAAAACAGACCACTGTACATATTTTAATACATATCAACATACCAAAAAACAGTTTCACATAAATAAATGTTTTGACTTAAAAGTTAGAAACTGAAATCTTATGACTGCAAATACATCAAGTATCTTCACTGCTTCCCCACTAAAAGTAAGAGAAGATTGCAAAATAAGAGAGTAAAAGAAACTTGACTTACGCACTTACTTGACTAAGAATAGAGTCAAATCTTATTCTAAGCAAAATTCTTTTAAAGTAAAGTGGCCATGATTCATGATTTTAAAAGGTTTTTATCAGTGTATATGCGTGATAACTACAAGTGGATACAAGTTTAATATAAATATATTCCAAAAAGCTGAACATAACGCACTCAACATGCAGTTAACGCGAGTCGAGTGTGGCAGGGTTGGAGAACCAATAACTTATCTATGTTTTTCACTGGCTATGCTTAAAATATTAATGATCTATGAATCGATTGAGTTGGGACTCAGATTGATCGCAGCAACACTTAAAATCAAAGCACAGCACTAGAGAATTATGTATTAAAATTCTGTGCAGCTAAAGGAAAAACTGACGCGACCCTGTTGAACACTCAACACCAACACCAACACACACACAAGTGGCAAGAGTTATAGATGGTCGGAAAACAAGAACAACAACAACAGCAACAGCCATTGGAGTGTGTGATTTCACTAACTGATTTAGATGCAAATCAAATCAAGAGCGAACGAGACCCGGAAAAATGCCTGAAAAATTGGTTAGTGATAGACACTGAAAAGCAAGAACGAACTATGAATGTTGCATTCAATCGATTATGGATTTCAAATTTAAATTTAAGACCTTACACATTGAGTATTTTAATGTGGTCACAAACGAATTTCAAATTGGCCGACCAAACGCCCCAAAACCGACCAAATTGAACAGCGTTGAATCTCAAGTTTGTAGCTGGAGTTGGAGTTGGGGTTTGAGTTGGAAATAGAATTGGAATTGAAATTGGAAGTCGGTTTTGGTTTTGGTTTCGAATCGCCGCTGACCTCAGAGGCGACCCCTTTTGTGTGGTATTACTGAGCCAGAGACAGACACTCACATACGCATCTGAATTGTGTATAAGACTATCAACGGACACATTTATTTCATGTTTATGTTGATATTTTTAAATTTGATAAAAAACCAAAAGAAAAAAATCAAACAAAATTTTTCGTTTCGTTTTTTGTATTTTATGTAAATGTCGAAGGCGATAGGAGAGGGGCGTGAAGGGTTACAGAGGGTCGTAGGCCTCTGCCCTCGATCAGACCCATCTTGGCCGATCATCAGTGCACCAATTATCATCAGCAAAGCAGTTAGTAGGCAATGTTGTATGAGACAACTCGACTTTAAATACCATTTATGCATTTTATTGACATATTTGAACCGCATTTTATCTTAGGCGTGGCGCTTTAGGAACTTTACAGTTTAAATCACGCTGACAGCTGGCGATAACGAGAGCGGAAAGAGAGGGGGAGAGGGAGAGGGATAGTGAGCGAGAGAGAGAGCTTCAAGCTCTGGGATGATAAGTGGGCGCAGATACTGTAGCATTGATAAGGAATGAGTTAGAAGCAGCTATTAGAAAGTTATTGGATTCCATTGTGCGTCTAAAACACTTTAAAACTATTGCTGCTTTAACTGATCTTGGCTGATTAAACGAGCTATGCAAATTTCTTATTGACAGGTTTTCTCAAAATAAATGATAATTGAATTTTCAAACAGTGGCCTTAGTTTAATAAACTGTTTTGTATAAGAAATTGGAGATATTAGAAAATGCCATTTCTATTTTAGAGTCTACTACAAATAGAGTTGACTGAGTTTGCCTAAATCTCGCGTCTATGTTTAAGAGCCTCTTGTTTTCTAATAGCAACATTTTGGAACACGACTGAAATAACCATGTTTCGATAGTTTTGCAATCTTTTGGCACCGCTTGTACTCTTAAGACTTAGTGGCATTTGCATACGTCCTTTTTGAACTAACTCATCTAACTTTTTAATGCATTTTTACATACATATATGATTTCCAATGTGATCTATAATTTTCAGAGATATTTTATAATAAATACTTTATTTACATTGGTCGTTTTAGAAGTTCTGAAATCGGCTTTAATACGCAGTCCAAAAATATATCTTAATACCTGAATGCAAATACCGCCAAAAACTGCAGTTGACTCAAAAAGATTCCACAGAAGTTAAGGCAAAAATGAGAAATAAAAGCGAAATATTCAAATCGAAAACCGAATATGCATAAATATTATTTAAGTTGATTTTTTGCTCATAATTAAAAAAAAAGCGCAAAGAATGAGTTGAGAGAAGTAAGGAGGAGTGGTAGGTGAAGGAAGAAGATAAAGGAAGGCAAAAAGAAAAAAGAGAGAGAGAGGAAGAGCAAAGAAAATAACTCGGACTATTCAAATTAAAAATCGAACGTAAATGCGGTGCACAGCAGGATGCGAGATTTCAAGAGGAGAGAGGCAGCAATCTCAAAGGCTGGACGCTTGATTCCAATTCCTGGTGATCCCAGCAAGACAGACGGATGGACGAACGGACGGACAGGCAGAGAGGGAGACAAGCAATTGTTGTTGCAGTCGGAGGCCAAAACTGAAACCGAGGCCGAGACTAAGGCCGAGACCAAAGACGAAGACGACGACGACGACGATGCTGTGGCCATATGATAATTTAAGGCTGCATAACGTCATGCTGTTGCCCCATTGCCATTTAATACAATGAGGATCGAGGGGAAGAGGGGCTGCAAAAGGGGATCGAGCGGGGCATTGCGTGTTGGCCTTATGAGTGACTGCTGCCCGCTGAGGGCCGCCAACTGTGCCGTGTATCCTCCATTGATGTGGAGGACCCATGGTGGGGCCTGGTTGGTCCGATTTGGATTTCCCTCCAGCGTTCGCCCTTGCGCTTTGATGCGATAAAAAATTAAGGCGATAATGGAATTGAAGCAAATGAGCTGGCCAACATTTGTAAGACTCGTTTTTTTTATCCAATTTTTTTTTATATTTTTATTTTTTGTATTTGTTGTTGTTGTTTTTAGCCAACTATGCAGCTGTGCGACAAGCAAAAATTGGACAAGCAACACGCAATTTATGTCAATGTGCGCTCCCAGCGTCGGCCCACACGGAAAATTTGCAGTAATTAATAAAAGCGAATGAGCTAAAGGCAGAAAGCAAAAAAAAATGAATAACGAAAAGCGAAAGAGAAAAACAGCTAAAGAAAACTCTCGACATGTCGCTGCATGTTCAATTTACAAGCCACCTACGTTGCGGTGACAAACACCAGAGCCATAAAAATTAAAGAAAAATCAAATCGTATATTATGCGACAGTCGCAGTGACTGCAGCTCCGACACTGACTCCGAATCCGAATCCGACTCCAACTGCAGCTACAACTACCGCGAAGGAAATAATGTTGGCCCGGCTAACAACTTCATTTCGTGCGACACTCATAAGGCATAAATTTGCTAGACTTAAGCCTAATTTATGCAGCGTTTCGGGCAAAAGGGTCGCCGATGTGGCCAATGAGATTCGGATTGAACATGGAAATGGTAAAAGGGTAAGTGAAGGGGAAGGGGAATGGGAAAGGGATAGGGATTGGGATGGAGCAACAAGTACGAGAAGTATTTTGTCGCCTGGCCGTCGGTGACTTCGATGTTCCTCCGCTGTTGCTGTCGCTGTCTCTGCCGCTGCCAATGCCGACTGCATCTGCATTCACAATTAAACAATTTCCACTAAATCTCGTTACTTCCTTGGCAATTTGTTACGCGCGCCAAGCAAAGTTATGTGACGCTGCGCCATAAATTCATGCGCCAACCAAACCCAAGCAGCCGCTGCCACTGCCGCTCAGGCGGTCAGTCCCGTCAGCTACGTCTGACCACGAGCAACAGCCGGTTGGTCAACAGTAGTTACTAGACCCTGTACATTGTTCATTGAAAGTGTCTATACTCTTAAAAGACAGCTTAACCAAAATAAAGTATAGCGAACATCAGAATAATAAACAAATTTGTGTAAATAAATATATACCAGTATTATGAGTATAGTTTCTTTAATAATACTATTAAAACATAAATTCTGATTCTAGCTTAAAAATTCAATTACATTTTTTAAACTTTATTCAAAAATATGTATAGAATTCGAATATTTAGCTAACAATTTGGACCATATGTCAAAGCAAATCAACAAATAACTTTTTAAAACATTTTCTTAGTATTAATATTTAATAATAATAATAAAACATAAAAAATAAATAAAATATTAAAATACTTTTAAAATAAACTTTAAATTAAACTTTTAAATTTAACTTAGCATAAACAAGTAAACAACAAAAAACAAAAAGGAACTTGTACTTCAACAAAGTTAAGTGAGCAGAGATAGAATATTAGTATGCTAGTTTCACTATTTATTTACTTGTTAAGAAAATAAATTTTACAAGTAAATGATTAACTAAAAAATTAGTAATAAGAGCAACTGTAGAGCTAGACATGACAATTGTATATATTCAATACACTGTATAGCGATTATAGAATTCTAGAATTTCTTTGAGATAGTACAATATAATACAAACTATGCAAAACAGAGCAGATAGCTCTCAAAAGGATTACCGGATCCCTCGCAGTCTAGCTCACTCCACTGTAGAATTTATTACTAGTTCTTGTTGTTGCTGTGCAATCTTTGCATGCGGCACTTAAATCGTCGAATTTATGTAGCCAGGGCAGAGGCAGTGGCTGAGTTTGCGCCTGCGCAGCCACCGAACTGATGTTCCATCCCCGACAAGACTTTTGGCTCTTAAAGTGGACAGAAGGTGTGCACAGCAAGCACATATAAACTGCGATTAGATGACGTTCCTCTGGCCACTGACTTCAGCTTTAACTGCGACTGAGACTTTGACTTTGCCTATGAATTGGAATCTGAATCTGAGTAGGAGACCGAGTCGGAGTCTAAACTGAGTCCGAGTCTGAAGTCTGACATTAACACTGACTTTGACCCAATGCCCGAGGCTAAGACTGCAGTTGAAACAACTCTTAGAATTGATCTTGACGGCTTCGAGTGATACTAGATCAAGTATTGCACTTTTCACTTGCATTTTGGATTCACATTTACATTTAATATTGATCAAATGTGAGTGTTCTCATTAGAGTCAAGACTCTACACGTGTCAAGACAGTTATATAAATAAGTCATTATTATTTTATCTGAACCGACAGTGTAAACGGGAACATCAATTAAAAATAATTTCGACTTGCGGTTTTCGTAAAGGATTTAAATTTTATTCAATCATTGAACACGAATCTCCACAACAATTGCAATTTACATAGAAAAAGAAAATCAGATTTTTATTGAATTTAAAATAATTAAAAATTAAATTAGGGCTTTTATATATATAAAGTTTTATTATAAAGTACTTAGCATTATCAGCATTTAATTTCATTTCATATACGATTCTTAGTCCTTGATCAGTATATATATTATATAAATTTCAAATTTACTTGGATTAATTTTAAAATTATAGATTTTAATAAAAATAAAAAAGTTAAGAGAAAATTGTGATTAATTTTATCACAGAAACAAGTTTTATACTCCATTTAATGATCAAATTAAATTACTTATAAATTAGCTCATTCACAAAGGATATACTTATAAAACTTTTATGTACTAAACTGATAAGTGAATTGGAAATACATGTAATTAATGGCTTTAAAAATACACCATTCATCACATAAACCCAATTAGCTCTTTAGTAATTAATTAATAAACCTTTGTCATGTTTACAAAGTAATTTATAAATATGAATATTGCAGACACCGTAAAGAACAACGCCTATTAAGAATAAATTATGTTACATAATTATTAAACGCCATAAATTTTATGTTAAAATGTTCAAAATGAGTTATTTATTTGCAGATTTGAAAGGAAAACATTTCTTTCCAACAATTTCTCTGTCCGTCTTGATTTAAATTCGAAAAACAGAATTTGTATACTCTGTGAGCAAATTTCGCAACAATTTGAAAATTGAGGCAAAGTTGAAGTTTTCCGCTGCACCCATATGCAAAACTGAATTATACGATTCGGCAAGAGAGCGCAATGTGCGGCAGTGCATAAAAGTATTTGAAAAATGCACCGACAACGAAACAACAAAATAACGAAACAAAACACGCAATGCAACAACTTGCTATGGAAATAAACGGAATGGATTGAAATAGAGTACGAGGTTCTGTTATCAAATCAAAGCCACTTTTAGCGTATCTTTTGTGCGCCAACCGCAAAAAGCACCAAAGCTCTAAAGTGTACGTTTAGGGTGCGAGGGGGAAGTGTTTTGATTGGGGGAAAATCTTGCGAAAAATAATTTTAATTTATCACTTCCGTCGGCCATTGTGTCGTCGTTCATTGTGCCTAGGCCCAGCCCAGCAGAGCCCAGCCCCGACCCCCATCCCTACTGCCCTACCAACTCTGCCCCTAAGCACCCCTGGTCTCCCACATTCAGTTCGAGTCGAGGGCCGATTGCAATCTTTTGCATTTGGTATATTCATGCATGCATGCTACCACTGCCATTACTATTACCATTACCATTACCATCACTATTACTATTACCATTGCTGTTGTTATCGCTATTTCTATTACCAATACTATTACACTATTACCATTAGCATTGCCGTAACCTGGGCGCAGTTTTCAAGACCCGGCACGCGAAAAGCTCAAACGGTCAACTATGTTTTGACAAATGTAAATTTTCATAACAGGCGGAAAGTAAACTGATAGAAAGACTTAAGTGTAAGAAAAACAATAGTTTCTTGTTTTTAGGAATTTTTAGTGTTTAATTAATTTAACAATAGAAGAATTTAAACTCGCAAATGGTCTAAAGAGCATTAATCTTGATCGTTGCGTAGTATTTACAGATGTTTATTAAACAAAAATTTAATTAAATTAGTGCCCGTTTCCTGTAAATATATAAAGAGCTGACTTATGTGGCACACTGTATATGCCACTAAAGTCACCGTACTCTCCATACACAGTGTGCCACTAAAGTCGTCGTACTCTTTTAAAACGCACTCTGTAACTTGGTAAAATATTTGTTAAATTAAAAAGTATTGATGCAGTCTTAAAAAATGATATATTCTCTCCAAAATAATAAAAAAAAACCTAGTAACAATTTCAGCTACATCATAAAATGCGATGAATAAACAAAAATTACCATAATATTTGCGTTCACTAAAGTCTACAACTAAACTCATTTACTACACACATATATTCTGCATGAGTAAAATAAGTAGTTGATAACTGAGATCATAACAGTTGACATTCGACCGTTGTCAAATTTGTTTTTTACAAACATTACGCATCCGTTGCCCAAGTTAATCCCAGCTCTCAATAGCATTGGCCAAGATTATATTAAAATTAATGCTGTTATTAAAGAATCTAAAAAATAGCATTTATTTATAATTGTATGTTCAACACAATTGTAAAAAAATAAATGTTACTTTCAAAAGTATTTTGAAAAGTTAACAAACACAAACGATATTTTTCACCGAAGACTTATTAAATTTTGCCTACTTAAGAAAACTTAAATCATATTATTTGATGCATTTTCTATGCTCTCATATTATACACTAAAAGTACAGGGTTCGCTTGCAGTCTTGTACTCGATGTTTACTAATAGCCACTTTTTGTTTTAGACCCTTTTTCTTTAGCTTTGTTTGCGTCCATATGCAAATGCAATTTTCGCATTTTGCAGCCACCAAACTAACGGTGTGCGCGCTCTTTTGAGTTATGTGAGTGGGTAGGGAGCAGGAAGGAAGAGGAAGGGGCCGAGGGACAGGTAAGTGGTATCGGGTCTGGGCCAATGAGCCTTCGCCACGCAACAATGGGCAGACCAAAACGTTGCTGTTGTTGCTGTTGACCCTATTTAGTTTTTTCTTCGTCTTCGTCTACTTTTTTTGGGGTAGTAAATGGCGTAACATTTTTTGCATGTCTCGAATGCCAAGTCGCGACGTTGCGACGTCAGAGCCAACATTGAAGCCCTTAACGTTAACGTTGTCGTCATGTTGCCAACCTGAGACATGAGACATTTGCTGCATTCTGGCTTGCATTACATTGCATTGCATTGCAGTTGTGGCCCAATGCTAGCAAGTTCATTTAGAAGCAAAAACTAAAAAAAGACACCAACAACCAACACATTCAACAAAAAAAACAGCTGCCGGCCATATTATTATTGTTGTTGTTTTTGCTGTTGTTGCTGCTGTCGCAATTAATCATCAGGGCTAGTAAGCATTCGTGTAAGCGCGCTTATCGCCAAAAACACATCTCAAGTAGTTAATTTTCAAATAGTTTCAGTAACAGGCTGCGTTTCAGCATTTTCTCCAGTTTTTCCCATTTTTCCCGTTTTTTCTCGATCTTTTTATTTCACTTTTTGGTTGGTCAGTCTTGACTGTCTTGTCAACGCTTTTGATGGAGTTTTGTGCATTAAGTACAAGTATTTCATTAGACAGTTTTTTCGGTGCATAGTTAAAAGTGAAAAACGACTAAAGAACTAGCTAATTAGCAGCATACACATATGACTCAGCGCCTCCTAGCGGCATGTAGTTGTACTACTACGCCATACAACTACTCAGCCTGCAGGCAAACCATACCAGTACTCTCAGCAACAACAACACCAAGAGAAACAACAACAAGAGCGAGTCTCTCTCCCCCGCTGCATTCATTTCGCTTTCGCCTTGGTGGTTGCGCGCTCTCTCTTGGTTACCGTCTCGCTCTCGCGCACAAACAAGTATGCCTCTCGCTTCAAATATGGCGACGCTTTTGATTGGCTGTCTGTACTGTGTACGGTGGGCGTGTTTCATTTGCTCGCGCATGTGAACTTTGCTCAACGGCGAATGAGCTTTGAATGCAAAATGGAAAAAAATCAACAAGTGCGCCAAATGAATCTCAACGTATTCAATCGAAATATCGCAAATACAATCAAAATCAAAATTGAACTCCATATCGAAATCGAATCGCCTTGAATGGCATCGCATCACTTTGAATTACCAGCTGTGTTCAATCAAATTGACCCCGCGCAGAGCAAACAACAAACAACAACCAGCAAACAGGTCACAAGCACGAACACGAATCCACATCCACTTACACAATGAAAGCTAAAAGTAAACTTAAGTAACCAACAAAACGCAATGTGATATTGCAATTTAGCTGTCAGTTAGCTGCTCTCTGGGCCAATTAACTAGCATGTTCTTGTTGCTGTTGCAATTTAGTTGCCCCCAAGACTCAACCGATGATTTTGCGGTTTTCTCATTGTCCAATACATACTCCTCACTCGCACACACCCTGTACAGTTAGCTGCATGTGTGTGTGTTCATTCGAGTGTGTGTAAACAGCAATTATCTGATAAATGCCCCGGCGCTGAAAAATTGATAAATTGCGCATATAAACGTTACGCTATGATTATGCCATGTTACGTGAAAATTGAGGTGGAAATGCAAGTGAAATAGGAATTTGGAATTTGCCCTCAAACTTGCATGGTCTGCTAATGCTTTATATCGAGGCTTATGTGCGATTTTTCGTATATAATATGGGTATTGTATGAAACCATATACCCACATGTATATTTTCTTAGCTGTCAGTCAATCGATTTGACAGGTGGTAAAATACACAGCTGCAGGTGCCGGGCTTTTAGAATATAATAAGCTTAAAATATAGATCACTAAAAACAGCCTGATCTTAAACCTGTACATAATATTAGATAAATGGAATACACAAGATATTATAAAAAAATCTGAAAAAAAAATATTATAGACTTACCCTATTTGTGTAGCTACAACTTGACTGTGAATTGATTCTAAAATATTATAGTCTTGTAAATTAATTGGTTTTCAAACTTTGAGCTTGGATTAGTGTTTTCTGAATAAGTTTATTAAGTTGTTAACGTTTAAGCACAGTTTGTAAAACTATAAAATATTAACAGTCACTATGAATACTTTGACAGTTTTTTATGCTTCCTTAATATATGCTAATCAAGAATCTATTTATAATGTTTAAAGCAACTTCATTTAAACCCGAATACAATTCTAAAATTGGTTTTATTTTTATGAATAATTATCATAATTATTATTATACAATCTATAAATCACCTTATGATTATTTTTTTATATTTTGTATGTAAAAGTAAAGTTTACCGGATGCAATAATTTATGAAGTGAATAATATTTACTTCAAAACTTATACCTGTTTAAAATGTATGAATAGTTATCACGTTTAATAAATAATAATAAACAATAAATTCACTGAAGATTGTTTAATTTGTAATAAATTAAGAAAGACAGAAATTTTCGAATGAATTTTGATTAGATTACCATTTAATGTAACATTAAGAAAATAATCGTTATTTATGAAATTTAATTTGATGGCACAGTAGTTTGAAGAGTTACAAATTGTAAATTTCTTTGTAATTCTTAGATATTAATAATAAATTAAAGCTATTTAAATTATAGAAACTGACTATATGTTTGCTGAATGATAGCAGATGATTAAACTCTAAACAGCTCGACAATACATTAATCTATTAATTGTCGAATCGATAGACTAAACAGTCTGTAGATGCAATCAATCTTAAGCAGCTAGTTGCATGAATCGAAAGACATATTGCTTTTGAGGTGTGGGTTGGTAGGTGCAAAGCAACAATCCATCAATGCACAGCAAATCTATCATAGTTGGATAACGCCCTGGACTCCAAAACTGAGAGCAATGAGTTCAGATCGAAGTGTTGGCTAATTTGTGGAACTCTTGTGTTTATGTTTTGCCACAAGAGACGCAACTAGAAGCAGAAATGAAATCCGTTTGAGATGCAGATGGATGCGGAGATGACGACGACGATGATGATGATGATGACGATGGCAACAATGCAGGCAGCACTGCGACTGATTTGTTTATTTATATAATTTCAGTCAAGCTCAATTAGAAACACACACACACACACACATAACACACACAAACGCATGTGGTGTACTCTATTGTGGTATAAATATCATTTTTGTTGTGGCTTTATTTTTTCTTATTCTTTTTCTTGGTCTCGTGGCTTTGTTTGGCTTTGGCGCTTTTCACTTTATTGATTTAAAAAAATGAAAAATTTATGTTTAAACAAAAGTGCGCCATGCAGCCATAGGACATAGTTTTGGGTGAGGGAGGAGCGACGTTCTGGTCTGTTTTTAGACCCTTGCCTGGCGCTGTGGCCATTGGCGCCACCACTTAAAAACAACATGAGCAAGAAGCAAGAAACTTGGCGGACTTTTCGAATGTAAATAAATAAACAAAAGAGGCGCAAAACAAATTGGGGCAACAAAGTTCTAGCAACGCTTTTTTTTTGTGATCGAGAAGCATTTCCATTTCCATTTCCCTTTCTTCTCCACCTCAGTCGTTTCCATTTCCTTTTCCTCACCGCATGCCAGAAAAAATACGCGTCGGCAAAGCTGTTTGATATGCCAAGGAAATAAGTCCACATAATCAAAAATGCATTGCCAAATGCCGGCAATGCAACAATACAAATAAATTGCAATCGTTCGTCAACAAAATAAACAAAGGAATCGCCGCAGCGACAGTTTCAGTAGCAGTTGCAGTTTAAGTTGCTGTTTCAGTAGCAGCTCCAGTTGCAGTTCCTGCTGCACCTTATGCTGCAGCTACTCCTATAGCTGCAGGTACAGCTACCAGAGCAGCAATTGTTGCACCTTATTTGGGCAATCGGTTGGCGGCAAAGGGGGAACGGACAGCGGTGAAGAGTCTACCAGAAACTCAGCATCAGTTGACGACTGACCACAGTGGTCAACAACTTGTTGACCTCCACTAAAACCATTCAATTCCTATATAATGCTTTGAATTTCAAATACTACACAGAAACTGAGAAATTTATAAATCTTTTAATGTTTAACTTAAGATAAACATTTATTTCCTTTATACACAAACTATTTATTTCGATTTCTATAAAATTATAATTGTTTAGTTTTAGTTCAAAACATAAACAGATCATTTTTCATTACTAGGAATGTATAAACAATCTGTTTAATTGGCATCTAAAATATTTTTGGCTTTAATTATGGAAAAGAGTATATATACAATATTTATACAGGAACTTTTAGTTTTTTAAAATTATTGTATGCTTAGTATAATCATTTAAAAATAATAATATTTAACATATAATAAACTAAAAACATAAAAGACTTTTTATACTCCAAAAACAAAGTTTCACGATGAAATTATTGAAAAAATAATTATATAATTCCATTAGTGAAAAATATTTAAATGAATTTGATGTTTACATCACCATTTATATAAACTTTATTATGTTTTAACGTAAACGTAAAGTGAAAAAATTAAAAATAAATAATTATGCTCAGACCACTATTTAAAAAGATAATTTTCAAAATATTTACTGCTTAACAATTAATTACACTTGACTAATCTTAGACATATTCAACTTAAATTAAATAATTATAATAATTTAAGCCTAACATGTAACAAATTTGTTGTGAACAGTTGAAGTAACTGTCGTAAAAAATTGTTTGACAAATTTTGAAACTATTAATTAGGTGAAATTGCATTTAGTTGATATAACAGTTTGTTTAAAAAGAAATCAGATTGTACAAAATTAAATCTATTGTGCAAAGATGAGGATTATTTCCGAACATAAAAAGAAATGCTCAAAATGAGAGCAGTCTATTAAGTGGCTGAGTCTTTGGTTTTATGGTGTCACAAATATCTGTCAGGTGTTATGCGCAGCTAGAACCACTGTGCACAGTCGGCTTGCTCTTTTCTTCTACGAATTTTAGCCGCTAAGCAGCTCAGTCTCCGTCTTCGTCTCAGTCTCAGTCTCAGTCTTAGCCTTACAGCTTAGCTCATAAAAGGAGCACTCAACTATCAGGCATGACGAAATGGCAATACCAAAGCGGCTTTTGGCCACAAAGTAGCAGCCAAGTACAACTATAACTTTGACTCTGACTCTGACTTGGCCTGATATGCAAATAATGCGCTAAAGGAACAAATGTCCAAGTGTCTGTTGTCCACTGTCCACTGTCCGTTGTCCACTGTCCGTTGTCGTCGCAGTTGTCGCTGCGGATTTGTCTTTGTGCTGAGGCCGCAAAAGTCAATTGTGAGTAGAATGCCGCCTGCTGTTGGGCCTGGGATTAGACAGATACATAGCTCCTGCTGTGCATCCAAAATTTGACTACTGCTTTCACTTTAGTCTCTTTGGCCTTTCTCTAAATATTATGATAGCCTGCGCCGCCTTCGCTTCGCAGTGTTTATGTGTGACATAAAACACGAGTGCCTGCCATACACTGCCATAGCACACCATAGAGAGGCGTGTTGTGTGGTCTCTCGGATCTTTCCGATCCCAACCCAGAGAAAAAACAGCCAACGAAAAAATACAAGTGAAAGCATTGAGGCCACTTGAGCAAACCATTAACCTACCGCAGTTTTGTATAAACCAAAGAGAGAAAAAAAGTGCATATATAAATAAAAATATATACACACAGATTAATACCACCAATAAAATGAAGCCAGCTATATAATCTATTCTCAGTTGTGATTTAAATTTACTTTTTAGTTTGGTAGTGAAACGCAAACTGTTAGGCGATTTACGACTTCCTCAGCGCATCCTGCACTGATTTTCCCAGAGCCTTTCCAATAGACAGATAGACATCTTGAGTAGGGTTCGAAGGCTTTCAGTCAAATGTTTGGTTTGGTTTGGTTTTGTTTTTTTAATTGATGCTCAGTCGCTGCTTCGTCTTTAACAAATTAGTCCACCAGAGTCGCCAAATAATTTAACAGAACTCCAAAGAGTCAAAAAATAAACAAAGCAATACAATAACAATAACAACAACAACAAAAACTTTAAGCTGCGACTGAGACGCGACTTCGGCAAACAAAGGCGAGTTGCGCAGATCAGATTAAGTGCTTATAACATGGACATGACTCCATTGACTAACAGGCAGCAGCAGCAGCAGCAACAGCAGCCAAGACAAACAGCAAAACAACCAACCAGAAACACAAACAGCAGCCGAATCCGCAGTCACCACCACAAACACAATCCCCTCCAGAGTCACATCCTCACCCACAGTCTCTGTCCCAGTCCCAGTTCCAGTCGTTGCCTCTGGAAGCGTTCCCCAAAACAGTTGCCGACACATCGATGATGATAATTACGTTGGGGATGATCCCAGTCCCGATCCTAATGACGATGACGATGATGTTGGTAATTGTCCTGCAACGCTACAGGGCAAAGGGATTATGGCCAATTAAATTGCTAACACAATGGATTTATCTTTGTGCATTTAATTAGAAATGTTATGCACCTAAAATAGTTGATAGTAGCAAATTTTTATTTTATTTAATATATATTTATTTATTATTATTATTTTATTATATTTATTTTAAAAACATTATTTATTATTATTATTTTACTATATTTATTTTAAAAACACTTTATTTATTGAATATTTATTTCTACTGAAACTTTTAAACCTAATCATATTATTATATTTCTATTTATATTGGATTAATATTTGTTTTTATTTAGTTTATTGGGTGTCAAAGAAAATATATAAGTTAGTCAAGAAAAGTTTGATTATTTAATCATTGTGAAGCGAAACAATTTATAAGAAAATTAAAATAGTTCCATAACTAGTAAAATAAAATTATTTGCATTAAAACTATTTAAAAATGCTTCTGCTTGAGTTAAATAATCCTTTTCAAAACATTAACTTCTATTAAGGTAACGATTCTAACAGATATTAATAAACTCGTAGATTTATTTGTTTCTTCATTTGTCCGAGTAAAACTAATTTACTCAAAGAAATTAAATTCTTTTTTCAGTTTGGAATTTCAGTTATAATGACTTATAAAGTTGACACATTATGTACATCATGAAATGCTTTATTACTATTTTTAGTCCGTCTTGTTTTCTTTAGTTATTCTGAAAATGCAATTATTTAATTTCTAATTTATATTAGTACCACTTTTTTGAAATACCCTTTCTTAAATTCTATGAAATAAATCATATATAACTTATTTATAATAATTATCAAATACCTATATATTATACATATCTTTGTATCTTAAGTTTAATTAGTTTGTTACGTTTTACTTAATTATCATGCCAATATCTGATGGCCAATTATTTCACTTAACTTTTAATGACTGCATTTATTGTTTAATCGTTGTTACTTCATAAGCGTAGCTATAAGTGTCATTTATCGTTATTTATTATTAGAGTATGTTTATATTTGTATATTATAGTTAATTTCTAGTTAAAAAGCTTTGGTTATTAAATGTACTTATTTTAATCTTTTAAATTGCTTCATTTCATGTAACTGACAGTTAAAGACCTTCTGGCTAAAATCAACTGGGAAGGAGCAATCTCCTCCTCATTTTGGCTGTAAAAGAAAAGCTTAAGCCTTAAGCTTGCCACAATTGGGGGCATTAAACGAGTCCATAACGGAATGGAAGCCGCTTCCAAGTTGAGTTTCAGTTTTAGTTTTGAGCTCAAAGCTTTTGTCTCCATCTCCACGTGATGCCTGCCCACTCTGGCACATTCTGGCCATTGTTCTCTTGGCTCAACGGAGGCAATGCCAATACTGGAAGCTGTACCAAATGTTCTTGTTCTTGTTCTTCTTGTTGTTTGTGTTTGTTGTTTTTGTTGCTGTACAAAAAATGTCAATATTCTGATTCCGCGAAAAGTCGCAAGTAAAAAAAACTGATGTCGTCGCTGTCGAAGTCGTTGTCGTAGTCGCTGTGGATGTGCATGCGACTGTGACTGTGATTGTGATTGTGACTGCTACTGTGACTGTGATTGCGACTGTGGTTGTCTGTAGTCCATCTTCGAGCTGAAGCAAGCGAGAAGCTCTTAGCTCTGTTGCAGCAGCAGATCCTGCGTAATTCAGTTGCAGCCCATTGCAGTTCACTGGCAGCTTTAACAGAGAAAGAAAAACGCAAAAATGGCCAACATCACTTCAGGCCCGGCTCAATCTCGCCAGGGCACAAAGGCGAACGATCCGCCCGTCGGCGGAAAGATCAAAAAGCTTGAAAATGGCTCACAGTTCAATAGGCTTTGTGTCCGGGATCTGAGAGTGTAGAAGTAAGAGTAAGTTGGCAAGCGGCTATAATGCGCTTCGATATGCAAAATTGCATTGAAATTTGAATTGAATTCAAAAGGCTGTTGGCCAAGACGACGGGGGCGATGAAACTGGCTTTAGCTGGATGGCTTGACTTGATTGCGCGGCTGTTGCCAATTTGAAAGAAATCAAAAACTCAGCCGACAGCCAATTCTGCAGGTATTGTAGTTGTTGCCTTTTTTATACTCTCTGCAAGAGTATATTGGGTTTGTGAAAATGTATGTAACAGGCAGAAGGAGGCGTGGCAGACCCCATAAAGTATATATATTCTTGATCAGCATCACAAGCCGAGTCGATATAGCCATGTCCGTCTGTCCGTCTGTCCGTCTGTCCGTCTGTCTGTCTGTCCGTCTGTCTGTCCGTATGAACAAACAGATTTCAGAGATGGTAAGAGCTACAAGTTCGAGCTTGGTCTCAATCGATCACATATTTAGTCAGTCAATACAAGAATCTTTTTTTTTTTCGATGCCACGCCCCATTCGCCCACAATGAGCAAAAAACTAGACACACCTCGGAAAAAATTGGTGTTTTGGGCGAATATCTCAATAACTATTGCACCTAGGATCACCAATTTTGGTATGGCGGTTGCTAGTGACAGCGTAAATGCATTGACATTTAAATTTTTGGACTGCCACGCCCCGTTTTCCCACAATTAATAAAATAAAAATTCTCAACTTTCGCTCCGTTTTTAGGCATTCTTTAATATAGTACAGTATTGTAATTTATAATTCGTGTGAAGACTTACTATATCAAACTATCCTGAAAGGCGCATTGAAATCGCACTATGAACAAGAAAACTAGAAGCGTTGCAATATTGATAACCGAATGCAATATTATGTATGAGTGCAAGCGAGACAGAAACATACAAGCACATGTGACGGCAACGCTGCCACATTCATATCAATGTATGAGTGCAAGCGAGACAGAAACATACAAGCACATGTTTGAATGTTTTCGTTGCTTGCGTGGCGGCAGCGCTGCCCGCAGTCGCTGGCCGCGCTGAATACACACATACATACATACATGTATATGATTCGTATATTGGCTTTCGTATGTGTATTCCCATACAAACAGACAGATGTATGTGTGATTATGCTTAGATTGTTTTTGTTTCATCGTGTTTTAATGCAAGTACTACACATTGTAATATCTCTAGACCGATTTTAATAACTAAATCGCGAAAAAATGCAGAGAGTATTTTACGGTCGGGCGTGCTCGACTGTACTTTTCTTACTTGTTTTAAGTTTCTTTTTGCAAATTACGCAACTGGCAAAGATCAGCTCTTGTTTTTGGCCACATTGTTACAAGGCGCAAGGAGTTTTCAGCTGCCACCAACTGCCTGCTGCCTGCTGCCTGTTGCAAGTTGCCGGTAGCAAGTTTGGGATCTGGATTTGCATGCCAACACCGTGGAACATAGCGCACCGGCACTCGCAGAAAAATGAGCCTCTTAATAGCCGCCGACAGTTACAAAGTGCCAGACAATTGTGGCAAATGCCAAAAACCCGCCACCAATTCCAGTTACAGCTACCAACTCCCAGTTCTGGCCAGCTTCCAACTCTAAACTCCCAGCTAACAGCTTCCAACTCCCAATTTCCAGTTCCAATCTTCAGCACATGGGCGTGTTGCTCGGGGGCGTCTTTGGCTTTCAATTTACAATCGAGCTAGCTACACCCCTGGGCGTAACACTATGGCCACTCTCTGATCAGGACAGCTGTGCAGCAGTAAGCCAACGTCTCTCCAAACTCTTGGCTAAATCATAATTACGGCAACTACTCCCAGCTGACAGTGCTGCCAAATTGCGATATTCGATCTGAAGCTATAAGAAATAAATTAGAGAAAATATTAAATATTTTTGATTAATTTTTTATTTATTTAATATTTATATAACTTTTATTTACAATTTAGTAGGTTTCTTATTGTAAAAGACTTGAAAGCACCAAGAATTTATAGTAACGGAGAATATAAATTCTTATTTAATCTATATTTTTTAGAAAAAAGTTGGAATTTATTTAACTATCTTTAATAGTTTTTTTCGTGAGCATTTATTTATGCGTGTTGATTGATATAATCGTTAAAAATTAGCTTTTAATATACTCTAATATTGAACTCAAAATAAGTAAAACATTAAAAGGTTGCCAATTTATTTATTATTTATTTATTTTAAATACAAAATTCAAGCCATTTCTGACAAATCTTTATCCCAAAATAAAAGTGAGTTGATTTAATAAAGTCTCCCAAAGATTAAGAAAAATTAGAAAAATATAAGTTTTGTGTTAAAAAGGGGAATAAAAAAAAAGTGGCCATATGCTTATTTCAATAATAATAAATAACTTTACAATAATTTTATTTAAAGTATAAAAATCAGTCTGACAATTTATACAGTTTCTTTAATTAATTAAATTATAATTAATTAAAATATAAATACTTAAAATATAATAATTGATTTTATATAATGTGAAATGCTATTTAAAGTACAAGAGACAGAATAGATTTTATCTTTATTTAGACCTGAACAATTATATTTTTACAAACAGAAATGAAAATAAAATAAAAATAAATTATATTGAAAATATTAAATATGTATGCTACATATTAAAATTAAATTTCAAACAAGCAAGTCCTTTAAAATGGCAATGCTTGAGCAAAGAAAATAATCATAAGCTTTAATTGCAGCTTAGGGACGTATCATATCCATGCCAGGACTAAACGTGAACAAATCCTGGAGAACTTAATGCCGCTGTCTTGCTGTCATCCCGTGGGCTTAGAACCATGGAAATTCAATTTAGTCAAACTCAATTGAGACACGCACATGAGTTGGCCCATTATCGGGGCTGGAACCCTTTCTCTGGTCAGGACAATACGCTGTTCGATGAGAGGACAGTGGGGGATAGGGGATTGGGTAAGGCAACAAACAAATCTTGGCTGTCACAGAGCCTGAGTAGCGCCATTCAATTGTGAAATGAATGTGAATCTCCCACGGTAGAAACACGAGTATGGGAACAGCTATGAGGACGAGTGTGAGTACGGTTATTCACGGTAGTTGGCAAACGTGTTGCAGGATATGAAACATATCTCCGGTTAGCAGGCAGGACATTTCCTGTAGCCAGCAGAAGCTGTCACAAATCCCATGCATGATTATGACCATGGCTATAAGGATGAGGTGTCGGTGGGCAAACGGATTTTGCGACAGGATATTGCCAAAAGGATGCGTTGCCGCCGCTCAGCTGTGTAATGATTTGATGGGCATTTGAATGCAAGCTCATGTCATTTAAGTTGGGACAAAAGTGACTTGAGTGTTGCCACACCCCTCCCCTCCTTACCCCTCCTGCAGCTTCTTGTGTCGCTTTGGCCGAAACATTTCAATTGAGTGGCCAATGAGACACCTGACACTTGAGCGCCACAGAAGAGCAGCCAAATGAAGGCGTTCGTCTGACAAATGAGACAAAGTGACACAAGTCAATCAAAGCAACCAAAATGCGCGTCACTTATAAATTCCAATGGCTTTTTGGCTTTGGCTTTGGCTTTGGCTTTGGCTTGGTCTTTTGCTGCCGACCAATTTACTGGCCAGGCCGCCACTAAAACAAACTGAACTTGGCCATGGCACTCTTTGGCCCCTTTGGGACCGAAATATATTTAAATCAATTCCATCAGCGAGCAGTGAGCTGAGAGCTGAGAGCCGAGAGCAGCCAAGCCAAAGACTTCTTGCCTGATGGACGCATTTAAAATGTCAATACGCATTGACTTCAGGCTCCAAAGCGGATGGATTCCACAAAATGTGGCCATGTCTCAGGTCTGACACTGAAACTGAAAATGAGGCAGTGGAGACGGTGTCTCAGTGTCTCAGAGACAGAGGAAGGGACTGAGACAGTGTCTCTGGCGGAGACAATGAATCCTGTCAAATCAAGAGTAACAAGTAACACAACGCGTTCAACGCTCGAAATGGCAGATAAGAATGGGCTAAAATGTTTATACCACTATAGACCATGGTCCATACAGTAATACCACCTCCCGCCCTGTTTGATCGGGGGATTAATGCAAAAAGCAAAGCTATGCAAACCACTCGGGATGCCCAAATCCATTAGAGTTAAATAAATTTCGTTTTTTCGAATTCAATTTGTGTGTGTGAAAGGTAAACTGAGTGGCGAGTTAACTAGACACAAAATGCCAGTTGGGGAGTTCGAGAGTTCGGGAGTTGGCCAGAGGGTAGCAAGAATACTTCTGAACAAAGATTAAAAAATAAAACAAATTTTGTAGTTTTAAATTTTAAAGAAATCCTTTTACAATAATAAGTCTATTTAAGTTTTTGAATTTTATCCATATATAATTTTTCAAGGTAAACACTTTTTCAAAGTTTTTGAAAATATATAAATAAATAATAAAGTATTTTTTAAAAAGCAAATGAAATTGTGCATTATTTAAATAGATTTTTATTTATAACTAAAATATTATATATATTATATATATATATATTATAGCTTAATGTATTGAATAAATGCTAATAAAAAATAAATTTTTTTTGGCGCACAATAAATGTTTCCACATATAAAATAAGCGGCAGAGGTCAAAGACTTTTCAAAGAAATCACCTACACGCGCTTATTATATATTATCTTTATTTTTTAATCAATAAATCAAGTAAGCCAAAATGAAACAAAAAATTATTAAAGTATTAAATTTAAATTAATTTATACTGTTGCAGTCTCTGTAAGTAACATATAAATCATTATTCCATATTCCACAAACATGGAAGCAAAAATTAATATTTTTTTTAAATTTGTAAAAAGTAAAATTCTTAATAAATTTCAATATTTTAAGACATGTTAGACCTGCGGAAAACCTTCGTGCAACCCTCGATCAGGTATGCCATGACGGACACATAATTTTGCAGTTCAGCGCTTCAAAAGCTGATGCCGTTTCCCCGACCAACCCTTCCACCCTCCGCACTCCCAGCCCACAGTGGCTATAAATCCACCCCTTCCCCTTTAAGCCCATAAGCCATGGAGCAGAAGCCAAGAGCAGGCAACGAGCTGGCGACAAGTGATGAGTGAATGCAAAGAATTTGAATATTGTGCCGCGGCGGCATTTGACATAAATCGTCAATGACAGGCGACATCGCCTCCTTTTGGGCCTTAAACACACGCAACGAGGGGACAACTAACTGGGCAAAAAAGGCCGATGCCGACAATCAACGAACTGGCCACAAAACACGACAGACAACTGTAATCCGCTATTGTGATTGTGTACAGTGTGCACTGTACAGTGAGGCACAGGATCAGGGTCCAGGCTTATCCCCCAATTCACATTTCCATTCCCAATCCACGTTTTGGTCGCCTGGGCTGTCAGCGAACTTCTCAAAATCAATTCTAATCGATTTAGGACATTTTGACAGCATTTATTGGCAGCATTCGCGTGGCCGCGTTATCCAAAATGCAAAAAACAAAAACAACAACAAAAACACCTTCCCAAATTACTGACCGACAATTTCAACCCGCTTAAATGTCAACAACATTTTGGCTTAAATAGCCAAACATCGAAAATGAAACGAAATAAAAACAAGAGCTGAACCAAAATGAGAACAAGGCAGCAACAGCATTATCATTATCTGAGTGGAAGCTGATTGAAAACAGATAATTAAAATCTTCTAATTAGCGGCATGTTCACGCACACACACACACACACACATACACACTCGCACTGGTCAAGCTGGTGCGTGTGTGTGTGTTACCTTAACCACTGTCGGCTGTCAGGGAAAACAAGTTCATAAATCTTGCGCCCAACAAATCGTTTTGCAACATGAAGAAAATTACATACATATAAGAAAAAGTCAACAGCAGCAACAAAAACCACAACAACTACAATAACAACAACCGCAACGCAGCGACAACAAAAGACTCCAAGGAACAAAAAACTGTCCACTTCAGCTGGGTGTGTGTGCGAACTTCTTTCCTTTTTTGCCCAAACGTTTAATAAACAAGATTCCCATGTCGATTATCACAAATTAGTCACATTAATTATAAGCGAAGGCTCTTTGTCTGATTCTATCTCATTTAAGTTAAAACGGGAAGCTTTAAGGGAACTTAGTCCAAAATAATCACGAATAAGCTTATTTTGAAAACAATTTTATATGACCTGAATAAATCGGCAATTGTCCATATTCTATCTATGTACATGAAAATGTCTTTAATTCAATGTAAGAACAAATTTGAGCATAAATATTGTACATATCGAACCATAACTTGAATTTGTTGACTTTATTTGATTTAACCAACAATTACTTCCCACATCCTTGTTCAAATAGAGGAAATAAAAACATAACTGCATACTTTGCGGCTGTAATTGTAAATCAAAATGAAACGGAGTGTAAAAAACGTCTGCATACTTTTTAGCGGATCGCCAAAGTAAGTGTCTTCGCTATTGGCAACATAGCGGAGTACACCACCTATTCGATGTTTTACTTGCCAGTGTTGCCAGAAAGTCGTTTTCAGAAAGCAAGTAAGATCCAAACAATTAAAGCCAATTTATATGCTGAACTAATTTCATAACAAGCATGCCAATTTGAAGAATAAAAGTTGCTGAATAAAAATCATTTTATTGTATCTGTTGCATCCTTTTTATACCATCTCTATACTATGTTAGGTTGCTGGTGTCGAGAACACAAGCGCACTGAGCCGAGAGTCGGCCCGTTGTGATACCTGAGGGGATCTACGAGGAGGGTTAGAAGCAAAAGCTAATGGGAGCTAAGAGCCAGCATCTGTAGAGACCTCTTGGAATAGTTCTCTATACTAATTCGGTCAGCAAATCACCAAAAATTAACGCTTTAAATGCAAATTTAATATTAGATTAATGTTAATATTAGATTTTATTTATTGTAATTTAATAAAACTCGACATTTACAGCAACTTAAAACATATGGCGCTCTCAGTTCACAATTCACTCACAAATGACACACTCAAATCTTATATGCAAAAAATACCGAACACTTCTAAGCCTTGCGTTCGAATAACAATGGGAAGGGTTTATCCTGCGGTGCCTGCAGCCAATTGTCCTCCGAATACTTGACATTGTTCTCAGTCTCAATCACGTGGAAGGTGTACGCATGGCGACTCTTCTGGGAACGATTCGGCTCACTCTTGTGCACCACATTGCCATGGATCACGATGCATGTACCTGGAGAGGATTGATAGTTAGTCTATGAAAGATTAAAGCTTTAATGTGGCTCACCTTTGCTCACTTGCAGAGGAGTAAAACTAGATTTGGGATAAATGGGAGCAGCACGATCGTAAACCATTAACTCCTTGGCATCCTTATCAGCATTTCGTAGATATCGACGATGCACTCCACTCTTGTGGGATCCCTTAATGAACTGCAGACAACCGTTCTGGAGCGTGCAATCCTCTAGAGCAAACCAGAAGCCCACAGCCGAATTGGGCTCTGTGTGTAGGAACCAGGAGTCCTGATGCGGTGTCACCTCACCGCCAATTCCAGAATTCTTAAAGATATACATGCTCTGGCAAACGGCAGGACGATTAAAATTCAGCTGCCAGCAAATCTCACGTACTCGATTGCTAAAGGTCACTGCATTAAATGTGGGATGCTCTACATGCAGAGCATGACCGACTTTGTTCAGCGCTATCATGGGATCCACAATTAGTTGTCCCTCATCCCCAAGTGCACCCTGCTCGAAGAAATAGCGCACCTTATCACCGGACTCCATGAAGTACAGCTCCTTGCTGTGTGCATCCTCCGCCTTGAGGGTGCTAAAGATTTTCCGATTAGACTGTGGGGCATCCAGGCAAAGTGTGCGTCCTGCCTGGTACAGCGACTCCACCTCCTCGGGCGTCAGAAAGTCCTCTAAAACCAGGTAGCCATTCTCATTGAACTGTGCCAAAAATAAAAGAATAAGAAATTAATAAGCAATTAAGTATTAAAATTGAATATTACTTTTGTAATCAAATCTAACTTTAAAAGAATATAAAAGACGTATTATTGTATGTTATTATTTCCATTTATTGTGCATCAATTATTGTTTAATAATTCTTTTAAGCTTATCAAGAAAACAAACACTGTGTCTAGGAATTATCTATCTTATCAATCATACTGTTTAAGTGGATTGTAATTGAGGAAATGTCAAAATATTTTTGAAAATAAATGACTTGCAGTAAAACCATTTTATTTAGATTAGGATAATTTAAATTAAAGTTCATTTGGTTCTTCAGTTTTCAGCCACAAATTGCATAGATGAATGAACTTGATTTTCAAACAAAGTCTTCTATTTATCAGTGTACTTAATTTAAGTACAATTGGTTAAACTAGGGGAAGGTCTCCGCATTGATTCATAAAACAAATTTACGACGCTTATCGCCGACTGCCGCGCCGTCTGGTCTGCATATGCCCAGAGGTGTCTGGAACTCGGACTCATGATTCTACATTCTAAATTCAACATTATCTGACTGACCGACAAACTGCACGTAATGGGAACACGCGCGCTTGTATTTACTTACACACACATACACACTCTTCCCTCTCCTGGGTTCTGTTTGCTAATCACGCAAGTTTTTACCAGTTATTCCTTTGTTTGAGTATTCCTTTGTCAGCTAATTAACAAATTCCTAAACATGTCAAAGTGACCGTTTGCAATTGACATGCAAAGCTCGCAACCGAAATCATTCAACGTAAAATTGAATATTCACACATTTCGACCAAATCAAGAGTCTCACGACTTCTCCCTGCATTTTGTCACGCTTTGTTCTGTGTGTCAGCTATTAGAGTGTATAGAGAATTCGTTGTGATCGCATGAATAAATTTAATTTATTGTTGTGGGCGCTCTCAGAGTATGTGTAGCGTTAGGCAAAAAAAAATATATATTTCGAATTGCTTGAGTAACAGAATGAAAATCGAGAGTAAAAATAGTCGCAGTGATTCAAAGAAGACACCAACACACCTGCACCGATCACAGAGGGGTCAGCTCCCCACCTTTTGACGAATGCGCTAGCAAATTTACAAAAATAAATCATCCATTCAATAGGTAATGCTAAGTCGTTGTATTTGTTCGTGGGCATCGGTATAATCAGCCCTTTTTGATTTGTAGACAGACGCTCATGGAAATTTACAGCAGTGGCAATGACAGTGACATTCAGCAAATATAACAGTTTTGATGGTATAACAGTCTGCTATACAGTATGGGTTAAACAAACAGTACAGTGTTGATTAAAAATGCTAAAACAGCAGTATATTTCCAAATTCAATGTTTATTCCTCCAAATTTATAAAAAATCAAATTTATATACTTTTTGAAACAGCATTGAATAAAAGATATAATTTTGAGAATTTTTACAAACGTTTTAGAGTTTATGTTTCATGTTGTCACTTTTATTGAATTGACACAGAATTCGTCAAATATTTGATAATGCTGTATGTTTTAAACAGATGGTAATAATGCAAAACAGATCTCTTAGAAAAAAAAAGCCTGATATGACAGCACTGACAGCTCATAAAAAGTGACAGCTTGATAGCCCGTATGACAACTACTGTGATATGTATAACATATACTGTGTATAACAAATATGCTCGTGCAGCTGACTCTGTAATTGACAATCAACTCAGCGTGTGATAACACCGAGTGCATTTAGGCTGCATGCTGAGAGAGGGGCTCGTGTGGGGACGGGCGATGAACAAGTGTTATCAATTAGGTAATCGTGTATTGAACTAGAACTTGCATAAGTCGCAGCGTAATCAAAAAACATATGCAACTTTTGCATAATTTCAAAACGATTACGTGCAAATTTTTTATGAAATAATCAAACCCATTTGCATCAGACTTGGATTAATTTAATCAACTTGTACTACATGTGTATTAAGTGATTTAGATTTATGGTGCAGATCACGCGGAGCATGCAAACCAGTTCATCGAGCACTATAATTTGGTGTCATTTGATCAAGTTTAGCAGAAATATGCATAAATTCTAGTTCCAAGTAGAACTTGTCTGAGTTGTGAATAATTTGCTACGCTCGTGTTTCGTTTATTTACATATGTAAATTTTGCACGAATTTGGCCAAAATAAATGTCAAATAACGTAAGCATTTCCTCAATTGACCAAAGAAATTCGGCTTTGTTCGCAGCCAATAAAGGAAGACTTTTCCGCAGTGCGAAATACCACAGAAAAGCGTTGGCGACGCGTTGGCTGGGAAATGTTTATGCCTGTGATGGATGTAAATAAAACGATGACACTGTTGAGGCACAAGCAGAAAAATCGGAATTGGAATCGAAATGGGAATCTGATGACTAAGTACCAACTAACAATGGGATCAGCGGGCTTTGACGTAGGGAACCATTGCGACCACCAATTCGAAAGTGGACGCAAAACATTTGCTCACCCAAAATAGACACACAAGCCGGCAAAGGGGAATAACAATCAACAAATGCCAAACATTAGCATTTTCTTGTGGAAAATAATTTTTGCAATGATTTTAAAATTTATTTTAACGTACCTCGTCCAATATTTTGCTATGCATTTTGATTTCGCTTGTTATTTCAATTAATCAACAATTATATATATGCTGTAGTATATGGTATATCAATGGTTTCTTTCTTTATTTATTTTCTTTTCCGTTCCAAATTTTGAAAATCACTTTAATTCTTCGCGTTGATCGTTGGTTGACAGAAAAACGATTTGCTCTGTTTCACGTACGTTTCGAAACTGTTTTGCTTTTCAAAAAGTTCTCTAAAATGCCGACTATACGAATATCAGACAAACGCGAGCACACTCACACACACATACCCATACACAGGCACAGCCACATGTGTTTCTAGCATAAGCTCTCCGAGCGTCGATCGGCGATCTTCGCTCTCCCGCTGTTGCCTTCGGTCTCCGGCTCTGTTTATAGTGCTGCCACTACAGCCGTTTTCACTCTAAATTTAACTTGTGGTTCGATAGTTTAGTTTTACAAAACAAAAATGATTATGTTTATTCATTGCATTATTTATATTGTAACTAATATTAATTCCTTATCTAGCCTCTGCTATATATTTTTTGTTAAAATACTGACCTTTATGCACCTCTCTGGGGCAGCACTGACAATTAAGTACCATTGAGTAAATGTTTTAAAGTGACCAATTTATTTATGTGTATTCTTTTTGGGTTTCAAACACTTGATTGGCATTTCTAAAATTGTATACATTTTTCCAGACGATTCCGGGGTTTTCAAAGTGTGCAAATGTGCAACACGTGTGTCTCTAGGTAGGCGACTGTTAATAAAAATTTAAACATACAAAAATACATCTGAATGGTTACAAATGGGTGTAGATTGGTGTGTGCGAGTGTGTGAGGGTTTATGGGTATCCATATATATTGTATGTACTCATAAATATAAGTGTGTTTTATTGCCTATCTAATGCATAGGGTGTGTTGTACCCTGTGCAGATAGGTGAAGGAGTATGATAAATTATAACAATTGGGTAAATAGGTATGATAACAAGGGAGACTAATTTTAATATCCCTATCCATCAAATAAATCTTTCTACATGGTTTCAAAAATAAATTTGGTTATATAAAATATTCGAGTGTTCAACAGTGTGAAGATTTTATGTTTTGCCCACACAGGGTATCTGCCAGTCAAACACTCACAGCTAAAGAATTCTCACAGTATGTTTATTTTTTTTATCTGTGTGTCGTCACATGTTAGTTAATTACTGTCTGTGCGTGGGTTAAGAGACATTCGCTATTCGTTGTAATGTTGTAACGGTGATTTCCACATACTAAACATTTTCAATGGAATACAAGAAAAAAACGTATGCGAATGCGATTGTTATTAAATTGCGGTAGTAATTAGCTTTTATTTGTTATAATGCTCATTTCGGCACTTGAATTTGGCAACATTTTTATTGCAACATTTAAAAAAGCTTTCCAATATTTTATGAAGGCAATTTGCATCCCAAATCCCATAAATCCTTACAAAAGATCTTTTTTAAAAATTTAAAGAGTTTTAACAAAAAAGTGGAAACAATTTGTTTAAAGTTATTCCCTTAAATAAATAAACGATTTATCGTCAAATAATTGTCATGTTTTAAATGAATACTAAGTATATAATAAAATTGTATTCTAAAATTTATGTATTCTGTTATAGAAACTACTGTTGACATGACAAACAGAAAATCTTTCAATGTTCATATATTTATCATTTAAATTTGTTGTATATTTTTGTCGAAAAGAATAGATAATGTATCCTATTTTATTTCTAAAAGCAAAATTTAAACCTTTTCTTTACACAAAATATTATGATTTGAATTATTATAATATTTATGTTTACTTGTTTTATAAACGGAGCTATATTTCTAACTTTACTTAGGCTGTACACTTTAGCTGTATCTATATTTATCGAAATCCATAAACATTGACATTGCACAACAGTTAAATGTTTAATGTGCATTTGACAAAGCATACGACTCCAGTCATCCAAAACTGTTAGACGCCCCCGATTACGCCTCTTGCAGTTGTTTCATACAAATGTCATAAAGACTTGCATTAGAAATGCATTTGCAAAAACAGAAAACTAATGGCATGTGGGCAATAATGTGGCACTGGCACTGAGACTCCACTTGGTTACTACTTGCGATATGTGTACTTAGTTATACATGCATGTATTTTAGTATTACAAGTTTACAGAAGATTAATTACACGGGCAGTGGCCATAAATAAAGCAAACAAGCACAGCACAGCACAGCACAACACAGCACACAAGACACAATAGTACTATGTGTCACTGGTGCTCGTACTTCTACACAGAGAGTTGAAGCATTATTTGCAAATGCATGGTAGTAAAAATTCAAATTAGAAATCATTGCGGCCAACGGGCATTCAAATTGATCAAATGTGCCAGCATACATACATAAATATATATTTGTGCATATACGTATACGTAATGACCGTGTTAGATCCCGTGCCCTTGAATTGTAGAAGACGTTGGCTAAAGCAGAAGCAGAAGAAAAAGCAGCAGCAGCAACTGAACAATCAAGTCATAAACAATGTGCAGCCGAAAGGTCCCAAGAGGCCAATAGACGCCCCTCCAACGCGCTTGCAAATACAACAACAACAACATATCCAACAACAATAGCAACAAGAAGAAGAAGAACAACAACAATGAGATTTCTGCTCAAGGTCACAGAGCTTTGGGCTCTGTTTATGGTCTCTGCCTTTGGTCTCTTCGCTCTTCTTGCCTTAGCGGTAGCTGAAACGCACAAAGTAGCTGCGATTTGTGCAGCCAGCTCAGCTCTCTTGTGCCGCTAATTAAGTTAATTAAAAATTTAAGGCACGCGATTTGCTTGGTAATCAGCAATGTGATAATGTTTCAAATCTTGTTTGTTTTTCGGCAAAAATTTTGAATATTAAAATTTAGCTGAAGCCGATGTCTCTGTCTCCTGAACTGATTAGAAGATTGCCGAGTCATTGCAGTCATAAAATACAAATAATAATCTGCCTTTCCAATTTGTATACCCTGAACAAGCGAACATGAGGGTATATTAGACTAAGACACTATGATAGTCAATATCAGTCATGTTGAAACCAAATTGAAATTTAATGCAAATTAATGATAGTGATGCTAAGTGAGATTGAATTTTTCTACTTGGAATGTTTAACGTAAAATTATCGCTTATTAATATAAACTAAAGATTAAAAATGTATCTTCAGACGATTGAGGGATACCTAATGTAACAGATATTTTAGCTTTCTATACCGTAAAAGAATTGAATTATTTATTACATGTAACTTAGAATTAAATGCATTTAACGGGCAAGAATTATTGGCTTACATTTAAGTACAATTTATATTCTATTTAATCATTACAGGGTAACTTGTAGTCACTGGGTGTTAACTGCGCTAATTTGACGTGTTAAACAGATCTTCGTTTCGCGTTTCTGCGATTTTGATTAGCGTTAATTTTTTTTGTTTTGTTTTTTTTTTTAGACGCGCCCCCCGGATTTGTGCAATTCGCTTGACCTTACAGTGTCGTGTGTGTATTATCTATATACTTATGTGTGTGATTTGTTTGCCAACCATTGAAAACAGTTTCGAAAGTTCGAATTTTGCTGCAGCTGCGTCCCACGCGATGCCGACCTGATATGCATACTTACTACACTACAGTTGAGTGCAAAAATAAAACAAAAACAAAAACGAAGGTGTCGAGGGGGAAAAACATGATAATCGCAGTAACAGTAATAGTTGTAACGTAATTTGTCAGACAGGAAAAGGAAACAGACTCAAACATGTTATGCTGTTTAAGTGTATAACATTGAAGTGTGCTTGAGAAATCATTAATGATTTAATCAATTGTTTTTGTACCACTGTAGGAGATTAAAATAAGGCTGTGAACCCAATAATCAAATTGTGTCATTCAACTCCAACTATTATGGCTAAATGATAATCAAATATTACCATAATCATAATCGAATTCGTAATATAAAGCGAGTTTTATGGCTATGAATATATGTATAATGTTGTAGACCTAGATATAGATGGGTAAAGAGTTAGAAATAAAGATGGATAATAGATTGAAATGTTGATACTATTATAGGTATAAAGATTAAGATATACTTGTAAGGATATTGATAAAGCTTTTGATTAAAATATAATTATACAGATACTAAAAAGAAGCAGTATCAGATAAACAAACATAGATATAGTAATTGAAATATACCATCAAATTGGTATAGATGTAGACATGAATCAAGATAAACTAATGTTTAGTCAGATTTAGATTTATAGTAGAGAATAAATATAGCAATAATTATATATGTATGTATATAGATATAATATAAGATATCCATGAGGATATAGGGGAAGACAGATATTGATTTAGATATGGTTGTAAATACATATAAATATATAAACATAGATGTAGATATAGATGACTGAAAGGATGTGATCTCAATCTTTAGTTTTGAATTCTTTGCTTATGTAAATTTATTTACTTTTATCTTTTACGTACAGGGTATAGTCAAGCATAATGGTAATTATAACAAAAATCACACCTAAAGATAATACTCAAAATGAATTGGAATAACAATGGCTAATTACGCGCTGGACTCCGAGTCAGTTCAGTTGCTTTTGTTTTCAATCTCATGGCGATTTTATTCGGATCAAATCCGATTCCGATGGCGAGACAAGAGTCGCATTTGCATGCGAAGATACCAGGCCAATAAATCTAACACTCGCAGCATTGTATATATATATATATATATATATATATATATATAATTCACGTCTGGTGCGAAAGTGCCCAAACCTGGCCAGACAACAGACAAAAGACAACAGCCGGCTAAAACAAACACAAAACTTGGCCATTTGGTCTGTCTAACTGGGCTTGTGTCGCGGCTGCTGGTGCTACTGCTGATGGCAAATGTGGTAGCTTTACGTCTAAACTATGAATGTTAATTGCTGTTGAGGCTGTTTTCAGTTTTTAGTTAAACATCGCCGACTTGAACTTCAATGTCAGTTAGGAAATTTGAAAAACTAATTTGTGGAGATTCAAATTATACTTTTTTATTGGACCTTCTCCACACTACTATGATACCTAGATAGTAAAAGGTGCACACGCAATGAAAACAGCCAAAATTAAAAATAAAAAAAACTTTACAACAAATCATGACGATCCACACGATAATTATTATAATAATTCATACATAACATTCACTGAGGAAACATGGCATTTGGCTGTCTTCAATAATAAAAAGTGTAAAGTGAAAGAAGGCAAATAGGAAAGCTGACTTTTGATAACGAACTCTCTGTAATTTATATTTATGAAATATGAGCCAACATCCATCTAAACATATGTACTTACCACATATTTTTATGTATT
Source organism: Drosophila acutilabella (assembly GCA_035046005.1). Classification (NCBI taxonomy): domain Eukaryota; kingdom Metazoa; phylum Arthropoda; class Insecta; order Diptera; family Drosophilidae; genus Drosophila; species Drosophila acutilabella. The sequence continues at coordinate 785,706 of JAWNOK010000031.1, read as the reverse complement.
TGCTGTTGCGGCGGGCGTGAAAGTTTTCTAACTTTAATCATAATAAATCACCTGACTTGCACAATTTAATTTTTTTAATAAAAAAATTGTTAACATACTTTTTTTTATAGTCAATACGCATCGTGCTGTGGTAAAGGAGTTTTCAATGATTAAAAAATGTATTGAAAATATAACAAAAAATATAAGAATAATTTTTTATATGACAATTTTAATATTAATTTAGTCTGGTGTATGGCAAAAACTCATGTAGTCAACGACTTTATGAAATATAATATTTGGTGCACACAAATGCACTTATCTATACGTTGTTAAAGCAAAGTGTAAACAATTGACACCTATAAGTATTTCAATATATTTTAATTAATGTTTATTATAATTATGAAGAATTAAAAACATAGTTTTAAGTAGACTAACAATAGTTCTTTTACAAATAAAACAACTATAAACATTAAACAAAGTCCTAACAAAAACTTCTTGTTTAGGTTTCATCTTTTGGTCCGAGTAAAATGCAAAAAACGCTTTATGCACCTCAAGACTTGATATTTACATACAAATTTTTATGTATGACCTTTACGCCTTTATAGGTTATTTACATTTTGAAGCGTATTTAAACTTCGTTCCGCATCTAATGTATTTTTATTGTTTGTTTTATTTGTTTGTTTCAAATAATTGGAACCAATAATTGAAATGCGCAAAAGGTGTCGAGATTGAAATGCGCAAATAACGAAAAGGCATAAATATTGGTATCTGTACATTTGGAATGGATTGAAATCGAATGGAAATGTTTTGTGTGACAATATAAAAGACAATGTCATTGTCAGCTATAGTAAAAGCAAACAAGAATTATAACAATGACACACCTGAAAATGCGGCTTAAGCTTCAATGGATTTTAAGACAGAATTCCATATAATTCGTTCAGTTTATTGGTAATTCCAGAACAAAAGTCTCATCCACAAAGTCAGTGGATTTCTATTGAAATAGAAACTGAAATTGTTTTTTGTGGCACTGATCGCAATCATAACTTTCATGTTAATTGAATTATGCAAGTTATGAAGCCAACGGGTTACAGGCCCATCATGATAGCTCCAAAAACAGTTGCCTGACCTTTTGCGAACCTCAGAGAGTTGTGCAAAGTACCCAAAGGGGTTGAGAGGGGGAGGGAAAGCTTTGAGCCGCGGGGAAACACGAAAAGACCACCAGCAGTGAACTTGAGGCTAGAAACTCACGAATCACTAACTCAAAGTTAAACTTAAACTTTTTAACGTTTACCTTAACGTTATAGTTAATGTAATTTCTCCTCATCTATCATTTTCAAATTGATAGGAAGAGTGTGTTATCTAATGCCCGTGGAGAGAAAACAATGAATGCCACCATGACGAGCATTTGCAATAGTAACCAAATTGGACCAAATTTAACAAAAAGTCAATGAGCCAAATTGAAATAGTTATTGTTTATAGTTTCTTTGAATTTTGAATTTATTTGTTTGTTTGTTTGTATGTTTCTGTTTTTTTTTTTTCAAGCCAATGACACGCTATTTCTAGGAGTTTCTTTTGTTGGCGAAACATAAAAGCTAAGGGGAAAAAAATTGCAACAATAAACAAGTTAACAACGCTAAAGATTATTTGAATAAGCACATAAAAATTGGCAACAAAAATTGCCAAAAAATAAAAAACACAAAAACAAAAATAATAAATAATAAAAAAGATGTGCAAAATTGAGTATAACCCGAAAGTATCGACCGTTTGAAGTTTAAAGTTTTTGAGATGAACCAGCGACGGCAACGGCGACGACAACACCGGCGTCGACTGCAACAGTGGCAGCGACAGCGACTGCGACTTTAAGTTCGGTTTTGAGTGTTGATAATTATTAGCGACGTTGATGAGACGGGGGTCCACAATAGCATTAATAATAACAGCCACAACAACAGTAACTAAGCACTTGTAAGCAGCAACAACAACAGCAGCAGAAACCAGCCTCACGCTGCCGCTGCCACTGTCACTGTCTCCGTCGCTGCTTCTGCTGACGTCGACTGCAAAGTGTTTGGAACACTTCACAAGCACAGCGCAGACGCAACGTCGTTCAGTGCGGTTTTGGAGTTCGTAGTCTGTGGTCGTGATCGTGCAGTAGCAATCGGAAAAGCAAAATAACACGAACTACCCACACCCCCTAAAAAGTTCGCCCAAAAGCTTGTGTGTGTCTGTGTGTGTGTTAGTGTTTGAAACAGTGTCTAAATAATTTGCAAAGTGACAGGATATTTACACATTAAATAGTTTGAAATCTCAGCTCCATTTGGAGTTCCAGTTGGCAGCGATGTTAGCAGCGAAGGATAAGTCATGTCTGCTGCTTGTTGGCCTATTGGCCGCATTGAGCTGTAAGTAGATTAAGCCCTGATTTATGGTACAACCAAAGCGCATTGTAATGCAAATGCTAGCTAGCCAAAAAATAAAAGAGATAAAATAAAGCCAAAATGAAAAATCAAGTAAAAAATAACGTATACAAAATACGTATGAAAAGAAACTAGATTAGTGGATAGTGTGCATAAATGTGTGTTTTAATGGCCCAGAGGGCGGAGCAGACAATGAGCCAGCCGTACACTCTGACACGCCGCAAATATATCATCTTTTGTATGTGAATGCATGATTGGCGCTGACCGTTGAACTGGCCAACAGGCAAACGGACTGACATAGTGGCCAACTGTCTGACTGACTGACTGACTGTTGGACTGACTGCTTTAGCATTGCCTGACAGATTAACATAAATTTATGTGTATGCGTTTCCTTGATACAATTCGAAGACCTCCATCAGGCGATTGCCTCAATGAAAATGTCGTCGTTTTTTTTCTCTGTTCATTTTTTTTTTTGTGCTGCTGCTGTTGCTACTGCTGCTCTTCTTCTTGCTTTTGGATTTTTGTATGCAACGAGAAAGTAGGTCTCTAGGTTGAATATTGCGAATACGTATGTACATTTCATATACACACACACACACGCATACACTCATGCATAGTATCTATGAACTAGCATCTGTAAGACTTATGTATATCTATTGATTGGCCAAAATGATTGGCAACTGCCGCCAACCAGTTCCAGTTGGGCTTTAAGTTTGAAAATTTTTCTATTTTTTTCTTCAAGTTGTATAGGCTACTGCCTCCGTTGGCCTGGCCTAATGGCTCTGTCTAACTCTGGCCCGAGCATCATTAATAAAAGAAAAAAAAACTCAGACCGCAAAGTGCTTGTGTTGCTTTTATTTAACTTTTAATTACACCTTTGGCATTTTGCATATACTGGTAATTGCCAGACACAGTGACTGTCTTTTTGTCTCTGTATTTGTTTTTCTAAGTCAACCATTTGGAATTGAACATCACACACACGATCTGTATCGCAATCGTAATCGCAAATGTGATTTCTAATGGGTATTAAAAGCCCAGCGACTTGTTTGATTAATAGAACATGAATTCGCCACACAAATTTATTAGTCTTACTTCGAATTTGCTCTTAGCCGGCACTTTTATTTAGTTAAATTAATTTATTTATATATATATATATACATTCATATATATAGGTGTGTGTTTGTGTGTCATAGCCGAGATTCTTGTGCCAAGCGCAGACAGGAAAGACTTGTCGACGACTTGCTAGATTTGGAGCAGCAACTGCCATGGCCACGATCTGCGATCTGCGATCCACGATCGAATCGATTGTGTGGGCCACGATTGGACCAGAGCAACAACAGTTAAGACTAATGCCAAACCTCCTAAAGCCGAATTGAGTGCCGTCTAAATGTGCAGGCCATGGAGGCCGACTCGAAAATATTACGAGTAGTAGTTGGCCTGATAGTTGATAGTGGCAGTAAGACTGAAACGTGTTTATAGCCAAACCATAATAAAAACTTAAAAAAAATTACAAGACAACAAAATACAAAAATTAATTGAATTTTAACAACAACAACAAGCGGCACCTGAAGGTAAAGATCGGAGTTGAAATTTAATTCGCGTACAATTTGCAAATACGTAATAATCATAACAAGTTAACAAATGATTCATAAATCTTGTTTATATAGAATTAAATATAAATTTTTAATTTTTATTGAAGACGCAACTTTTTTGTGTATTTGTTTTTTTTTTTTTTTTTTATTTTGGAGTTCCATCAGTTGGAATTCTTTGAAATAAGCCGTGAATGAGTTTTGTTTGCTCTGCTTTATTCAAAGTTTAAACAAATGGCAAAAAGGTACAAAAGATCTGTGTTACACGCATCATAAATTTGTTCGGATTTGTTTAAAGCAAATTCTATTGCCATTGTTATTGCTGTTATTTTTCTCGTTTGTTGTGAAAAGTTTATTTGGCATGAAGCTCAAAACTTCCTGTACACCAGCAAGTTTATGACTAGTCTAGCCAAATTTGGTAATCAACAGCTGTTTTGGTAGCCATCAAATTAGACAATAGCCCAAATAAAATCCATGGCTAAGTTCTTGTCGCTGCTCAAATCCACTTATCTCAATTAGCCAAGAATATGACGTGATTGTTGCTTTTGTAGAGCTCAAAACTGGACAATCAAAAGTGAGAACTGAGAACTCGAAACGGCTGTTTAAATGTAAATTTAATGCGAATAATTAAGTGGCTGCTAAGTGGTGCTGAGGAGAATTGCTTATTTATTACTTTATTATTTATTATTAAGCTGAAGCCGACTCAGACGAGACGACTCAAGTTCGTTGCCTAAGTCTTTTGTTTTGCTTTCCTAATAATCGTGGCTTTTGTTATTGTTTTTGCTTAACTGTTTTTATTTGTTTTCTCACAGCACTGCAGCTTTACTGTGACGCCGCCTATCCCTATTACGGCACCAAAATCGGCTCACTGACACGTCTGCATCATGGCGTTTCCGGCGATGTCTATGCCGTTGACTCCCGCACGATTTTCATCAAGAAATTCAACTACGACGGCGAAGCACCCGCCGCGTACTTCTATGTGGGCAACACGGCTCGTCCAAGCAACGAGGGAGCCTCACGACTGAGGGACGAACGTGGTGGCACTGCTTCCTTAACACGCCGCTATCGCAACAAGGACATAACTCTATCCCTGCCGGAGGGAAAGACACTGCGTGATGTCAAGTGGTTTTCAGTGTGGTGCGATGAGTTTGCCGTTAATTTCGGAGATGTTGCCATACCTAGCACTCTGGATTTTCCAAGGCCTCAGAAGATTAGCGCGTTGCGCGGTGTCCACGGCGTTTCCTCCGACAACATTGTCATTGTGGATGCACAGACTCTGTTAGTGCCCAATTTCAGCTACGACGGTGAAGCGCCAGGTAAGTTTTGACTGTAACTTTCAAATGTATTCTGGAGGGTGGACAATTCTGTAATCTACAGACGCCAAATTCTGGGTGGGTCGTGGTCAGCGTCCCACGCCCGAGGGTCTGCGCATACCAGATGAGAATGGCAAGGAGATTCCACTCCGTCGCTACGACAGAAAGACAATTGTACTAACCTTGCCAGAGGATTTGACCATCTTCGATGTGGGACACTTTGGTGTGTGGTGCGAGGCGTTCACCGTTGACTTTGGACATGTTCGTCTGCCAGAGGGACTCAATGTGCCGCCCTCGCTGAAAATGCTGGGCATCAGTCCACAGGTAAAGAAGCCGTTAAATCTTATCCTAAGCGAGCTGCAGTCCTGATTGCCATAGGCACTTGCCAAGCATTTTTTATGTGTACGACGAATCTATTTAAAAACACACACACACACAATAACACACAAAAATATCAATTATTATTCATATTTATTTGTATCCAATTACGAGTGCTTTCGGGTTGCTTTGATATTACTAGACTCTAAGTGCGAATTTCTTTATACTGTAAAAGTATTTTATAACAAAACAAAAACAACAATCACATTTGAATGATTTCACGAATTTGTTCTTCTATTAATAATTAATAATATACAACATACATATAAAATATATGTGCAGCACATTTTTATATACAAACAAACAATAATCTTCTGTATTTTGTTGAATTTGATTTGAGAAACTTTTCGCTTTTAGCCGCCTATACAAAATGAAATGTGTGCAATGATTTTGTTCAATTTGGGTTCACCCATGTATTTCCCACCTCCCTCCAACCCCTTCCCCAATACAGACACAGATACACCGAAAACACACACACACAGACATACACAGAAATACATATACACATACACCTGCTATGCGTTAATCCTTTGTCAATCCATGTTAACTTTAAATCGTTTTCCTTTTTCCAATCCAAAAACATTTTTCATTTTGTATATGCTTCATAAAAACGTTTTAAAATCAGTTTTCAAATTCTCACAATCTCTTTGAACTTCAACATTTTTGAAATACAGAAAAGTAATGAACTAAATTTTTAATTTCGATACACAAAATTTTGACTTTGGCAAGCGCAATTTGTGATCCCTAAAAACCCATTCCATTTCGTTCCTCACCCAAGCACACTTCATTTCATTTCCATATATTCCATTCCATTCCACTCCATTCCACAACCATTCCAAATCCATTTCCTTTGCCTATCTATCTACAATACAAAAGCACAATAATTCTATTCCAGTCGAAGCTCAACTGTGAGGTGCTCTATGATGATCTGGCCTTTGAAGTACGTTGGGCCGTGGCCGGTGAGAGCATCGTTGTGCAATTGGTTGCTAAATTGGGTAAGTTTGTAGCAAAAAACGAAAAGACCTAAAAAATTATATACGATGCGGAAATGTTTATTTCGATCTTGACACTCGACGCAAGTTAAAAATCAATTTAATCGCACGCCAATAATTTGGCACAAATTACCACAAAATGGTTAAATCGAAGCATTAAACAAATTGACAGCTAAATTAAGATTGATTGGCAAGTTCGCCAAAACATCAAAGTAGTTTTTTTCCCCCTTTTTTAACTTGCTATGATTCCTCTCATTTTGTTTAGAGACTAGCTTACTTAAGGAACTTCACAACTAATTATAATCTGTTGGGAAAGTCCGTACTTTGAAAACTGCGTTGTATTAGAGTAAAAATTAATTAATAACCCCCGATTTTCATGCTTGTTTACCTATTTAACTTGTTTGTTCAATTGACACTTCCTTCTTCGAGGGATTCCCAAAAACTGTTTTGTTAAACTTTTAATCAATAGATCGAATTAGTGTTCTTCAGCCTTTGAACAGTTTCATCTATTTTTTTGTTATTAAGTAATGATATACCTATGTTTGGATTGCAAGTATATTTAAAGTTTTTTCAATACCTTAAACATATATTTCTTTCAATCTAGTCATAAGTAAAGCCTCAAAGTCTATTCACAAAAATCCCTAAAAATTTTTAGATCTAACGAAAAAAGTTAAATATTCTTTTAGACTCCGTGTTAGCTCTATAAAAATAATCTGAAAACCACATGACGTCATCGAAACATTATTACGATTAGAATTAGATATTTATTATGCTTGTTCCAGTTTCTCGCGCTCATTTAATTTCTGATCTATCTGTCAGTTTCTGATCAGAAACATTGAATCACTGATCAATAGAGAAAGAGATGTCTTTTGCTTGTTTTGTCGATTTATGATGCTTTGACATTTTAGCGAGTACAGTTAATATAATAATAAAGGAAGAAGACAACACAAAATAAAAAAAAATCCAGTTAGCAGCAATTCCGAATTGACCGATCAGCGAGGCAGCATCGTTGGTAGAATAACAAGTTGCAAAATATATATCCGTCGACTGGTTTATTGCGCAACCAACGCAACGCACCGCATCGCATCGCATCTCACAGCACCGCACCGCACAGTGGGGAAATTAACGGGCATGACTATGTGGATGTGGATGTAGATGCTGCTACTGATGATGATGATGGTGGTGGTTCTTCTACTGCTGCTCTTTAATGCAATGTTGGTGGTGCTCAAGTCACTCAACATTCTAAACGCAATCTTGACCATCTTTGAAAGCGATTCTTGAATCATGGCACGCGTTTCTTGGCTACTGGTCTTGGGATGTTAGATACATGATGCTAGTAGGCCGTGGGCAATTTGGAACCGCTAAGAATGTGAACAGGAATTTTGAGCAAAGTGATTCGCGACCGGTTGGTTAGGCACCCATTTAGGAGCATGTTGTCTGCTAAACAGAATTGGGTCGAACAACTTTCGTTGATTGGCGATCCAAGTAACTTATTTGCAGCAATTTCTGTGAATGCCACACCCCCAACTTGTCCACTCCTCTTGATTCGCCCACAGAGCCCAACAATTACATGTCCTTTGGCATATCGCCGAACAAGAACATTAGCCAAATGATTGGCGCCGATGCGACCGTCGCTTGGGTGGATCCCGACACAGGAAATGGCTTTGCCCAGGATTACTTCCTCGAGGGCAAGGCTCAGTGCTCAGGTGGGCGCGGTGCCTGTCCAGATGTCAAGATTCAGCAGAACACAAATTCCATACGATTGCTTAACGCTGCCATGGTGAATGGCTACTCCATTGTGACCTATCAACGTTCATTGTCGGCCACTGATCGTCTGGATCTGCCTATTTCGGTGACCGATGCAGAGTCTGTTGTCTGGGCCATAGGACCATTGAATGACTTCCGGGAAGTCTCCTTCCACACGTACTATAACAAGCATTTGCATCACATTGAGTTCGGACGTCAGCCCAAGTGGAACTGCCCTCTGCCGGAAGGTGCCAAACCTGGTGGCAATTCCGCCGAGCAAGAGGATGAGGTCACCCAGAGTAGTTCCATCGGAGGAATGGGCTATCCACCAGCGGGACGTCCTAATATTGAACCCGCTGAGGAATTCTATGAGAATCGTGCCCAAGCTCTGCAGCGCACCACGCCAGCACAGGCACCGCAGCGGCGCCAGGAGACCGCACTGACCACGCAACACCGTCCGGTGCCAACGCCAAAGCCCGTGAACAGCAACGGAGCCTGGGATATACCCGCCATTCAATGCCACGAGCCTGAAGATGGAGTCTTCTACGCCCAAATGGGACCAACGGGAGGCAAACATGGCTATCCCGCCATTACCGGTGGGTCATCTATCTGTATCTCCTTATTCTAACCCTACTAATTCTATACCGCCTTCTTACAGGTCATGTAGGCTGGGGCATCTCGTGGTACATCAATGGCTTGCTCATTCCCGAGCTCCATGTGGTACGCGGCAGAACGTACACCTTTGTGGTCGAGGGTGGCAACAATCCTGACATTCCCGCCAAGTATCATCCGTTCTACATTAGTGATGATCCAGTTGGCGGCTACGAGCACAAGCGTGAGGAGGAAAAGAAGGTAAGTTTTAGGATAGTCCAATCTTTTCGAGACTTAATCTTTCCATGATCTTTCGCAGGCTGTACGCATATTTGCCGGTGTGCATCGATCCCGTTCGGGGCAGGTTACGCCCACTGGGGTGGGTCGTTTGTGTAACTGGACACCAGATGTGGATGGACCACCGGCGGATGATTATCAATCCTTTGGTGCATACCAGCGCACTCTAACGCTCAAGTGTGATGCTGGTGAGCCCGGCGTTATTAGCTGGAAGCCGGATAAGAATACGCCAGACACTGTTTACTATCACTGCTTCACACATCGCTATCTGGGTTGGAAGATACACGTGCACGACACATGCGATGGCTTTGGTGAGGGTTTGGGCGTGGCCGCCTCCGAGCGGCATGAGGTGCGGGAGCCAGCACCAATACGGGAAGACTACGCCGCCGAGCCATCGATACGTCACGAAACCAAGGTCAGCCCCAACGATAATTTTTTATTGAAGCACCAAACCGATTTGATTAAGAACCACAATATGAATGGAACACCGCCTAAACTGAGTTTTGAAATAACAAAATCTTCGGAAATAACCAAACTGATTTCAGATGGAATCCGCGCTGCTGAGGCTCTCGAGGAGAGCCTACTAAGGAACCAAACGATCGCTAACGCTGCTGCTGCTGCCGCTGGCGATGCACTGTCCCACAACCAAGAGCACTACCACAATAATGATAACAGCGGCATCACCGGCTCTAGAATACCAACGAGACCTTTGCTGGCACCAGCCAGACCAGAGATTTTGCACGGCGAAACTCATGCATCGAAATCACCTCCATCTTCATCATCATCATCATCTTCCTCAGCTTCTGCTTCAGCTTTGCCTGGAGTGGTGCACCCGAAACCACCCATATTTGTTGCACCACAAGCCCATTTGCCTCCGCGTCTGCAATATCCGTTTATGCACCACACACACTTCCCACACCCACATCCACATCATCATCATAATCCACACTTGGCACCACATCATCCACATCCACATCATCATCATCTGCAGCACAATCTAACCAGTAATCTTCCAGCGCTGGCGCAGAAAACCATAAGTCTTTCCGAATATCTACGACCACCGCAGAATGCACCGCTCTTCCATCCCGTCAAGCTACCCGGTCGTCGTCCCTATCCAGGTCCTATCAAGAAGGTACCCGCCTCGCGTCCAGTGTTGCCACAACAGCATCCTCCGGTCGCTGGCATCGTACCACAATCATCGCTGATCGTCAATCATTATCGAAAGCCTGTTCCCGGTTTGCTGAAGCCCTTCCTAAAGGAGAAACTCTTTCCCATTCAGCCCATAGCCGCCTCCGTGCTGCTTCTGGGTCAGCCCACGGAACTTGGGGTACAGCGGCAACCTATCGATGCCGCCGAAAGAGTTAAGGTCAAACCCAAACCCATTGTCTCACTTCCTGTGCCCTATGTGGACCACGAACCTCAAGGATCACTCCAAAATCCCACCTTCTTTAAGGCCGATCAAAAGCTAAAACAAAAACCAGTCTTGAGCAGCACAACGACGACAAGTACGACCACACCCCTTTTGAAACGCCCACTGGTAGAGGAGCCGTCGCCACAGCAGATCGCCAGCATGCGTCCGGCAATTAATCTGGGGTTCAAGCCGGATACGGTGGTCGTCGAAAGCGGATTCCGTCCAATTGTGCGCAACGATGGCAGCGGAGTTCAACTGCCGCCAGAGCTGATAGAGCAGGTGGCTCACAGACGCGAAGATGCGGGCACGGAAATCGATGATGTCATGGAAACAGATACACTCTTCCTAACAGCTCAGCTGGGCGGCAGCGAGACCCAAAGCTTTGAACCCATGTTTATACCTTCCCCACTAGACAGCACCAATGCCACCAGACTAGCAGCAAAGACTCCACCGCCTGTGGTGGAACCATCCCCAATGGCCTTGAAATTACCTTCGGCGACCTTGAAGCATTCTTTACCATCGACGGCGCAGTTACGCAAGCCTTCGCTGGAGGAACTGTTCAACGAGGACGGTGATCCGCCAACAGCCGATGCTGAGGATCAGGAGGATGGGTTGGCACGTACAAACCCTCCCTATCAAAGCTCCGCCGATGATGAACCAGACTACGAAGACTTGGCCAACCTGTTTAACACTGAGGATCGGGAGGAGGAGGAAGAGCTTCACCAGCAGGCCCAGGATAGCTTAGCCGATGATTTAGAGACCGAATCGGATGACAAAATGGCCCAAGCAGCCGAACGCATAGATACCTATTACTTGCCACCAGATAATCGCAAGATTCCACATGCCAGCATTCCCAGTGGTGCCGTGTACACTTTCGATGGAAAGTCAGTGGTGGACAGCACCCTGGTGCTGCCACCCAAATTGGATGCCCGCGACAGTGGACACTCCCGGCACACACACTACGGACTCTTGCCATCCGAGAAACTGGTGCGTACAACACCTCAATTTGGTGTCTATCGCGGTGAATTGCCGGAGGAATTTCTGTCGACATTGGAGCCGGTTACAGAGTTTGGCAATGCGAGAGGCACTTCGGTAGCTTCGCTTCCAGGCACTGATAGTCCATATCAATCGCCATCATCGCCATCGCAAACATCTTCACTGCGACCCATTTCGACCAAGTTGCACTTACTCAAGCCCGATATTAATGAGAATAGCACGTAGATAATTGGCCACAAGAGTGTGCAATAGTTTAATTCATTGATTAGATAAGCATTTACAACTGCGAGCAGTTACCAATTGAATTTGTACTCATTACCATACATACATATATACACAAAAAAACATAAATCAAATAAAATAATCCCGTATTAGATTAAGGCACCATTTATTAACAGTTGTGTATTTAAAGTTTAAACCACAATTTTGACGCTCTTAATTTTAACCAAATGCAAACCATTTTACATAAACAATTAACTAAGCTAAAGTATATTTTTAAAATGCATTTTAGTCGTTGTCTATGAAATAAAATATAGAAAAACTAAACACTTTTGTTGCCATCGATAGGAGCGCGAGAGCAAAAAATTCAAATTAAAATGTTAAACTTTAACAGCGCCAAAGGAGCGTAACAGTATCGATAACATTTATCAAGACCACAAGTATGTTATTTTACAGCGGGCTGTCGAACAGAAAGCGTACAAAAAACATTTTAGTTTTAAATAACTATTGAAGAGAACAAAAACTATAATTGGAAAACAACAATTACAGATGACAATACGAACAATGTTGCAAACGCAATAAATTTAAATGGTATTAATACAAATTACAATAGTATTCCCTAGCGGCAACTACAAAATTACTAACAATCCTAATTTAATCTTAATAGGTTTCAGGACTCCCCTTAATAAGTGATGCGACCAATTAATGTTTCCGACATCGATGAATTAATAATTAACAATAAAAATAACACTCCTCTGTTTTAAAGCTATTTGACATCTTTATAAAAAAAAACATCGCTCAATTCTTAATTGTCACTTCAGTTCTGTTTCAACTGCAAGTCAACAAAGTTCTTAAATAAAACCATTTTGTGGACTATCGAAAATAGCATCTCGATAGTCGAGTAAACAAAAGTAATTTTTTCATCACTAATTTATACACGTGATACAATCATGAGCCAATTTAAGCATTCGGTAAAAGTGCCCACCCAATATAAAGTTACAGCTAAAATTTTAAAACAAGCTATCGAAAAGCAAAAGTCAATAAAGTCTCTGATATTTGAGGAAAAACATGCGGTACGCAAACAAAACTAAACGAGAAATAGAAGCCAGCAAATAATTAAAGCGAACGTTCTACGTGTATTTATATTTACAGCGTGTACGCACACTGCAAGCGGTGCTGAAAAATTACAGCGACAACAGAGGCGCTATTGACGGTGCTATCGAGGAGTCAGGCTTGTTAAAGGAAAATCCAAATTTGGACTCGGCGTTGGCCAAAGTGTTGGTCACTGAATTGATCTTCGGACGTGGAGAACTTAACGGCGATAGCAGACCGGTGCAGACTGTGCGCTCGTTCAAGGATCGGTTGCAGCAGGCAATTAAAGGCTCGGGATTCGAAAAGAAAGGCAGGTGCCCTAAAGTAGTAATATCAGTATTAGTACCAGCCTACGGCTGAGTTTGAGCATTTTAAAAGACAATGGGCAAAAAGTCGAAAAAACAAACTGCAGTGCAACAGATTGACTCGCCAAATGAATCAGAGACATATGATTCATCGAAGGCCAGCCAGGAGCCTTCTGATGACAGGAGTCTGGAAGTATTTCTTTGGCTTCTAGCCTATAGCATACTTATGTTTACACTGCCATTCCTGGGCTTCTATGGTGTACGTAGCTGGCTAGAGGAATCCTATCCCGAGCTGGACACATTCAAAAAGAATTGTTATTCCGTCGTCACAGCCGTGGTGGTTGTCAACGCCATTGTGGCCATGTATGTGCTAAAAGCCGTGCGGGAAAAGGACCCACCTGCATTGCCAGCTGTCGAACAGAAGGAAAAGAAAGAGCAGTAATTTTGTCTTAAACAGATTTAATAAAAAATCAATGTAACACTCTTTTAAACCGACGATCTTTTATTTAACACACACAGAACCCAATCCACGCTATGTGCGGATCAATACCAATCTACTCAGCATTGCCGATGCTTTGGAGTATTTGGCTGGCGACGATTGGCGACGCAAGGAACTTGATGCGGATATAACTTACCCGGATTTTCTGGATGCGGTGCGCACACTCGAAGAGGATGAATTCATGTTGGACATCAATGTGGAAGGAGTGCTGATATTCCATCACAAATCACGAAACTATTGGGCCGGTCATGACTTTGTGCTCGGCAAGAAGTTCATATTGCAAAACAAAGCCACATGCCTGGCCGCTGAACTGCTAGCACCACCGCCTGGCTCCACTGTGCTGGACATGTGTGCTGCTCCGGGCATGAAGACACTGCATATCTGCAATGTTATGAAGAATCAGGGTCGCATCTATGCAGTCGAGCAATCCAGAGAACGCTACCAGGCACTTTGTGATATTACAAGTGAAGCTGGGTGCCAGATAGTCTCTCCCATGTGCGCCGATGCTCTTAGCATTGGTAAGTATGCGTATTAGCCAAAAGTATACAAGTTTAAAGTTGAATGTTGTTTAGGTCCAGAGCAGTGTCCTGATGTTGAGTACATCTTAGTGGATCCCAGTTGTTCTGGCAATGGTATGCAGGGACGGATAAGCGTTTGTGACGAGCAGAAAGATGACAAACGCCTCTTCAAACTGGCTGGACTTCAAATCAAGATTCTTAGCCATGCCATGTCATTTCCCAATGTCAAACGCATTGTCTACTGCACGTGTTCCCTTTGGAAGGAAGAAAATGAGCAAGTTGTTCAGCGTTGTCTCCAACTAAATCCATCGTTCAAACTCCTTAACGGCAAGAAGGCGCTGCGGAATAAGTGGCAAAATGTCGGTGACAAAGAGTATGCCAAGATAGGCAAGAACTGTTTGTACTGTCTGCCGGATAAGGATCTTACCGATGGAATTTTTCTCGCCATGTTTGAAAAAGTCAACGACGATAATGACAACTAGTTTAGTAGATTTAGTAAAAAACTTTATTCGAGCTTTTTTACAGATCATTTCAACTTCAGCTTAAATGAATTTATAATTAATTTGAACATTTGAAATATTCTTTTGGCATTTTTATAAAAAAAATTAAAAATTTATTATGGATATCCACATAATTTATAAGTTTATGACTTGTAGGTTTTGATGATAAGATGATATAATAAATATATAAAATGAATATATATATTGAAATTGGTATTTAGCGTTGATACATTTTTAAACAAAAAATATATAAAATAAAAAAAAAAATAGAACACATTAAAAATCGGGTTGTTAATATACTTTTTTGTCAGAATTTTAAAAACTTGTACTGTGAAAACGTTGCCAACGAAAATTTTTCATTGTATTTTTTTCTTTAACAGATTATTCAAATTAAATTTGATCACCGTTGGCAGTTCGAAATTCAAAATTAATTTATTCCAAATTTAGTAGATGATTATTAATTAGACCAATATTGCAAATTATTTGGCCCGAAAGAATCGTTAACGGTAACAAAAATGCTGGCACATAACAATAAGCCAATTTTAAGACGTTTTTGTCGGCCGTTACGATTTAACAAATATTACGATGTGAGTATATACTATTTATTGAAACAACTTTTTGAAGTTTAAATGTGTGTAAAGGTAATTCACCGAAATTTTAAAAATATGTATATGAATTTATATATAAATTGTATATATGTATCAATAATCGAACGCGCCAGGCGCGACTTTTTTGAAGCTGATTATATATATCTAATTAGATGGCAAATATACATACGTATTTATGTATATGTGCGGCAGAAACTGCCAGAGTTTCTTTACTGATTGTTTCAAACTTTCATTTGCTGTTTGTAATAGTTGCTTTTGGCCAGTCTAAAAGATTCCGCCTTAATGGCGTCCTCCATTGTAACAATGGGTTTCTTGGGACAATACTTAATGGTGTGAGCCGAATCACCTGATGCACCACAAATTGGGCACACGTAGGTCCTCAGCTTTGGACATAACACACGTCCGTAGGCATCGCGTACTGAATGGCTGTTGACCAAAGCTTCGGGTTCATTGTTGTTTTCACAGAAAACACAGTGGCGTGCAACCTATTGTTTACAGAAATTTATAAGTGCTGTTATATTTAAATAAGCAAATCAAGTTACAAATCTTACCACTTCCTTGACCTTGCCATTGACGAAGCGCTTGTGAAGTTTGTTATTGGCAATATTGGCATTGTTTGCACTACGCATGTGATCCGTAGGCACAGCCAAACCGATAGGATTAACTGTCTTTTGGCTGGCTGGTGGAACCACGCCAAGCCCCGCGTTGCTAGCCACATTGGGCAAATAGGGCATGGACATACTGCGCCACATATTGTTCAGTTGCTCCCGATAGTTGTTAAGACTGATCCAATGCGCAGCCGCCAAGTGTGGTATATTGGCTGTCGCTGTCATGGAATTAGCCGCGGATATGGGAAACTGTCGTGGCACCGGGGACGTTGGCAGAGTTGCGGAACTTGGATTTGTGTACTGAAGACGATTTAAGTCATCACTCACAAAGCCATTGGCAGCAAATTCTTGCATTGCGTCCTGTGTAGATCCGTTGCCATTATCTGATCAATTTAAAAAAAAAAAAAAAGGTTAGATAATTTTCGGATAAAGTTAATAAATAATCAGCAGACAGAAAAGGCGAAGTTCAATGACCATGCAAAGTTTTCAAAACAAAAAATTTAATGGCGACTGTACCGTTGCATATCTATCTGTCCTGCTCTCACTCACCTGCATTGCAGGCCGTAAGAAGTGCAAACATTTTTAAAGAATGCGCTATCTCGTCCTTTTGGTGATGGTTTGCAGCAGCCGCCGAGGCAGCCAATGCCAACTGATGCTGTGCCAGTGCAAGTTGCTGTTGTTGCTGTTGGAGCAGCAGATGGTATTGATACTGCCGCTGAAGCAACAATGTGCTGGCCGCCGTGGAGGCGCTCATGCTGGCATTGTTGTTGTCCGTCAGCAATGGAAACTGAGTCGATGCCATCGCAGGTTCTGGTGTCATAGGCGTTGTGGGAGGACTCAGAGTTGCTGACGAGACTGGTGGCGATATGCTATGTTGTGAGGTCGTGTCCAAGAACATGTTTAACCCCGCCAGCCCATGAAAGGCTGAAAAATTGTCCTGTATAGAAAAGCACAAAATTTAACACACACACACACGCAAATACTTATTTCGACAAAAAAGAAATTACTAGCAATGGCGTCCACTTACAATTGGTGTGTTGCCTTCCAGGTTGCCAGTGCTGCTGCGAAACATGACAGATGCCAATAACAACAATGTGTAATAATTGGAATGTAAAATCTACCAAATGCCGTTATTGCGCTTTTCGTTTTACACCCACTTTTACCCAAGTGAAACTATTTAAAATTTAATATTTGAAGTATTTATATGCGCTACTTCTTTTTTTTATTATAATTCTCGTGATTTATTTAAAATACTACTTATATTCACTGTGTAAAAGTGGCGCGTTATTATAGAAATTAATCAAAACCCAACGACCGACAACTGGCGCCAGATACAAAAGCAAATAAATGAAATTACAATACGTACACCGTTCTTATAGCTGAATTCGTGGAAGTCGGAAAAAGTAACGGTATGTAACTGCGCAACATGCTCTCCTTAAGAGTTGCCACATGGTCATTGAATTAAGTGCTGGAAAGATTATGAAAATAAAAACATAGCAAACAAGACTTATTAATCAGTACATGAAATTCAATACATATAAACTGTACTTGTGGCTACTTACATCCGCCATCACTCAACTTATAATCTCCTGCACCAACAATATACACATATCCAATTCGCAATTCGAATTGCGCCGACGGCCAATAGTTGTTGCACAGCACTGTACTCCTCGTTTGCCAACACTGACTGCCCACAACAGCTGATGTTCAGATTTTTATACGTGCGTGTTTCAGGGTGCGAATTACATAAATTTTGGACTATTGTCGTGAGTTTTTAACACATTCTTCACAGAGCAAAAGTCCGGCGAAAAGTCTACGCAGCAGCAAAACCCGTCATCATGGTAGGTTCATACATTTTAGGTAAAACCAGCGGGCAGAACATCAAGATTCCAATATATATACATGTGGCCGTTTCGAGGTTAAATTTATGCCTGCCAGAGCATCTCGGCTAATTCATATAAAATTTTTTCCATTCCAGTACAAATTGGCTGCCTTAGCGCGCGAGCGCGCCTGTGTCATAACGTATCAATTGGCAACATACAATCTCCAGCAGCAGCCGGTAAGCAATTAACTCATTCAAACAATCCAATAATTCTAATAAGATATTTACATTTTATGGTTTGGCAGCAACGCCTCTATAGTTCGCCCGGACGCCGGCCCGGTTTTTTCTCACAATTCATTGACAATGTGCGCACCGAAATGGACAAAAATAAAGAGATGAAGGATAGCATTAAAAAGTTTCGAGAAGAAGCTCAAAAATTGGAGCAATCGGATGCATTGAAATCGGCGCGGCAAAAGTTCAACATCGTTGAATCAGAGGCGCAAAAGTCATCGAGTATATTGAAAGAACAATTGGGCGCAATCAAGGAAAAGGTTGGCGATGTTATCGACGATGCTTCAAAATCAGACTTGGCCAAAAAGGTTAGCGAAGAGCTATCCAAAACGGCAAAAGGTGTCCACGATACGATATCAGATACCAGCGGTAAACTTGGTCAATCAGGAGCCTTCCAAGCCATTTCAGATACAACGAAAATGATCAAAAAGGAAATGAATGAGACGAGTATAGAAAGTCGCGTATATTGCTCGCCGGTTGTATTGCGCAAGCGTGTCCAAATCGATATGGCAGATAGCTCACGTGTTTACGAAGCAAACACTGAAGCAACAGGTGAGCGACTAGCGAACGAGTCCTTTTTAAATAAGTTGGTTAACAATCCCTTTTGCAGGTTTGGAACTTCACAAGGACTCAAAATTCTATCAGTCTTGGGAGAACTTTAAGAATAACAACACTTATGTGAACAAAGTTCTCGACTGGAAAGTAAAATACGATGAATCAGAAAATCCTGTCATCAGAGCTTCCCGTCTTTTAACGGACAAGGTCTCTGATGTAATGGGCGGTCTATTCTCCAAGACGGAACTATCCGAGACGATGACTGAATTGGTCAAAATCGATCCAAACTTCGATCAGAAGCAGTTTCTGCACGACTGCGAAAAGGACATCATACCCAATGTTCTAGAAGCCATTGTACGAGGCGATCTGGAAATCTTAAAGGACTGGTGTTTCGAGAGTACGTACAACATTATTGCCACGCCCATAACACAAGCGAAAAAGTCTGGAATGTATCTGGATTCCAAAATCCTGGACATTGAGAACATTGAGCTCGCAATGGGAAAAGTGATGGAGCAGGGTCCGGTGCTGATCATCACATTCCAGGCCCAACAGATAATGTGCGTGCGCGACCAGAAGGCCCAAGTGGTCGAGGGCAATCCAGAAAAAGTTATGCGTGTACATTACGTTTGGGTGCTATGCCGAGATCCCAATGAGCTTAACCCGAAGGCTGCTTGGCGTCTCATGGAATTGTCGGCCAACAGCCAGGAGCAATTTGTTTAATCCGCGCGATGTACACAACTTACCTCTAAGCAGTTTCTAAGTTTCTCATAAATACCTGCCCCTCGTCCCTTTTCACACCTTCCCAGACAGACTACAGACCAAATGACGAACATTAACTACTAAACTACTCAGCTACTTTAATGTAGCAGTAGGTTTTTAAGATTTCTGCAAAAGTTTCGCTCTTATACCACTTCGAAAGTTTTGTATACTGACAGCTGAATATAGTCGCATGCCATGTGACTGACTACCCCAAAGCCGGAACTGTTGATCGGTTTTCCTACCTCATCTGTGATCCATCAGATTCACTGGCTTTTGGCGCGTTGTTACACAGAGCGACTGTGGCGGATAACGGTCATCGTCAGCCACGCTTCACACTGACCGACCGCCCATTTGATAGGGACTTTATATTTGTTGTATATTTTAGATTATCTTTGTAAGCTGTATAAGAAACCTGTGAGCTTGGGTCAGAGCTCAGAGTGCAGTGTGGCTGGCGGCGCTCGGGAAACCGCAAAGTGTATATGGCCCAAAATTATTGAACGTTGAAGCTAAAAGTGTGCATGCAATTAGTATGTTATAAGTTAAATTGTTGAGTCTAGAAGATTTGTTACGTATTTTAAGGCCAGTTCCGTAACTAATTGTAAATACAAGAAAAAAATATGAACGTCTTATCGTCCAAATTGGACTGGGACATAAATTCACTGTACCGAATAGCTGAAACTAAGAAAGGCACATTCACGAAAACAGCCACACAATAAAATTGTAAAACCAAAAAAAACATCGTAGCTATACATTGAAAGTCTAGCAAATAAAAAAAAAGTGTAAAAAAAAAACATTTTTGAATTCCGCAAATGGAACCAGTGGTTCCAAACAAGATTCTTTTTTTCAATTTACTTGTAAGAACACCCGTTGTGAGCGCAGTATTCTATTTAGAACTGGTTTACCAATACACACAAACGCACAAGCAGTTCTCTTTATTGTGCGCTTCGATCTGTCCGTTAACTTTGAACTTGGCGCAAGCTCTCTCTAGCTCTCTTGATTCCGCTCACGAAAGCTTTAACGCTGCTCGCGCGTAATGTTTGCGCTCAGTCTTTAAGCACAACTCGTGGGAGACGCACGCATTAAGAATTCGACGCGGTTTTGATTGCGCTAATTTATTGTTAAGTGTTTGCTGAATTGTGTGCAGAGTTTCTACACTTACTCACCTGGCAAAAATAAGTAGGTAGTGACAACACGCCCGGATATATATTTAATTTATACGCGAGTGATAAGCGAATTAATTTGCCATTGATAAAAGTAAAAATGCGTGTCAGCAATAGTTTATCTTTCTTCGCTCTGCTGCTGCTGCTGACGGGTTTCTGTAAGTACACTCACACACACTTATGTATACATATAAGTACAACACAATGCCAACAAGACTTAGACATACAGATAGGAGAGATACTACAAACATATTGAAATCCACGCAGCGTCTCAATATTTATTTGTTTCTGTATTTTTTTTCTACGCGAACATTTAAGTGGGAAACTAGTTTCGAATGCAGCTGGAAGACGGAGACACAGTTGGCAATTACCCTTTGCCTTAACTGTTGTTGTTGTTGTTGTTGTCACTGTTAACGTTAAGTGGCCCTGGTTGTGTCCCGGGCCAGTTTTAGAGACAACTTTACAGCTTATAAATTTCTGCTTTTTATATGACACAACCGCCTGCAGACAGTCCACAGAGAGAGAGGTCATAAACTACATTTCAAGGCCCAAAGGATTTCCAGTTAACATATATATATATATGGTGTCCATATATGCTGCCTTGTATACCTGATAGACCCATGCTTTAGCCGATAAGATATTGCAATAGTTGACACACGTTTTGCCAATGATAAGCACTTGATTCGCACCTAATCTTTATTACACACATTCAATTTGGCCACAAACATCAAATGTTGGCATTGAATCAAGTATTTGGCTACAAGAATTACAAATAATGGACAGATTTGGGGCAACCTTTATGGAATTTTTTGGCAAAAACCTCAATTTCTGCGCGTCTTTGGCGCGAATTATGTGCGATTTATGCGACTTGCATGACAAACAGTCGCTCGAAACTCGAATTTGGCACTAGAAATGTGTTTATTTTTTGTGCCATATAGCTTATTATATAGTATATATACATACAGACTTGTTTGTTATATTAGGTTTAAAGCCCGCCGGTTTATTTTGTCATTTCAGCACAATATAGCAACTCCAGTGATAAAAGTCTTTGGCCTAGAATATATACAAATACATATAGATATACATATATTATATCTTGTTGCTAGTTTCGGAAAAGATAAATATTATGATTAGGTGCCATGTGTCTTAAAGTCGCAAAGTTGTGCAAATATAATGAGAGCTAAGGAGGATTTACAATATCTTTCAAGGGAAACAGAAACAAGTCGTGCACAAATATTTAATTAAAATCATCATCTCTTCCGCTTAATTGCGTTTTCTTCTTTTTATATAGCTCATGCCAAACCTTTGGACGAGTTGAGAAACCCGGAGAACCAACCAAGTGATTCGAGTGTCCAGACACCCAAAAATAAAACAGCTGTCACTGCTGGCGAGGAGGTAAGCTAAGCCCGGAGAGGGCAGAGAGAAGGGAAGGGAAAGGGATGGGTAACTGGGACACTGTCCAAAATCCCGACAAGAAATCACTGACGCATCGCAGGCTTAAGTAAAAAAACAAACAAAAAATGCAAGAAACAAGGCACCAAAAAATGAAATACGAGTCGATAATTTTTTTTTTCGTGCTTTATTTATAAACAGAACCGGAAATTTACGCTTAAAGAAGTTTGCTTTTTTTTGTTTTGGACTTTTTGTATATATATTTTCACTTTGATTAAATGCAAGAAGAACCAGAAAAAAGACACGCGCGTTGTTTACCTTATGAGGCTCGAAGCACACGCAACGCTCATCGTTTTATGGCTTGGCCAAAAGCACTTGCATTTGCATTAATTTAAAGACAAGTGAAGTTCCAGGAAGCTAACGACGCCGGGGTTGTTGAGGGTTTTTAGCGTCTTAGTCACGAAATTCCATCAAAATTGGCATATAATTGAATTGAGTCGGACCACAGACAGACAGTTAACACTGATGGGCTTTTCAATGGCTGGTGGATACCCCTGACGTGTTTCAAGCAGTGGCTACCCCTCACGTGCTTCACCTGACCACTGACCACTGAGTGACTGTTGTCGTCATGCTTTAACTGTATGTGACTCAACCTCGATCACTTTCAAGCGAAATTCTATGAAACTTTAACCGAACTCTGTGACGTCTCAATGCCAACCAGTTTATGAATATAGAATATTGTTGTGATCTCCCCATTTCACCTGCTCAAATAAATAGTTATATGATCGCTTGTTTCTTTGAAAATGTCACTGGCTAATCAAGCATTTCAAATTCCGTGTAATTTGAGACGAGTGTAAACACAACAACTCACGTATCTCTCTCAACTTTTCAGATACTTATACTTGTATATAAGCGGTGTTATTAAATTACAGAGCAGTGTAAACTAATGACCTTTGAGCCAGTTTGAGGCTGGTGTAATGAGAGCTGGCCAAGAGCGAACTCTGCAGCTAATAACAGTTATTAAAGGTTCCATTTAACTGGAATAGAGTTTATGCACTCACTGTATCTACAAGATGATCTCAATTAAGATAAATTACAATTTCATTTTCTACAGCCCACTATTTATCATTCTTAAATTTCCCATATTTGTCATGCTTATAACGTCACTTTGTGAAATCAAATTTCTTTTATGGCTAATTCCTGCCTGACAACGGTTAATAGATTGGCATACGATCACGTGCCAAGAAAATTCATTACCAGAAATAGACTTGTGTGCGTCACCAATTTGGGTTCCAATTCGATTAGAAAATAATTCAGGGAAACTAACGGTATGAATATTTATTGCTTACAGCTGAACACGGCCACCAATTTGGTTTTGGCCGAAAACTACAAATACGATGTGGAAATACTCGAGTCAGGGGACAAGGAGGATGAGGATCGTGAGAGCAGCGAGGAAGTGGAAGAGCGATTTAAGGGTCACGGCATCTACGACACCGATCCAGATACTTTCGTTTCCGAGAATATCGAAATGACACCTGTGGACGTGGATTCGGCAACAATTACTGAAAGCCATATGCTGTTCAGCATTATACTCGTCGTCGTGGCTCTGATCTCTGTTTGCCTGTACGCTGGACTGGTTATTTGGCGATCGCATTTAGAGTGAGTGGCTAAATTATTTAGTTTAATTTGACCAGTGCTAATTTCTGTTTCTGATTTTGTTCTTGATTTTGATTCCAATTCAACAAAGGCAACGGTATGGCATGCGCGAGAGACTTGTTAATCGGGATGTGGATGAGGAGGGCATTGACGATACAGACTATCATGTGGTATATCCTCACACTCTGAGCCCCTATGCTCCAACCACAATCACAACCGCAACGACGGCTACGACACCACGTTCGTAGTCTGGTCTCAGTTGGTCGGTTTAATTTCTGTGTGTGGGCAGAGATTCAATTAGGTTTAAGTTCATTTTAAATTGCACTTGATAAAACCGTTAATTGAGCGCATACATTTGAATGAGTGCATATAATGAATGCCATAAATTTACACTCACACCTGTGTAAACGGGTGCTAATCATTTGTTGTATCAATTAACTACACACAGTCACACAATCAACTAATATTACTAAAGGTCATTTTAGAATACGCTAAAACAAAAGAAAATAACGCAATGCTGAAAGTTTCTAGTGAAAAGTGGACATGCCAATTAGTTTTAAGTTTCTGTGATATTGTTCTAGACTCCTTTTACGACTTTATAATAACAACAATGTTGGCTTCTAGCAACATTCATCGTAATTTGTAAAGGAAAACAAAACTTATTCAATAAATGTTTGTAAATGTATAAATGAGATTTAGAACTTGTTTTTTTTTTTAAAGACCTTAGATATTTATTACATTGTATTTCTTTGAAAGAGCAAAACCTATTTAGTATAAAAGGAACTTTAATAAAATGTTTCTTGTAATATTTTATTTAAAAAAGCGCGCCTTTTACATTACGCACTAAGTTGGCAGCTTCAAATATCGATAGTAACACTTGTGACAGCGTTGCCACATAGATGGCACTCACAAGTTAACAGAATCTGTACATTGCAAAGTTTTACACATGATTGTTTAACAAACAGGAGCTTAGAAACTTATTTAAGAACATTATCTTCTTTAAATAAAATAACTTGATTTAATGCCCAAGTAGACCAATAATTTGCTATGAAGTCTTATAACTACAAACAACAACTTTAACAGACTTACTCCACCACCAAGAACACTGCTCCACGCGTAACATAGTCAAGAAACAGCTGTTCGTTTCAGAAGTTTGCACTTTGAACTTGTACTTGTTTTGCTAAACTGGGCCAAAGTTGAGTGCGCGTGTCCTGCACCTGATTTGGTGGTGTTCGTGCTAATTGTTTCATTCACATTCGTTTTAAAACTCTCCCAGAGCTTCTCTGCTGTGCAGAACACAAGGTGCGCGCTCTTTTTTTGTGTTAGAGTAAGTTGTTTTAGAAGTGCAACTTTGATACGACCGGCAACAGAGACAACATATGTACATATGCAAACATATGTATGCATACCATATGCAGTGAGCAGTGTGTTAAAGCGAGTTCTGTGCTCGCTGCTGTCATGCGAAATAATGAAAAATATCTAGTATTAAATGTACATACATTTCTATGATAAATCGCAATGGCGTGTTTACCATTAAAGAATACAGGGACAAGTTCGACTAACAATTTAATTCACAAAACTGTGCCCATATAAATCAGAAACAGGAGAAAGAAAGGGAGAGCGAGAGAGCGTGCTTGGTCCGCGCGTTGTTTGGCTTGTCCACTGCCATTCGTTAGAACGAGAATGCGCTCTCTTGTCGAACAGTTTCATTGATAAGAAAGCAAGTGAAAGTAGTCTCGGGCCATAGACACGAAATCTGCTGCTGTCAGTACACAATTGTCGTTGTCCCTGCAGACAGCGTTGCGCCCACAAAAAGTCCGTAATTAAATACGAAATATATATTTATGTATATACTGGTGAAATAGTGCGAAAGTTCGAGTCCGTCGTGTAGTTAATACTGTTGTTTTTTTGTAAACGCCGCACACGTGATTTAATTAATTTATAGTGTTCTTGTTGCTGTTCTGATTTATGTGTGGCTCAATTCTGTTGTCATTGTTGTTGTTGCTTTGATTGCCGCTCGTTTCTAAGCTCTGCCCTCTGGTTCTGGTGTGCGTGTGTTTAAGAGTGTGTGTGGTGGTGTAGGTGTTTGTGCGTTGTCATATCAATTAACGGTAAAAGCATAGCATCGTTTCCGTTGCTATTGTTTTTGTGCTTCCTTGCGTGCTTCCCATATCCTTTTGTTGGAGAACAGTTCCCGCACCTAACACACACCGCCCCCGAGCCTGCCAATAGCCGTTAAACAGGACGTTTAGCAGGGACGCATTATGACGCACTGGGAGGACTTTTACAATACACATCTGCCACCCGCAGACTTCGAGGATAATCGCTCACTGCTAAAGGAGTTCTGCGAGCGACACAATAAGCTGCAAAACCGTATTGTGCTCGTCACGGTAAATACGCTGACGCTTCAATCGAATACACCTCTCTAATCCCTGCTAATGAGCTAACCACTTACTCTTTTAATCCCACGTAGTCTGGCGGCACCACAGTCCCCCTGGAGCACAACACTGTGAGGTTTGTGGATAACTTTAGCGCCGGGACACGTGGCTCGGCAAGTGCTGAATACTTTCTGGATCACGATTATGCTGTGATCTTTATGCACCGCCACAAATCCCTGGAGCCATTCACACGCCACTTTACGGGCCAACAGTTCTTCGATATGCTGGACATTGCGGACAACAGCCAAAGCTCGACGATAGCCATTAAACCAGATTCGGTGGATGTGTTTGCTCCCGTGCTGGCCAAATACAAGATTGCCCGAGAGACCCAAATGATACTCTATGTGAGCTTCACCAGCGTGGTCGACTACATGTGGCTGCTCCGTGCTGCTTGTGAGTGCCTCGCTGCGTTCGAGGAGCGAGCCGTGTTGTACTTGGCAGCTGCTGTATCCGATTTCTATATACCCGAGGATATGATGGTGAGTGTCTATTGCTATCGCAATGTCGTCTCAAGTGTACTCTGCGCTTGTATGTGTATGTGGGGGTTGTAAATTGGGTGACGTAGGGGGTTTGGCAGGCCAGGAGTCATGTGGGAAATCTTTGTAATTGATTGCACTTGTCATTCAATGACTGTCGTCGTTGGTTCAAGTTGCCTGGAAATTGCTTTTTATCGATTTGCAACGTTGATTGACTGCGTCTCAGCCTGTGCCACATAATTGACGTCAGCAGCTGGAGCAGCAGGAGCAACAGGAGCAGCAGCAGTACCAATAGCAGCAGCTTTAAGTCAACTATTATGGCTAACAAGCCAAGACTGTTGGCCTCGCTTCTCAAATGCCTGTCAGCAGCATTAACTACACACACACATACACATTTCTATGTGGGTCCTTGTGCCACCAGCAACCTTAACATTGTCATCATCGTGCCTTTAATTTGATTTACATAATTTTCCTTGTTTTTATTTCTCCCTCAGTGTCGATGTTTTTGTTGTTACTGTTTTTTTTTTTTTTTGTTTTCCCTTGCTGGCCACATTTCATTTTCACTTCACTTTTACACTCATTTACATGTTCATGCAGCTCTGGTTGCATCCTCTGCTTCATTCTCCCGCCCCATCGCCTCCCTATGTTTCTTTCCCTCTCTGCCGCTCTCTGCCACGTTCTTAACTCATCGCCTGTTTGCTGTCTTCTGTCCGCTGTCTCCTGTCAGCTGACTTACTACCTTTATACCCACACATACATGCACAATATTCAGCGGCAAAAGGCTTTCAAACCATCAAATGCTCAGTGTGCCGGAGGCGTTCGTCGTCGCGTCAATTCACACACTCACACATACACACATTTACAGTTACTGCCACACATATTCACACACTGTTGCTTTATTTTAACTACTCTTTGGAGTTCAGTTTTAAATTGAATTTAAAAATTGGAATTTCAAATTTAAAAAGTTTTACTTGGAAAAACATAAATGTGCTTCACCAATCATAGAAAATGTGAATTGTGTGTTAAAATTAAAACAAACTTTAAGCCAAACTATAATTTTTATAGCTTTTGTACTGGACAATAAAATGCTTCACTTAATCAAATTAAAATTAAATTTGATTTGCATAAAAAATATAATAAATATGAAGTGCGCGAATAACTATTGCACTTACTGTCTTTAGCCTATACATACCAACCCACCCACACGTACCAACCACACACATATGAAAATTTGTATTACAGGTAAACAGCAAGTTTTTCCACTTGTCGCCTGCATTTTGAGCCTCAGCACTGAGCTTCGGGGTTGTAGCTTCAAGCTGCCATTTTGAACGCTCTATTTCCGTTCAGCTCGTGCATTTCCGCCCAACTCGTGCCGTTCCGCTCCGCCAGCTGCCTTGAGGCGTTGTTCACTCTTGGCTCTGAGTGTCTGTGGTTTTTATATGGGGCGTTAGCCACAAATCGTCCGTCAGCTTGATTGAATTGTTAGATGGAAATGTTCTTCGAACTATTTGTTAGTTTTTCCAACACACATAAATGGCCTCTTGATGGATATGTTTGTAGATTTAAATTTATGCGCATATTCGCTGCAAATTCTATGGAATGCGAAAGAAAATCTACATCAGTCAGTTGATTTGAAAGCAAATTCGCTTTGTATAATTCCCGAGTGTAGCAATTTAAAGCATTTCCCGACACATTCAGAAATACAACCTTCTTTTTGTATGGAATATATAACAATAATCCAGCTTTTATGTGTACATGCTAAAGTTTAGGTCAATAATCAAGATAGAATATTATATAAAGTTGTAAAATCTTTAACTTTGTGTTAAACAAAGGTTTTGAAAGTACCTGTTGACTGCAAACTAACCTAATATACAAAAGATAACTGATATCGAAATTCAAAACACAAGATTCCAATTAACAATTTCTCAAGACCAAAGTAGAAGAAAATAAATTTATGCCAAAGAAGCAAACAACTTGAAGTCTAAATTGGGTTTTAGGGTCGATAAACACCGTCGCTTAAGTAAATTCTAATAAGCCAAAACCAACAAGAAACAAGTAAGGAAAGTACATTCGAGAAAGCCCGACCGTAAAATACTCTCTGCATTTTTTCGCGATTTAATTACTAAAATCGGTCTAGAGATATTACAATGTGTAGTACTTGCATTAAAACACGTTGAAACAAAAACAATCTATGCATAATCACACATACATCTGTTTGTCTGTATGGGAATACACATACGAAAGCCAATATATGATGCATATATGTATGTATGTGTGTATTCAGCGCGGCCAGCGACTGCGGGCAGCGCTGCCGCCACGCAGGCAGCGAAAACATTCGAACATGTGCTTGTATGTTTCTGTTTCGCTTGCACTCATACAAGATATTGCATTCAGTTATCAATATTGTAACGCTTCTAGTTTTCTTGTTTATAGTGCGATTTCAATGCGCCTTTCAGAATAATTTGATATAGTTAGTCTTCACTCGAATTATAAATTACAATACTGTACTATATGAACAAACGCCTGAAAACGGAACGAAAGTGGAGAGTTATTTTTATTAATTGTGGAAAAAAGGGGCGTGGCAGTCCAAAATTTTAAATGTCAATGCATTTAGGATGTCGCTAGGAACCTCCATACCAAAATTGGTGATCCTAGGTGCAATAGTTATTGAGATATTCGCCCAAAACACCAATTTTTTCCGAGGTGTGTCTAGTTTTTTCATCATCGTGGGCGAATGGGGCGTGGCATCGAAAAAAAAAAAGATTCTTGTATTGACTGACTAAATATGTGATCGATTGAGACCAAGTTCGAACTTGTAGCTCTTACCATCTCTGAAATCTGTTTGTTCATACGGACGGACAGACGGACAGACGGACAGACAGACGGACAGACGGACAGACGGACAGACGGACATGGCTATATCGACTCGGCTTGTGATGCTGATCAAGAATATATATACTTTATGGGGTCTGCCACGCCTCCTTCTGCCTGTTACATACATTTTCACAAACCCAATATACTCTTGCAGAGAGTATAATTATAAATGCAAACTACACAGAGACAAAGAGAGAAAAGTCACGAAGAGAAAGAGGCAGAAAGGGGAATGGGAGAAAGTGAGTGAAACTGTTTGACTATAAGCAAACTGAGAAGACGTGCTCAAATCCTTAAATCAAATCAAAAGATTTTAAAGAAAGAGCACGCATCACCGCACACAAAGAGACAGCTTGTATACAAATACCAAAGCACTATCTCACACACACAACTGCACAGACATACACACGCACAGTGGGTACATTGACACAGCATTAGGGCAATATGGGAGTGAGCAAGACAGTTAATGGGAAAATAAGAAGCCAAATTCAATGTCAACAACTGTAGTCAGTTCTTAAAATCAAGCCCAACAAGTAAGAGAAGTGGTCTCAATACCCGACACTGAGATACCTTCTTATGCACAAGAACATTTCCAAATCTCTGCAAAATGTTAATAGAAAATGCTAAAATAAACGCTACTCGAATACAAATGAGTTTGAAGTGAACTAAGGAAACTTGTAGACTTACTAAACTTACTACTACAACCAAGCATAAGCTGCTTAAATTGCTATTTGTATGTGTAACACATGTCGTGTGATATGCCTTTGTTGCTTTTGCTCTTCTTAGCAGGGCATAAAAACTTATTGTCTCAAAAGCTTAAAGTTTGAATTAGCAGAAATGTTCACTGCGGCGCTAACGTTGCTAACGTTGCGCAATTGTCAATGTCGTTTTTAGCTTGTCTTTCGTTGTCAGACTTAATTTTTTTTTCATTTCCCTCAATGTCCTGGCTACTTAGGCATGTCTGTGTTCATTCTGCTGCTTTGTGTCCAGCATAAAAGGCACTGGTCAGCTTACGGCTTAAAAAGTGAAGCAGAAACTGGGTTGGTTGAGAGAGGGGGAGTGTGTCTGTGTTTGTGAATGAGTGAGTGAGTGCGATAGAAGCGTTGGCGTGTGATGTTCAACAAGTAGCAGATAGCAAACCGACGACAGCCCACACTGCGTATGTGTAATATTTAAAGCGCCTTTAAGGCATTGCCTTGTGGCAAATGAGTGCTAGTGTGTGTGTGTTTCTGTGTGTGCAACGAGGCATTGCCGCCAGCTCATTACGTCTGAGTTATGCTTTCAATTAGTTGTAACACATGTGCTGTGTGCCACAGCAAAAGGCAACTTGCAACCCTGGCCTTGAGCGAGGGTGTGGGAATCTGTCTATTTACAAGGACACTTTTGTAGACTTGTGTGTGTGTGTGGGTTGTGCATACCCTCCCCTTTACGCTGTGTGGCACAATTTTGCTGCATCTCTCATACGCATCGTTGGCTTTGTCATACCATTAATATGCTAAAACCACTGCCATTTCAGCCCACACACAAAATGCAATCGGGAGATGGCGCACCAACGATTTCCCTGCAATTGGTGCCAAAAATGTTGGCTCCACTGGCCAGCCTTTGGGTACCGCATGCCTTTGTGGTATCCTTTAAACTCGAAACGGATGAGAATCTATTGATTGTCAAGGCACGTGACAGCCTCAACAAATACAAACATAAGGTAAGCGCTTGTTATTTGCTTTATTTTAAAAGACCCTGTGCTTAAAGAGTTCAAAGTGGCAATATTAAGACGAAATCGTTCCAATAATTCGAGACTAGGAAATACAACTGCAATTTTGAAAATTACTTGAAAAACAAAAAAACATTATGAAATTTTAAGCTATGTATCTTAACTTAAGACTTATAACTGATATGTCTTTTGCTTGTTGTTGTATAAGTTAGCTAGATGTATTAATTAAGTCAAAATAAAATCAATATTTAGCATGAAAAAGTTTCTTGAATCTAATGATTTGTTAGTCTAAAAATTGTCTAGAATCAGGCGACTATGTCATTGACATAATCTTTCTTAAACTAGTATCTAGAGTGGAAAACTATTCAGTTTTCTAAGTTATCATATAATGCATTTAATTTTGTTGAACGTTTTTATATCAGAATAAGCACAGGTTCTTTTAAAATCAGCTCACTCGACTATAGCTTTAACCACACGATTGTTTTTCATTTCATGCATTTTCTTTTCCGTTAGCTTGTGATTGCCAACGTGTTGCAAACACGCAAACACCGCGTTGTATTTGTAACGCCAACAGATTCCTACGAGTTGCATTTAAGTCGCGAGCAAGGATTACAGGGCCTGGAGATAGAGGAGCCCATTGTGGCCGATGTGGTAAGTGTGGCAGACCAAATGCAACCAAGGCACGATTTTATTAAAGGTTTTCTTTCGCTTATTTGCACTCTTTATTTCTTTCTTTTCTTATTTGCAGGTGCAAAAACACGGCGACTTTATCAGTAGCGCCGAGCAGCGGCAATGACCAATGTCGATGCGCCGACGGCAGCAACACCAACAGCAACAACAGCAGCAGCACCAGCTCCTCCAGCAACAACATCAACAGCAGCAGTACCGACAATTGTCGAGCAGCAACGATGACTCCGCTGCCGTCGACACCGCCACGGATTATTGCGTGACCAGTTCACATTATTGTCGCGTGCTAAATCCGAGCACGCCAAGCTTCACTCGCAAATATTGAGCAGGCGTCCTTTCTCTATATTTTCTGCATATTTTCTTCATTTAAGTTAATACGTATATATACTGAGATATATATACTTGTGGTTAAAGTCTATCTATTTATGGTCACGCCTCAGGTTAAAAGCAAACAAAATTGATGATGGTTAATGTTCTGTATTGTTGTAGTTTATTATGTTTAGTTGTTAATGTATTTGGTTTTCCTTTTATATTTTGAAAAATGATGTCACCTTATTCTGTAATGTTTGTTATGTTATCTTATGCTCAGCGCACTCCTCGTTTATGTCATTAAGCAAACGTACTGTGCTTAGCTCAGTATCAAGTGTGCTGACATTTAAGCTGAGCTCATCAATAATCATTTGAGATGCAAGCTGTCATTGGAATGCAGCTTATGGCGCTAACTCGAAAATTAGCAAGTCAAAATCGACTTGACACAGAAACACTCACACAGTTACTCAACTACCCAACCACCCACATACACACACACACACTCGGGTATACAGACAGGCACACTTTGGGGAGGTTCCTGAAATTGCAATTTGTTGGCTGGCCCTGGCGGCTGTCAGTTGCAGGCAATGCGACAATTGATTTACAAACAAGTGCATAGCAGCAAGAACAACAACAACAGCAAGTTGTTACAGTGATGTCCTTGAATATTGAAATTTATGGTGGCATACACATAATACCTTGACGCTTGCCTGCCTTTAAGGAGGTCAAGTGGTGTCTAAAGGTCAGTCTTGAATACAGTGCAATACAAAATGTAATTTCAGTCAGCTGCCACTTGCAAAATTAAATTTTAATTGGCCCAAATGAAATAGGCAAACATCAAGCAAAGTAAAACTAATTAACGCAGCAGTGCCCACAATGTAAATACATAAAGCAGGAACTGACACAGACAGCGTAGACGGCTTTAACTGCCTCTTGGGTTCATTTGGGGTTTTTATTTTCTGTTTTTTTTTTTTTTGTGTTTGCGTTTCTGGTTTTTTTTTATTTTGGCACATGTTTATTGCATGTTCTGTTGCTGCCGTCCTTTATCTACGCTTTTGCCGCCTAATCTACCTACCTCAACTAAGCTCCGCTTGTGGCGCCCTCTTCCGGCCACATTTTTGGTTTTTGTTTCAGCCCCAAAGTAGGCAATGCTTTTTTTAGTGGACTCGTTTGGCAGCTGTGCCGTAATATTTAACAACTTTTCTCCTTAATACCATTGAGTGTGTGTGCAAGTGTGTCTCTGTGTATGTGTGTGTATGTTGGTGCATACATCAAATTAGATTTTATTGCGCCTTCACGTACAACGTACACACATATGCACAGAGAGGGGGAGCAGAGGAAAGAGCATTAAGTATGTATGTTAGTCTGGACATGCCAGCAGAGCCAGCCAGGAAAATACTTTCTTTACTTTTAAACCAATTTTCTTTTCACTCTATGCAAATTTCAAAAGGATACTACTTGTTAGCCTCTTTTAAGGGCGAAAAAGCAATTATTTCTTTAACTTACAATCTGCAGACACGCATACATTTTCTGTAACATTTTAAGGAAGTGAAGAACAAATTGTTTATGCAAAGAAAATTCATACAAAACGACACTATAATTACAAATGAAAATAATTATAGATACTTAGGTGTATAAAATTTAATTGAAAGCTGCTACAAATTATTTAATTTTGTATTTCTACAGTGAATACTCGAATTACTAACTTTTAAATCGACCCTTGCTGCTTTAGGATGAACATCTGCTACCTGTTTCTTCCCATTTTATATTTCTTGATTGCGCCTATGCTTTTATTGCCCAACACGCACTCACATTATAATACAAACGCACACACTTGGCTCTTGGCAGGTCCTGCAGTCTGTTGTGTCCTCAGGGCTTAATGCCACGCCCACAAAAAATATACTTGGCAAGCGTCCCATTTTTACAGCTTTTTTGCTTCAGTTTTCATATCGATTGCGCATTAAAAATACTCAAAACATAAATTTTGGCTTAAAAGCTTAAAGCGTATAGTGAATTATTATAAACTTGGTGTGGATAAGAAAGAGAAGCTCAATAGGCTTTGTTTAAATAGTTTATTAATATTTCAAACTGTAGATCATTGATTTCTGAAATGTGTATGTGCGTGTATAGATTATTGAATACTTTTCATATCCGATTTTAGGACTGATTTCATTTTCATCACGAACGATTTGTAAGCTTTTGTAATCTGTTTTGTATAAAATTTAATTTTTAAGAAAGTAAAACTCTTTTAGGAGATTTATTTAAAAAGATTCAAGTAATACAAGAAAACTACTTAAATTTCTAAATTTCATAAAGTTAAACATTTATTAATATTAATAAACATATTTAATATGTAAGTAGTTATATAAATCATTGAAAAACTTTAAACTTAAAGATTGACATAACAATCTCTAATACAAATAATTCAACAACAAAAGGGTAAATCGTTATTCAAAACTTTCCATGTTATAAAAACTCTAACAATGAAACAATTAAATTAATTCTTGGAAACTATAAAACTATTACGAACCAATATAAAAATATTTCAATATTCTGGGCAATTGGACCAAAAATAAGAAGGAATACTATTCAGACATAAAAATAGAATTTGAAGTAAAGGATTTTACATTAAAAAAGAATTGCTAATTACATATACATATTTAAAATTGCATATACACACATGAGTATTTATTTATAAGTATATATATATACATACATTAATAAATTCATATACTATTGCGGTTATTTACTCTACACGACTCGCAAGTTATTTACAAAATTGTTAAACTACTTAAAATTAAACAAAAAATAATTAAAACTATATATATGCAGCAATCTATTAATTGTTGAAATTGGCCAAAAACTAGTAACAAAAAATTGAAAAATTTAAAAATTTAAAATAAAATATTACATATGACATTGTAATGAACAAAATCAAGAAAATATCAAGAGCTATTTATCTGTAAAACTGTTGTAAAATGTTTTGGTATTCTAAGTATATTGAATGTACTTCTAAATATATGGGTGTATATCTAGAATCAAATGTTTATTGAATGTGCATATACAAAAATATATAGTATACCTTAATCCTCATATGAACAATTCTACATACTCCCGTATACTCTTTAAATGTGTATGTAATAAACTGACGGAAATATAGCTTTAAATGTTTCAAATTAAATATTCTTTTACTTTAAATGGGCTTTACAATTATACCACAACATTTTCTATTGTTCTATTGTTCCGAACCTAGACAAAGGAATGATAAGACTAGAATAATAGGTAATTAAGATATCGAAAATCAATACATAATAGATAAGTATTATCTATAACTAGAGTATTTTAATAGAATTAATTTATTTTGAGCTTGTTGACAACAATAAATTTATTTTTTTTTTGTTCTTATGTACTTCAACAAATTTTTAAATATGTATAGCGTTATCTTTTGTCTTTCTGATTAATTTGGTCAAAAGCTTTCAAATATGTTTCTTTAAGTTTAATCTATCTATCAACGATAACAAAGTTGTTCACAAAATTTTTAGGAACATTTTGCACCTCAGTTGCTTATGTCCGTAAACTTAAACTTGAGTGGAATATCAGGTTTATTGATGAGTACCGAACGGAAAGCATTATCCGTAGAGTGATTAAATTCAATCTTAAAGTTTCGTATGAGCCGAGCAATGCCGAGTTCCAGTTCCATATCCACAATGCGTTTACCAACGCACATACGTGGTCCAAATCCAAAGGGTAGAAACACAAACGGATTCGATGATTTCAATTTATTTGCTGGACATTTGGCCGCATCTCCATCATTGCGCAGCCAACGCTCCGGCAAAAACTCGTCTCCTCGAGGAAAATAGTTTTCGTGGCGGAGGGAATTCAGCGGAATCATGGAGACAAATGTACCAGCTGGCACTTTGTAACCACTAAGCACACAGTCCCGGCTTGTTTGTCGGGCCTGACCCACAATGAGGGGATAAATGCGCTGAGATTCCTTGATGCAGGCCCTCAAATAGGGCACATTTTTCATAGATTCCTCAGTAAACTCCGAATCCTTTTCGGGTAACATTCGCATCACTTCTTCCCGCAACTTTTCCTGCTTCTCCGGATTTTTAGCTATGCACAACATTGCAGCGGTAAATGTACTTGAAGTCTGAAGAAATCGTTTGAGTATCATAACTAATTGTAAAGTGTATTCTACTTACAGTATCGACGCCAGCCATTAACATGTCCATGGCCATAATGACGGCTACCTTCTTGTCAATCTTCAGCAATTTCTCGAGCACGCTCTGCTCATTTGCTGGCTTAACAACACCATTCTTTTCCTCAGCTTCCAGACGCTCAAGCGCCTCGTTCACGTACTCCAGGGTAACGTCCTTAATGTCGTCAAAGGCCTTCATTAGCTTCTTCTTCATGGGCGTTTGAATGTAACGCCAAGGTGATGGTTTAATCTCCAGTTCGCCGGCGTATGTAAAGAAGTCATCTAAGGCCTTGAAGAGGAGCTGTACGGTCTCTGTTTTTCTAGTCTCCTTAAGAAGACCGAGCTGTTTGTCCAGGGCAACCACAGAGACAGATTCCAAGGTCCAGCGATTGATTTGTTCAATAAAATTATCTGACACCTCCAACGTGTTGGGATCTCTCACATTCTTGATTCTACAAAGAATTCGATTAAAAAATATTTATTGAATATATAAGAATGAATGAATGGTACTTACAGATCGACAAATTCACGGTTCACTTGGGACATTTTCTTGTAATACAGTCGTACATTTTTCGGTTGCATCAGCACGGGATTGACAATGCTGCGAAACTCACCCCAAGATTTCCCTTGGGAGGGAATAAGACCTTCGACGCCTTGAAAGAATTCTTTCCGATACTCCTCTCTGTGATACCTAATAGTGTCGCTGCCTGGGCGATTGGGCCAGATGCCTTCATGCCGATAGACAGTTTCAAAATCCTTTGGATTATATGTGGTCAAAACTGGATCGCTACCAAATATTTTTGGCATCCGGAAGATGTCCCCGTAATCATCTCGCATAGCTAATATCAATTTGGATATGTCCATGTTCTTATATTTTCCACCAGGAAGTGCCATATTGTAGGTAAGGGATAACGCACTTGCACATGGAATCTCTTCATAGGGGCGAGCGTCGTCCCACAAGACAGATTCCCCGCTCTCAGTTGGCTTCTTTAATGCTGCGGCTGCATTGCTTTGACAGCGCTTAAAAATGACAAAAAAAACATTTTTATTTTGTTTTTTTGTTGTAGATAAATAGATTAATTACTTTAATTGCTGTTCTTTGTCCCCGTATTATGGCCACCCCACAATTGCGCATTTTCAACATTTTCACGATTTTTAGTTCTACTCTCTCCGGTTTCTAATGTACAACTACGACTGATTTGATCAAATCATAATATAATATGTATCTGTCGGCAACCGAAAAAAGCTTTCGACCAAAGACCAAAATAATAAACGATTTCGCACTCACTCTCTCTAACCCACACAAGCTCGAACTTCCCTTCTCACTCACTCTATCTAATTTACGGAGCGTGTGCGGGACAAACGTAAACAAATATTAAACAAGTTTATTAAGCTTATTAATGGAGCGTATTTTGCGTTGGCTAGGCAAACAGAGCTTTTCATTCGTTTTCATAGTCGGGTTTTGCAAAATGTTTTTGTCATCATTCATTTTGTTTTATAATTCACTATTTAATCTTATCGTTAATCTTATCTATTGAAAGCATATTACTTTGATAGATTTTCTTTTCAATAAAAAATTTCCTTTTTACCTCAGTTGCTTATGTCCGTAAACTTAAACTTGAGCGGAATATCAGGTTTATTGATGAGTACAGAACGGAAAGCATTGTCCGTAGGATGATTAAATTCAATCTTAAAGTTTCGTATGAGCCGAGCAATTCCGAGCTCCAGTTCCATATCCACAATGCGTTTACCAACGCACATACGTGGTCCAAATCCAAAGGGTAGAAACACAAACGGATTCGATGATTTCAATTTATTTGCTGGACATTTGGCCGCATCTCCATCATTGCGCAGCCATCGCTCCGGCAAAAACTCGTCTCCTCGTGGAAAATAATTTTCGTTTCGGAGGGAGTTCAGCGGAATCATGGAGACAAACGTACCAGCTGGCACCTTGTAGCCACTGATCACACAGTCCCTACTTGTTTTGCGAGCCTGACCCACAGTAAGAGGATAAATACGCTGAGATTCCTTGATGCAGGCCCTCAAATA
Organism: Drosophila acutilabella; assembly: GCA_035046005.1. Lineage (NCBI taxonomy): Eukaryota > Metazoa > Arthropoda > Insecta > Diptera > Drosophilidae > Drosophila > Drosophila acutilabella. The sequence continues at coordinate 747,280 of JAWNOK010000031.1, read as the reverse complement.
GGGCACATTTTTCATAGATTCTTCCGTAAACTCCGAATCCTTTTCAGGTAACATTCGCATCACTTCCTCCCGCAACTTTTCCTGCTTCTCCGGATTTTTAGCTATGCACAACATTGCAGCGGTAAATGTACTTGAAGTCTGCAGAAATCGTTTGAGTATCATAACTAATTGTAAAGTGTATTCTACTTACAGTATCGACGCCAGCCATTAACATGTCCATGGCCATTATGATGGCTACCTTCTTGTCAATCTTCAGCAATTTCTCGAGCACACTCTGCTCGTTTTCTGGCTTAACAACACCATTCTTTTCCTCAGCTTCCAGACGCTCAAGGGCCTCGTTCACGTACTCCATGGTAACGTCCTTAATGTTGTCGAAGGCTTTCATTAGCTTCTTCCTCATGGGCGTTTGAATATAGCGCCAAGGTGAGGGCTTGACTTCTAGTTCTCCGGCGTATACAAAGAAGTCATCTAAGCTCTTGAAGAGCAGCTGTACGTTATCTGTTTTTTTAGACTCCTTTAGAAGACCGAGTTGTTTGTCCAGGGCAACCACAGAGACAGATTCCAAGGTCCAGCGATTGATTTGTTCAATAAAATTATCTGACACCTCCAACGTGTTGGGATCTCTCACATTCTTGATTCTACAAAGAATTCGATTAAAAAATATTTATTGAATATATAAGAATGAATGAATGGGACTTACAGATCGACAAACTCACGGTTCACCTGGGACATTTTCTTGTAATACAGTCGTACATTCTTCGGTTGCATCAGCACGGGATTGACAATGCTGCGAAACTCGCCCCATGATTTACCTTGGGAAGGTATAAGACCTGAGACTCCTTCAAAGAATTCCTTACGATATTCCTCTCGATGATATTTGGTGGTGTCGCTGCCTGGGCGATTGGGCCATAAGCCTTCATTCCGATAGACTGTTTCAAAATCCTTTGGATTATATGTGATAACCATCGCTTCGCTGCCAAATATTGTTGGCATTCGAAATATATCGCCGTAGTCGTCTCGAGCAGCCAATATCAATTTGGATAAGTCTAAGTTCTTATATTTGCCACCGGGAAGAGCCATATTGTAGATGAGTGACAATACACCTGGGGACGGAATCTCATCGTACGGCCGAGCGTCGTCCCATGAGACATTTTCCTTGCAGTCAGTTGGATCCTTAAGTGCTTTGGCTGCTTTGCTTTGACATCGCTAAAAAAAACAAAAAAAGTTTTAAATTTTTTCATTTTGTATTAGATAATTTTACTTACTATAATTGCTGCCTTTCGACCATGTATTATGGCCATTCCACAATTGCGCAATTTCAACATTTTGTCGAATGATTACTTCTTTTCTTCGGTTTCCAATGTTCAACTAATACTTAGCTTTGATCAAATCATAAAGTAATATGTATCTGCCGGTGAACGGAAAAAGCTTTTTCTCACTCATACTCTCATACACACACAAGCTGGCACTTCGATCTCACTCATTCTCTCTATCGTCTCTCTATCTAATTTTCGGAGCGTGTGCGACGACAACGTAAACAAATGTTAACCAAGTTGACTAAGCTTATTAATAAAGCTTATTTTGCTTTTTTAGGCCAAAAAAGCTTTCCAATTCCCTTTTTATTAATTTCACATGTGTAAAATGTTGTATTTATTAATAATAATTTTTTTTATTTTATTTTTTTTAATAGCATTTCTTAACAACTAAAATTAAAATTTTGTTTACCTTAGATTGTTATGTCCGTAAACTTAAACTTGAGCGGAATATCAGGTTTATTGATGAGTAACGAACGGAAAGCATTGTCCGTAGGATGATTAAATTCAATCTTAAAGTTTCGTATGAGCCGAGCAATGCCGAGCTCCAGTTCCATATCCACAATGCGTTTACCAACGCACATACGTGGTCCAAATCCAAAGGGTAGAAACACAAACGGATTCGATGATTTTAATTTATTTGCTGGACATTTGGCCGCATCTCCATCATTGCGCAGCCAACGCTCCGGCAAAAACTCGTCTCCACGTGGAAAATGATTTTCGTGTCGCAGTAAATTTAATGGAATCATTGTGACATATGCGCCAGCTGGCACCTTGTAACCGCTTAGCACACAGTCCCGGTTTGTTTTGCGAGCATGACCTATAGCGAGAGGATATAAACGCTGAGATTCCTTGATGCAGGCCCGCAAATAGGACACATTTTTCATGGATTCTTCCGTAAACTCCGAATCCTTTTCGGGTAACATTCGCATCACTTCCTCCCGCAACTTTTCTTGCTTCTCCGGATTTTTAGCAATGCACAACATTGCTCCCGTAAATGCAGTTGTAGTCTAAAGAAATTGTTTGAGTACCTCAAAATGTTTCTTTTAATGCGTTCTACTTACAGTATCGACGCCGGCCATTAACATATCCATAGCCATTACAGTGGCTACCTTCTTGTCAATCTTCAGCAATTTCTCGAGCACACTCTGCTCGTTTTCTGGCTTAACAACACCGTTCTTTTCCTCAGCTTCCAGACGCTCAAGGGCCTCGTTCACGTACTCCAGAGTAACGCTCTGAATATTGTCGAATGCATTCAATAGCTTTTTAAACATAGGTGTTTTAAAATAGCGCCAAGGCGATGGTTTAATTTCCAGTTCACCGGCATATGTTATGAATTCATCTAAGCTTTTGAAGAGCAAATTTACGTTATCAATTTTTTTAGACTCCTTTAGAAGACCGAGTTGTTTGTCCAGGGCAACCACAGAGACAGACTCCAAGGTCCAGCGATTGATTTGTTCAATAAAATTATCTGACACCTCCAACGTGTTGGGATCTCTCACATTCTTAATTCTACAAACAATTCGATTAAAAAATATTTATTGAACACATAAGAATGAATGAATGGTACTTACAGATCGACAAACTCTCGGTTCACCTGGGACATTTTCTTGTAATACAGTCGTACATTTTTCGGTTGCATCAGCACGGGATTGACAATGCTTCGAAACTCGCCCCAGGTTTTGTCTTGGCTGGGAATAAGACCATTGACTCCTTGATAAAATTCCTTACGATACTCTTCCCTATGATATTTGGTGGTGTCGCTGCCTGGCCTATGGGGCCAGATGCCTTCATGTCGGTAAACAGTTTCAAAATCCTTTGGATTATATGTGGTCAAAACTGGATCGCTACCAAATATTTTAGGCATACGGAAGATATCACCGTAATCATCTCGCATGCTCAATGTTAGTTTTGAAGCATCCATGTTCTTGTATTTGCCACCAGGAAATGCCAAATTGTAGATAAGTGACAACGCACTTGCACAGGGAATCTCATCATAGGGGCGAGCGTTGTCCCATGAGACATTTTCCTTGCTCACAATTGGTTCCTTATGTGCTGCGACTGCATTGCTTTGACAACGCTTAATAAGACAGAGATAAGTTATAATTTTGTCTTTTGTATTAGATTAATAGTTTACTTACTATAATTGCAGATTTTTGACTTTGTATTAGGATCGGCCCACAATTGCGCATGGTCAACATTTTGTTTAGTTATTTATTCTCCGGTTTCTAATGTATAACTACTACAGATTTGATAATATCATAAACGAAAATACTTTGGAAGGAAGATCAAACAAGAATACAATATCGCAGTCACCCCTTCTCACCTTCTATCTTTCACTCTATCTAGCCGAGCGTAGGCGATGCCACCGTCAACAAATTCTAAACAAGTTTACTAGTTGAGCGTATTTGGCGTTGTGCAGGCAAACATGGAATTTCTGTCGTTTTTATACTCATTTCTCATGTGTAAAATTGTTTGTCACTATTAAAATTGTGAATTTTCTTTTATAATTCATTGTTTAATCTTATCTGTTATAAGCTTATTGTTTTGACACCGTTTTGATAAAGAAATAATTTTCACTATAAACACGTTGAGCAAGTTAGTTAATTGACAAACATTAACCGTTTGTTTGGATGATGAAAATTGTAAACTAATTTCATTTAATTTTTTCTGTGGACACTTAATCATTTAAAAAGATATTGTTAATGAAGAGTCAAGCAACATTAACTAAATAAAAGTAAATGCTTTATAAGCAATTGCTTAAGAAGTCGATAAATTTTAACTCCCTTGCAATTTCGATTTGAAATTATCATGACCTCAAAATTAACAATAAAAGCAAGTTAAAATATTAATTGAATTTTAACATTAACTTGCCCAATAGATTTTTAAATGTCTGCCATTATATGCTTTTAAATTACATCACGTTATTTCAAAATATAATCTCGCATGACACCTGGACTGCCCAAATTGAATTTGTTAGCTATCAAATTTTTAAATGGCCAAAAAACTTCGCCTGAAGTCAATGTCACAAGAATTGCGGTATCTTCCAATCTTTCGACTGCTCATTTGGCGGAAGCGTCGCATTGCTTCGTGGATTTCTTGTACGCTTATGGGCTTGACCACCTCCATACCTCTCCCTTGAGTTACTTCCGGACAGACATGCATCATGGCTGGACTGCCGCCTGCCGAGGTGACACGACTGTACGGTTCGGTGGTGCGATTCTCCGAGTTCAAGCGCGTGAGGATGGAGTAATCCACAATAGTCGCAATTGTTTCATGAGCCAGATAGGCTAAAATGTTCATTGTGGGCGTTGGTATACGTAGATCAGCCGGTAAGTCCAGAAAGCGTCTAAACTTGTTCTTAATCTTTTCGCCATGTCGGCAATAGAATGAAGTTTTCCGCGCTTCGTTGAACTCCAGGTATTGTTGTCCGGTGAGTATCTGGGATATACGATCGGCCCGAAAGAGTCGACGCATGCGATCCTCGTCGTGCAATTCATGCACTTCAATGGCTAACTCCTCGTCCTCTTCTTGTGCCTCCAGATCGTCCATAAAATCCTGTGGCCGGCCAGTACGTATGCTAAGGAATCGTTTTAATATACGCATGTCCTTTAAGTGTTTCCTCATTCGTGCTATTTTCACAGGATGATTTCGCATTAGGAATTCAAAATCCGCTTGTGAGGGACACGGATTCTGCTTCCGACGCATGGCGACCAAAGAGGCTTCATTGAAAATGCCACGCAGTTGCTGTTGAAGTATTTGTTCAACCAACTTAACACTAGCTGTGCGCGGTTGATCGCTGTCGCCGAAGCTACGCATTATATCGGCGATCTCTGTGAGCAATGAGACCGGCGCATCGTCTGGAATTTGTATGGTGGCCATAACCGTATTTTGATTGCCGGCCACAGCGTTAACAGTTTGCAACTGCTGATGTTGCGGCTGTGGCATATTGCCGCCCTGCACTAATATCACCTGGCGATGAACGGGGACCGGCTTGTTGTCCTCCAATGTCTGCAACTGTGGAGTGCTTGGTGCGGACGAAGTGGTCGACATAATTGGCGACGACACACCACCAATATCAGCAGCAGCCACTGACACTGAATTTTGGCGCATCACTCGCTTTGCTTGATAGTTCATTATAAGAAATATTATTTACAAATGAAAAATCTTTCAGCAGTAAATCCGTAATTTGTAAATAACTTTAATGTTCACTGAACTGAATGAACAGTATAAGACATTTGCATCGGAACTAGTATACGAAACTGTTCACGAACATCTCATTAGTGGTGAACCTCAATGCCCGTGATGGTTCTTTTGATTTTATTTATTGTGTTTTATTTAAAAAATGTATGTGGTAGAATTATTAAAATTATATAGGAGCTCGATTTTAAATACATTTTAATTGCATTCATTGAACAACTAACTCGATGAATCAAGTAAAAAAAAAACAAAATGGCATTGTTCGATAATTCGATAGCACGATTGTTCGATAACCGCATTATTTTCGTGAGATTAAGAACGATTGGGTTGTCACACTTTGTAAATTAAAACAAAAGTAAAAATAAATAAGTGGTTGTAAAGATAATAATATAAGTATAAAACAGATATGAACAGAAGCGCTTAATGAAATGGATTCCAAGCTCGCTGGCTCTGCTGAATAAATAGTTCCATCGAACTAAATCGGAACATTTAATTACAACTCTAATGGAGAATATCACAATTAATTTGTAGAATTAAGAAAAATAAATAATTGCCGCAAAGATGTTCAATGGCATGGTGAAGACCATACGTGATAGCATTGTGGGCACCTATCCGTCCTGCCATGTGAATACACGTCTTGAAGAGCGCCGTGCTAAACAGCGAGCGATGCGACAGGAGCGGAGAAGAAAACCAGACAAGCCGGACGATTTTGTTACCTACGAAGACTCCGGCAGCGATGAGGAGACACCCCAACAACAGGATGAAGTGCTAAACACATCGTATAATCTGTGCGACTACCTGCGAAGCAGAGAAAGTTCATTATGTGACGTGAGTAAAATTGAATAAAATATTCTTTGTTTCTTTGCTTGGCTAACAGAATTTTCGATTTTACAGCGTCGCAGTGTTAATGTGGAATTCACTAGTCGCTATGTGCTCACACACGATATGTTACGTGAGACCCAAATTAATTTAGGCTACATTAATAAGGTATTTTGTTCCAAATGGCTGAGTAATCGTCAGGTGGTGTTCGGCACCAAGTGCAATAAATTGCTCGTCTATGATGTGAATATGCGTCGAGTGGATGCGATACCTACACTATCCAACAATCGTGCCAACCATCAAGAGATTCAAGGTGGTCTCCATGCAATTGAACTGTCGCCTAGCCGTTCTTTTCTGGCCACAGGTGCACGCAATTCATCAGATATTGCCGTCTATCGATTACCAACTTTGGACCCGGTCTGTGTGGGAGAGAACGGCCATCGGGATTTGATTATGGGCATGTGCTGGCTAGACGATCAGTTTCTAGTTTCCGGCTCCAAAGACTCGCGCATGGCTCTGTGGCGCATTAACGAAGATCATATGGACTTTCCCGACGGCGGCGAAGAGTCTTGTCCCACATTTGCAACCATTCATCCTTTGAGCGTCAAAGAAGTCCGGACTGCGCAACGGGTACGGTCCAAAGGTTGATGGTGCAAGATTATAGATTTAATTTTAACACGTTTGCTTGCAGATACGTTCGTTGTGCTTTAACAAGGAGTTCAAGGAAATTGCAGCGCTTTCACTAAACGGATATATTCACATTTTCAACGCAGAGACCTTTAAACAAACTCTATCTCGCAAGCTTCCCAACTGCCAGGATAACGTGAGCATTGCGTATCATAGCGATGGTCTCTACGCCGTCGGATGTCGATCGTACACAATACTGCTGGACGCACGTACGCTGCAGACCATCAAAAAGATCACATCGCGTTACAGTGGCTGTGGCATACGTGCCACATCTTTTGAGGGTAATCTCTTGACCGTGGGCACTGGCCTGGGCATGCTGCTCTTCTACGACATACGTGCTGGCAAGTATCTGGAGAGTAGTGTAAATGCCTCACGAACAGTCGCGCTCAAGTGCAGTAAAGGCATTGTGGTAAGTAATTGAAGCTTAAAGGGTTAAACCCAGAATTAAAATGATATTTATTTTTAGTATCCTGAAGATGAAATGGATGGCTTTCAGCAGGTGAAATATGTGCCCGCCATTTATACACATTGCTACGACAGCACTAGGATGCGTCTGTTTGCGGCTGGTGGACCACTTCCTGCCACTCTGGTGGGGAACTATGCGGGCGTTTGGCAATAATATCCGTTCATCCTCACATCTGTCACAAAACTGATTAGATCGAGTATTTAGGCAATAGTATATATATTTTTATTCTAGACTTATCGCTGTCGTCGTTGCTTGCGAAATGCGAAATGTGATTTTTGATTTCTCTACTTCAACTGATTTCGAATTAAGTTTACTACGATTAGTTTTTATATTGTATGATTTCTCTACATCCGTTTATACAAGCATGTGTAAATTTATGCATTAACTTCGCATAGTTTTAGCCAATTTCAGATCGTATTTATACAATTAAATTATATATCTAGTTTATCTATAAGTAAAAAGTAACGCAAACATTGATTGTATAGTCTGATCTATGTGGGTATAGAATTTTCAATAAAATGTATCCAGAAATACAATTTCCATGACATAAACGTTTTTAACCTTGGCTTAAGAAAAGAATTAAAAATCCAAATTATTTACGTATAATAATTATATTTTCATACTTATTTATATTGCTTATGGAGTGCTGTATAGGGCGCTCCACATTTATATTAAATTGTAATAAGTATAAACCTTTCAAAGGACAACACAACATTAAAAACACAATAGGTATTTTTTTTCTGTTCAAAGTACATAAATACAATTTTGGGGGCAATAACCATATACAAGATTTACACAATACCAATACACATATACAGAATAACTGGCTTGAAAAGGGATTAATTGCATTTGCTGGCTTCCCGTTAAAACATTTATAATACCAATTACAAACGAAAGGACTGAATGGCAGTTAGTTGTTATTACTTGTCGTATTACCACCTCCACTCCAGGCGCTTAGAAAACCAGTCCAACTGCGATTATTGCCATCAGTGGAAACTAAGCGAAGATAAAAACAATTATTTCAACTAAAATATAAATGGATATGGAATAAGTACCCTTTTGGCCCTTGGCAACACAATTAAGCATTTCCATTTCGTTGCGACTCAGACGCAGAATTGTATTTAGCACCGGAACTAGACGTTGTCGCTCATCCGTGTTGGTCAGTGTAATAAACTGTTAATGACACTCATTAGCTTATATGGTTTGCCTTCACAAACGATATCCATTTCGTACCTTTAGGAATACATTCTTCAGATATTCTGAATTGTGCATATGCTGTTCTCGCTCCTCGGAACGTTCCTGGCGTCGTAGTTCCTCCTTGAGCATGTCATTCATTTGTGTAAGCTTGGCCAGATCCTGTTCGTTCTCGGCCAGCAGCGCAGTTAGATGCCGCACCCGACTCTCCTGTATGTTAAGACGTTCTTTGGTGGCTAAAAGTGCAGCTTGCGTTTCTCCGCGTGCATCTAACTCCAAATCGTCGTCCTGCATGCTGACGCTTCGTCCAAAATTGGAAATCGTCGTCACCGTATCGCTATTTATAGCATTAAGGGATGTATTTAGTAGCTCGTCCAGTGGCATAAAGTCGTGGGAGCGACGTGAAGCTGTTGAAATCTTGCGCTGTGCCGCCAGCTGTGCAAGTGTCTCACCACTGCCATCGTGGTCGAGTAAGAAGTCTATCTTGCTCTGCTCAACGCTGGTGACGTCTGCTCCAGTAGCGGTCGCTTTGGTCGTTGGTGGGACAACTGGTACGACCGGAGCAGCCTTCTCGAGCTGTTCAATTTGTTGCTGCAATTGTGAGACTTGCAATTGGTGCACAGCATCCATTTGCTCAATCTGCTGGCGATGCTGTTGCAGCTGCTGCTGTTGTAGCTGCAGGTGTCGTTGGTTCTCCTGGGTTAAGTTCTCGATTTGATCACGCAGTTCATCGGTGGCTGCCAACAAATCCTGACTGCGACGCAGGAGTTGTGTGTTTTCCTGCTGTTGATGTTCCAATTGTGACTCCAGTTGAGCAATTCGTTGAGCGCTCTCTTCATTGTTGGCACGAAGTCTCTCTTCATTGGCACGCATCGTGGATAGTTCAGCTTCGAGATCGTGCTCCTTGTCTGTGTCGCGGTTCTGTTGTTTACGCAGCACTGATTGTGCCTTGATTTTGTAGTCGGAGTACTCGGCTTGCAGCTGTTCATGGGCACGCTCAGTGTTGCGCAAGGTGGTCTCCAACTGAGCAAGTGCATCCAGACGCATTTCCAATTGCTGTGTACAGTTGGTTAGCATCTCCTGGGATTGCTTTAGCTTCGACTCGTATTGCTGTGTGTTTTCCGCCAACTGAAGACGCATTTGCTCCCCTTGTTGCTTTTGCAGTTCCACGTTCTGCTCCAGCTCCTTGTTCTCCGTGAGTGTCTGCTGTTTGCCATGCACAGCGTCTTTAATTTGAGCTTGCATCAGATCAATTTGTTGCTTCAATTGCTTACTATGCGCCGCTTCTCCCTTCTGAGCTTCTTCCAATATGTTGATCTCCTGACGCAGCAGGGTAATTGTGTTTTCTTTGCTAACTATTGTTTCTTTTAGGGCATCCAGCTCTGTGGACTTCGCCAACAGTTTGGCACTTACTTCGGCCAATGACTTCTCTGCCGCCTCAATTTCTAGATTCAATACATTTGAGCTTTTTGTCTTATCCTTTGATTTAAGTTTTTGGTTTTCGGCACGTGCTGCATTTAAATCTTGTTGAAGCTGGGTCTGTGCTAACTTAATGGCCTCCAGTTCGGTCTCTAGTTTTGCTGAGCCGGCTTGTTCCATGCTCTTGATTTGCTGTGTCTGTTCCTGAAGTTTCTTTTTAAGTTTGGCCGCCAGCGATCGCAGCTTGTTGTATTTCTCCTCGTAACCATCGTCCAGTTCACGCAGACGACTTAATTCCTCGGCTCGTGATATTGTTGACGTGGACATCACATCGCTCTGTGCATCACCATTCATTTGATCATGCTGCTCCAGCTCATCAACCCTGGCCTGAACTTGCTCTAGTAGCTGTGACTTTTCACTCAGTTTGTCGGTTAAAGCTTGCAGCTCCTTATGACTCTTGTCGTGCTGCTCCTGCATCCGTGAAATGACATCGCCACGGGCCTTAAGTGCCTCGTTTAATTCCCGCATCTCAGCCAGCAGGTCAGCATGTTCGTGCTCTTTCAGTTTAAAACTCGATTGTAGGTCATCATTACGCTGCTGCAGCTCCAGACAAGATTCCTCCAGATTGACATTCTCGCGTTCATAACGTTGCTTTAACAATTTTAAAGAGGATTCCTGTTCACTGCGCTCCAGTTGGAGCACCTGTGTTAAACGTTGCATTTCGTTAATCCTATCAGCAAATTTGTTTAAGTTGGGAGTAACGACTGGTTGTCCAGTTTGCTCTGAGCTCTGTTGTTCCCTCACGATACTTGTCAATCGCTCCAACCTACTCAACTTTTCAAGCATACTATCTATGTAGTTGGCAAACTGTGGTACCTGCTGCTGCTGAAGCTGCTGTTCTTTTACAAGTTTGGATAAACGCTCCATTTCGTTAATTTTCTGAAGCAATCGATTGCTACACACTGACCCTTTGACCGTTTGATCTGTTGCCTGGAGTTGTTGCTTTAGCTGCGTATTCTCTTCCTGTAACGCTGTTAACTTGGTGCAGAGCAACTGTGATGCTTTAATAATCTCCTTCTGCCACTTGGACACGGATGTCGCATATTCATGCTGAGTTTCTAACAGTACACATTTGCATTCCTTAAGATTCTTTAGCTTTCGATGCAAATCGATGAATCGGTCCTTGAGTGAATTGAACTTTTTGCGTTGCTCGGAATTGAGTTGCTTTACGGAATCATATTTCTCCTGGAGCTCAGCAAGCTCTGTTGCACGTTGCTTTGTCTCTAGCTCTGCTTTTTCAGCCTTCTCCTTTAGTATATCATTTTGCGCCTCGGCTTCCTTTATTTTGGCAATGTCCAACTCGAGTAATTCCAAGTTCTGACGCTGCTCGTTGCCCAGAGTGTTGACCTGATGCATGGCCTGCTCCATGCGTTCAATGTCCGCTAGGAGATCATCGTTTTCATTGGTTAAGCGTCCAATTTGACGTTTTAAGCTTTCGTTTTCAATTTCGAACTGTTCCAACCGTTCTGCATCCTCTTTGGTCCTGCGCTGTTGGCTGTTGACTTGCTCAGTTAATACAAGATTCTTTTCTGTAAAATCCTGCAACATCTCTTGCATGGCTGGAATACTACCCTGCTGGGCAGCTGCCTTTGCCAGTGCCTCTTTTAACTGCCGATTCTCTTCGGAGAGTTCTGCATGGGAGATAATGAAATTTAGGTCGTCGTTTTGACGTGTTGTCGCACTCCGCTTACTTACCATCTTTTGCTATCTTTGCTTTTTTGGCAATGCCGAGCAAGCCTTTATATTTGGAAATGAGTTCATCTTTGCTCAAAGCTTCGATTGTATTCTTCTGCTAAACACACAAATACACTCAAACATTAAAATGTACACACATATCAAAGAAGTGGAGACGTCATTGTTTTGCATTCGTTGCTAGTTCCGCTCTGCTCACTTTTTATGTAGACATTACATACCTGCGTGTCTCTATGTGATGTGTCCATTGTAAATACTATTTGCCAGTTGTGTAAAACTGCCGTGAATTCATTTATGTGGTGATTAGAATTGTTCCCTAATTTCTTCAGAGCTTGACCAAATAAAAATTGAACAAGTTGTCAGATGGTAAATTGGGCGATAAGCGATAGATTTTATTTATCGATGTTGAGCTAGGGGTCCGCAAAGTCTCAGCTGATTACTAATAAATATTCCTAAACGGTTATTTTCGACAAACCAATTCTTTAAAAAAGAAACACTTGGAATAATTATGATAGTGCGACAACACGACTACAGTACTAAATTCCGGAATTCGACTGGAAATGAGCTGGCTCATTTGGGGGTAATCAGCTGTTTGTTTGTTTGCCTGCATAAATTAGAGATGGCAAAACGGTTACGATATTGAAGTTATTCCCTAAAAACACCATTCAAAGTTTTATCTCGATTTACCAACATTTCCTTCCTCGGGATTGTATTATCAATTGATTAAATATTAATCATCACAATTTAACCAATTTGTTAAGCCTTTAGTAATTTTATAAAAGTTGAAGTCATACCATGTTAGGTATTTTGAAATACTTCTATTCTAAATTTTTAAATGTTTTTTGATATAAAATATTAGTGAAAATACAAATTTCTTCAATTTAAAACAAATAGTTTTTGATCAATTTGCGGCTAATCAGTGATGCATCACTGTCTTCCCCGCGACTGAGTAATCGTTGTTTTTCCCATCTCTAGCCATTTGTTATTTTGGTATTTTTTGCTGCTGTTTTCACATCTTAAAAAGCATTTATATATAAAGTTGTTATTGGTCGCTGTTGTTGGCACTGGAAGCCTAGGACCATAAACATGGACTTGAGCGAAAACCAACTGGAGGATCAGTCCTTTATATACAAGCACGAGCAGCTATTTATTGAAAGTTTTCCACTGTTCAAGGAGATACGAAGACTGGGTAAACTTTGTGATGTCACACTGAAGGTTGGTGGCCCCTATCTTAGGCATTATCACTATCTATTTGCCAGTGTCTAAATATAAATTCATTTATTTTCTTTTCACTACGTGCGCAGGTTGAAGATCAGACATTCTCTGCACATCGCGTTGTTCTGGCTGCCACTGTACCATATTTTTATGCAATGTTCACGAACAATATGGCCGAGAGTCGCATCAAGGAGATAACCATGAAGGAGATTGAGCCCAGCGCATTGGAGAGTCTAATCAATTACGTGTACAGTGGACAAGTGCGAATTGATAACCAGAATGTGCAGAGCCTAATGGTGGGTGCATCTTTTCTGCAACTATCTAATGTGCGTGATGCCTGTGCATCTTTCCTGATCTCTCGATTCCATCCACACAACGTTCTCGGCATTCGCACCTTTGCCGACTCCATGATCTGCCGTCAACTGATCGATGCTGCTGATAAATACATTGATCAAAACTTTGCCAAAGTATCCCAGTCTGAGGAGTTTCTTACGCTCGATTGCGAGCAGCTGCTGGAGCTAATGCGTCGCGATGAACTCAATGTGCGCAATGAGGAGGTCATTTTTGAGGCTTGCATGCGTTGGGTTAAATACGCTGAGGAGAAGAGATCTGTGCTATTTCCTCAAGTGCTGGCCGCTGTGCGCCTGCCGCTGCTGTCTCCACAGTTCCTCGCTGACCGTGTTGCACGCGAGGAGCTTATACGCTCGTCACACCAATGTCGCGATCTACTTGATGAGGCCAAGGATTTTCATTTAATGCCCGAGCGTCGCGGATTGCTGCAGAGCTTCCGCACCCGACAACGTTGTGGCGAATTCTTTACAGGTCAAATTTATGCCGTTGGAGGATTGGCCAGCACGGGTGAATCGGTGAGCACAGTGGAAATCTACGATCCAATAACCAAGAAATGGAAAATGGGCGAACAAATGTCCATGATGCGGTAAATTAATAAATTTATAAACAAGTTTTTATACTAATCTAATAATACTTTTAGCTCTCGAGTGGGTGTGGCCGTTTTGGATGGCAAGCTCTATGCATTTGGTGGCTTCAATGGCACTGAGCGTCTGTCCACCGTCGAAGTCTACGATCCGCGCAAGAACAAATGGTCCCAGGGATGTGCCATGTTGTGCAAGCGTAGCGCTGTTGGTGTAGCTGCTTTAGATGATTGCATTTATGTGTGCGGTGGATACGATGGTGTCACATCGCTCAACACAGTCGAAGTTTACTATCCCAAGACAAATACATGGAAAACGGTATGTAGCGACACAACCTAAGGTTTCCCAACTATGACTGTTAATAATACATCACATTGCATTTTTAGGTGGCTCAAATGATGAAATATCGTTCGGCTGGTGGTGTCACTCAGCTAAACGGATTCGTTTATGCCTTGGGTGGTCACGATGGCTTATCCATTTTCGACTCTGTGGAGCGATATGATCAAAACGAGGATGTGTGGATTAAGATGTCGCCAATGCTAAACCGTCGCTGCCGCCTGGGTGTGGCCACACTCAATGGCAAGATCTATGTGTGCGGCGGCTACTGTGGAAGTTCATTTCTACGCTCTGTGGAATGCTATGATCCGCTGACTGATATCTGGAAACTGGTCACGCCAATGAACTGCAAAAGATCGCGAGTAGCATTGGCTGCCAATATGGGAAAACTCTGGGCCATTGGTGGCTATGATGGCGAGTCCAATCTATCCACAGTAGAGGTGTATGATCCCGAGACGGACAAGTGGACTTTTATGCCACCAATGTGTGCACACAGCGGCGGTGTTGGAGCTGGTGTTATACGCATTGAGTAACTTGTCTAGCCAAAATCAAGAACAAAAACAAAGAAATACGCTCTCCTAGTTACTCGTTTCCTAAATCAATGCAATTACTTAATATAGTATATAAAATTATATATTATATATATATGTGCGTATGTGTGTGCATCTCAGCTTTAGTGGTCCTTTGGTCACAGCACTAAATATTTTTAAAATTGTTTGTGTCGATCTGAATTGTTAAGTGTATATCATTCCAATTGTATATTTCTGTTAGTAACTTATATCCCTAGCTACCAATACTCATTAAACTGTGAAACATACTATATATCGGATTTATTTTATTTAAGTGTTCTTACACTTGTATTAAAACTGTGACTCTTGTTGCCGGTGTAATCCATTTGTCCCATTTTCAATACAAATCACATTTTTCATATATCGAATAAATCAATTGTTGTGTTCCATATGTGCGACAAATTCGCATTGTTTGCTCAACTATATATGGTTGGCAAACATGTGGAAGTGCAAACAATGGAATGCATTTTTTTGTCGATAAACGAGGGTTGCTTCATAAGTTCCTTATGGAAACCGAATGCAAAAAGTTAATCGACTACGTTATTAAATCAAAATAGTAAAGCAACGATTTGTTTTAAAACCGTTTTATGATTTATTGAAAATTATAAATAAAAAAACTTATTAAATACTAAAAGTTTTCAGTAATTTAAATAAAGTTGACGGCTTTAAACCTAAAATAAAAAAAACTTTAATTTTAAATATAAAACTATAAAAGTTTTATACCTTCCAAAATTGAGCGAGCAACCCTCGAGCTTTTGTTACTCAGTGTCAAGTTTTGTAATGCAATTTTAAATTGAATTTATGCCACCTACGGATGCAGTTGACAAGCTGCACTCCTAGCGAACAACAGGTGGCGCCACCTCTAAATTTCTGTGGGCTACCCCTGCTTATCTCTGCAGAAAACACTGTATGCAGAGAACAATAATGTATTTAACAGTTCCTGTACAAATTCCATTTATAGATAAATGACACAAAAATGGAACAGACGAGACTTTCTATCAATTCAATTCGTCAAAGTTCCGGACTTTATCAGATGGATTTAATCATGGTATTGTTATCGTTATTCGCAATAAATATGGCCAAAGGCTTGCAGGCATTTGTGGCGGCTTTATTTGATTTCAGTAATCAAATCATTCAATTGCCTGTCTATCAGGCAAAGCATTGCGCAATTTTATTTTAATTAAATGCTAATTATGTTTGTCATGGCCTGCGTAAATATTTAAATGGTTGGTAACAAAAAAAACTCAGAACTCATTGGTTTAGTCTTTGGCTTTGGAATGGGAGTTACCGGGGATTCAGTTCTGAGTACTGAGAACTGTTTATTGATAATTACGAATTGCGACTATAACGCAACGAAATCTGTGTGTTACATGCCATATCGGGCAATTTAAATGCAAATTTCAGAACAGCACAATTGAGTTTTATGGCCGCGAAAATCGTTGACTTCAAAGGATGAAAGCGGATGAACGATAAGCGAACCAAAGGAAGCGGGCACATCTCCGTTTCCCATGTTTAATTTTATACCCAAAAAGCGCATGCATTGTCTGCAGTAACAACTATCGCAACGCAGTATGCTCGACCAAAAACTACCCTGTTAAAACACAGAGGGTTCATAGGTCTGCATTTATAGTCTAACTTTGAGTCTGATCATATTTACATTTTATTAACCTTTATGCGAACACACATTTAAAAGGTTGCTTTTAATATTTCTTTTGCTATAATAACCGCTTGCCTTTCGGCTATATGCAAAGGATGTCCGGATATGCATAAGGATGTGAATGTGGGTGGTTGTGTTTGCATACACTTGGCCTTTACGAGTGGCGCATATTTTGTTGCTTTTTCTTGTTTTTGTTGTTTTTTTCTGGGATTCTAGTTGTTTCAGTCTTGGGTCGTGGTCTTTGGTGGTGCAGCTCTTCAAGCTGCTGGCCTCGACTCAAGTGCCGACCGAGGTTTGAAAGCAGTGCAAGCACGCCTTAAAGATGCACAATTTAGTTTGTTGTGTATCTACAAAGTGCATTTCATTCATGGCTTTAACTGGGCTTGTGACGCAGGCATTACTATTAATAGATGTTCATATTCCAAAATGCTAATAACAGTTTGCTCTTTTGATGTAAAATTTGCCAGTTTTATTTGCCAGGCGTAAATAATGTTTATTAACAAGGATATATGCAAACAAGTGGCCGTTTATGGATTCATTTGAAAAACTAAATAGAGTAAATAAAAAATTTGGAACTTATGGTTATGCCGAATAAAATGTGTGGAATTAATTGCAGAATGCATTGGGAAATTTTACCGTTATGGAAAAGGCAACCACACATTTTTTCTATTTTTTCGCATGTTTAATGTTTTATATTCACATATGCAAACAGAATTTTTATTCAATTCAATTGCGCTTCGCGGCCTAAAAGTATGCAGCGCTTTTTCTTTTGCCCACTTTTTCTGCAACAAAGTGGCGCCCACATCTATACGGACAAATTCATATACGCACACACACCCACAGCCCCACTCACGCATGGCACCCACACAATACAATAAAGGCACCAATACAGACACATTTACATTTATGTTCGACCAATTGTTGATATGCACGAACCAACAGTCGTGGCGCGCAAGCGAAAACCGAACGCGCTACGAGCTGCCTCGGCTTATGCCTGCTTTCCGCTTCGTAGTGTGTGTGCGTGTGTGTAACGAAGCGTGTCAGGAACGTGTAATTGTGATTGTGTTTGTGTTCTTCGCTCGCCGCCTGTCGAGCACTTATAAAGTCCATTCCAGCTTTGATCTATCGCTCAGTTGTTGCATACTTCTCGGCGTGTTCGTTCGGCGCGCAACCAAAAGAAACATTTGAATACAAGCATTGTAAAAGTTAAAAAATTTACCATTTTGTGCTAAACCAAATAATTGAAACAGTTTGTCAAATAGGATTTTACTTGTAAGTGCTTAAAAATTAATTATATGTTCTGTGGATTTTGTCAGTTTTGTAAAGCATTTTTGGGTTTGCTGAAAAGTATTAAATTATTATTAAGTATATTTGATTTATTTTGTGATATTTGTTGATGACTGAATATATTTCAATACTTTTAAACTTTGGTGTACATAGGAAAATCAGTTGCTATTTTAGAAAAAAAGCTGAATTTAACTTAACAATTTATATTTATGCATGCTTTAGTGCATATGTCGTTTTAATGTAACGGTAAAATATCGACTAATTGCAGAGTCTATTACCTTAACATATTTGGAATTACACTATATAGAAATTTTTTAGAATTTTAGCATTTTTGATTTAGTGCTTATTATTGAAGTAAACATGATAAAAAGACATTTTTCGAATGATTCAAATATTGCTACGAAGTTTCGTCACAAATTAACTAAACCTGTCGACCAATAATGATCTATTTTCTTTAAAAATTGCATACAAAAATAATTAAATCGCAGCTTAATTTTAATGAAATGGACGAGAATAAAAGTGAATCTAAAGTCCACATACAGATTTAAGTGATCGAATTGAAGTAGCTTTTTATTAACTTCAATATTAAATTATTTGATCTGCTACAATCATAATTAAATGGGAAATTCAATGCATAAAAATGAATACACTTTATATCGAATCAAATGTTTATGGCACTTTGTACTTTGTAATATTATTTATTATGCTGCCGACATATGAAAAGAAGCCGGCGGCAAAAGCAAATAAAAAACCGCATAAATGTAAAGATACAATTGTGGCCAGCTTTGACGGACTATTTGGTTGGTTGGCGGCAACTAAAAGTCACTCGCATCCGGTGCTGTGATGTGAAGCACGCAACACCGAGTCCATTATGGGACTCTCGGCACATGGGCACAAAAAACAAAAAAAATAGGAAGAAAGAAAAAAGTCAGAAAATATCAGTGCAAACTAAAATACACGACAACATAAGGGCGACGCTTTAAAACTGCCCCAGGGCCTTTACTTGTTTTATGTCAACTTGGACAGCAGAAACAACAGCAACAACAGCAACAACAACAACAACAACGACATGGACAACAAACAGTCGCAATTAGTACATAAATAGAGATGTAGCAAGCAGCAGAGTGAAATGTACTTAAGTACATTGTGTACACCTTCACATGTTCACACACCTTCCCACACTCTCCCCCACACACACATGAACGCACTCGAGGTGCAGCTGCGCCTAAAAGATGCTTCAAAATATGAAAAATAATATAAACGAATGTCCAATAGTTAACGAGAATGTGAGACGGACTCTGTTTTTATTGTACAGATTTGAGCGCGTCCTAATTAACCCAAACAGGTAGAACGACAACAAATGTTGCTACTCCTATAATTACAGGCAGAAAGATGGTCAAGCAGGGAGTCGTTTCTTGGCATAATCCGTTGCTTTAGGTTTTAACGGGAATACCTTTAATACACATTTAGAAGCACACTCAAGTGTCAAATGACATCAATTTCAGTCAGTCTAAAAATAATCTCATCGTTTGAAAAGCTTAACGGTAGTTTATATTTTCAATCCATGCCGGAAGTGGTTTAATATTAATTTTATACATTTTAATAATATTTATTATACATTTTTTCATAATAAAAATTATAAATTGTGCTAATCATGGAATAGCTTGCTCCTCGATGTGTGCCTAATAGGCAGAAGGATGCATTTAAAACCTCATAAAATATATATATTCATGATCAGCATCAACAGTGGAGTCGATATAGCAATGTCCGTCCGTCTGTCTGTCAGCCTGTGCACCTGTCTGTCCCTAAATTTTTCACTTCACCTTATTTTGATAACTACTTCAGCTAAAGTGACCATATTCTCACATTATGTGTATGGTACCATTAATTTTATCCTTAGCATGTTTGATCTGGATCGGACAACTTTATTGTGGCTCCCACAAAGAAAAAAACCGTTCGAAAAGGGACATTTGTGTGAAGACCCTAAGTATAAGAAGTGTTATCGCAACAAAGTCTCGCACTATGTGTATTTAAGCATCATACCTATTCTTTCCAAATTTGATCCAGACGACTATAGGCTATAGATCCTATTCCTTTTTTGGGGTCTTTCACATTCGGCTCGGTCGATTGTAACCTCTCTTACTAATTTTCACTTATTTCTAAGAAAATACGAATCACTTTTCATATAAAATCCAGTTTTATTTTATATTTACTATTACTAACTTATAAACTACCTTTTAAAGTGAATTTGTTGTTGGATTTAAATGCGTGAGCAGTGATTATGTAATGGATAAATATTCTTTACAATTTTCTGGCTGCATTTAAGGAGTCCATCATAATATATTCATTTGGCATTACTTAAAAGTCGTAAGGGCTCATACGTTTATACTCCTGCTCCCAAAGATGTGAGTGTGTGTGAGTTTGGGTGTATGTGTGTATGTGCTTACATATTAAAACTTGGGCCCTAAAACCAACGAGCCAAGACGTTGACTTTGGACTTTTACTGATTTCAGTTCATCAGCGTTCTGCGCTGTTTTGTGTGGACTTCAATCATTTGGGATTAATTTGGCAACACACACTCTTACACACACACATTTGTCTGTCTGTGTGTCCTTATGGTGGTTGTTTCTTTCTTTCTGCCACTGTTGCAGTAATGAGTCTTTTAGCAGCAGATTTACAAAAGGATAAAAATGCCAACGCCGTAATTTAATGCCTCACAACAACAGAAACTTAAGCCAGTTAACCTTTTAGCATATACAACTAACGAAGTACTAACTAAATCTAGACCTTATCATTAGCTTATATTAAGATCTACCATTTAGAATAGGCGTATCGAGAAACTTCAGCTCCATGGCTGTGTTGGCCATCTGGTACTCCACCAGGACAATGCGATTCGAGCCAACTTTGAGCACCGGAGCGGGCACGTAGAGCGTCACTTGTGGTCCCACGAGCGGCCAGTATCTGCCCAAATTCTCGCCATTGATAAAGACAATGCCTTTGCCCCAACCCGACATATCCAAGTAGGTGTCGGCCACTATATCACCCTTCTCGATGTTCAGCGTTCCATGGTAGATTCCGGGACCAGATCGCAATAGTTGTTGCGTCTTTTTTAGCTGCTGGAAACCAGTGTGTGATGACTCAGTGGATTGGTTTATAAACTGCTCTATGTCGTCGTAGGACTCCAGTGGATACTTAGTCATGTTCCAGTTGCTCAACACCTGTTTGTCCAATCGCACATCCTTAGTAAGTCCCTTAAAGTCATTCAGCTGCCGACCGTAGTTAAGTCGTCCTTGATTCTCCACCAAAATCTGCAGTAATCTTCCTGAGCTGGCACTCAGGGGCAGCTCATAGACGGGTGTCTCACGTGCCAGTATACCCACAAACTCATTATCCACGTAGACATAACCACGATCTGATAGTCCAGGCACATATAGCACACTAGGATCCCTTTTGAAATGTTCCGGCAACCATGTTTCATACAGCACCAATCCGGAGTACTGATCCAGTGCCTCAAAGGTCTTCGGCTTGTTGGAACGCACTACGCCCGTGGCCAACTTCTGTCTGCCCTCGCTAGAAAATATTGTGCAGCAGCTGGACAGGCGTACGGTTCCATAAGCCTGCTTTGGTACCGGGTCCGGCACTGGTATTTCTGGCATAGGCAAGTACCTGCCAATAATGCGACGTAGGGCATGGTACTTGGGTGTGGGATCACCTGCCTCTGTCATGGGTGCATCGTAGTCGTAGCTGGTTATGTCCGCTATGTAGTTGCCAGGTCCGTTCTCATTGGCGCCTGCCGTAAAGCCAAAGTTGGTACCACCGTAGAACATATAGAAATTAACACTGGCTCCGCTGTCCAGCATGTCACTGTGGAATAGGGAAAGAATTAGTTACAAAGAGCGTTCTAAGTTCCTTAAAAAATCCATTTTGGCATGCTATTATGTGTACTACCTATCGGTCTATAACACATGGATCGGAAAACTATATCCTTTAGCTCTTATAGGCTAAATCGGTCGTACAATTGTTGTGTTTATTGAAAAATCGCAACCGATCTTGAATATATTTACATCTATATATCAACATAACCAATCGAATATTTTGTAACTCTGAACTAAACTTAATGTGAGTGAAGCATAGACGGACTTTCACTCCAAATTTGGTGTCTCTTGCTCTTATAGTATCTGAGATACATTGCTTTATCGGTAGTTGATGCTGATCAATAAAGTATTTACTTCTACTGCCTGTAACGAACATTTCCCTTGTGGGGTCTATGCCCTTATTATATTCATTCTAGGTACTGCTTCTAAACATACAACCCTTTTAAGATTCGGAAAGTAACTAAGTTTTTAATACTGGAACTCAAGTTGTGAATTTCTTTACTCACATAAAAGTGTCCGTTATGGAATCCGTGCTCACATTGGCCATGGGCTCTGTCCAGTGGGTCAACCATCCAGGATAGTACTCGGCATTCACTAGTGGTCCTTTGGGCTCAAAACGCCTTAGTTTGGCCCAGATACTTTTTAGATCACGAGTGGCACCAAAGTCCATAGTAGCCAGTACACCCTGTATTTTGCCGCAACGTAGGACAGTGGGCCCATCGTTGGTGAACAGAACTGCATTGTCCTTCACATGACTCTTGGTCTCATCACGCAACCAATTGCGATAGCTCAGATCACAGGCAAAGAAAGAGCCGTACTCGTTCTCCACTTGGACCATGATGATAGGGCCTCCATTGCCATACAGAAAGGGTGCCATGCGAGTCATCAGTTGATTGTACCAGATGCGCACCTCACTTAAATAATCTGGAAATGAGTGTGATTAGTCATAATTTAGTTAATCCAACTAAGGACTTTACTTGTGTCCGCCGTGCGTAGTTGAATTCCAGGGAATTTATTTAGCAACCAATAGGGAAAACCGCCCATGTCACGCTCGGCACAGATATAGGGCCCAGGACGCAGTATGACCAGCAGATCCTCATCCACAGCTAAACGTATGAATCGCTCCAGATCCGCAATGCCATTCCACACATAGACCCCGTCTCGTGGATTGTGCAGCGACCACTCCACGTACCTTTGAACAAGTTGATAACAAGATAAAGAATTTAAAAGACCGTTATTTGAAATCCAACTCACGTGGTCACCACATTGAGACCAGCAGCTCTCATTGTTCTCAGATGACGCGCCCAGGTCTCGGGGTGTGCTCGGAAGTAATGAAAGGAGCCCGATATGAACCGAAACGGTCGTCCATCTTTCAGAAACTGATCGTTTTCATAGTCCACCTCAAAAGTCCGAACTGCGTTTCCGATACCCAGTACCGAAAACAGGGCCACTATTAACACTAAAACGTGGTGACACTTCATAATTCCCTAGTTGCTGAAAATAAATATTTTGAAATACAATGAGATTTGAGAAATAATTTTTTAATAACTTTATTAAAACTTTAAATCACCAGTTCTACTGTGCATTTTTGGGAAATCCTTTTATCTAAAATTAATTTCGGTTAATACATTTGAAACACTCCAATATATCGAACACCCGAATATATTATTTAAACTTAAACATTTCTTTTTTACATTTTTATAAAAAACTGCAAGGTGAACATAACTTTTTAGACACAATTTTAAAATAACTTAAATAAAATTAAAAATTTTTAGTTCTTGAAGTAATGAATTCGAATATTATAATTTTGTTTTTAATTTTAAACAGTATGCAGCACTAAACCCTTTTTGCTTTCATTTTTCAGAACTAATCATTAATTTCATAATCATACATTTCCATATTTTCAAAACACTTTTCGGAAACGTCGCTAGATCAACAATGTTAAAAGAATATTTTTAACAAAAACATTGACACACATTAAAAAAATATATAACATTTTGATTAGACTTTTAAATATTGCAAGACGAAGAACTTTAGTTGAGGTAAATAATTGGAGTCGCAACTGTGTGAACAATTAGTTAATAATTTTTGTGCAAAAGTATTACATTTCATGCTGATAATGCAATTGGTTCTTATCTAAGTTCTATAAGTTTTTGAAAGTAAATGACTTTTTGGATTAAAGACAACAAAATAATTATGTGAGTGTCCTGTTAAAAACTAAAGACGTTTGCTTACTAATAGCAGTCACCAATTTAACAATGAAGTTTTTAAATGCAGAAATTAATAGCTGAGATGATTCAAGACAAATGTTACAAATGAATCAATAATTGGAAACTCGTACATCATCTGCACATACAAAATGGTTTGAAATGCAAATGCAAACAATTTAGTTGGTTTAATACACATGAAAGTAATCTTACTTCCGTATATGCAAATGCAGCTTATCATAATACCATTGTAAGTGTTCTATTAACACACACATTGTGCAGGAATATCCGTGTACTGAGCCGGAAATAAAAGTCGAGCAGTTTCCCAATTCCGAATATGAATACGGAATGTATTCAAAAGCAGCCGCAAATCTCTTAGCTAGATTGAGAAATGGGTTGAGATGAATTTAGATGAGATAAAATGAGTTGACTCAATTCAAGTTCATGGCTCAATTAGTTAGTTGAAAGCGTGCTCGTCATGTGTCAACGATGTCTCTTTCCTGACGGAATCACAAACTCTCTGACAAACAATTGAAATATTAAACACATTTCAGATTGTTTACTTTACTGGGAAAATTGGTTAATTTATGACAGCGTCTTAAGCATAAATGCGGCTTCATTTGGGCATTGGGTGTAGCCCATAAGTACTGACCAAAAATGATTGACATATTTATCAGCATTTAATTTATGCGCACTCATTTATAATTCATTCTGTTTAATTATATAAACTTTTTTGTATAGTTTACTTGCAGCTACTGTTAAAACACAAAATTATAATGAAATCGTTAAAGATTTTAAATGAATTCTTATCGCGAAACAATTATGTACCTGTGTGTTACACCTCACTTAACGCTCTCTCTCTCTCTCTCTATAATCAAATACACTTATATATTTATATTCCTATGCACATAGTTTACTATATCATATATCAGAATCAAGCATGATTTTGTGCGATTCATGCATTGAATTGTTTTGATTTCAACCGAATTCGAACAAGCACAAAGAACATTTATTTAAATTCCACTTTTCTTATCAAAATTCGAATTAAATGTTTACTGAATTCACTTTATATAAGGTGAAAGTGAGCTCAGACTCGTTGAATGCTTTTATTGATAAGTTGCCCCACTAAAAGCTAGAATATTAAAAACAAACAGATTAATTATAAAAGAAAATGAAATTAATAACAGCGTACAATTCACTGACATACTAATTTTAAACTCTTTGTGTTGATTAACTGAATGATTGGCAATTAATCAATTATATAAATAATTTCTATGGTTAACTGAATGATTGAAAATAAATTAATTATATGAATAATTTCTATAGCTCTTTCTTAAATAAGTCATATCCTATAATTGGGGGAGAATCAAATATTGGATGGATATCCAAAAAGAGATTAAAGTTTTTAATTTATTAGTCTTTTCAGTTCCAAATTAAATTATTACTTAAATTTTATTCCGATTGTGTAGAACTAAATCAAGAAGTTTCTGTAAGTCCATTGCCATTTAGTAGAGCTTTAAGATCTGTTTTAATCGATAGCTCAACTTAATCTGTGCATCCCCATCTGTTCTCTACCAGTAACCTATTGAACTCATTTCAGCATCTGGTATTTTGATTAAGCTCGGGTAATCCCGCCACGCGATCTACCATCGAGGCACAAGTACTTATGTACATATATGAGTATAAATGTGTATACTTATATATTATGATCAGAAATGAGCTGAACTGTAACAAAACTAATGGGATTGAATTAAATGATGTGTGAATTCCCGTCCCTGAACTTGGGCGAATGCCAAAGACCTGACCAAAAATTATAGCAATCACTATGTCCATTTATGTATGTGTACTCGTTTCTACATCAGCGCATACATCAATGTACTGAGTATGTAGAAATAAATAGCACAAGAACAAAAAACAATTTCTGGCGTCAAGCAATCGCACAACATGAGACAAGCATTTCAAGCATTTTAAGTATTTGACCCAATTCAATTATTTTGCATGTCTGAACCCGAGTTCCTGAGTTCCCAAGCGTCCCGGGTATCAGACACTCGGACCCCACCCGGAGAGTTCCCCGCTGTCGAGAAAGTTGTTTGCTGTCTTTTGTTTATGCAATTGCTATTGTTCAACTGTGCCAAAGATCAGCTGGAATTCTATGCTAATCGGAGTTCTCTTCAGAATTTCATTAAGATAGAATAGAACCCGATAACACTATTTTTATGCTCACCTTGCACTTAAGATATAATTGCAGTGTCTGCTTACTCTCACAATTTCTACTGCAGGATAGTATTTAGTTATGCATGTATTTATACTGTTATGTTGGAACGTGTAATTTGGCTAGGTCTGGGCACTGATGTGCACACTTCACTCTTATTCACTGCAGCAGCGAACTCGTGTGTTCAGCTTCGGAGCTAAACTCTGACTGAGCGTTCGTCGCAGCTGTGGGGCACGAGCTGCTTGCTACGATCTACGAATTACGATCTACGATCTACGATATACGAGCTACGATTTACAATGAACAATGTACGACCTGCGCTCAGGCTGCACTTATCAACAACTTGTAAATCGTAGCTCGCAGATCGTAACTCCTAGAACGAATCATGCATATCGTAAATAAGTTACGATCTACGGGCTCTGAGCTGTTGATAAGTGCAGTTAGCTGGCAGTGACAGTGACAGGGAACGATTATTAAATCATGTACTCCTGTGAGTAATGTAATATTTGATATCTTCTTATTTGTCTAGTAAGAATTAACGTTTTGAACGTGTTATAATGGTAAAAGTAATAACATAGTTTATTGTCTAAAACCTACACTTTGTAAGTGAATATAGATAACGCTTCTAAATTTCATATAATTTCTACATTTGTTAAAAGTTCTTTCTATGCAAAATTTGAATTTGTTAATCGCTGACTATTTGCAAGCATATTGGATTAATTGTCACAACACTAGTACAAAGTTATATGTAAGTACAGAAGACGCTCGCTAATTAGAACCTTTTTGTAAATCAGAAAAATTCTAATTTCCGTAGGGATTTTTATTGGCATCGATCATGTAGATCAGTTTACTTTCTTAATTACAACTACTAATAAGTTCTCCATGCTGATCGACACCTGGTTGTAATAAAGGAACGATTCAATATCTTAGAGTTCCAATATATTCATAAATGTTAAAAGTTTTTCGCATATTTACCTTGTCCTCAAATATGATTGTTTAAGTAAGCACAACTGAGTCGGCCAAGAAAAGTTGTTGATTTCCAAATAAATTTGATTGCTATGCTAAAAAAAATTTGAAAAATACGAGAAAACAAAATGAGCAGCAGAAACGCTTCATATTCTATGCATTAACTGTTGCTCAAATACAAATTTTATTGACTTTGCATTGTTTTCTTCTTGGGAGTACTCAAAAATGTTCAGCTGCCTTTGGAAATATATAAAATAAATATAAATATGTTAAATGGACGAATGCAGCCGCGGGCGAAATTCAAATGGAAAGTGAAAGGGGGCGTGAGAGGGAGAGGGTTGCTAGAAATAGGCCAATTGGCCAAAAAGTGAATTTTCTATGCTCTGTTGTTTTATTATTAATTTCATACGTTTGCTATTGTTGTTGTTTTGCTTGTGGGTCACCAGCTGGTCTAATGGGCTTTTATTAACCAAACGAGACACACACGTTCTCTCCGCGTGTGTGTGGGTGTTGTCTTGGCCAAAATGTAAATCTCATTCGGCAGCTTCTCACACAGCTTTAATACTACTCACACACGCACACACACACACACCAGCACACCACACACGCACACACCCGTTGGCAGTTTAAAGTGTCCGTTGGGGATGCACAAAGCAAACACAGGGAAACAAAACACACACATACACACACACAGAGTTACAGATGTGCATAGACAATTATTCAGTCCACACACGCAACTCCCCGTTTCACCAGTTAACAGCTAAGCTTTAGGCCACAAACACACACACACACACACACACACACCTACACCTACACATTTAAGGACCGTTAAGGTCCATTGCCATTTCAAAGCCATTGTTCGACTTTGCTGCTGTCACTTTCATGTCACGACGAGACGCCCAAAGAGGCGACAGTGGCTCAAAAACAGGAAACTTCACACTTTCCCTCAGTCTGCTAATTTAGTGCCTCAAACTTTTACACTACACGCTGGGATTTCCTGATGCTTTGGCATTTTCCCTTCTACTACTTCTACTTAAAAAAATTAAGCTAAACTTTTTAGTACTTTTAGCACTTAAGCACTTTAGCTTAAAGCCCAGAAATCACAATACAAACACAGTTCGGTGTTTTGCTTAAATGGTTGACATTTCCCGCAAACTTGTTGATTGCCACAAATTCAACTCAAATTCAATTCAATTCAATTCAAATGCATTTTTTGTGTGCGTTCGAATTCAATTGGCACTTGGCGTCTGCACTTCCTACGCTTCTTCTCCAGCTTCAGCTTCAGTTCCAGTTCCATTCCCGTCTCTGCAGCCACAGCAGCCAGCTTAATCCCAATCAATTGAATTACATGTTTCCAGTTTCCTGTACGCGCATCGTTAGTGCTAGACTACCCTACAAACTAAAGCTCCGAACAGGGTATATGCACAAATAGTAAACAAAGGTTTTTAATGGGTTTAATGCCATTGATTTAAATATATTTAAAATACTGTTACCTGATTTAGAAATTTAAACTTCTATATATATTTTTTTTAATTTTAATTGATTTTAATTAAGAGCTTATTTGTGCTTTATGCATATTTATAGCAGTTATTCATGCAAATTAAAAACAATTTGGCAGCAAATATCGATAAACCCAGAAATAACATACGGTTAGAATTTAATTGTAGCCGGTTTTATATTTTTTAAATAATTCAAATTCAAAATAATTGTATAATTTTAAAGTGTATTAATTTTGTAATGCTTGTGTACTAAATTGGTTAACTAAAAGAGTTTTTTGAATTAAGCTGACATTTTTGGTAGTCTTGTATATTGTTTTCTAAAACTACATTTCTTTAACATTCAAAATAAGTACGCGGAGTCTTTTAGTCGATGCCTAATTGCTTCTGCTCTTCACATTTGATACGACAGAGCCGCTGACACCATTTGCCTAGATAACTGGATGTGTGTTTGCAAACACACACACACTTATACATATACATTTAGATATAGTATCTAGCTATCTTATAGAAAATGCCTCGCAGGCATCGCCAAAGAATTTGCATGGCAATTTGGCTTAACGAGGCAAAGGGTGTTGACAACTTCTGAGTATAATCAATGGCAAGAAGCTGCATTGAAGCCACTCCAACCATCACCATCGGCGTCATTTCTGCTTCAAGGTGGCCACGATGCTTGTTTGTTGTTTGCTGTTTGTGGTGGCAAATATTTGCTTATGTCACTATAAATTTGTCTTAACAGCCGTTGGCTTTTTGTCTCAGTTGCAATTGCAGTTGTTGTTGAACGGATCCTGTGAAGCATCCATTATGAGTGCTTGTTCAACATGCACACAAAAAACAACACAAACAGATAGAAGCACAAACTGAAATTAGTTTAAGTTACCGTCTTGATATATTTAATTTTATTTGAGAAAAGTTAAAGAACACTTGTATAAATGAATATTATTTCCCAAATTTTATTTTGGTGATTTATAACATATAACTATTTAGCAGACTGTTGCGAATTCAGGGCAACTTGTGTAGGCCTCTATTACCTAAACCATTTGATAAAATGCGCCATCTATTGCCTATCCATTAGTTTAGTAACTAACCAGATAATAAAAAATCTCCTTTATTTTTATCCACTCTATAGTTTTGAAATCATACAGCGCCATCTCTTGGCCAACAATTAGCAACTACAGCCTAAAAGCGCGCTACATAAATCTTCAGCCATGCAAAGTCAGCAACAGTTTTTGTTGCTGTTATTGCTAACAGTGGCAGCCACTGTTAGCAGCGACGTCGACGTCGATGCAGTGGACACAGAGCGCAGCACCGTTAGCACATCGACACCGGGAGCGCAACAGCTGTCGAGGAATATAGTGAAACGTGCCCCATCCTCTGGTTTTATAGGCATGCGAGGTAAGAAGGAGCAGGAAGCGTCTTCAGATGGAAATTGGTTGGGTCCCGATCCATTAGACTACAGCGAAAATGATGTTGATAACGAATACAGTGAGAACGGGCGACGACTGAAGAAAGCCCCACTGGCTTTCGTTGGTGTGCGTGGCAAGAAGTATTCGGGCGTCAACACCCATCTGCAGGATTTACTGCAGCACCTGGAGGAGGAGAGTCTGCGAGAGAATTTCCTGAAGGATTTCCTGGATCAACTGGCCAACAATGGTGACGATGTGATCAAACGAGCGCCGACCGGTTTCACTGGCATGCGAGGCAAGCGACCGACCATGGGTGACAACGAAGCTGCCGACGATGAGGACGATGCCCTGGAACTGCTAGAGAAACGAGCTCCCGTCAATTCTTTCGTAGGAGTGCGAGGCAAAAAGGATGTGTCCCATCAGCATTACAAGCGTGCAGCGCTCTCGGAGGTAGGCAAAAGAGACTGAGTACGTGACAGGTGATTGGATGAATGAATGGACATATGAATGAATGGAGTAAATGAATAAATTAACTAACTGTTTCATCTGTCATGCACTCATTTCACATAACTCAACTAATTGTAACGTCTGAAAACATTTTTGTGTAACTAACCGTGGCCAGTTGTGGCGCAAACTCTTTAAAAAGGCATATGATGTGCGTGGCAAGAAGCAGCGATACGCGGACTTCAATAACAAATTTGTGGCTGTGCGTGGCAAGAAGAGTGATCTGGGCGATGACATCGATCTGGAACCGAATGTGCTCCAACCCTGGGTCTATCTCATCGGCGAGAAGCGTGCGCCAAACGGTTTCGTTGGCATGCGGGGCAAGCGCCCAGGTGAGTCGCATGTTAGACCCTGTTCACACATATAGTAAACAGTATTCCTTTTCAGCGTTCTCAGAGTAAACAACCAATTGGAAAAAGTATGGCGAGCGTTTTCCTCATTTACATTTGACGTATGACAGTCGGAAGTTCCTTTAAAACAAACTAGGCAAATACTTGTATAATTTTTAAATAATCACTGGGCTGGAGATTATTTAAAACTAAATACACACACAAAAACACACTTATATACACACATACATGTACACCGTTTTTGCTGTTTAGTGTAAAGTTTGATATACTAAATAAATCAAAATAAATTCGTTTCCGGGGCTAAGCTTCGAATGAAACTAAATTTAAATAATTTGCATATCTATTTGTAAACAAATTAATCAAAATTATCTCTTAATTAGTACATACTATGTACCTTATATAGATTTTTCACATACATCCACAACTAAAATAAATTGTATGTAAATTAAAGAAAATGTTAATTTATTTGCAATTCATTTATTACAATGATATATCTAAACAAAGCTATATACAAGTCGGAACGAAACGTAACAAATATATAATAATATACATATATACACATCTATCTAGCACAAATGTCTAATTAATTATTGTAAATATTGTATGGTAAAGAAAGAATAAAAAATTTAACAAAAAAATAGTGAACATATTTTTATTTTTTATTTAGTTTAAAGATTTGTTTTATTGAAATAGGATATTGTTGACATATGCCACATAAATATTATGGTAAGTAAAGATTTTAAACTAAGTTCCGATCAGGAAAAAGGTACGAGTTAAGCTAAACTTAAATTTAAAACTTAAAATGCATACAAAATAATAAATATTTATGTTAAACAAATTGAACGTGGCCGAGTTAAGGTTTTGTTTAGAACGTGAAATAAAATTTACAAATACTGAAAGATTACTATAAATTTTATTTTGAACATAGAAACCAGCCCAAAGGAAATATTTTTATTAAGAAACGGGCTTTAAGGTATATTGAGGTAATAACAGAATATGGGTAGGATTGATTTGCAGGTAGACGACTTCGAATTCTAAGAATTGAACATCGCCTTAATTGTGTGTAGTACAGTGTGCGCACTTATCACTGTCTCGCACTTTCACAATTCGTACACGAATTTTGCATTTAGCGCTATCGCTCTCTCAAAACCAAAAGTTCTTGTGAGCGAGCTGATGACAGCAAAAGCTCAAGCCGGCTGTTACGCGCGGTCTCTCTCGCTCTCTCTCTCTCTTAAGCTTCGCTTGGCAGCGGCAGCGATCGCAAATTATAAATAGTGGGAGCACGTTCTAAGGCAGTTAGTTTTCAACAGTCGCTCAACTCGTCAACATCGTCGGCTAAACGCGACAACAACACAAACCAAACACTAAATTGTTAGTACTCGTGAGTGTGTGCCTGTGCCTGTGTGTGTGTGTGTGAGAGTGAGTGAGTGTTTCTATTCGTGGGTGAAGAGGACTCAAAGACAGTCACTTATAGTTGTACACGAACAATTCACATTTGAGTACAGAAGGGAAAAATGCGACTTGCTTGGATGAAATTAATGTTATGTGTGTCAATTTTGCAAGACAAATGAATGATTGCCATTAATTATATAAAAAAAACTATGGACGTTGCAATTAACGCATGAAGACAGTGGAAAAATTTCTTCGTTAATTTCCAACCCACTGTCCACATTCACCTACATAAAAGAGAGATATGTATCTCGTTCAGTCCAACATGAGTGCACTTTGGTGTGGAAAACCAGTATTTTCAGTTTCAAGTCTCGCTTCAGTCCTCGACCTCATCTACAGCTGTTCCATTCGAAATCGGAATCAGTGAAATTTTCTCGTGTTTCTTAATTTCTTTGACTTTCTGTTTACATTTTTATTATACCCCAATTTATTTTGTATTTATTGTTTATAGCTTTAAAGCGGGTATTTGAAATAATTTGAAAAATGTCAAGACTCTGGGCGCTTCTGCTCTTGGTCGGCATCGCTCAGGCGGTACCATTCTACACCGAGTAAGTATTGAAAACAAGTCAAAATATTTATTTATGTTTTTGTGGTTTTTTGTGTACGTATTCTAGCTCATGCATAATCCATACTGTGTTTTGTAGTTTTCTAGTTTGTTTTCTGGGTGGTTTAACATAACAATCGTAAAACATGATCGTGCATTAGGAATTCATTTGTAGTTTCACTTAACTCAACACAACTAATAACTCCGAGTCCATTTGTAATACCAGTTAATAGCATCCCAAAAACATCAATATGTAATTAAATTTTTTTGCCAGCGGAATCAGACTCAATATTTGCTGACTCCGAATCGGCATCACTCTCAGACAGGTGAAATTCTTACCCAGTTAAAATTCCTAGCATTTCTCAGCCTATTCCCAGACAAATACCGATCCCAACAAATATGTGTTTAACGGCCAATTCTTTGCCAATTCTGTGCAAATATTAGCCTGACAAGTTTAACATTTGTTTATTGTCATGTGCCCATTGACATGTCATAAAAACAAGCTAAATGCAAGTTCAGTTGTTTACGATTATTTGTACAAGCACTTTAAGTGCCTGTTTGGAGAAATTTTCCCATTTACAACGTTGACTTTAGCACAAAAAAAAAAAACATATATAAATAATAATAGCAACACTAAACGATATTGCAAATAAAATAAACAAAAAGTCGGTCGAAATGGGTCTAAGGCAAAAGACAACAAAGCTAAACAAAATGACAACAAAACCTGCCAAAAACGCGGAAAGAAAGTCAATTTTGCGATGACCTCAATTTGAAAAACAAAACTTAAACCCGAGTCCCATTCAAAATCCACTAAAAAAGAAGCTATACAAAGGGTGTTGGACAACACACATACCCTGGAGATAAAAACTTTAATGTCAAGTTCGAGTCAGGCTACAATTTAAACTAAGAATCAAATCGAGAGATAACAAATGGAATTTTCTAAGTGCTCATCTCAAACTAAATGCAAATTTGGCACAAAAGTGATTGTGCAATTAAATTCGAGTAAATTAAAGAACGAGACGATAAACACGGAGCATCTCGATCGCAAAATTTGGCACACAAAAACGCCGCAAAGATCGTTTAACCCTGTAGTTCAAGATTCTGTTTAGGTTTTTGTATCTTTTGCGAAAGGCATTGCACAAATCACTACCGATGAGAACAATGCCCAGTTTAACTGGGTCATCGACTTAAGGGCATCCGCAAGAGTTGGAATTGCAGATAATGTTTTGCTGGAATCCGACAGATGATTGTTGTATCTTGCGGATCGTTTACTTACATACATTACATTACTGAGCTCAGCTCAGCTCAGCTGAGCCTTTCACACTTGGCTGACGCTGCTGCTGCTAACGTGGCTAAAAAGAAAACATCAACCAAACTGACACAAATTGTGTAGACTCTATAACTACACAATTACACTGAACAAAAGTTGTACTTAAATGTCAAACTTCAATTTTGTTATTTATCTACTTAAGAAGAATGCAAGAAATAGCGAATTTAACTTTTTAAAATTTAAAGATATCGCTTGCGATTGAAATTTCCTCTGAGTCACGATTTTTCTCAGTGGAGTTGTGCGCTTGTTTTGACACAATTTTAGTTAGTTGTCGAAAAGTTAATTAACTTTTGACACCTCATTTAGAGCCAGCAAATAATCAAAATCTGATTCAATTTTAGACTGTTCCTGCTCCCTTTATTTCTAGCCGCTACGCTCCATGGTAGAGATTTAATCAAATTGCAGCCCAATTGAGTTTGGAGCGATCATTGAGAGCATTCGATGATTGTGACCAATTGCATTCGATTTGGTAGTCGAAGTGACTGTTTTTTCGCTTTTTATCTATGCACGGAAGATTCTAGAAGTTTATTACGATATTGTATCGAAACAGTCTTTCAAAGCATCTTGAATTTCTAAATTTTAAATATGACTTTTCGGTAACTCAAGTGTTAAGTTCATATTAGCCTTTTTTTATATAATAAAAACTATTATAATTATATGAATTATATGTATAATTTGTCGGGAAGTTTCACTATTTTCATACCATGCATAACAACAAGTTCAAGCTAGTTTTCTAGCCACTTAAATCGTTTTCGGCATCTCGACTTCATCAAGATGATTACCAGAAGTCGGTACCCAGTCAAGCCCTTGCTCAAGACGCAAAACGTGAATCATTTGAATACACTGAAACATAAAGGTGTCATAAAAAGCAGAAAGAAAAAACAATAACAAAAAACATTAACAAAAGTCTGTAGTCTCGGATCGACGCTAACCGACCGTGTATACTATAAAAATTTGTTATGTTTGCCATTTCCAGCATATTATTTAAAGTATATATACAAACATATATAAATCTTCTTCTTTTTTTAATGTCTTTTGGCTTTAATTAACTTCCGTGCTGGGCATGTATAATGAGCACGATGAGCAACACAAAAAGATGTCCCAAATATGTGTTACAAACAAATTTATTTATATACTAAATAAGTCATACTATATTTTTAGGTGGGTGCAAAACAAGTGTGTTAATATATAGGAAAAGTTAACTAACAAATTATAGAAAGCGGACTTGTATTTGTTTGCATGAAGCGTTCAACTGACTCACAATAAAC
Organism: Drosophila acutilabella; assembly: GCA_035046005.1. NCBI lineage: Eukaryota > Metazoa > Arthropoda > Insecta > Diptera > Drosophilidae > Drosophila > Drosophila acutilabella. The sequence goes on along the minus strand of JAWNOK010000031.1, from coordinate 711,827 downwards.
GGAAAAAATACTGAGATACTCGTATATATAATTAGTTTATTTGTTAGATCGGAGAGAAGCAAAAGACATAAATCCCATTTGATTAATGACACTCGAGTGCATCGCATATTGTGTTATTTATTTTTATTTGTTTTTGGGAATTTTTGCAATGCTCTGAAAACGAAATAAAATTGGTTTTTCAGCCGATTTGTGGTACAAGTTTTAGCTTCACAGTTAATGGAGCCAGACAATTGATATGCAGCTCACAGAAATGCTGCGCAAAAAATCAGCTAAACAATGGGCACGATCGGAGTGTACACTATACTATACAAATAAATATATATATATATATATCTGTATATAGGAATATGTACAGAGAGAAGCTTCTGTTTAGTTTTTATGTGCGACACAATGGCAGGCATATGAATTATGGTGTAGATCCGCTTTAGGGTTAATTTCTGGTTTGGTATTTGCATGAAGCGACACACAACAGAAACACACACCTACACACACACTTAGACAAGGACATACACTAACCTACACACCTCCACTTCCTCCACCCACACCTGCTGTTCGTCCCTTTAGCTTCATGCAACATTTAACACGCCCATTGCCGCTGCATCGCACGCTCTTTGGACCCAATCCATTTGCACCACGCATCCCATTTGAGCCACTGCGTGCTCAGCCGTCAGAGCGTGTTGCCAGCGTTTGGGCTGCACCGCCGCCAGCACCGCTGTCGGCTCTCCAGCCACGCCCCCAAGCATCACCAGCTAATGCTCCACTGTTGCCCCCCTACAGCAGCAGCTACGGCAACGATGGCAGCATAACCGACACCGAATTTGTGCCCCTGGAGCACCAGCAGCAACAGCAGCAGCGGAACCGTGGACCTCAAGGACGTCAAGATGTTGTGGCCACGGCAGTGTCTAGCCAAGCTCAGATTCCGCCTCAAAAACCCTTCAGTAAGTACATAGAAAAAAGAATTTAAATTTAATTCAGTTTAAATTGATAACAAGTAAATGAAATAAAGTAAATAAGGTAAAGAACAGGGTAGGTTAAGCAGTGCATAGGCCACTTGGTGGCCCATAGGACTTTACTCGCAGAGGAATTCGTTACTTGAAAAGGCCTGCAATCCCCTGGTACTATTTAAAAGGCTTCCTTGAGTGGCGCTCCCTTAGTATCGTATGGGCTAGGGCGGTACAGGGTCATTGGTGGTGTTCTAGTTTTTCGTCGGTATCTGGCTCGTTGCTGAGTGCATAAAAATTTTGAATACACCAATAAAAATTGTAGAAAACATAATAGAATTCAAAATTAAATATTAGCTCTTAGATAAAACAATATAACAACTTCTGCACCTTAAAAAGTATCTCAAACCATATGTATCTCAATCTTTTACAGATGTGGATACCATTACCTCTGACATAAACTCTCCAAATCCAGCCGTGTTCTTCCAACAATCGTTCCCATTCTTTGGCAATGAATTCTTCAACTCCTTTGGCGGTTTTGGCATTGGAAATCCTCAGGAACCTTGGTGGAAAGGGTGAGTCTTTAAAGAATTTAAATTTTAAAAGGGTGCACAAAGGCGTCATAAAATTATAAAGTTTGTTAATTATCAAAAATAAAAGTTTTGTTCATAGAAGAATCAAATAACTTACTTATGTATTACTAAGTTAATTTTAAATAGTTTTTTAAGCTTAGACAATTACGCCACTTCAAATTAAAGCATTCAATTTGATCAGCTTTTAAATATTAGCAATTAAAAAAACTTATTTCAAGACTAATTGTCTGAATAATTATTAAAATCAATTGCAGAATTTTACTGACATTAAAACTGGTTTTAAGTTAACTTGTTGTTGAAAAATAACGAAACCTTTGTGCAAAAAAACAAGTACAAAACAAATTACGAGAATGCTTAAAATGAGATTTAGTAAGAGAACAATTAATCAATTTTAATATGCCAAGAAAGCGATTAAATTTATTTTATTTTTCCCCTTTTTTTGTAGGGGTCTTTAATAAAAAGCCGAAAAGTAAATAATGTAAAATACCAAGAAATTTTTATGACAAGTTGATTTTTTTCTAGTTCGTTCGCTTTTTTTCGGTTCGAGTCGGTTTCGGTTCGCATCGGTTCTTTTCTAATCTCCGCACTCGAATGATTTCGATGTTCTTGGCATTTGGTAATCAACCGAACACAATGTCAAGTTCATTCAAACTATTAAAAATTAAATACACAATTTTTGATTCGTTACAACTCACGACTTATCGCCAAGAAGCTGAAAAAATTATTATTTACTGAGCTTAGTAATAATATTTTTAAATGATATACAAAGCTTAAACAATAAGAGATAATTGAATATATTGATGTCTGAGCTCAAATGGCAAATTACTTGGCCGTTTTTAGTTGGCCACTTAGCAGCTGAGACAGCTGAATTGCAAACTGGCTTTTTACTATATGCAAGTCAACCTATATATATGTATATATCTGTAGTACATATATGTATATCTGTGGATATAATGCAATTTGTGTGAATATAGACTAGTTTGCACTTTTCTAAATTGTTATTAAAGCAAAATTGTGAAATCAACGGAGTGAAAATCAGACGCAGCAATTGAAAAATTAGCGCTAAATACAAATAAACAGCGAGAGTATAAAACCTACTGATATGCTACTCATAGGCATATTTGCTTATACTATATACATCATATACCATATGTATATAGAGAGCCAGAGAGAGATCGGGGCCTTTACAAGCCCATGTCGAGAAATTTCGAAAACTATGTTCACACAATGAAGCGCTTTGTGTATCGCAAATTGAATTGAAGGCAGGCAAAGCTGTTAAGCCGTTAATTCCACAGAGCATATACGATATCACACATATGTACATATATATGTAAAGTGATATATGTATCTGTCCTGCATGCAAATTCATAGCGTAAACATTAATCAACGCTCCCAGATACGATACGATTAAGTTCCCCTAATTCAGTGCGTGACTTTTGATGACTAACATTTTTCGAATAGTTTTGATTTATGGCATCTATAGCTGCCTATATAGCAAATACATATACTATATACGATTTGTAGTTTCGAGTGCATTGACTTTTAATTTGCAAGTCGGCGAATTCGACAAAGGCATTAGCAAGTAATAATTGTTAATAACGAGTCCATATTTAGCACTGATCTAATCAATTTGAGGGATCGTCGTGCTAAAAAAAACGAATTCTTATACATAGTAAATTTATTAATTAATTAAACATTTAAAAATGTTAAAAAGAAATATAAAATAAAGCGAATTGCATTTTAAATAAAATGAATTTTAGTCATAAAATCTTAAGGAAATGTTTAAACTGTAATGGACAAGTTTTGGATGGTTTCAAAAAAATGTATAAAAATTAAAAAATAGGCTAAGTAAATTTTAAATAAATAAAAGTGTAATAAAATAAATTAAAAATTTATCATGTTAAAAATTTGATAATAGTAATTTAATATATCAAAAAAAATATATATAATAAAAATTTACTCGGACAAATGATTTGAAAATTAAACAGCACTATTTTAGATGTGCAATATATTAATTTAAAAGATACTAAAACATACTGTACTTTGTATAAACAAAAAGCAAAGAAGAAACATTAAATTTGGTATATAAACAGCTTGTCGATTTTCACCTAAAAATTTTATCATTTAGCTAAAAGATATTTAAGATAAACCTTATTCGCTCTTCGAAACTGCAGCAAGTATTCAAATGTGGGTGAAAGTGAGCCACGAATCCAATCATAAATTTGTTTGTAAACATTACAAAATTCTAGGAAATGAAAGAAACTTTCTATGCAAACTCTTTTGACACCGTCATAAGTATTATCTTTCTTCTGCCGAGTTTTAGTTAAGCGAATATATTTAAATAAATTTATGTGTAAATAAAATAAAAGTTGACACAATATTTAAATCGATATTTGTTTGTCTTTTCCCTGACCAACTTGCAGACCGAATGTGTGCACCGAAAAGGAGGAGAGCGAAGGCGCAATCACGGAAACCGATGGTGATGAAAGTGTGGACACCTTTGGTGAGGAACGTGACGGGTCTGGCAGCGTGATCCGTTCACCTTTGTTTGGCCAATTCCACTTCAGTGTGAACTCCTGTGCCGAGAAGTCCAACAAGCACGTCTGCACCAAGATGTAAGTGGAGCAATTCCCAAATGAATGCGAAATTCGAATTATTTTTTACCGCTAACATTGCGTATACTTAATGTATTATTCATTACTGGTTGTTTCGCGTAGTGTTAATCAAAATGGCAAGAAGAAGACATTGACGATGACACGACAATGCTGCCATGGATATGGACGACCACGCAACGCAGACTTTGCCACGCCCTGCGAGAAGATCGAGATCAAAGATATCGAAGCAACCGCTGCTGATATGGGAGCCAAGCAGTTCATCGAGAGCGCCAAGAGCTCCGGCGAATTGGGCGACATGTTGGCCAGCAACAGTGGCAAGAAGGTAACGCTCTTTGTGCCCAACGATGCCGCCTTCCAGGAGTACCGCGGTCAGCACCAGCAGGAGAACGTAAGTGGCCATCAATGGACTTCAATCAAAGAATATACTAACAATTTGTTTGGCTAACAGAATGTGGAAGACTCAAAGGCAGAAGGCACAAAGAAGACTTCCTCCATCTACAAACTGCACTCGGTCTTGGGCGACATTCAGCTAGAGGATGTGCCTAACGAGAAACTGCTTCAGAGCGAACTACCCGGCCAGAAGATTCGCATCAACAGCTATCAGCTGCCACCGGCTTTGAGCCCCGAACCTTATCGCTATGCCGCCAACTGTGTACCCATTGAGAAATACGACAAGCTCTCGGAACAGGCCTTGGTGCACACCCTAAACGGTGTACTCAAACCACTGACCAAATCAGTCATGGATATCATCAGGGATCGCGCCGACATGTCCATTATGCGTGCCGTACTCGAGAAGACCAACATCAGCGCCATGCTAGAGGCCGACAAACCCGTTACCATCTTTGTGCCCACTGATGCGGCCTTCGAGAAACTGGAACCTCACCTGAGGCGCACTCTGAAGGAGGGGCGTGGCTGCGCTTCCAGTAAGTACCTTCCTAATTTCCTCCAATTCCAACTAATTATTTAACCCTCTTTATAGATATCTTGAAGAACCACATTTTGGATCTGACCTTCTGCTCGCTGGCTACGATTCCTGGTGCCAAGACCACCGCATACAATCTGCTCGGTGAACAGCTGATGTTTAACCGCACAGAGGGAGCCTCTAAATCACCGGAAGAGACTGCAATCCACATCAATAAGGTTGCCAAGATACTGGAGTCCGATATAATGGGCACCAATGGAGTGCTCCATGTGATTGACACCATCCTGCCAACACAGTCTGCGTTGCCAATGACCTCGCTGATGTCGCAGAAGAATCTAACGATCTTCAAGCAGCTCCTGGAAGCCTCCGGTTTTGATGATCAATTCGATGATTTGGACAATGTGACCATCTTTGCACCCACGGATAAGGCACTGCAGAGCTCAGAATGGGCACGTGCGTTGGCCGAAAAGCCGGAAACACTGAAGGGCAACACGGATTTGCTCAAGTTCCTGAACTACCATGTGATTAAGCCCATGATCAAGACCTGTGATCTCTCCGAGAGCTCCCTGCCCACGGTGGAGGGCACAAGTGTACGTCTAAATCTGTACTCCACCCACCCGCTCTTCTCGGACGTTATGAACCGTGCTACCGTTAACTGTGCCCGCCTGGTGCACTTTGATGACGAGAGTTGCGGTTCTGTGCTGCATCAGCTGGACCGCCCACTGGCACCGCCCCAAAAGGTACAGTTAAAGCAGTACTCTGATTATAGATACAGTTACTAATCAATTACTGATCTTTTAGAACTTGCTGCAAGCCCTGGAGGCTAATCCCAACTACAGCAAATTCCTGGATCTGGTTCGCAAGGCCAACTTGACCCACCTGCTTACTAATGACTCCGATAGCTTCACGCTGCTAGTGCCCAAGAACGATGTATTCGAGGAGCTCAGCGAGAGCGGCGAGTCCAGGACCACCCCACAGAACCAAGCCGAGATTGAGGCTAAGGTGAAGCTGCACATTGTGAACGATGTGGTCTGCTGTGCTGGCATTATACCCACCAATTGGCCATTTGTGCGCTCCATTGAGTCCATTTCGGGTCAACATCTTCGCATTACTCGTGATCGTCGTCCCAAGATCGAGAACGCTGGTGTCACCAAATGCGATGTGATTGCTACTAATGGCATTCTGCATGAGATTAATGACGTCATCGTGCCCAGGCCAGCTCAGCGTCATCGTCGACCCCAGCTGCATCCCAACTACGAGCCCCAAGATGATTTCGATATTTTCTTCTAAACCTGCGATATTTATTTCAACTACAAAAAAATTATGCATCTCTTTCTTTGTCTATAAACGAGTACTATATACATAACATATATTTATACTATTTTTATAATGATTTGTCAATTGAATTCGCATTGAAAGCTCACACAAGCATAGATAAAACTGCAGTTGGGAATCGATCTGATAAATAAAATACACATAGAAATATACAAACACAAAATATTTGCCTTTTCTCTCTTTAAATTTATAGCTAGTTCTAGCTTAATTTTACAGGACAGGTCTGTTAAATTTTACTGGCATGTTAAAAAAGAATATAAATTATCAAGTATATCAAATATATATTTTTATTTAATATCTTTAATTAAACTATTTTTAAAAACATTAAAGTTTCTAAATATTTGACTATAGTTTGCAGTTGGAATTAATTGAACACTAAATTTTTCATTATTTCAAGTTCTAAAATTAGTTTTTAAATTAAAATTTTCATTTTGATTTGATTAAATATGCCTTAAACTAGAAACTACCAATTGATAGCGTTTTTTAGCTATGTAATTTTTGTTCAATAAATTAGCTACTTTTTCCTATCAGATTCAGGCAACACTGAGTAAGAGTATGTACTACTCATAAACTGCGAGAGCTAAACTTATCTCTCTCTTAGAACTTATCTCGCTCTCAGAACTTATCTCGCTCTTAAAGCTTATCTTGCACTCACAGCTGTTGTGATGCCGCCATTACTAATTAAGAAAGCAGCTCACGTTCTCTGATCCAAAGCTTTTATACATAGGCATTTGTGTGTGTGTATGTGTGAAATGCAAGTATAAATTCCTCGCACTTTCCAGTTGTGGGTGCAGTTTAACTAAAGCAACAGCAATGACAGGAACACTTCCAGCGACCTTCGTTAAGGGCTTTCACAATGAGGAGCTCGTACGTCAAATGGAATACCGCAAATTGGGCGGCACCGGTCTGAGAGTGTCCACCCTTGCGCTAGGTGGAGCCACACTAAGCAAGCTCTTCGACAAAAAGTTTGACCTGGAAGAGGGCATTAAAACTGTGCACGAGTCAATCAAATCGGGCATTAACTATATCGACACAGCGCCCTTCTACGGCCAGGGAGAATCGGAGCGGCTGCTGGGACTGGCGCTGAAGGATGTGCCCCGAGAGGCGTACTATATAGCCACCAAGGTGGCACGCTACGAACTGGATCCCGATCGCATGTTTGACTACTCGGCAGCCAAGACGCGTGAGAGCGTTAAGAAGAGTCTGGGTCTGCTGGGGCTAGACTACGTGGATGTTCTACAGGTGCATGATGTGGACGCTGCACCCAGTCTGGACATGGTGCTCGACGAGACGATACCAGTGCTGGAGAAGTATGTGAAAGCGGGTAAGGCCCGATTCATTGGCATCACTGGCTATGATGTGGACGTACTCAAGGAGTGCGCCGAACGTGCCAAGGGTCGTGTCCAGATCGTGCTCTCCTATGCTCGCTACACACTGCTGGACAATACATTGTTACGACACATGAAAGCCTTCAAGGAGTTGCAGGTGGGCGTAATCTGTGCTGCCGCCCATGCCTTGGGTCTGCTCTCCAATGGAGGACCCCAAGCCTGGCATCCTGGTAACGAGGAGCTGCAATCGGTGGGACGCCATGCAGCTGAAATTTGCAAGCAAAGGGGCGTGGAACTGGGCAAATTGGCCATGTATTATACCATGCAGCTGGAGGAGGCCTCGACCTTCTTGATTGGCATACCCAACAGACACCTGCTCAAACTCAATCTGGAGGTGGTGCTCAATGGCCTGACTTCCTCGGAGCAGGAAGTGCTGCAATACCTGCGCGAAAAGTGAGTTGGAAAACCCGTTATGGGGGCATTTGGTTTTGGTGTTAGGCCAACCGAACTTGGCCTACGACAACCGGTTTACACTTAAACTAAACTAAAACTAAACTGCAATCTTTCTTTCATTTTCTATCTATTGCAGTGTTTTCAAGAAATCCTACAGCTGGGGATCCACACTGTCCACTGTCAGGGACTTCAAGTAACCAGTAACCCAAAGCCGATTTGAATTCGAAATCAAAAACCGTTGCCAAACATTTCATTTTTTTTTTAAATATACTTCCGATTAAATAAACATTGAATTCTAAATTTGTTGTTTATATATGTTTGTAATACATAATTTTGTGTTTATTAGATTAGGTTTCTGAAGGGCATAACGCCAATAGCCATATCAGCTCAAGTTCAAGATTAATTGGCGTTACCTGGAGACTTCTCTGGCTAGACATGTATTTCTAAAAATAACTTTACAAATACTTATAAAATACGGTTAATTTATATACAATAAATGAATAAAGCCCAACATACAACGTAAATATGTATATATAAATAAGTTGCATCTATGATCACGACTGTTTAATACCCTGTAGTCAATGCTCTAGAAAAAAATACTATACTAAAATGTGTGTATGATTTTCACGTACATATTAAAGAAATATTTATTTAAAAAAAACATTAATGTATTGCTCCAGTTAATATATTTTAATTTGTGTGCTTTAAAAATGTTAACAAAAAATTGCCTTCTTCAACTAAGTATTCTATAATGACTAAAAAGCTATGAGGAAAAAGTTTAAATCGGATATTTAGGATTGATCTTACTTCGTTTGTTCGCTTTGTCTGGCTTGTGATCTTTAAAACGCTTAATAAAAAGCTCTACGATACTTAAAAGCATACGTTTACTGGTTCTACAATTCGGCAAAGCATAATTTTAATATAATGTATTACCAACTCAAGTGGTACAACATATATATTTATACCTATTTATTTCAATTCTATAATACATATAATACAAATCTCTCAGTGTAAGCAAATGTCTAGTTGTAGTTAAAGCTTTTAGGCCTGGAAACTCTGTAGCTCTGGAACTCTGGAAGCTCTGTACACAAACAAATAAAATGCCGTAAATCTCTTTGCATATAAACAACAAAGCAACAACAACTGAAGGGAGAAAGAGAGAGCAGTCAGCTGATTTCGTTTGCAATCTTTAATCAAGAGTGCCTCTGGTTGACAATAGCAACACAATCGCAATCTCACACGCATACAACTGCACACGTACACGTACGCGGGTAAGAAGAGCGAGAATAACAAAACAAAATGCAGAATTATCAGTCTTCCCTGCGAACTCGACGTATCGTGATCGAATTTCAACAGAGTACGCAACAAATAAATACAAAATCTAAAAATAAACATGTCTGGAATATTACCAGCCACTTATGTTAAAGGTTTTCACGATGAGGAACGAGTGAAGCGGATGGAGTACCGCAAGTTTGGCAAAACGGGTCTAGAAGTCTCCAAAATTTCTTTTGGCGGCGGTGCGCTCTGTGCTAACTATGGGTAAGATTCGAAAGAGAGCAAATAATGTGAACGAGAGCGTAAACAAAAGAGAATTTTAATTATCTGCAGCTTCGAGCTAGATGAGGCCATTAAAACATTGCACGAAGCTTTGAAAGCTGGCATTAATTACATTGATACGGCGCCCTGGTATGGACAAGGTCGTTCCGAGGAGGTGTTGGGCCAGGCCCTCAAAGATGTGCCCCGAGAGGCGTACTACATAGCGACCAAGGTGGCTCGCTACGAACTCGACTACGAGAACATGTTCGATTTCAGTGCCAAAAAGACTCGGGAGAGCGTCGAGAAGAGTCTGCAGCTGCTGGGACTGGACTATGTGGATGTTATACAAATCCACGATGTTGAATTTGCGCCCAATTTGGATATCGTGATCAACGAAACGCTGCCCGTGTTGGAGCAGTTTGTCAAGGAGGGCAAGGCTAAGTACATTGGCTTATCCGCCTATCCCCTATCGGTGCTGAAGGAATGCATCTCGCGCGCTCCAGGACGATTCGATGTGAGTTATATAATTTTAATGTCCTCATACTATTGTTTAATTTCTTTAAATACATTCAGAAGTGCTAAAAACTGTCTACATTTTTAAATTTACGGAATAATTTATACTAAATTTTCAAAGAACTTAAATTAGGATCAAAGTAACGAATTAATACTTAAAGTTTTTGTTTTATTTATTAATTGTAACATTTATTCAAATCTGTATAGACATATATATTTTGATTTAATTCTTTAATTTTTCAGACCGTACTCACATATTGCCGCTACACACTCACCGACAACACTTTAGTGGATTATCTGGACTTCTTCAGGTCCCTAAATATGGGAGTTATTTGTGCCGCTGCCCATGCCATGGGACTACTGACCAATGCAGGTCCCCAGCCCTGGCATCCGGCCAGTGATGACCAAAAGTCTTTGGCACGGAAAGCAGCCGATGTGTGCAAGGAGCGTGACATGGAACTGGGAAAGTTGGCCATGTACCACACCATTCAATTGGACAAAGTGTCTACCTTTTTGGTTGGTAATCAGACGCGACAATTGCTGGCTACGAATTTGGCTGCATTTTACGATGGCCTCAATGCCAAGGAGCAGGAAGTGATGCAGCATCTCAGAGAAAAGTGAGTGGCGGTCAAAAACAAGTGGCAAGTTGCAAGTTGCAAGCAGCGAGTGGCACTCGGAAGTTGACCGAAATTGTGCAACTCGGATACAATGATACTACGATTGCATCACATCCGACTCCATTTGCAGACAGAGAGTCGGATAAGTCCATAAATATACATACATTTATATGTATATGTGCACACTCATTGTCAATCTTGGCCATCGGTGCAGTAGGCAGCCATTCTCTCTTCCTCTCTTTATTTCTTTTCTGTCTACCTAGCTCACTCTCCTCTTCTCTCTATCAATCCCCCTCTCACTGTCTGCCGCTAATTCGACGCTTACATGCCGAAGTTGAACTTGTTTTAGCCTTCGTGTCTCAAACGAATTATGATTATAATTTGTGTATTATTTTTTTATTATTTCTTTTATTATTAATTGTAAAATTTTACATTTTCTTTTTGTTGGCCAATTTCAACAATCTAATTGCGTTTTTGCATCTCCATTTCAGCATCTTAACGAAGCCTTTCCACTGGGAGGGCATCGAACTGGAAAGATACTGGAATGCGCTTAAGAGCAAATAGCTGATGACTGGAACTGTGACTGTCGCAAAGAACTTAAAAATTCTGAGTTTTTTATTTAAATTTTATGTGCAAATAAAAACAAAATGTTCTGCGATTTTTATTAAAACACTAATCAGCGATTGATAATAAATCAAAGCAAAGATAGCAAATCACTTGAGAATTTTTAAAGCACAGTTACAGATAAGATAGTAAAATTATGTATATTACAAATTTTGCACATATATGATGTAACCGAATCACAGTTATCATAAACTAAACAAATGGCTGTACAATTATATGGTTTATACAATTATGATCAACAGCTAACTTTATTAGATAAATTCATTATATTATCTGACTAATTGAATGAGCTTACGAAATTCAGTTTTATTTATATGTTTAAAAGATACAAAATATGCGACTTCCACCTTTCGCTGCCATGGTCAGCAGCCTACCACTCGGTTAATACACTAATTAAGCTCTAATTAACGCAATTGTTAATATTTGCAGATAAAATGCAAGAAATGGAAAAAACAAGCTGAACGAATTGTGGCACGGAGAACTGCTGAAGCGCACAGCGGTGCATGAAACGGGGAAGTTTAATAACATTTTGAATAATGAATTATCAGACAACAACAATAACAACAGCAACTGCAACAGCAAAAACAATAGACAAACAACCGCAATGCAACAGTTGCAGCAGCAAATGAATGCACAGCAAAAATGCGCACGAAAAGCGGAAATGTTGTCGATGAAGCCGCATTTTGTTTTCCTTAAACTGCGCTTTGCGTTTTTGCCTGGCTAATAGTTTTCTGGCAGAGCTTTAAAAATATATTTTGCTATGCTGCTCGTACGTGTAAACAAATGTGGTATATGTATGTACTTACATAAGCTTGCACACTTACACACACATTATGAGTCTTATCAATGCAGTGACGCAGCCACAGCTGATTGACCAGATTCTCAACTGCGCATGCGCTCGCTCTCTCAAATGTTTTACTCTTGCGCTCTTCTTACTCTCACAACTTAAGCTGAGCTTTGCCGTCACTTCGTTTATATGCGCTACGCCGTCGCAGTCGAAGCGTCAGTTTTACTTTCAGCTTTGAGCCATTGGGACGTCGATTGTGCTCCACGGCAACTCATCAAATTTTGGTGTTAAATAATTGAATTAAAAATCAAGTGCAATATGTTGAGAATGCAGAACATGCTTTTGCTTTTGTTGGGCTGCAACATGTTGCTAGCCGTCTCTGCAACTGGTAATAAGAAACAACAGCAGCAGCAGAACCAAGGTGGGTTAACGACACGCTGCTTAAAAACCCTACGAGCATTGAATCATCCAAAGGTGTGGAGATATTTTCAATGACAAGCGAAGTCAGTTCTAGGCAGACCAAAACAAATGGAACCGGTTTAGAACTACCAGCATATGTATCTCTAACCGGCGTATCTTTTTTTTAGAAAGAGTTAAAATATGTGTATTTAACGTTGTGTTGTGGTCCAGTGATGAGAGTTAAATTTTATACGACTCTACACATAGAATGTACCGTTAATTGAAAGGTTTTAACGGTTTAATAATTTTAAGCTTTAATAGAAATATAATTTTTTGGGCAGTTTTAAACTGTTTTCTAAAATTATTATTTGATTAGAATTACTTTCAATTTATAAGCTTTGCATTACCTTTTGTAGAAATTTGGGAACAAGACTTATCGGATACCTTTAAGATTGAGGGTAGCGACCAGGGGATCCAAAAGGTGAACCTGAAGTGCGGAGCCAACTCGATGAATGTGATGTTGGAGACGGAGAAACCCTTTACTGGTGTTATGTACACTCGAGGCAGCTTCTACAAGCAGACGGCGCCGTGTTTCATGAAACCGAATGTTAACCAGGGAACACGTTCGCTGGAGATGAACTTCCAATTGGACCAGTGTCAGACGGTTAAGGATGGTGAACTCTATTCCAATATTGTTGTTATTCAGAACGATCCCGAGCTCATAACGCCTGGTGACTCGGCCTTTTCGTTGGAATGTGATTTCCGTCAGCCCCGTAGTCTGGACGTGGAGGCCAGTATGCAGACAAGGGACAGGTAACTTGTATTCAATATATTGTGCATAAAGTACATGAGTCAATGTTTATATATGTATGTATTTGGACGATCATACGATCGACAACATAGAAATCCACAAAAATTGCGCGGAGCACGCAGTGGAACTCGCCAGCGTCAATAGAACTTTACACTATGACAACCCATTGAGTTCAACTTCAACTTTACTCACTTCTAATAGCTGTACTTAAGGTACAATTTGAAAATGCAAACTCTATGTCTTCTACTGCACTTGTTTTAAACCAAAACTAAACTAATAATAGTGCTTTGTACTAATACTATGCAAAACACATTGAACACAAATCGAACACGTATCCTAACCACATAACCTATGCATGCATGAATACATTCCACAGAGTGGCGACAAAGTCCAAAATAACACTCACAAGTCCTGATCCCGCTGCACCAACGGAGAGTCTACACAATTCGGTGTTTAGCAACAGTGATACTGTAGAATATATACCAAAGTTTTCCAAACCCAATCAAACTATAAGACTGGGCACAGTTGAGGAGGTGACCTTGCCCTTGGCTCACGAACGAGATGAACTGTAATTTTTAAACAGACACACCCACATACACACAAAGAAAAACTTAATGTCACACTTAAAAAAACAAAAAACAAAAACACAACAGGTGAGACAAATACACGCTTTTTGTATTATTATTTTTCGTTGATGATTGTTGTAAGTAAACAATGTGTGTGCATTTTAAATTAATCGCATTTTTTATTCTACTTTCACAGGAAAAACACACAGAATGCAACAAAGACGGCATAAATGCAAACGACATGAACCCACATGAATTCAATTAAATGCTCTTTTTAATTTCTATATCCTGTGATATTTTTTAAGCTTTGTTGTAATAAAAATTATAAATACAAAAAAATTTAATAATTTTTAAATTGTATTGCGCTTCACTTGTAGAGTTGCCTGCCAAAAAGACAAAACAGCTGATTCATAGCTTTTGGGCGTGTAGTCTGGCAACGTAGGCTTTCGACGATCTGGTAATCTTTGGTAGGCTAAAATTTACAATTAAATTTGCAGTTTTTTTAACGAAAAGGAATTAATAAACGACTACAACTTGTCAAGAAAATAGAGAGACTGCAAATTGAGTAAACTATTAATTGGTAAGGGCAATTTGCATATTTAAAAAGTGAAGATAAAAGCTAATCAGGCTGATTTCACAACCTTTGATGCGTGTTGTGTTCTTTATCATTGCGCATCAAATATTGCACAAAGAACGTAAATACCTTTAAAATTTAATTAACTAATTTTTCAGCTTGTACAAATTGAATGCATTAAAATGCTTTTGGAATTAAGCGGTCTTGCTAACGTTTTAATAATAAAGTGAGTAGAAATGTACATAATGTTCACCTAAAATGCATACAGAATTCAGAGAAAAACTGCTTGCAATACATATGCACGCTCATACACACAACTTATGCGTACGTTTTCTACAGATGGGTGAGCAATCAACTGGTGGAGGGAAGCGATGGAAAGCAACATCGCTTTCAGCACCCGGTCGCCTTGACCATGCTCATGTTTCTTGGTGAATTTTTGAGTTTTGGAATTTACAAATTGGTCCAAGCAGTGATGAGGCGACGCGGTGTAAGTTTCAGACAATGCAACTAAATCTGTCAATATATTAATGTGTGCTTATCATTCTATATCCTTCAGGTGGACTCGGAGCAAGATCATGTTTTGACACGGGGAAGTTGTGAGTTTCATCCCCTTAGCATGCTGCTGCCGTCGTTTCTTCGTGCAATTGCATCCATTTTGCTGTTTACCGGGCTGTACTTGACTTATGCGACCAGTTTTCAAATGATAAGAGGTTCGTTTATCAGCACAGACTGCAATCCCTGTTGTTGATGTTTCTTATGACTCATACACATTTTTGCCCTTTGCAGGCGTTGCACTTGTCTTTGTGGGGCTGTTCAGCACCATGTACTTGAACCAAACACTGAGTTGCCGACACTGGCTGTCAATTTTCGTCATGTCGTGCGGTATCATCGATATTATGGCTTTGGACGTACAAAGAGTGGAATATGATTATGTAATGCTCCCGCATACTGATCACAACACCGTCCTAACAGGTGATCTGCTGGTCATATTTGCGGAAGTGTTGCACGCCTTTGTTTATGTGTATGAGGAAAAACATTTAAAAGCCTCAGATTTAATTCCAATTCAGGCAGCTGGTTGGCAAGCAATCTTTGGTATTGCCATTACGGCCTTGGCAGCAGTTTGCTTCAACTTTATTCCGAGCCTTGCACCGTTTAACGAGAGTTCTCGTGGCGTCTTTGATGATTTGACGGATTTGTATCCCCAACTTCGTTCAAACAAAATGTTGATACTGGCACTTGTAGGCTTCACATGCTCCTGTGCCATTTACAACTGTATGGGGATATCTATTTCCAAAGCCTCCTCAAGCGCCCATCGTGTGCTTATTGATGCCATTCGTGTTTACTTCATATTTGCATTTGCCATCGTTGCCGATTGGGAGATTTTCAATTTCATTTCAGTTCTTGGTCTGATCATACTGCATATGGGCATGGTCTTATACAGACGTGCTTTATTCTTGGAATGGTATCGCGCGACTCTTGCTCGCTGGCAACATATTCGTTACATGGACATGAACGCAGAAACCGAACCAACTCCTAATAGTCGGCCTGCAGATGTAATCTAGATTGACGGTGTTTACTAAAGTTTGTATAGATTGTGATATGAGAGGGAGGGCTGAATCTCTAAAATTTACTTATCAATTGAACTAAGCATTCAAATAAATAATCTCAAAAGTTTATTGTAACGTTCGAATAGAATTTTTCTAATGCAAGAAATGGCGTTTAAATAAGATAGGATAACGAATATTCCGATAAGAGGAACAAAAATATCGATAAGCAGTTTTGATCGATATCGATGCCCTTTAAAATACAGTCTGGCATCTGTGATCAGCTGTGCCCACAACAACAACACTGTTTTGGCGTCCCTTTAACTCCGGCGTCCCTGATCAGCTGACTTCTTGATTCACAACAACATGAATATAGTATTAGCATTGTTGTTTTGTGATAAGAGTTGAAATGAAATTGTAAATAAACTATAAAAAAAAGTCAATTGTTTTTTGAGCAGTAACAGAGTGAGCCTGTAATCTTAAAAAAAGATTTCATGAACTAAGTGCATACACTAAAGAGCAGGCGAAAAACATGCGCTTAAAGGAGTATCCGGACATAATTTTGGATACAATACCAAGGCTTTATGAGAGCCACATCAAGGTATTCATTACAAACCTTTATGGCATGGAGGAGCAAGTCGAGCGGTTACCAAAAAAATTTTGCAAAATGTACACTACACAACCATTGGCCAATCAGCTGCTTAGCTATCTAAGTCCTCGTAATGCCAACATTTCTATGCTTGATTTTCACATTGTGAACGACGCTGAACCCTTTACCATTCGCCTTAGTGATGGAAAGCGTTTGGAGTTAATGCTCTGTGCTGGTAACGAGCTTGGAAACAGTCTAATGCTATTAATTCGTAGAATACAAGGAGGAAGACTACTCTACTACTATTCAGCAGTACAACAGGATGACCTCTGTCGTCTAATGGGCAATGTCACTTTTATGCAGTGGATCGCTCTAGGCACTGAGGTGCTCTTTTTAAATCTACTAGCAGTAAATCAGCCGTTTAATCACATTAATTATGAAGAAGTTGCAAAGGAAATCTACAAATATAGACAGGATACGGGCATTGAAGCTGTGCTTCAACTTCCTCTCTTTGGATATGAATTCCTTGTTCGCAGATTAGCTCAAACTTTTACTTTGTTTGGACACATTAAGTTAATGGACAGCTTCTTGCACAACTATTCCTACTTGACTTCAGACCTAAAACACTTTGAACAACCTGGCTACGTTTTAATTGCCAAAGTGTGTGATTCCAGTAACTCTGCGGAGGAGAGTCCATATCCACTAGCCAGACTAAAGTGGTCTCCAGCACCTAATCGTATCAATCTTATTCAACTTTGTAGCCTACTCCGTCCACTTCATATGAAAGGAATAGTTGGCTATCATGAAAGTGGGAATATTAATCCAGTGCCGGATTATCTTAAACGCTTCAAGAAAGGATACTCGCCCAAATCCCGCCAGATACAAATTCCTGAAATACTGTTGGCCAATGAGGCTAAAGTTGATGATGCATCTGCTGAGTCTTGTATCCAAACGCAAAGGATATCACCAGCCAAGGCGCACAAAGAGACGACTTCTGTTAAAGATCCCTATGTCTTGAACAAGCCCAGAAAACTAGCATTTGTGGATGATGAGAACGATGATGATAGTTAGCAGCGATCTTAAACAAATCTGCCAACAACACATCCAACTCATTAAAGTGCAAATAATTAAAATACTTGGATTTGTTTATAATGTATACATTTCTGATTATGTTATTTCGTTAACAGTTAATATCATTCTATTTATATTTTTACAAATTTTCGTTTCCAATGCTTTTTATAATTCATTTTTTCAATTGTATACTATAATAGTTAAGCCGCTGTCTAAAAACAAATAAAAATGCAAAGTTTGTACGGTAACTAAATATAGTGGCTGTGTATAGAGGACAAACGATTTAAATAACTATTATTAATATCATGGATTTTCATAATCTTATTGTCATTGAATTAATGGTTCGTTTAATTGCCTCTAAGAGTTTTTGAGTCATCCGCAGTATTGACATTATGTATACATTTCTGGAAGGGTTAACAGTATTCACTTTATCTAGAAAGTACTGTCGCGTGCTTTAAGCTTATTATTTTGCAATGACAACAGCTTTAACAATAACAATGGCATTAACGCATACACATATAACATTTAGAGAGTGATCAATAAGAAGCTCTGCGTCTGGATTTAGCTTATCATTTCAAAGCCAATTACTTTTTCTGTACGCCCAACAGGCCTTCTGCCACGCCCAAATAGTATACGGTCTGTGCAATACCGAACAGTGGCGCAATTACAATCATTCGGCAAAGTCCGCCCTTAAAGAACGCCGTGGGTCCTTCGTGCTTCAAAGTTTTACTAGAAATAATGGAACAAATAAATATCTTTATAAAGACTTGGGGTTTATAGCTCACTTACGTAATGCAATCGGTAATTCCCTTGAACTCCTTTTCACCATCGGCCTTCTTAAGAGCTTGCAACCGGGTTTTGATAACATCGAAGGGATTAACTGCCAGAGCGGCTGTCGAACCGGCCGCCAAACCAGCTAGGAAGGAGCACCTAAAGCAAAAAACAAGACAAATTAGATCGCACACGGAAAAGACTACAAATACTATGGATTTTTACCAGAACACCGCCTCGCCGGAACCATCTTTGCGACGAGGACCCAAGTCGTTGAGCGTGGCAAACAATGGGAAGTAAATAATTGAGAAAGTGACATCACGTAAACCCGTAGCGCCAATGCCCTTGTACAAGCCCAAGATGCCCTTCTCCTTGAACAGCTGCATTGTCAATTGTGTGGCCGATACCTTCTCAACTGATTTGCCAGCCAATTTAGCTGCAGCTGCCACACGTCCAGCATCCTGCATCTGAATTTTCAGCAACTCCATGGGTGTTGTGACAATAATTTGGAAGGCACCAGCCAAACCGCCAGCAACCATTTGACTAGTTAGTGGCAACTTGCCATCCTTTGTCGTTAGTTTGTGACGGAAGTAATCATTGGCAGTCAATTTAATTGCCTTTTCTGGGGTGATCAGTAGAATGTTGACACCCGAACCACGGTACATGCCAAAATAACCCTCTGCCTTGTACGTCTTGCGGAAACAATCGAACCTGCAAAATATTAAATAAATGAAAATGCAATAATTTTTAAGTAAATATAACCCAATAGGGGCCAATACTTACATACTGTTGTACATACGCTCGCCATTTGGACCGATTTGCTGATTCTGCAGCCGAGTCTTGACCAAATCCAATGGAAATACGCAAGTAACTCCAATAATACCAGCAATGCCGCCATTAATGATTTTGGGTAGCAATCTGTAGCATAAAAGAAGTGATATTGAATTAAATGTGTGTTATCTCAGAAACTTATTTGGCTAATTGACAAATATTTGCACTGCGTTAACCTTTAAATTCTCTCTTGTGGTACAAGTAACAACAACAATAGCAACGGATGTCCATTTTCCCCCAACCCTTTGGCAATAGACCTTGACATTGATCGGATCAACAGAGATGCGAATGGTAATTATCGCACTTTGTATATCGATATATCGGTTCACTTGGCGTAGCAGCATTTCAGACAGTGTCAAACTTTTGTTTGCGATAAATATGACAAATAATTGGTGACTTGCCAGCATTAATATATAATACTATATATATGTATATAGTATGCAATCAGACAACTTTGTATGTATGCGTATGTGTAGATGGGACGCTATTTTTGGTTGACATGCCACAAAAACAAGAAAAGCAATCAAACTTTTGGGACAAAACAAACAAAAACTCAACTATCATCTAATTTTAACAAAACAAAAGAAAATTCAAACGCGTTGATTTGACTTTCAAACTTAACAATTAAATATAAATATACGCACAACTCATTTGTATATATTATATAAATAAACTTTATCAGCAGACACATATTAACAGACGTAAGTACACATACTTATTGGGCTTAGTGTAGATTGCACTTAATTTGTTTTTATGTTTACAATAGAAATTATTTAATGTGCTCTAATTATCTGTAAACTGTTGATAACTTACGCGAACTGTTGTTGCTGTGGCTGCTGCAGCGGGTTCTTTAAGCGCGGATTTTCCTCGACTGTTGCCATTTTTCTTAAATAAAAGAATTTTGAAAATTTTGAATAAAATTATTCTCATAAAGAATCAAAAAATTAATGTTTGTCTTTATCTATCAAAATGGTATAATGCGCATATGTTTTTTTTTCTACATATTAATAATTTTTTATGTACACTAATGAATAAAAGTTTTGAATTGTCTATGGATTATATAATTGCATAGAGGCATTACAATGTTTATCCACGAGGATACAAATTATTGCTTATAAAATTAACTTATTTCCGATAAGTGTACATTTTCAGATATATATGTTAATTAATGGGTACAGTCTTTAGCTCTCGTGTTATTGTAGAATTTCAAAGGCGATAAGAAAGTGCCTTCGAGGTTTATTGATCCGCTGTTGAAACGGGTTTCGGTTGCTTTTCAGAGATAAGTACATTAAATGAAAACATCTGTAATGGGTGCATTTGAAACCAGATATCAAAGCATTATATAGTATGTGTATAATATTAGCTCAATAACGCACAAGTGTTAATTAATAACTCTTAAAACTTCCACGAATTTAACAATTCCAAATTATTTGATAAGTGAATTTTTGGACTTATTTGTAAGCACTTTCACAGCCCTGATATGATAGTTATTCCATTATATTTAATCAAATATATGGATATTTGTCCACTATATTTAATCGAATCTTGTATGTTTGCGTGCTATCAGCTGTTTGTTGTAGTTGGCACTTGACACAATTGTGTTTTAATCTAAAAACACTGATTACAATCAATCCATTTAATGGTTATTTTCTGAGTCGTTTTAAATCTCTGGAAAGCAGAATTTTTATTTTTTTGGGTTTATTATCTGGTACACAGAGATAAAAAGCACATACACCGCCTGATAAAAGCAAAAAAAAAAAAGTAACTGTTGTTCAATGTCATCAACAAACTGGTGGCATTATAAAGTGATTTAGATTATGTTTATATCTATAACAATACACTATTCTTGTGTGCATACATATATACGCATCTGTGTATGTGAATGTGTGTGTTTAATCGTTGTTATCAAGTCGTTTCGCATTATCGATTACTGTTGCTGCCTGAAAAGTCCGATCCGTTCCGAGCGACTTAAGTGTGAGACTTTTTGTTGTTGTTTTCCTTGCGGTTTACTTTTAAGTTATTTAGAGTATTGGAACAGGTTGTGAAGGCAATTCACGTCGATATAAAATTAATAGAGTGCCGTCGACTGCAATCAGGATAGCAAAGTTCTTGGTAAACTTTTGTTTAATTTTTGTTATACTTTATTATATCATAAGCCAGCTGATAGCCAGTTATAAATTAAATTGATTGACGCAACCTTTGGCTTTGCATATGTGTTGCGTATATTTATGTATATAATGCATACATATGTATATATGTGTGTGTACATATTAATAAGTTTAAATAACTTGGCGTGTGCGCCGTCGACGTTGCTGAAATTGATGACAACTCACATTTTCTAATTTATTCAGCACAGTTAATTGACTGGTTTACTTTACACCTAGCACTTGTTTTTAATAAACAAATAATTTAAAATTTTTAAAGACTATATTTAACGAGCTATATGTATATACATATATATGTTTTCGACCGATTTTCCGCGCGTCGTCGTCGTCAGCGTGCGGCACTCAGCTTCAACGAAAGCTCAATACTCGTATTGTCTATCCGCACTGGGACTGACTCTCTGTCTCTCTCACTGCGAGCTGCCGGCGGTAACTGTATAATTTAGTTTTTACTATTACCAGCGTAAGCGCAAAAGCTCACATTGTTATAAATAAGAAACAAACAACAGATGAGCAGAAAGCTCTTCGAATCCGATATATCGATTGCCAGAATCGACATTGTTGTCAACCAACACTGGTCGCTTCGAGCAGACAACAAAAGCATTTTACAGCACTTAGAATTCTTTTAACTAGTTTTTCGTTCCACAGGCACGGAGAACAATAACAAATATTGATAAACTGTGCAACGAATTATATTCAATTGTTTTAAAATGAGTACGGCACGTTTCGCCCGATCCGGGCGTGTTCGAATTTGTATTTTAATGAGCATGTTTGTGGTGCTCATAATGATGATAGTCATTTATCACATGTCCCAGCAACAATTAGACGAGACCCGAGCCTTTCGCCAACGATGCGAACAAAACCAGGAGGGACTAAACCTCAAGTTGCAATGTAAGTTTACATTCTACTAATAACACATGCGTAATTTAATTAATGTTTTTTTGTTTTCAGCTCTCACTGACGAAAAACTAACGGTTGAGAAAAAAGTTGTAATAATGCACAACGAAAAGCAGCACATGCAAGAAAACTTCGCAAAGCAACGGGAAGAGGAGCGTCTAATTAAAAATAAATATGACGAGGAAATGGAAAAATACAAGGCACTCGATGCCAAACACAATGACCTAATGGCTGAATACGCTAAGAGCAAGAAACAACACATTGAAGATAAGAATTCTTTATTACTGCAAGTTCAACAGTTGCAGCAAGACAAAAAACAACACGACACAACTGATTGGAAGGTTCGTCATAATTTTGTATTCCATGTGTACACCTGTATTACTGACTAATTGCCATTTAGATTAAATACGAGACGCTGCTGCGGGAAACGGAGCACAAAACGCAGACTTTGGAGGCAGCACTAAATGAATTTAGAGCTCACTGCAATTATATGCCACAGGCGCAACAGCTCAACAAGCCTTCGGATTTAATGACGCCCGACACAACGCCCGCACGTCGTTCCAGTCCTGGTCATTTGGCGCATAGCATTGAGAAGCCCCGCAACGATAAGTCATTCAACGAACAAGTGCAAGTGAGTCATGGGCTGTACAAAATTGGCATTGCCGCCAAGATGAGCCATCCAACTAACGCAACAACTAAACCTCCTGGTGTCGGTGTGCTGGACCAGCAGCAGATGGAATTGCAGTCACTTGATGTGCGCAATCACAATCACAGTCTCATACTAAACTCTGTTGAAAATTTTCAGATTGTTCCCAAGTCACCTAACGCTTTAGTGGATGCAAATGATAAACAACAGAAGCACGAGGAACACGTCGATGGTGCCGCCGTTGCGCTTGCTTCACCTCTAAGCGCACCACACAAGCCCAGCTCCAGTACAGCAAATGTTGATGCCGCTGTAAATGCATCAGCGGCACCCAAGAATGCAATTAGCAGCAGTAGCACTGGCCAACCACCATTGGCTATTCCACCCGCCAAACCATCTGCTGAAGTAAAACCAGAACGCAAACTGCCCGATAATGTTGCACCCATTCCAGATAATTTCGATGGCAAAGGCGAAGCAGCAGATGCTGATACAGCTGCTGAAGATTTACCCAAAAACGAAAACAACAATCGGTATGCCAATGCAGTCAACGAACTTGAGTCAAATAAGAATCAAGGATTAGTCGACTCAGGCGCCCATGAAGTTAAAGATGCCCTAAACGAGCCAAATTTCAACTTGCCAGGCGCAAATCCAAATTTATTTGAAAGTGATCCCGGAGCGGGACATGCTCCAGAAGCGGACAAGTTACTGGCAGCCGATGTGGCTGCAGTGGGTGGTGGCGGTGGTGGGGATGACGATGACGATGTTATGCTGGGTGAAGTACCAGTTAAACAGCATATGCTCGATGGCGATAATCTGAATAATGAAATTGCTGCTGATCAGGGCAAGGAATTCCCCGATGGTGTGCGTCTGGAAGATAACGTAGATGAAGATCAAGATGGTAATTGATTGTTTGATTGCTTTACTAATTTGAATACATAAAACTTTTGAAATTCTAGAGGACGACTATAATGTGCCAGCTCGCAAACCGGGCGCCGATGCGGCCGTTAGAAATTAAAAGGTTCATCTTAAAATGCAATAATCCATTCTCAACATTAGTATTTTAGCACAGCATCTCTCCAGGCACTCTTGGTTAGCTCGATTAGGTAGTAACACAAAACTAAATGAAAACCAGCTACTTTAGTTTATAAGGCTCAAGCTTCAGAACATGCTAATTTCCATGAAAATGAATGCATCAATCAATGAAAACTAAAACATTTGTAGACACATTTATATCGTTAAAGCGAAAGCCAACTGCAATGTTTATTGGAAATTGTCTAAAACAATAAAATGTTTGCTTGACACTGTTAACATATTCGTCCAAAATAAAATTTAAAACGGTTATGGACATTATCATTTACAGAAATATATTTTTAGTTTAGAAAATTATTATGAATATTTGTTGTTAAATAAATTTTTACTTAGCTTCAATAGATTGTGCGTGGATTTCCGTCCACAGTGATTAGAAAAATTTTTATTCTTATATTTATTTATTTAGGAATTGCAGTTGGCTTTTTTTGTGGTTTTTCATATTTCTTAAAGTTTGTAAGTATATTACTTTGTTTTCTGTGATAAAAACTTTTAAAGCTGCATTTTTTCGTTGCTTTAAACAATAGTGTTTATACTCATTTATATAAAAATATATATTGTATGTAAAACTATATGATAAGTCAAAACTCTGCGCTAGTTATTTAATTAGCAAGTAAGAAAATATTGGATCGAACAAAACGTGTCTAGAACACAAACTTTATTTGAAGCAGAATAAAAATTGAATTGCATTAATGTTAATTACAAACTGATCTTGGTTTTTATAGTAACTTCATATCTTAAAAATATGTAAAATGCGATAAATTATATTTTACGGCGCTTGAGCGAAAAAATTTAAACATAAAAAGTTCACATGAAGATAAAACAATCAAAGTTAAACTCAAAATTAAATGTAAACATAAATGATTAAACGATTAAAAATTTACTGCGTGTGCGCCGTTATCCATGGATGCAATACGACCTGGTCCAGTGGCAATCGATGCTGAGGATTCAGAACCAATAGTTTCGATATCAAGTGAGCCGCAGCCTTCGAAACATGTTCCGGAAGTTTGTAATCAACCTTTAAAATCTTTTGGTACGTCTCCTCATAGTTAACCGAATAGAATGGTGCACGGCCAACCAATAATTCGAAGCATAGAACTCCCAAGCTCCAGAGATCCACATTCTTGGTATGTGGCTTGTTAAGCACCATTTCAGGTGGCAAATAATCAACTGTGCCGCAGAGTGTCATCCGCATCGAATTTGGCTCATGTACAGACCAACCGAAATCGGCTATTTTCAGAACACCTTTGTGGCCCAACAAAAGATTTTCCGGCTTAATATCCCGATGTATTATATCCCGCTCATGTAAGTAGAGTAGAGCTGAGCAAAGGGATTTTATATATGTTGCCGATTGGCGATCATCAAATCGTTTTAAAGGTTGCGACTGCAGTGCACTAAAGAGAGTTCCTTGTGGCGCATACTCCAAAATCAAATAGATACGAGCATCATCGTGAAAGTAGGCATACAAACGCAAGATATGTGGATGACGAAGATGAGATTGGATCTCAATCTCGCGACGCACCTGATGTTCGACATTTGTTTCCCCAATTTGGCGCTTGAAGAGCACTTTTAAAGCCACAACGAATTGGGATTCCTTTTCGCGGGCCAAATACACGTTACCAAATTTACCTCGGCCTAGTTGTCGACCAATATCAAAATTGCTCAATGCCCATGTCTTCTTGGGCTTTGCTGGTGCTGCTGCTCCTGATCCTCCTGCTGCTGTTTCTGTTTCTATTGATTATCATCTATATCTATGGTATTTAAGTTTGAATTAATATTTAGCTACTTACCAGTCTTTTCTTTGTCAGTATTGTTACTCTTTGTGTCGTTGTTGTTGCCTATAGTTGATCCTGGCTTTTCAGTCTTTGTCATAACAGTTTCAGTCTTTGGGGCAGCCCCAGAGGTGGACACTGTAGTTAGCTGTGGTGCTCCTGACACAGGCTTTGCTGTAGTTGTTGCGGTGGTTTTGCTAGTGCTGGGTGCAGGTGCCACATTCTCAACTGCTGGCTGTATATGTTTTGACAATATAATAATAGGTATAAAAAAATATGATCCTCCGAACTTGTTACAAACCTTTTTGGTAACTATTAATTGCTTCTTGTGCACTACAATCGGCTTTGTCATTGCATTTTCCTTGGCACGCAGCACATTGTTTGGCATGTGTGACATATTTTGTACACTAAATTTAAAATTTATTTCAATTTGAGATATTGTAGGCCACACAATTGGCAAAAACTTCTAGGCTAGAAGATTCCTGTGACCCGTGTGAAAATAAAATGCCGTTCGTTTGAATTGTGAAGCGCGTGTGTGCGTTTCACTGAGAATAGCAAATTTAACATCGATAAATTGCTTACAAGCAACTGGCAAAATAGTGACTGAAGATGTGAGTGACAAACTCAGATTAAATTAAATATTGAGCTTTGTTATACAAGGAGCTGTACGTTATTTATGATTAATTTTAACAATTAACCTATGTATACACTCTTCTAGTTTAATTCTCCCTTTTGCAGGCAAACTTGGGTAACATTCGAAAATCACGCTTTTGGTGATTAAGTACTTGTTACAAAGTCACGGGTTCAAATATTCTAAGTCTTTTGTCTTGTGTGTTATTGCAGCAATGCGACTGTCAATCTGTGTAGAGCAAGAAAATGGCGTAAAAGTCGGAAAATCGTTTTAGAAAATTTTAGATAACTCAATAAACAAAAAGTTGTGAAGTGAAAATTATAAAAGATAATAGTATGTTTCCCGGTAGCAATTCAAATGCCGGCCTAGGCTACAACAAACACAATCAATATATACCGCAACCACACCATTTCCTGCAAGGCCCAAATCCAGGGACTGTTCCGCGTCCAGGTGTTGGAAATGTACTACGACCGGCAGCGCCCGTCATGCCGCTGAACATGCAGGGCTGCATCGATTGGGCACAATTAGCCCAGCAATGGATACACATGCGAGACTCGGCACCAGCACCGCCGCTAGCTAATTTTAGCATGAACATGCCGATTGCACCTCCTCCGCCGATCATCAGCCATGAGCCAGAATACCAACAAAGTTTGGTAGAACTACCGATACTACCGCAGCATCAACAAGCAAAAATACAAACGCATTACGAGGAGCACGGAGAAGCGGAAATGGATATGGATATGGACGAAGAGGATAATGATAACGAACGTAATGGACGTTTAATTCATGATATGTTAACAGCACCTCCTCCGCCCATTACTACACCAGCTCAATGGTTAGACAATGGCGCCAGCAATGCACCAACTACTGTTACACCCAACGATGCGGGTGAGTGAATCTACGCATTGAAGTACTCTAGTGACATTTTATTCATTACTATTTGTTTTTGCTCAGGCTCTGGTGCTCAGCCATGGAGTAATTGGCCATCGCGTGCCAATCCCACAGCGCACATTCCATCATTGTTAAAGCTCAACGTTTGCAATCCCAATGAACAGCAGAATTTAAATCCATCAATGCAGCAACAGAATCAAAATAATGTCGGTAACAATGTTGTCAGCAGTGAAATTGATGCAAATAAACGTAAAATGTTGCCAGCTTGGATACGGTAAGATCAAAAAAAACACTACTATGTAGTTCTACCTTTGGTACATTTAATTAGTTCAGAAAATCGATAGTATGTTATTGTTTTGCATTTACACGAGCTCTTAAGGTTAAGGTAGACATACAGCGTAAAATATAATTTAATAATTGGCAATACTAACATTATAAGTGTAATTATTTGAGACCTAATTGTTGTGATGAAATCTACAGATTTAATCTACATGAAAATGCTAAAATGATTTAATTTGTTGCAGCGAGGGCCTCGAAAAAATGGAACGCGAAAAGAAACGTCAGCTGGAGCGACAGCAACCCACAACGCCGGAAATCGAGTCTTCAGTTGTCAATGTTAAGCAAGTATCAAGCAAAACACTAACAACACCCGTTAATCTCTTGAACATTTCGAACGTGGTAAGTAGAGTGCGTTCCTGCTAGGCATATACCTAAGTTTTATCTATGTGCAAGTGATTTTCAATTGGTTGAATACAAAACGCACAAAAAAAAAAAAAAACATCAAGAAAAAAAAAACAATGAATATGCATACTAGATTTAAAAAAAATAAGAGTGTGTATATTTAAAATGTAGTGAACGTTTAGAAAATTAACATGAACTTGAAATTCAGGCCAGCGACAGCGAAGATTCAATTGCTGCTCCTGAGGAGGCAACAGATGCCATAGGTAATGATCTATTAAGTAAAACCTTTGCCAGTGATGAGGAACAGGAACACCACAATCTGGAGGATAATCAACAACAAGAGCACTCACAACATCAAGATGCAGTCGATCAAAAGAATACAATTGTTGCAAGGGCAGCAAATGCTGATGCTGCATTAAGTGGTAAAAACTACGAAGAAAGACTGGCAGATTTGGTAGGCATTACAGTTTTTTAAACAATGTGCGCAAAGTCAGACAGTTAAACCTGAAAGACAACAGATTTATCAGTATCATTCAATAAGTATGTGAATTATTTCTGCCTCTAAGATAACTCAAAGTAATTTGTAACTTTATCTTTGTGTAAGTTTCAAGAACTATATACAAGAAGTGTTTATTTGTGAAAAACTTTCTGTAGATTAACTTAGTCTCAAAAAACAAGGTTTCCATATAATTCTAGTAATAAATAATAATCGGAAACCAAACAAGTTTGCTCACGAAATTAAAGGAATTTTCATATTTCCTTATAAGATTTTGAAGGAACGCTGATATAATAGTCAAAGGTTTCATTGTCTGGCGCCACTTTGTTATTGATAGGCCTTTTTAAAAATAGTCCAACCAATCTATAAAAAACCAATCTATAGATGCTTGTTGTGCGTCGCACATTAACCGAAATACTGCTGGAAACGACCAATGAGGAGATTGCAGCAATTGCTAATGAAACAATCAAAGCGCATCGCGCTAAAGGTACATTTTTTAAAAACTTTAGAACATTAAGCTCTATGGCCAACGAATTTTTTACAGTGAATACAATAAGTATGTGTATGCGTGTAAGTACGAGTATGTGAGTTTAAGCTTTCTTTATAAGCTTAGCGTGTGATTAAAGCTCAAGTATATTAAGTTAAACTTAATCCTTCGAGGCTGTTAACCTTTGGAATTGTTTACCCCAAAAGGATGTTCCTTCTTTTGGTCATATCGAGCCAGACATTTTAGTTAAAAAATTAATTTTAAAAAAAAAACCAAATACTCTATAATATAATGACATTGATTATACTTGAAACAATCCACAATCACATGCTGAATTTGATCTATATCGTAATATATATATATATATGTGTGTATGAAAATCAAAAGCGTCATCAGCCCAAGTGATTCGCAAAAGCGCCTTGTCCTCCATTACCGGCAACTTGGGTAAGTAACAAATTCCATATTATTACGTAAGTTCTTGTACACTTTTGTTTAAAATAGGTAGCCTGAGTTTCGCTTATCCCCTGTTTCTTAATGCATTTTTTATTACCATATTTCGTAAGCCGTGATCGGGATTGGTTTAAATTTAAAACTATACATACATAATTGCTATCTTGTGTAAAATTATACCTTCCAAAATTTCAACTCAATCGCTTATTGTTCAGGCCAATTATGGATCTCCTCGACTTTTCCCTTGACTTTACTCTTCATAAAATTCTTAAAAAAACAAAAACAAAATTAAACTACTACAACTATTCCCCACCCATTAAGAAAACATGCGCCTTTTTCAAACAACGCTTGGCCGCAACAACTAGCACTTGATTGATTTGAATTATAGGTTTAGCTGCCTATGGCGATTCATCAAGCGAGAGCGAAGAGGAAGATGACAACACCGAGGATAACGCAGACAGTCAAGTTGCCCATGCTGTGGAAACGGATAAGAGTTCTGAGCTTAGCGCGGACGAACTCAAGGTAAATATATTAAAAAACATAGTTAAATTTGAGAAAAGTACACAGTTCTTATTATGTTTTTTTTTTAGGCACGCATACGCAAAAGCAAGCGAGCCTTCGAGAAGGTCATTGATGACATTGAGGAGCGTGTGTCGCTGCAGGAACAACTGGATGAGCAAAAGTTGCAGCATAATCGTAAGCTAGAGCTCGAACAAAGTAAAGCCGCAAGTCAGCAGAGCCGTTCAAACTCAAGGGCGGAGTCACCAGCAGAAGAAATTGCTACAACAACAACATTGTTAGCAAGCTCTCATGAAAAGTCGCACCACTTTCACGGCAAGTATTGAATAAGATATACCCAAGATTTTATAATTTCATTCCGATTTATTCAACTCTGTAGGTAAGCGTCTTAGTCGCAAAGAGCGAACGACTCGCTTTAGCGACAACAAGGATGGCAAACAGTCGCAGAGTTATGTCAGCCAAGTGGCTGCAGTTGCTGCTGCTGCTCAGAGCAATGTTATACCGCCGAAGCTAAAGCCAGTACCGAATCCAGCTACCAATTTGCTGCAGATGCCAGAAAGCATGGCAAGCATATTAAACGCTGCAGACAAGGCACTGGACAAGGCGCATAAGACATCCAAAAAGTCCAAGAGTCGACGACGACAATCCACTTCATCATCGTCTTCCAGCAGCAGTGGTAATAGTAGCAGCAACAGCTCGAGCAGCGACAGCAACTCCAGTTCCAATACTTCCAAATCAACAACAAATACCGATGGCAGCAGTACTCGTAGCAGTCATGCTGCCAAGAAACACGGTAGCAGCAGTAGCCATAGTAGGCATCGACGAAGTAGAGCCAGCAGTCACAAGCAGCGAAGCGAGACAAGTCGCGATAGACAACGCAAGGGACACAGCAGCCGCAGTAGCAGTAGACACTCCTATAATAATCGTCAACGCAGCAGTCGCGAACACGATAGAGAACGTGATCGACATGCTCTCCATTACAGCAGTCAGCAGCAGCGACGGCGGCGCCGCAACGATTCCAGTCAATCTGGAGATGAGGATGGCCGCAAAAGTTCTCGTCACAGCAGCAGTCGTAGCCAACAGAGCAGCAGCTATGGTAAGCATCGGAACAGAACTCGAACTCGATCCCGCTCCAAATCACGCAGCACACACAACTCCTATTCGTCCGCATCCACCACAACACAGCAGCAGAAGGAGCATCGCAAGCGCCATTAAAATTATTATAATTGCATGATTTTTCATAGTCTTCTGTTTAATAATTATTAATACACTTTAATGCTGATTAGAAAATATGCTAAAAATATTAATAAAATCATTTTAAATCCAATTAAAAATTTTGGAAAATATTCGAGCGCTGCGTGTTAATTTCAATTATGTTCGAGTTGGCACACATTGCTTAATTTATTTAAATATCTTAAAGAGCATTATACATCTTCGTACATATTATAATAGTATTTAGTTAATTATTTAGTTAGTAGCAGGCAATTAATTAGAAAATTCAAGTAAAACTTTTCTTTACGCTACGTTACAAGTCAAAAGTAAAAATGAAATTTTTTTTGGGAATGCACGTATTTAAAATACATTAACTTATACAAAAACGTTAAGAAGTGTCACAAGAACTATTCAAATCTTTAGACAAATATGCAGATTCCAGACAGAAAACACTAACAATTCTATATAGAATAAGTAACTACATTTTACGAGAAATCAAAAACTTTTAAATTCTGTCATTATCCAACGACATGGATGACGACAGAGACGATTAGATTCATGCTGATTATAGTTAAGTTAAGATTAATACAGAATTCCTAAGATTAAGTATTGAGTCCATAGATTTAGCGGCGATTGCTTTGACTTTTGGATGCGTTCCAGCGAGATTGCTGCATTCTTTGGACGCGCATCGGTTGACTCTGATGCTCGCAGGCATCGGCACGACGCAGTACCTCCGCATAGGACAGATCGAGTCTCTTGAGCTTGTGGAACTCCTGCGATACGGTATTTGGATGGTATTCAATGCCATTTAATTCAATTACACGACCAGTGCGTTTGGGACGTGTAACGTTCAGATTGCGATTATAAATGATCATGGGTGAGCCGTTCCATTCAGTGCTGGAACGATCTGATGGCCGGCGAACAACGCGTTCCGTTGCCAACATTTCTGGAGGCATTGGCACAAAGTCCTTGCGTGTTCGTCGAGCACTGTGCGATGGTGATGGATGCGCCAAAGGCGAAGGTTGTGCCAATGGTGACTCCATCCGAACTCCATGTCCATTAAGACCACGATTCTTGCGACGATTTTTCTTTTTAACGCCAACGGCGACGGTCAAGAATTCGAGGGGTTCCCGCTTAACCGGTGCCAATACACGTCCGTTTTCCTCGATCTGACGGAGACCCTTGTCCCTTTTACCCGTCCCGGGCAATTGTGCAACGGATCCGGTGATAATCTCTTGAGTTTTGCATTCATTTATGTGCTTTTTGGCCGTTTTACGCTCTAGCTTCGTGACGCACTCGGAGAGTGCAAATGATTGATCTGAGACAACAGATGATATAATACTTTGGGTATCATCGCCAAAATCTACAGAGAACTCGTCGTTGGCTGGCGTAAGAGTTGTAATTGTATCAATCTTTGGTTGTGAATCATCGCCATCAAATGTCTTCGACTTGTCTCCATCCTCTTTGTTATCAGCGGCTTTTTTCAATACACCAAAGATCTCCTTGAAAAGCTCTCTGTACTCGGGACGACTCTGAAAATGGGTGTCAATGGGACTAACGTCATCGTAGATGCTCAATTTGCATTCTTCGCCATTGCTGATAGAGCACAAGAAGTAACCAGGCCTCTCATCGGTCTGTGTGTACTTATTGCTAGTCTCCTCCGAGAAGCCCGACGACGAAGTCTCCGCCTCCGAGAACTCTGTGGATGTTCTGCCACGCGCGGACTTTGCATCCTTGTCGATTTTTGGCGTCTGATCCTGTGCTTGCTCCTGCTGTTCCTTTGGCAGCTGCTCGTTTTTGTGCACATTCGATGTACGCTGCACCTCCAACAGAGCTTCATACTTTTCAACCAAGTCACGATATGGATTTGGTTTGTTACCATCCTTCATCTCCAGTAATTCCTGTGCCTCTATCTTCAGCTCAAGACTGTTATTGGCTAATTGAGCGCTATACTCGCTGCCAAGCAGACTGCGCTCGTCATCTTCGACAGCGGCTTCAGTAGGTGCCACCGACGATTGGCCATCAATGATTGAGGCCTGCTCCTGTTCCTCCATGGCACGCAGGCAACGGCTACACATTTGCCCCTGCCTGACATCGTCCAGCAGCGAGAACTCATCGTGCATTGACATCATCTCCTCCTCGTTTGTGCTAGTTATGGCAATTCGACTTTGCAGTGTCTGATTCTCCTGTATTATGGCCACCAATTGTTCCTCAAGTTCACAGCATCGTTGCTTCTCAGACACCAGATCGCGTCTTATGGTCTCCAGATCGGTGAGCAGTGTGTACAGCTCCTCGTTGTCTTCACGTTTAATCTCTGCAGCTACTTCCATAATCTCATTGGAGGTGCCAACGTCGCTTAAGCAAATGGAATCATCGTGGACTTGTGATATCTCCGTGACTCCCGTTGAATTAGCATTTGCAGCAAAGGGTCCACTGTCAATGGGCGTGGCATTCAATTCGATAATATCACGATCATGGCCAGACCATTGTTTCGATACACTAAGCTGTTCCAAATTTGTTCTGGCCATCAAACGTTCCTGTTGCAACGGCTTGTCATGTTTTCGCCGTTCCGCGCTGAGTATGTGCCGCGTCTCCTCCAGCTGTTGGGTAATTTCTTCGCATCGTGCCTCAAGTGACTCAATGTTTGCACCCAGCGATTTGATTTGCTTTTTATCGCGTGACTTTTCCAATGTCAAACGATGGTTGCTACGCTCCAAGTCTTGGATGCCCACCTCCAGCTGCTCGTACACCTTCAGCCGTGTGTCATTCACCTCGGTCATGGCATTGATTTGTTTACGCAAATGCACTATTTCCCGCTGTTGCTCCTCATTCTTGGATTTGTGCTCCTTTAATGTGATTTCCAATTCTTTATTCCGCTCGAGCAGAGTTTTTCCCAGCTCCGCTGCCAGCTGCAAATCATCGAGCATATATTGTGATATATCCACGTCCGGCTCACAAGTCTGTCCATCCAGCTTACTTCCGTCCATTTTGTCGACTAGTTTATTTACCTTGTTTTCTATTTTGGGGAGAAAACTGATTGAACAATTAATTAATCGTAATGGCCAAAACACATGTTTATTGATTTTTTCTTAGTTTTTTTTTTCATTCGTGCCTTACATTTTGTTGACGTCGATTTTATTTCCGCATTGAGCGTTTGGGTTTTTTAAGCTTGCGTTACCAATACATACATTAAAATACAAATACACTTTTTTGTTTCTTGTTTTATTTATATTTTGTGTGTTATGTCACACGAATTTAGCCGACATCAGTTGCATAAGTTAACTACGCCGAAAGTTTTGCTCTTATGCTCTTTTTATGCTTCAGCCATCGTAAGTGCAAGTGCAGTGCAACCCTAAAGTTAAAATTGAAAACCTACCCTTTGTAGCTGTAAAGGGCAGTGGCGTAGACAGGGTCGTCGTTCAGCAAACTTGTTAGTGAATAACAAGACTTGGTTGCACAAACCAATTGGTTGTTAACGTAAATAATTTATACATATACACATTTTTGAGAATAATATTATTTTTATATTTATGTAAGCCTAATATATTTAATTACTGAGTATACTCTATTTAAGTTGAGCTAAAAGCTGTTGACCCCTTACCAAAAAATACTAACTACGCTTCTGTTCAAAAATACAGCTGATGAGGACTCAAAGTTCAACAAAAACTTGTTCGAATTACAATTCCAACAAGAAAAAAATGAAATGTATATATGCATACATATATTTGAAAATGTGAAAAAATAGTAAAGCGTAGCTTGTAAATACCAAAAAGTGTGTGGATTATTTAAGAACAAACAGCGTTTGCAACCGAAGCTTAGCAGTTTCAAACACACACATGCGCACACGCACACATAAGCAAACGCACCTACAGTGGGTCAAGTAATTTTTAGGCAATAAATTATACTGTTTGGCGGTTTAATTTTATATTTGAATACCATTTTTTTTTGCATATGTTATTTAAAATAAAGTCTTCTAAACCATACTTATCTACTTTTAAAACTTAAAAAACAAATATTTAAAATTGTATAGTAAAAATTACAGTACGTTGAATAATAAACCATATGAGTAAATTTTGATTTACGGTAAACAAATTAAATAATAAATGTGTCTTAAACTAGTCTTCAATATTTTCTGTTTTGACATTTTGCTGCTTGTACTTTTGTTCGTAAGGATCACCGTAGTCCACCCTGCCCATCTCATAATGAGACATCTTGTTGCGATGAATTGTTAGGAGAGCACCACTTTTAAAATTTTCCCCGCAGACTAAACAATTGTAGGGTCTCATCATGATTGGAAGCGGCTCTGTTTCCCGCAGCAGTCGCATACGTTCAATGTCCTCGGCACGTCTCTTGTTTACACGACTGTTCTCATAGGGATCTGGATCACCATCGTCTTCGCCCTGCTTCACAGTCTCAAAGTGTCGCTTCTGATTGCGATGGATATTTAAAAGGGAGCCGCAAACAAAGCTCTTGCCGCAAACGCCACATGTGTAGGGGCGCTCACCTGTATGGCGCCGCATATGAATCTTTAGGTCATTGGACTGAACGAAACTCTTCTCACAACGGTCGCAAGCGTAGGGTCGCTGGCCCGTATGCAGACGCATGTGTCGCGCCAGCTTATTCTGAGAGATGAATTTCTTGGCGCATATCTTGCATTCACTTGGACGCTCTCCGGTGTGCTGACGCTTGTGAAGACTAAGATCTTGACTACGAGGGAATGCCTTGTCGCACTGATCGCACTTGTAGGGATTATCGCCGGTGTGACGACGTATGTGTATGGTTAGACTGGAGACGGGAAAACTAATGCCACAATGTGGACATTCCCGCCGCTTGGCGGCTCGCTTCGGCGGCGATGCATTTGTATCGTCTGCTATATGGTCACCAGCTACTTCGGGATGAAATGCTAGCATATGGCGACGCAGTGTATCCTGTCGTTTGAAAATACGCGGACAATGCTCGCAAATCAGTGCTCCGCTGCTACTGTGCTCTTTTGCCAGTTCCTGGGCTGCCACATCTGCTGACTGACTGTGAGCTGCTGCAAAATGTCGCGCTAATGACTTATTTTTGGCAAAGATTCGTGGACAACTGGCACATTTATAGGTGTAGCTTTGTGAATGCGTTAAACGCATACCCAATTGCGATGGTCGCTCCTCTGCTAGTTCAGTATCATAGTTGATTTCCGTATCAGACTCATCTGCCGCAAGTTGATTAGTAAATTCACTGGGTTCCTCGTTTAAAACAGTTGTTTCGACATCTAACTCCGCATCGGGGTCAGATTGTGGAGGCGCTAGTTCTACCTCCTGCAGCTCGATGATGGATTCGCATTCATTCAACTGTAATAATTCCTCTTCGTGCAGCAGTTCCTCCTCTTGTGGTACCTCCTCGTCGTGCGGTAGTTCTTCCTCGAGGTGCATTTCTTCGTCGAGTGGTAATTTTCCCGCATCGTGATACTCTCCGCTTTTTAAGAGATCATCCTTAATATTTGGCTGAATATCAGCCATCGTCATAATTCTAATCGATTGATCCTGCTCCAGACTGCTACACAATTCCTGCAGCGTTTGCTGGGATCTTTCCACCTCGCGTATGAACTCATACGCGCTTATGAGCCGTCTTGTGCAGCTCTGGCACAGCTGTGTGGGCAGATTTGGTTCATTCCAAGTGCACTGCAAATATACATTTAGCTAACCAATTTTCTGGCATTCAGCAGCTCAACAGTTATTTACCTTCACATTGGAAACATTCTCCAGCAACTGCCACAATTCCACATTGAGATCGTTGTACTCAATCTCATCGCGAAGGCACAGTGTGGTCTCATGGGACTCCAAACAAACACGGCAGGTTTGAGCGTTTAAGGTAACATTGAATGTGGTTTGAATCTCGCTCTCATCCAGGCTCATTTTGTCATAATTCAAAGCAGGCGTACTTTTTATTTGTTTTTATTTAGTTTACAATAAGAAATTAGAGATGACACTCAATCGATAACTCTATCTTTTCACTGTTCCTATCGATATTTGCGTACATCGTATTCGTGCTATCGATAACACGAATTTGAAATCATTAAAGAAGTCCCAATAAGGAAAGGAATACTTTCAAAAATACATGTAGATTGAGAAAATCTATCTGAACATGTTTTATCCTTTATTTCAGGGAAATTAAATATACATTTTTTACATATTTTTCGACGGAACATTGTCCACCGATTTTTGCGCCATTAAATTAATTTTTAATTGAAGCCAAATATGTAAAATTTCGTTTTGATTAAAAAGTATCTTTTAAAGTTTCAGAGATTAATTATCATGATTTGTTGTTTAATCAAGAAGCAATAATCTAAATTCTTTATATTTGATCCCTAGTATGCTATTTATTAAAACCAATAAATTTAACAATTATATATTTTTTATTACATATTATAATGAATTCTGTACCTTTAAAACACTGGCCAAATTAGTCGAATTTGTTTGGTGTCGCCAGCGAGAAGTTTAATATAAATCTCTCACAGTGCTAACGACACCAGTTGAAAATTGCACTTAAGCAATGGGCATTAATTTATTTCTTTCTCTTATTTTGTTAACTATTTCCAAAGCTTTTAATTCGCAAAATCAACAGCTCTTGAACGCTTTTGTACAGGAAGCCATCAAGATGCAATGCTATATTACAATACAATTATCAGCAAGAGAAACTTAATTGCATTAATAGTTTTTTGGCAGTCTTGCAATAGCTTTGTACAATAAAGTATATATAGTAAATGCATGTCAACACACATGTAGTATATACACACACTGAAGGATCGAGTGACCAGAGAAAAGCTTTGCGCGTTTTACTTAACAATAGTTCATTTAAAAACTAAACAAATTTTGAATGCTAGTCAACAGACAGATCCTCGGCAGATCCAACTCACAGTTTATACGAACTGAGCGTTAGCGGTGGTTTAGCGGCCTCCGAGCCGGATATAGACTTATGATCAGCACGTTCATGCTCGGACAACCATGCCATCTGTAAAAGCACAAAATGTTTGGTGTGAGTTGATGTTTAGATATGAAATAAATGAGATTAAAGAGCTTACCTTCTGTTTGTGCTGCTGAGCTGCATCATGACATCTGTCCAGCACCATTTTCTCAGTTAACAAACCATCTTCAGATGCGTAGACAGCAGCTTGCCATGCCACGCCCAATTTGGAGATTTCACGACCGGACATTCCCTCGCACAACACTGCCATTTTGGTGCACGTCTGGCCATAGTCAAAGGTGTCCAGTTTGAATCGCCTAAAAAGCATTTGTTATCATCTGGCATCTTTAGATATAGTTGGGATTCACTTACTTGGCCCCGGATGCCGCAGGCTGCAAAACATATTTGTCAAAGTAAAGACGCAACAGACGCTCACGTTCCTCCAAACCAGGCAAGGTGAACTCAACCATCTCGTCCAGACGATCGTTGATAGCATAATCAAACTGTTCGGGGGTATTGGAAGCCAGCACTAGCATGAATTTGGGATTCTGTTCCGATGTCCTGTACAGGAAAGCATTAAGCGCCGCACGCAAATCCTCTGAAATCTTTTCCGACGAACGTTTGCGCAAAAAGGCGTCCGCCTCGTCCACGAAGAGCAACAGACCACGTCTGGAAGTATGCGACCAGTCGAACACTTTATGTATGGCCGTCACGCCCTCCTTGCCCATAGGCGCGACATCACCACCAGTCATGATGGCAAAATCCATACCAGAATGTTCGGCTAGCTTTTTGGCAAACATGGTCTTGCCGGTACCAGGTGGACCGTGCATCAGCACATTGCGATATAATCCACGATTAATGCGCGTGTTTTTCGTTGCAATTGCAATGTCACGCAAGCGTTCCTCCAGCTTCGGATTTAATACGACGCCTTGAAGTGCATCAGCAGGCTTGGCACGCAAGCGTTTGAAATAGTTGATGGGATGCTTAATTGCATCGAGGAAAGCAAAGCGTGAGGTTTCACCGACAAGCGTAGGCTTACCGATCCGCGCCTCAATGTAGCGGGAAACAACGCCAGTTGCACCCTTGGCGCTGTACACGCCCAAGGCAAGCAACGATAAGCCACCGGCAGCAGTCAATACCTTATCCCAATCGGTCAACATGGCCTCGGCACCGGCGCCAATAACTGAACCTGCAGTACTACAATTAAATTGATATATTATAATTATAAATTCAAGCAGAATTTCTACAGACAACTCACCGTATACCCTCGAGGACAGTGGTACGATGCTCCTCTGCTTTCAGCCGAATCTTTTCCAAATTAATGTCACGATTCTCGCGATCCACACGAGCCTTGGCGCGCAGTTCATGTTCCAGAAGCTTAAGACGGTTCTTCTCTTTCATTTCAATCTCGTGCTCAATGGTTTGGCGACGCATTGCCTCTTGTCGCTGCACACTCTCCTCTTGTTTGCGCAGATTGTCCTCCTGAACACGCTGTTGTTGCACGAGCTGATCTTCATACCGCTTGCGGGATAATTGATCTTGATATTGGGCACGCTGTTGCTGCTGCTTTGTCTCCTCGATCAGAGTCTTGCGTCGCTCCTCGTGATCGATACGCTTCTGCTCCACCTTGGCCTGCTCGATGTGCGCCTCGTACTCCTTGATCTTTGTGTTGTACTCCTGTTGTCTCGTGCTCTCCTGCATCTTGGACAACTCCAGTGCCTCTCGTGCATGTTCTGTAAGCGTTTAATCAGTCATTTACACACACATACACTCACGTACGCACACACAAGCGCGTACGTCATTTAGAGTTAAGGCATCGGTTATGCAATGCGCACAATTGATGATGAAATTTGAATGAACTTTGCATTGATAACACTTACTTGAGCGTTCCAACGTTTTGGCAGCATCTGCAGCTCGCTCTAGTGCCGAGGAATCAAACCTATATGCCTCCATAGCCTTGCGCTCGGCCTTTGTTAGTTGAGTATCGCCTCCACGCTCACCGGCAGTTTTGCCATCGGGATTATCAGCTCCATCGGCTCCACCAGTAAATTCCGCCGGCTGCTGACGATTTCTTCCCAATAACCACGACATATCGATCTGTTAAATGTATTGGCAATGTTGACAACCACTCAAAACGTAATTTTGTTACAAATAACGCTCAAAATATCCAAAAATAAAATGTTGTAGAGCTTTTTTTTCAAACCGCATGCGACAACGTGATTCTAGTAGTGATGTAAGATACCCATCGATATATTTTGTTTTATGTGTGCGATTATTTTATATTGATGATATCGATGTTATTAAATTGATTGATATAAAAAGTTGGCTAATTTGGCTTGGCATGTGTCTTCAATAAGTGTAAATAGACAGAGTTAGCTGATATTCCAAATTTTGTTGTGTTTATAATGTCGGAAACCTCAAAAAAATAATCTGTATGTTTTCAAGACGTTGTGAGAAACGTGGAACGAAGAGATGCCGCGAATTCGTCTTAATTAAAATGTAATTGTTTAAACATTTGTATTTTTAAGTTGCAAAGTTTATCAATGCCTAATTGTTTTACAAAATAAATTATAAATCCTGTTAACTCAAATATCGTTGCTGCCAAAGTCACGGTGATAGAGTCACTGCAGTGACTAAATGTGCCATCACTAAACTCAAGATGCAACAGCTGTTGTAAACAAACAATTTTTCAATTTATTTTGAATTGTTGCTGGCTTTAGCAATTTAAATTAAAAACATGTTTGAACGTAACCAAAAGACTATATTTGTGTTGGATCACACCCGCTACTTTAGTATATCCAGCGAGCAATACATATCGATGGATTACCTAAAGGGCAAACCGTCGCCGGAGACAGCGGCCGGTGGCAGCGCAGCAGTTGGCGGCACGCAGCTTAGCAAAAGTCTGTGGACATGTGCCGTGGAATCTTCTATAGAATATTGCCGCATTGTGTGGGACCTTTTTCCCGGCCGAAAGCATGTGCGTTTTATTGTCTCCGATACGGCAGCTCATATTGTTAACACCTGGAGTCCAAGTACACAAAATATGTCCCATGTCTCAAATGCCATGATGATGGTTAGTGTACCGTCACGAAGTATACCACAATCCTCAGATTACTCTGTAATACATGGCTTACGGGCTGCCATCGAGGCTTTGGCAGAACCAACCGATGAGCAGGTTCATGCTGCTCAAATCGGGTGCCCAAAAATTCCCAACAAAGGACGCGTCATTTGTATCACCTCAGCGAGGGACAATACCAGCATGAAAAGTAAGTTATCCCCATTAATAAAGATGTTAATATTAATTAATTTTTTTGTCACAGGCTTGGAGGACATCTTCAACACTGTGCTGTTGCAGCAAAATGCTTTAGTCGCTCCGCCCGGCAAGAAGGGTCTGCTCATTGACCACTGTCACTTGGTTATACTAAACATTGTGCCATTGGGTGTGGAATCATTGGTTACGAACCGCAATCTACTTGACATTTCACCCCTACTGGATGTGGAAATACATACAGTTAATGCTCCCGATATATCTGATAAGTTACTGCATCTTATCATGGGCCACTATGATCTGGCCAGCACCACTGTCACGAACATACCCATGAAAGAGGAGCAGAATGCCAATTCAAGCGCCAATTATGATGTTGAAATTTTACACGAACGTGCCGCCCACACAAAGGTTTGTGGTCCGGATTTCACTCTGCCCACCAGTATCAAGTCGGGAACATCCTACGAAACGGTCACGTTGAAATGGTGCACACCTCGTGGCTGCGGCTCTGCTGATCTGCAACCCTGTGTTGGCCAGTATAATGTAACACCGGTGGACGTCACCTCACGTCCCAGCTCGTGTTTAATTAATTTTCTGCTAAATGGTCGCTCGGTGCTCTTGGAAGTGCCACGCAAAACGGGCACCAAGACAACCAGC
Source organism: Drosophila acutilabella (assembly GCA_035046005.1). NCBI lineage: Eukaryota > Metazoa > Arthropoda > Insecta > Diptera > Drosophilidae > Drosophila > Drosophila acutilabella. The sequence continues at coordinate 669,613 of JAWNOK010000031.1, read as the reverse complement.
CACATGTTGTCTGCCCGTGGAGGTGAAATCTTTGTGCATTCCTTGTCCATCGCACGTTCCGCCATGGACGAAGCACCCTCTATTAGCGATGGTCCCGGTGGACGAGTCTCGGACTACCGCATACCTGAAATGGGACAACTGCTTAAGATGTCGCGCATGGTGCCGCTAAAGAGCAAGCCCAAAAGCAAAGTCTCGCAGGGTGAACACCTGTGGCGTCGCATGCCACGGTACTTTCCTCGCACCACAAATGTGACTATACTTTTTAATCTGCAGCGTCAACTCACGTGGCTGCCACATTTTCTACATTTGCTGGTCAAGGAGGACATGGACAAGCAGGAGGAAGTGCGTTGCCAGCAGCAAATCCATGAGCTGTACAAGAGTGCATCTCGCGGCGAAATGTTACCATTTAGTAATACAAGCAACATTCGGTTAGTTCTTTAATTCATTTTATTAAACAGACTTTAATGTATTGTTTTACTTGTTTAGGCCCAAGGCAAGCAAAGTCAAGGATCAGTATCGGCTATTCTACAGGGAGCTAGAGCAACTAATACAGCTTAATGCTCAAACATCACATCACAAGAATCTGCTGGAGAGTTTGCAGAGTCTGCGCGCTGCTTATGGCGACGTCACTAGCAAATCTGAGTCTGGAGCTGCTCATTTGCGCTCCTACACGGAGTCACCATTGTCGCCGGAACGCTTGGATCCCAACAGCAGTGGCAACAGCAGCTCCAGCAGCCTGCTGAAGGCCAGCAAACGACGCATGTCCAGCTCCGGACAGCGGTAAGTCACAAATGCATCCACAAAAGCCACTAACTCTAACAAATCTGCTTGCAGCTCCCTGCTGGATATGATTAGCAATGCGGAACGTAACCAATCTAGCAAGCGTTTAGATTTCTCTGGTCGACTTTGCACACCGCTGGGCCAGACAGCCAAACTATATCCCGATTTTGGCAACAAGGACAAGGATGTACTTACTCCCGGCATACTGCCCTCTAACATGAAAGACGAATCTATTCGAAGTTAGTTAAGAATCGCATATAAAACCAAGACATGTCCACTTTAAACAACTTATAAAATTTTGTTCTATTCAAAAGGCTTTTCGCTTAACTGTCATTTTGAACTTCACTTTTGAGTAATTTTTAATTTCTATTCTATGTAGGTATTAAGAAAAAACATATAAAAACAAAAAAAAATCAGAAGTTCGTTTTAATTTTAAAGCAAAATTTTTGTAATACGAAAATGGCAAATAATTCCACAGTAACAAAGACGTTGCAAGTTTCCGAGGAGGCTGCTCCTCCGGTGCACAGTGAGTTTCAGTCTCGGTAACTTTTTTTTTACTAAAATTAAAGTTATCCTTAAATGCTTCCGCCAGTACCCGTTATGATCGGCAATGAGCTGTTTGTGCTGACCCAACAAGATGTGAGGCGCGTGGAGGATACGCGTTATATGTCCTACAGCCGTTTGACTCCCAATATGTTTGCTGGCCAAACTTCCATTGCGAACGCACCAGCTGGACAGCTTGGTATTCTGCATCAGCTAATCTCCAACTGTCCGCAAACGAGTCCAACTAATCTGGAATCGGTGGCACAACAAAGTGAGCAGCCACTGGAGATTATAGCCGACGTAACGAAGCAACTGAAATGGTCGAAATCGTGCAAATCCTCACCAGCATTTCCTATTACATACAGCGTTGGCACGACAACCAGCGGGCTTAAACTGTTCCAAAGTGATGTTCATGCCACCAAGTCGAGGCATGACTCTCGAAGACATTGCAGTTGCCAGACAAGCGCAGAGACCACTTCGAAGGCCTGCAACACGGAGCAGATCAAGTCACGGCTTCAAAAGCACTGCTCCAGCGATAGCTTGTGCGAGGACGTGTGTATGGAGAATACAGCACCAGAGCAGCCATGTGAGACGCAACGCAGAAATTCTGTGGTTCCGCCGTAGTGAGTTGGCAAAGAATGTTAAGGGGACAAGCTCTGAACTTTCGTTTAAAAATCAAAAGTTTTATTTACATTTTAATTAATATATGTTTGTCTGCTATGTCCTAAGAATGTCTCCTGGCCTTAATGTAATGCACTAAGAGATTTACTTTTTATTAACTTTTTCTTTCCAACTTTTGGTTGTGGCTGTTGCTTCTTTTTCTTCTTTTTTGGCTGCTTCTCGGTGTCCTCGTTGAAATATCGCTTGGGTTTGTTGTGCTCCCTCTGTTCTCGCTTCAACTGCTCGGGTGTGCAGACACGCAAATAGAAGTCCTTTAGCAGCAGCTTGAAATCCTCAAGCAGCGTATCCCTGTTCACCTGCACCTTTCCACCCGAGCAGGGCGTGCATGCCTGTAGTTCGTTTATTTTGAAGGGTTTGGGTGCGAATTCTGTGGGTGGACGCCACATAACGGCCAGCTCCTTGCCACCATTGGGATTATAAAAGAACGCCGCGTACTCCGAATAAGCAGACTGAAAATTGTACGACTTGTAAGTAAACAAGTAACAGAAATTTGTTGCATTATTCCACTCACCCTCAGTTGCTCCACAATTCTGGCCAATTGGTTGCTGCCCGCCAGTGGCAAACGAAAATTTCGCTGACTCAGGGGCGCAAAGGCTGAGCCAAGATCGTAGCACAAAGTATTTGTCACCAGATCAGGTTTTAGTTGTATAACCACATCATAACCCTCGCGGGAGGGCACAAACAACTGGGCGGGACGTACAAAGCCAAGTTTCGGCGACAGCAGAGTCGATTCAATTAGTTCCAGGGCATGTCGAGCCAACAGTGTGACCCGGCATAGAACTGGTTTATTGGGCAAGTCATCCGCTGTCCAGAGACGTCCAGCATGCTGCTGATCATAGGCAGTGGCCACGCACAGTGGAGGGTAGCTCTCACGCTCACTGCGATAACTGTGCTCCAAGTCAGTGATTTGTTGTTCTGCAAACAAAAGATTGTTATAAAATTTTTCCAAAAACAACAGCAGTAGGCATGGGTACAGTGGAGCTCAACTAATAGACTTTCAGTTACAGCTACATGCTATAATAATCCAATTCCAAACTTATAAGTTTGGCTAAGATTCGTAATTTGAATTAAAAGGTTTCCATATAACTGAATTTAAACGTATTAATCCTTTGGAAACTATAGATGTGATATATAAAGGCAGTCTATGTATACGATAAGTGAGTTCAGTAGAAAAACACAGGAGTTAGCGTATAATTCCCTTCCAATCTACAGGATGTAGTTGTCCGAGTTAGACAGCTTTGTTCAATGGAATGTGAACGATTTAGTTATTCGACTTTGACTATATTTGAATAAATTAGTAGGTAAAATACAACTTTAAAGACAATGTGTTTAGCTACTCATTTTAAGCTGATTGGTCCTATGTATTCTATATAACATATGATCTTAGTTTATTCAGGATACACTAAGTAATGATGAAGCAGTTTTCAGCTAACGGTGTGTCAAACACAGACAAAAATTAAAATTAGGCTCTTACTGCTTGACAGACTTACATTTCAAGCATTGTTGTTGTAGCTCTTATAGTTTTTGAATTGAAGGGATTTTTCCCGGCAGAGAGACACCAAATTAAAAGCTTACCAAAAATAATTTGTGGGTTTGTCCACACCTCCTTAAATTCTTTCCTTTCTAATCTAATATACCCCTCTACGCTCTCCAAGTACAGGGTCTGCAAACGGCCACTCACCTGTCCAGCTGTTGTTAAAGTTGAGCAAAAACAGTTCAGCATTCCAATCACTGTGGGCGAGCAGCTGCAGGAAACGTATGAAACCGGTTTGGGGCGAGACAGTAGTGTGTGGAGCTTGTCGCTGCTGGAAGAGATGTGCCACCAACAGTTCCGTGGCCATGGAAGGCCAGAGTCCCTCATCCAAGAGTTGAGCTGCTAGCCAACGCTTGGCAATGAGCACAGTGGGTCCAAATGCACGATGCGTCTGATGCAGTGCATGCAGAGCTCCACTAACTCGGGGTAGTATGTAGTGACGACGCTCGAGGGCACGACTAGCTGGATTGTCCACATAGGTGATAATGCCACGATCCGTTTGTTGTTGCTTTAGCAGCGCCAGCTCCTTGCTGTGTGCCAACTCCAGGATAAAACAATATCCTTGTTTAAGCACCATTAAACCATCTTTGGAGAGCACCGAGTGCAGTTTATGCTGTGCCTTCAGTTGCTGACCTATTTGTATTAGAAACGCGGTCTTTAAGCAACGCAATGCACCCAATTCATTGGGCCACTTTCCACTGGGACCCAGTTGTATGATCACACGCATCAGTTGACTCGCATGCATGCGATCAGCCACCAGACGAGCCTGTGGCAGTGGAGGCTCTGGCTCGCAGTAGCGGAATACAGGAGATATGCCCGATATCGATACTATATCCAGCGGTAATTCATCAAGACTGTGCAGTTGACGAGCTAGTGCATCGTAGCAGTGGATAACATGTGGCGTTAAAGCCTCCGCATCGGTTTGCTGCTCCAATTTCAGTTTCGTCACCACTTTAGTCACCTTAAATGACGGCGTTAGCGAGTAGACCATATCCAGTTCCCCAGCAATATACTGCACATCGTTGGCTTCCAACTGCAATTGATGTTCCAGCAGATGCAATACTATTTGCCTCACAATCAAACGCTTTTGACTGGGTGCATCAGTTGCCGCACCCCAGACCACCGCCTCCGTTATGCTGCCGTCCTGAAAGCGACGCAAGTTGGATTTTTCGCCCCAGAATTTGCGAAACTCAGCAGCACCATTGGCATCCTCATTAGCTGCTGGTCCCTTGTCCAACACTTCATAGGCGTGCTCCGGATCGAGTATAAGTCCCAGCTGCAAACTGCGTCCAATGATGGGTGCTTTGCTGTCCACATCCCAAGGCGTCGATGGTGTCTCCAGCGGCAGCAGGGCATGAACACGTTTACCCAATCCCTTTTGCAGCAAACTAAAAGGAATACGTGGAAATAACCATAAATGTTGATAAAATTAGGGGATTACTTACTCTGTGAGCAGCTTGAGCAGCTGTGGATACGCATAGTTGGCATAATCGTACTTCACCTGCGGATCCCCATGCAGTTGCAGCAACTGGTCCACGCTGGCTGGATTCGTGATTCTGTGGACAACAGAGATTAGGATTATTTATAAAGTAGACTAAATCCTTTAACATTTAAATAGTTTTGTTACTTTGGGTTAAACATAATTTCACCTAGTTTCCTACACTCACTTCAGTATGTTGTCCATGCGGGAGTAGAGCGGTGACTTCTGCATGAAAATGTGAGAGAAGCTGTTGACTTTGATGTCATTTAGCAAATCAACAGCCAACTTGGCTTCAGCACAGACAGCTTTATACACAGCCAAAGGTAGATTGGCACACAAATTGTAGTGTCCAGTGACATCCATGAAGCAGACATCATAGTAGCCGGCTAAAGTACTTAATTGATGCTTCTGTGAATCGGGATTTGCCAGCGTTATGCCTAGAGTCCAATCGCTGTTGGCCAATTGATTCCACACTGTTCTGGCCACCTGGTAGCTGCTGCTTGACAGATGCAGCAAACGATTCTGTGACAAATAGACAATATAGGCAGCCAGAATGTGAGCGCTGAAGCCACTGTAGCCCACATCCAGTTGACGTTGTCGTAGCCAGACCTTGAGGAGCAACAAACCTTCCTGGAAATTGCGTCGTCCATTGAAGGTGCTGCTTAGAAGAGCTTCATTCTTCGACAGCGTTAGGTCAAAGAGCACATTTGCATTATAGTGCTGGGTTGCTGGCAATGCTTGTTTGTCCTCCCACTTATCACCAAATGACGATGGACGAATGTTGTTGTTCCAGGGCACAAAGCGACTCAGTGAAAAGATATCCGCTGGTGCCGTGATATAAAGTCGGAACATTATGTGATTGCCCATCTTCGCTGCAGGTGTCATTTCCAGTACCGGTTTCAATGGATTGTTCGCATGGTAGTTGTACACAAAGTTATCCGCAACAAAAGCAGGTAATTGCTTTATTTTACTGGCCACGGAGGCCAGATAAAGAGCTCGCTTCTGATCGTATATTAAGTTGAGATAATCCTCTTTCTGAAAACATGCTGCGGGCATTTCCAGCGCAACGTCGACTATAATTTTGGGACCCAAGAGAGTGCCGGTTGCTGCTGCACCAATGAGTTTGGGAGCTGACGATGGAGATATGAACTGGAAGTTAAATGGTTTCTTTTGCAGATGCAGAGGAACTTCCAGCTGGCATGCGTCCAGTAACCCATCTGTCAACTCTTCCATTGTTGTGGTGAATGTCTCCAGCCAATTACTAATGAAATTTGCGTATTTCGCTTTAATTTGCACTTCCTCGAGCATTTCTTTTACTTGCAGTTTGAATAGATTTGAGTGAAATAAATTACGGGTATCACGCAGCTCCTTAATTTCCTCTAATGTTGGAGGTTTTACGCTCTCGTGTTTACTCTTTTTCTTCTTTGTCTCGGCTTTTGCTTCGGGCATTTTACGCTTTTGTCCTGTACTTTGGCTGGGTTCCTCGAACCCATCGTCGCTGCTATTGTCGGCGGCAGCAGAATTTTCGTTGTCACTGTTCTCCTCACTAGGTGAATCCAGCATCGAATCGTCTGTGGAGTTCCGTGCGGGTACAGGGAACTTTATGCCAACATTACTAATTTAGCTGCTTATTTATTCATAAGACACACTTACCTGCTTTTGTTTAATTACTTTAATTTTACCCATTTTTAACGTTTAATTGAAAAATAGAATTTAACGCTTTACCAAACATACGCACGTGTTGCCTGATTTCTAAATCAGTTGCTTTCAATATTTTGGTAGAAATTGGCGCTTTTTTGTATGCCATTGGATTATCGATAATTTTGTACTTAGTGGTGTTTTATGCAGAATGGTCACTCTAATTTTGTACATTGCAAACATCGTTGGTATAAAAACCTTGTAATCAGCTGTCAACAACATTGGATAACCAGCTGGTTTTCAATCGATCAATGAAATTGAATAGAAGTCAACAAATGAAAAAATCTACATAAGCATAGAAATACAATTATGACGATTTTGTCTGTTTTCATATATAAAATTATTTAGATAATAAATCGAATAAATTTATTTGACATTTCGATGGCAACAATTTTGACACGATATACATTTGAAGTCATAATAGGTGCCATCTCTAACAACAACACCTTAAAAATATACTTAAAACAGTCACACTGCCCAAAGGAAGCGAATATTTATGTATTAAAAACTCGAAATCTTAATTCACTGGATAGTGAATATTTTGAATTCGTAAATATTTTATATCACACATGTCGATAGTGAATGTACTTAATTTCTCTTGTGACAATTATCTAAGTGTCCCCATGATCTCTTGTGGTTCATAAATATGTATAAAAACACTGCTGTAGCAGAGATATAATCGTGTACAAAAAGAAATTAGAACTTTCATTACAATAGTAAGTTTTAAGGTTTGTTTTATGAAATGTTAATATCAAAAATGTTTTTTTCACGTTCAAAACAAGTTGCCGGCTAATTAGTCCACATCTCGTTTAGTATTCAGTATTATTAGAAAATGAACGTTGTAGTGCAACTGAACTACTATGTTTTGGTATTCTTAAAACATTTTAGTACAGCAACACTGAGTCTGAGTGTTCAATGTGCGTGTGTGTGTGTGAAAGGCAGGGGAAAAAGTCGCTCCATTTTTCTCGTGCTCTCCTGCGTACGTTTGGCTTTGCAAAACAATTTCATGGCAAAACGCCTAATAGTGCGAAAGTGTTGGCTTAAGCTTTAAATAAAAGCAAACACGGAAAAAGCAGCAAGAGCACGCAAAAAAATGTATTAGTGCATAATCGCAGGCAAACACTTTCCAACTGCAGAAATCGGCCTGGCGTTAGTGTGTGTGTGTAACTGTGTATGTGCGCGCGTGTGTAAGTGAGCAATGAAAAATGAGGCGTAGGTGAGGAATATGTGTGCAAAATTGTCGAAAAGGTACAAAAACCTAAATATCTTATAGTGACTTAATTTGAATTCCTAAATATACATACAAGAAACGGCACAATATATCTGACGCGTTGGCAATGAAAAAAATATGGCCAAATTCAGGCAGTTGCACCCTGTTGTCTTGTGGTCACCGAAAATAAGCTTTTTTTTCGTGCCGAAAGCATCAAAAAAGAAAATGAAATAAAAAATCACGTACTTTTGAAAGTGTGTATTTTGAGTGGCCTTCTTGATTTACAAAAACCAATATGAGTAATTTTTGCAAATCTCATAGAAAACCTATGATGTACGTGCATTATAGGTATACGCACTAATTGGCCTAATTTTAGAGAACTTCCTCCGCATTGCTGCTATTGCAGAGACTGCGGTTTCTGAATCGCTGCCCAATTAAGTGTGAACAAGTTTTAACAAGGGTCAAGGCTTTTTTTAATCGCTAAAATAGTTAAAATTTTTCGCAAACTACATTTGCAACAATTATGTGCAAAACATAAGCACATGAAAATCAATGGGCAAATGTATGCGACAGGCTCTCTCAGCTTTAGTGTGACCGTTCTATCAGCCAAGCAAACATACCGCAAAATACTGTAGTAGTTTCAGTCAATGCAGTAGTTGACGGTATTCTTAGACTGCTATGAATTCAAACATAAATGACTGTAAACAATAGAATACGAAGTAACTCAAATAAGTTAAATTAGAAAAAACTCAGTTAACTAAAAAATATTAATGTTTATTTTCTTAATTTGCAGCCCGCGTAAATGAGATGAAAAGAAACGCAGTCTCTGCCAAAAAGTGCAAACACAACATCGCAGCCACACAAGAAAAAGTAAAATTAAATAATTTTCAACGTGCACGCGCCAAATACGTTCGGAATTGTATGACTACGCGATTTAAATAATTGTAATTATAAAATATTATTGAGTTTTTGTAGTCGTTGGCGTGTGTAACATTTGCAAAATACGTCAACGATCACTTTATAAATTTTTTGTGGGGAAAAATGTGCAAAAGTGTGTTTGTTAAATTGTTAGCCAAAATTATTTGTTTACCTAATACTACATAGAACGTAACTGCCTTTCTTTATCTAACAAAACAACAACAATTCGACGCACGAGAGAAGAAAGTAAGCACACAAGTAAAAGACAAACACTGAACCCAACAAAACTGTTTAGATCCAAAAACAACAGCGGCAACAACATCAGTCAACAGTTTTACCGTTTACAAAGGAAATGCTCAAATTTAACAATTAAATGTCAAGCAGAAGCAACTGCAGCAGCATCCAAACTGAGACCGCAGCAAATACAATTAAAACAACAGCAAAATCTGTAAGCTAACACAACCACAAGAAGAAGAAGAAAAAGAAACACTATAGAACCGTAAGGCAGTTGCGTCAGGTTAACTTTTTTTGAGGGGGCTGTGGAGGAGGACAAGAAAAGCGACTGCGGACAGTGGGACCAGCTATCCGTATGCATTGGACGCATGCGCGACATGCGAGGACGTTAAGTGAGTCTGTGTGTGAGTGTGAATCTGTGTATGTGTGTCTGTCTGACTCGCTCTGTGCGCTTGTGTGTGTGTGTGTAGGTGCAGCAGTGCATGTGTATGCACGTGCACAACAGCAACAGGAACAAGCACAAACAAACACAAGAATTATAATCAACACATTTAACAGTTAAAAGTAAAACTAAAAACAAAAAAAGAAAGAAAAATAACAAACTTGAGCAGCAAATTCGCATATCAACTACGATTTTTCTTATTTTTAATTTTTTTTGGATCAATCTTATCAAGAATCAATAGCCGTTGCTATTAGTTTCATTTATTATCTTTCAAAATTTTGTGGAAAGTGATTGCGTTTTTCAAACTAAATTAAAGGGAACGTGCCGAATATAACCCCGCTACCGTCACTATCAGTATCAGCAAGAACAAAACGACAGCAACACACAACACCAACAGCAGCAGAAAGTAAACAACAATAACGACCACGACGACATCATGCAGCGAAGGGAGCGTCAAACGAGGTGAGTGCTAAAATCCCATAAATCTGCCCAATACAAACACTTTCCAACACTGTTGTGGTTCCAACACCGTATTCAGGTTTCAATTTCAATCATTTTCCTAGCCAATTACCAACAATAACTTTGCAGAATTCTGCATTTCTAATAAATTTAAATTAAATTTCAACAAAAATATGTTTTCATCATCATTTCTTATCCACATTATCGAACAAAGTGATGACACAAAGCCAACTAAAATTAAAGTTAGAACTAGCTTTAATTCAAGCTGGATTTGTGTTGCAATCTTCATAATCACCTTGTCAGTTATAATATAATTTTAAATGTCTATTGTTGGATTTAGAGAACTGATTAACTTTTGTAAAATTTTTTTTGTTATATAAATTAAAAATCATATATACATTTTTTCAATTTAAAAAATAAAGCTAATTCTAAAACGTCTTCAACAAGTATGCCAGAAATTATTAGGTGCCGACTTAAGAACACTTCGAAAATAATGCTTTGCTCTGTTATCTTAAAACTTTGATAACGCCGGAAAACCAGTTAATTATAGTGATGTAGGTTTTCTTATCAGATTGCTGAAACATACATAAATTTAGCCAAAAATATGCAAAGATTAGATTATTCAAGAAGAATTGATACGTCCATGCACCAACGTATAAACTGAGTACGGGATTAATGTTTGTTTGAAAAATAGATTAAAGAACGGACTCTAGCTAATACATATTTTACTATTATTCACGAATATATATGTACTTTATGGGATCGGAAAAGCCTCCTTCTGTCTGTTAGGCACATTTGGTTTTTGACAAACCTAATGGACTCATTTACTCTTAATTAGAGTACGGGGTCTAAATATTCTAGTATTCTGTTTGAAAATCAACACCAAACAAACTAGGATGGTATCCCAGATTTTTCGAAAATTAGTATTAATATTTTGATTAAATCGCGTACTTAACTAACATAAAATTTTTTAGTAAAATACTTCATTTATCACAGATTATTTATTCGATTTAATAAATCGAATCGAAACATTAAAAATGTATTATAAGTCCGTGAAATATTTCCTGAGTATTTACATAAAGTTTTAAAAAGTGGTGTGTAAATTTAGAAAGGTAGAAAAAGTACTAGTATGAATAAAAATGTATTTGTTGACTAAAAATTTGCTTTATTTTTAAGCATTTTTTACCATTGAGCAAAAATCTTAAAACTCTTTCAACGATGGTACAGTCATCGTCGTAGTATCAATATTTCGTGTCAAATAATAATAAAAGAAACGGATGACGTTCCAGTCTCTTAGTTACTACTGTATGTACACATACATGTATAAATGGTTGTATGTGTGTTGGTGTGTGTATATGTATTAGTTGTAGCTCACATGTGCCCCATATTCAATGCCAAATGTATTTAGCCCTAGGAGGAATAGAAGGCCATTGAGAAAACGTTGCTGATGCCACCTGTATGCTCGGAAAATTCTATATCCTACACAAGAGCTGTGTGTACGTGTGTGTGTGTAAAGAAAAACCAATCGATTCTCTCTTTGAGAATTTACTCTACTGCTGCGTGGCTTTCCTCATTAGCCTCAAAAAGCAAAAAAAAAAAAAAGAAAAACCAGAAACGAGTTGAGAACATTTTTTTTGTTTTGATTTTGTTAAAATCTCTTTATATATTTTTCTTAGTGTCGATTTGGTTAATAATCTATTTATAGCAAAAATCATTTCTATTTAAACTTGCGTATTTTTTCTTTGATTATTTTCGCCACTATTTGGGACTTTTCCGACACTTATTTGTAATGCGATTTCTGGTCACGAGGGTTGAATGAAATGCGGTTTAAATAATAAAAGATGCCGAGGCCCTCGTCTGAGGAAGCGGAAAATCAAAGACAAACTTATGTATGCACATTTAAATAAGTTATGTACAGATATACGATTTTTTTTTTATAGATATCGGCCTCTTGTGTCAGACTAACGGAAATCCGAGTGTGTGTAAAGTTGTAACTTTTGTTACCTTTCATTGGGCCTATTGACATTTCTAGGTTATTTTTGTTTCACTTTGTTTATGCACAAAAGTGTATGAAATATTTCAATTTGTGTAAGTTTATTTTTTTGTGGATTTTGTTTCGTCATCATTTTAGAAATAATATTTTCCGTGTTTAGTAATGTTTGCTTATTTTTTTGGCTCCCCTGTGGGAACGATTTGTTGGGGAAAAATATAGTGCCTTAGAGAATCGTAATTCGGGCAGTTTTACGACTTCGGGCGATGCAATTAAGAATTTCCTGTCTGAAAATATTGCGTATTTGGTAGAAATTAGTTTGTTTTAGTATTTACAAATTGAGTTTTTTCATTTTGGTAAAATACTTCGACAGAATAATTGTAGATAACTTGAAACATTTCAAAGCAAAGCTTTAATCAGGTTTGGACCTGAAATTAACGGTTATCGTTATCGTTGTAATTATCGTGAATTGATCAAGCTTAGCAATTATGCCATTTCGTGTAAACATTTTATCTGCGAATATCGTGATGTTCATAATTAAATGATTAAACATTTGACTAATAATCAGTTTCATTTAACCTCCGCTGATGTTTTGTTTTTTTTTTTTTTTTTGTAAAATTTGCAATTATCGGACAAACCCTGAGAGTATCGGGAGCGTGACTTGGACTTGAGATTGGGGTTATTGAGCTTCGTCTCTGATATGTAGCATATTTGACCTTATTTCTTCTTTTGAAAGAAATATGCAAGAGCGATGAAGTATAAAGAGAAAATGATATTACCAGAGTGTATGTAGTCGCGTTGTTAAGTAATTAATTAATTTAAATGGTAATTTATGTCTTAGGCGGCATTTTTTTGGTTTCAAAGGGAATCCTAAAACAAACAACTTTTTTCTTTAAATAAATCATAATTAAATTCGTAAAAAAATAAAATACTGTCTATAATAAAGCAGTCCTTTTTACTTCACAAGAACTCAACTTTGACTTTTCGTGGCGTGGAAAATGTGTACGGAAAAACTTGACCAACTTGTAGGGCTTCTAATAAGAAAACGTGGCAGAAAAAAATGAAATAAAAAATGCCAGACGATAATAAAGATGACGAGGCAGACGAAGTCAAATAGAGCAAAGGGCAAGCAGGAGTAGAGGCTGAAAATGAATGGAGAAAAGTAGTGGGGGCTTAAAAAACTTTTCAAGAATACTTTGCGTTTGCTTTGCACTTGAAATCTTTAGAGCGAGCGAAAGAGAATTGCGGCAAAAGTGCAAAGCAATTTTTGAGCAAGGATTTCAAGCTATAAATCATAATGAGAGTTTCAATTTGAAGAGACGAGTGTCAGAAAAAGTTGTTGAAAAATCAGAGTTAACTATTGTTTCATTCAAGTGCAACACAATTATAAAGTGCGTACTCTAAATCCTTAAATCAAAAGTTTAAAAACATACTAAACTCTTTAAAAATTTCCTTATGTCAAAAGCTGTGATAAATGAATAACGGTAATTTGATAATCCTGCTTGTTTATTTAGGTTACAAGTATATTAACGCAGTTAATCAACACTGGTTTGGTCTGTCTGTCGTTCTCTCTCACTCTCTGTCCCTGCCTTTCTAACTGTCATCGCCTTAAGGCAGCTGTCAGTAATGAACAGAATGAACAGCTTATATTTTGCTGTCAGTCACTTGACACTGCCATTCACAGTGAAGTGCCTTCTGTTAAACTGCTTATCTCAGTGTAAAGGACTCTTCAGGATTTGTGGCTTTAACAGCGAGCATCGATGTCATGCATGGACATGTACGAGCTTAGTTTTAGTTTAAGCCACAGATTGTACAACTAAAATACATAAATCAAATTGAAATGTTTAAATTTACACAATTTTTGATTTTTAATCAATTTACTTAGTTTGTGGATCTATTCTCTTTAAGCAGTTGTCAAGTAACTCCATGACTCATACTTAGAAAAGCATTTTTGAACCTTGCTCTTCTTTCTCTGCGTAAGTTCTCTTTCAGCTGTTCACATATGTAAGCATGTATGTGTGTGTGTGAGTGTAGTAGTGTGCTACTGTTTGCAGTCGCTCGTAAAATCTCATCGATTTGTTTGACAGGCTTTTACTTTGCACCTTGTTCATCGTCTTCATCTCCACCTTCTCTCTTCGCCCATCCCCCTCTTTCTACTATTGTGGACTTGCTAAGCTTTTGGCTTCAAGCGTGACTGGCATTTAATTTAATTAGATGAAATTTTCACACTATTGGCTTTCGTCTACTGACGTTGGTAATTGATGCCAGTGTTGTCTGTCTGCACATTTTTATTTTTGTCTGCCTTCGGTATTAAATTTAGACTCTGAAGCTGATGAATTTGGTATAACAGAGGTCCAAAATTTTCAGTCCTTCGATCCTTTGATTGCTGTGAAATTTGTTCACGCGAATAAAACTTGTTAGTGACTTTCTGCTTGATTTGCAACTCTTTTTGCAACTCAAAGTGTTTTTATAAACTAAAAAGAAACTTTGTTTCCTATGTGTATAAATATACATTCGTATGTAAGTATTCATTGCTTACTTATCAACAATTGATTTCTGTTTTTATGCACACTTTATTTAATTGCCTGCGATTGCCACAGAAACACACACACAAGCACGCGCTCGCAATAATATGTTTACGCCCACACACAGAAATGTTCGTTTCTATTTGGTGACCACTGCACTCATTCTTAATTTGTTCCTTTTGCTCTCTTTCCGTCTCGTTTACAATACTTCGATACATGCATGAGGCGTACACGCTTTAACATAAAGAGTGTTCGCATCATCTCTTCATTTAGTTGTTGTTGGTATTGCTTCTAATCGTCGACATCTTATGGTCTTAGCTTTGCTTGTTGTTATGTGCACCCACACATAATTATACACACTTGAAGAGAAAGAGAGAAACAACAAGAGAGCGATGTGCTACGTTCACGGCATTGACAGTCGTCAACAGCTTAATGACGTCATTGGCGCATAATGTTTGATGGGTCACTTGGTCCGTTTGTCGTTTCATCGTTTCATTTCTTTCCTCCACTTGTCTGCTCTAAAAGTCATATGCTTTGCTTTTTTTCTTCTTTTTATTTAGTGTGTATACGCTTTTACATTCACATTCTTTTTGCTAAATCCGCAATTTGTCCTTGTTTTTATGTGCCACAGCTGCTGTTCACTGTGTTGGCCTAGTCTTTTCTTTTTCGTCTGCGTCTTCGTCTTCACCTTCTCCTTCTCCTTATTCACGCCACCTTCCCTGTCTGTCCCCTTTTGACTGTTAGTTCGACCGGGGCTTTCGTCAAGTTTTCATCAACATTTGAGTGTGATTATTGAAGCTACTTTTCTGCTGTCGCTACACGCAACTTTTGCCGCTTACTGCGGTCTTTGGGGAAGGTGGCAATCCTGCCATGGCCTAGCCTACATCATGTTATAGTTACTATTCTACTATTACTTCTTGTTGTTGCTATGCTTTTAATTTTTCTGCTGGGATTGCGAAAATTTAGGTTATACCCACCCCAGAAATAATAAAAAAAGCCTCACCACACAAAGTTGTGTTTTATGTTGTTGTGTTCGTTGGTTGGCAACAATGTGTGACACACCGACCTCGTTGTTTCTGTATTCTTAAGTTACAATTCTTTGTAAGTATATATTGTAGAAAATATGGTTTTCCTTGAAGGATTTAAGTCAAGGACAATGACAAACAAATACTATCTTTCTTTCCTTAAAAACGTCATTAAACGCAACTCCCTTTGTATTATTATTTACAATTATCTTATCTGATTAATTATTGTTTTCCTAGTCGAGAACGGGAAAAAAAGTAATTAATTGTTTATGCCAATGTAGCCGGAAGCAGAAATGTTTGATGAACATGTGCAATAAAAAACAGCTGCATTCGTTAAAAATTACAACAATTATCTCACGCAAATGGATAAACAGCAGTTTATCGCCCAATACCAAAGTGTCATTGACCTTAGCGGACCGATTTTGAAACCATATTTCACAAAGACATGACCTGCAATAAAACAGATACTTATTTTTAATACACTAACAAACTAAGCTCCTAAACTACCAATTGGTCTATTTGTATGTAAATTCATTGATTGTTAACATCGCGACTAAAGTTAACAGCAAACAGCTGCTTTTGTATTAAAGTCGTGTGTGTGTGTGTCTGTGTGCACCTGCGCATGACTCACTTAACTTCAGTTGGCAGCTACTGAAACTCTGGTCACATTCAATCGCTGCACAGATCTTTGCTGCCACCGGCATTGCTGTATTTATAAATACATGGAAACATTTCAATATATTTCTGTGTATATGCATTTATTTGTGTGTTTTTGACAGGTGCTTTTTGTTTGTGTAACGAGTTTGTATTGTAGTTTTTGCTCTGACGCATGTGCACATACACATGCACATAGAAACACATATTTTGTATGAACTACTCTTCGCACACTGACAACTATTTATCATTATCAATATGTCGCTCGTTCTCTCGCACATTGAATGGCCTCAAGTGTTGTTGCCTTTGCCGTTGCCTGCCTGAGTGTCTCTCCCCTACGGCGCGTCGACAGTAACAGCAAGAGCAACGACAACGGCAACAGCAGCAGCTACAGCAACGATAATTACATACTAATACAAAATGCTCATTTGCCGCATTTTAATTTTCACACGCTCACATAGGCACAAGTGTTTTGTATCTGTATCCGGGAGAGGGAGCGTTCCCTCTCTCTCTCTCGTTATGGTCTCTCGCAATCATTACTTGCTCTCGTTGGTGTGTTGATTCAGTTTGGCGCTCGTTCGTTCTCAGTTTGTTTTCGATCGTGCGCCGTAGCAGTTGTCATTTCCTTGCCGCCATTATCGTCGCTGTTGGCTTACAAAAAAAAAAAAAAGAAAGAAAGAAAAAACACAAAGTTGTTTTTGCAACGCTCGGTCGCGCGGAGCGCTGCGGGTGTGTGCATACATACAACAATAAAAAAGCAACAACAACGCACACCGCACACATACAGATCGAAAGAAGCACACGCATGGAGGAAATTCTGTTTGGCATTGCATGCGTGGCTAAGTGAGTGTGTGTGTGGGTGTACACACACACATGTGTGTGTGTGTCACTAATCACTCAGTTGTTGTGACGTTCTGTTAATTTGTTTGCCGCAGAGTTTGTGTCACAGTTTTAAAGTTAGTTTTAATGCACCAAACTTAAATAATTAATTTGCACGATATTTCTTTAACGCACCTGAGCTCTGTCTTTGTCAAACTGTAAAAAGTTATCTTAAGCCTTTCGTTTGTCTCTGTCTTTTACTATTAAAGTCTATTAAAGAGTCGTTGTCTCTCGCATACTAACTCACTCACTCACTCACTCACTCGTTCACTTACACACGAACACACATATGCACTCCAGCATACATTAGTGTGTGCGTTCGTATCTATTTTGTGATTTGAGTCAGCTGTCTGCTTTTTGCTGCCCCTGTGCTTTATTTCTTCCTTCTGCACAACTTTAACGAGTTTTAAGTGTTATTCTTTACTTCACCTTCTCACTCACTCAAACATCATCAGCAGTAGGGAACAACAAAAACGACACCAGCAGCGGCAGCAGCAGTAACGCAGCACTTCTTGCACATTTGTTTATTGTTGTTGTTGTTTTCGCTGCTGTTGCTGTTGATGTTTTTGTTGCTGCCTGGTTTGTACACCGGCAACACAAACTGGTTTTTCGAGTTATTTATGACTTTTTCTACAATTTATTTTTTTGCCTGCCTTTTCGGTATCTGTATCTCTTCTTTGTACGTTTACGTACATACATAAATGTGTGTTTTATGCCTGTGTGTGTGCATAAAGTCTTCAGATTTTTGACCTGCAAAAAAAAACTGTAAAATGGTAGCAGTTGGGGGCGCTGCTTCTTAAATTTCATAATGTGGCGAAAGTTGTGTCTCAGATTGCAGCATACATAAATCGTGTGCATATTGCCAGGGTCAAAAAGTTCCTACTCTTTTCTTTCTCTGACACAAACACACACAAACAATCGTACACACAAAGGCAGAGACAAAGACAAAGCGCAACGGATATGATAAATTAAAAAATATTTACATGTTTCACTCAAACTCCGAGAGCACTCAACAACTTAACTGAGCGTTTGTAGTTGAGCTTTAATTGTAGACAGATAGACCGCGGCAAACACAACACAACAAAAAACAGAAAACAAAACAAAAGCAAACGAAACTAAAGCAGTGGAGACGGCGACTGTTGCCATTGTTGTTGTTGCTGATGATTAGTGTGTATTGTGTAAAAAAGAAAGCGCGTTGGCGTTAAATAATCAACTCGAGAAAAGTTTTTGCCAAAATGTGAAGTGTACAAAAGTCGAAAATCTCAAAGAAAATGCCAAAGCTACAAAATAAATGTATATCTTTATCTTATTTAAAGGAAGTGCTGCAACAGTGATCAATGTAAATCAAGTGATTGTGCATTAAATGCATAAATAAAAAGTTAAAACAACATTTAAACAATTATCAAAACAAGTTTCAATTACAACAACAAAAACAAGCAACAACAAGGGAAGGAAAAGAAGCAACCAATCAGCGCTCGAGTGAACGTCCGCAGCAGCAGTAGGAAGAGCAGAAGAAACAGCTGTGCTTACAGTTTGCAAGCAAAGTGAACGCTGGTCTTGTGTACTGCTTGCTCCCCCGCATCGCCGGCTACGCCAATGCATGAGACCACAGCGGTGTTCGAGTGAGAGAGATCGCCCGTGAGAGCATATCAGAATTAAAAGCGCCGTTTGACGACGGAGTTTGCCGGGTTAGTTTGAGTTTTGTAGTACAGTATAACAAACGAACGTATGTTCATCATAAACACGTGTGTGTGTGTGTGTGGATACTAAACATGTGTGGAACAGAGCCCGCATGCCCAACTAGTGTGACCAGCTCTCGTTTCTCTTGCCTTCAAAAGTGAACAAAATAAAAAGCGCTAATGCTCAAAATGCACTGCGCGACTTTGACCTCCACACAACAAGATGAGACATGCATACATCCTCAGTTCCTGTGCATTTGTATGCTTATTGACTAGCGCAAGTATTGTGGCTGCCAAAGCACGTGAAGAGTTCAGATGGGGTGGGGGTCAGTTAGAGGAATGCGTCCTCCGTCAAGCGGAAGGAAGAAATCGAGTGCGAATGTGAATGCATAAGGAGGGGGTGGAGGGGCAGATGTTTGCAATGCTAACGAGCGAAAAATGTTGTCTATGCAGGAAGAAGACACTAGAAAGCAAATTACAGACAATTTATATGTATGTATGTATGTACAGACATACACACTCACACGCACATAAGTATGTACGTTTCTATGTAAATATAATTGACTGGGTGGGCGTTTTGCTGCATTCTGCTGATAAAGTTTGACCTCTAAAACTCATTTGCATAGATTTTAGTCGTTGCCTTTTGCACGTGGGGAAATAGAATACAGGCTAAACTAATTAAAGCGCTTTCGTTGCTGCCCCCAATGCACCAATACTAGCGCACTTTCAAACACGCATACATACTTAGTAGATACATAGACGTATTCAGTGTTAATCTAACATGCAAAGGTCAATCGGCCATTGAAGCGACGTACTCACACACATATACAGTCAAGTACAGGCGTTGTGACGTCCAAGTACCTAACCCCAAAAGCCACCCAACTGCATTCGCCGTCAACAGCTGCTGCGACTGCGGCTGCGGCTGGCTGGCTGCACTCTTTGTTGTTGTTCTTTTTACCGGCACTCTCTTAAACGATTCGCATCGCTCTCGTTCTCGCGTTCGCTTCAGACTCGCTATTGTCTGCCCCTAATCAACGCGCCCTTATCTAGGCAACTTGTTTAGCGTGTGTTTGTGTGTGTGTGTTCAAGTGTCTCCTACTGCAGCGCTGTCAATGTTTGCTATGTGTATTAAACGCTTGTGTGTGTGTGTGTGTGTAAGCACAAATGTGTTCGTGTGCGTTCTTTGCTTATCATTTCGTTTTGCTTGTTGTCTCTAAACGTGTGTGTTGCTTTGCGTAAGGGGTCGAGAGGGAGGGGGACAACCGGCTGTTCATTTGTGTTATGTGAAAAAAAACAACAACAATATTGCTCTTGATGCTCGCATTTGTTACGCCTTTCATTCGCTGCTGTCGATTTTTTATTTGTATTTGTATTTTTTTTTCTAAATCATTTTTGTAGACATTAAATGCCATTGAAAATGGATATTGGCATGTTGTGTGCGGCAATTCGATTACAAATAAACAACAACAGCAACAATAGCACTGAAACAAGCAACAATAATATAATTCATAAGTAATAAAGGCAATAATAATGCGCATTGTTGGCATTTTGTCAATGGAATTGAATTATGAATATATATAAATATTTTTTCTCTTTACATTTTTTGTTTTCTAAATTTAAATGGTAAATGGTCGCGACATATTTGCATTTCAAATGCTTCAACCTTTCAAGATTTGTGTTCTAAAAAACGTATTGTGTATCGAGTTTACTGTACTATTCTCCTACCATTTGGCAGAATGAGTTCACCAACTTAAAAAAAAAAATAGGGTAACAAATTATGAATTATTGCTCAAGATTAAAATAATGTCGTATAATCGATTAGTTAGTTATAAACCAAGTGTTTGGCGAGTCTACCACATTTTAATTCGATTTATCAGTTGCTCAACGATTATAAATTCAACTCATGACTGACTATTATAATGAAATCGATTTGTGTCTTAAAATAGCTAAAGCGCAAAAGTGATTTTTGCATTTGAAATGAATTTATTTTTGTTTGTAAATAAGACGCAGAGCATATAATAAAGCGTGTCGGCTATAAAAGACTCTGTAGTAAAATAAAATCGGCTTAATTAAATTTTTTTCACTTAAAATTATTTTTTTTTATCTGTTTTTTTTTTAAAGATTTTCAAGAGCCTTAAACAAAGCGAGTCGAGTATTGAACCCCTATACATATTTTGTTGATCCTATCTCAAATTTAGATCTTAAAAAACTTCTCGGGGTTGATTTATAATTTATTAGGATAAATGTTCAACCATTGAAAGAATACACCCTCTCTGCCCTTCATGTACAGGACTTCAAAACAGCGGGAACTGTGAAACGCGTCACAGGTCAAGTCAGAGATTGCTGAGGAGTAGAGAGTAGAAAGCGGAGAGTAGTTCACTGTGTTGCTGATAACGATAACGGCAATGCTACGCGAGCAGCTTATCAGCTTGCCTTATCAGTTGTGTCTAAAATATATGCATGTGTGTGTGCAATGAGAAGAATTTTTTGGTAACTTTTCTTGTTTACTTTTTTTTTAAAGCGCTATTTGTTTGTTTTTTAGGTGTTTATCTTGCCCTTCCCTCCCCCGTCTGTTATATAATTGGCGTGTTGTTATTTTTAAGGTTTCTGTCGTGTTTTTGTTGTATTTTTGTTTAATCTGTGCTTAATTTAATTGAAAAATTAGTCACATTTGCTGTTCATTCTGTTGTCAGTGGAATTAACTTGCAGTGTAACTTGAACTGTCTCACAGTCTCAATGAAATTAAGATTTCTGCCCAATATTAAGAAAATTATCAAAGTTTTGCCGTGTAGTGCAGTGTTATTGTATATTGTGTGTACTGTAGTGTAGTGCTGCGGTGTGTTGCCATGCGATGACAAATTCTAATTGGGATTTTCCGCTTATGACGATTTTTCAGAACATATTTCGGCCCCACCCTTTAATGTGCCTTTCGCTCTCGCTCTCTCATTCCTTAACTTTATCTACCTTTCTCATTCACTCTACTTCCAAATTGTGTTCAATTTGTGCTGGATTTATTCATGAGAGAGCGAGCTTTGAGTGTGTGTACGTGTGTGTGTTTTAGGTGTGTGTGTTAAGCCACCTTTTGCATGTAAAGGTTTATTTTTAGCCAATGGCTTATTTTTAATTATCGATTTTCACTTCCACCCACCTCCTCCTCTACCGCTTTTCCTCCCTTTTCCATGCCTTATATATTTCTTGAGTGAAAACTTTTGCCAAAGTGTAATTTATTTCCTTTGAAAAAAGTTTTTTTTATTATTATCGTTGTTAATACAAAAGTGGCAAAAGCAAATTGTTTTTGTTTTTTTCTTTAGTGCGATAAGTGATGAAAAACCAAGTGATAAACAACGCACATAAAATGTTTTTTGTTAGCTAAATTTTTTATGTTTAGAAATATTTTATGGCTAAAAACATTATTTAAATTATTGTTATTATTATTCAGTACTCTACAAATGTATCTCTTAAGTAGTAACAATAATTGTATTTGCTGAGAACATATGTGATTTGTTTTGAGCATAGTTATGTGTATGTGTGTTGTGGGAGGAGTTATTCTCTCTCGAATCCAAGAAACCGGTCAATGATATTATGGCCAGCTGTGTGATTATCCCGATTCCCCAAGCTCTTAGCCTTTTTCTCACATTTAATTCATAAAATAACCGCTTGCAGTTTTAAACAAAGACCAGAATTAAGAGAAGCAAATAAATGAAGAAAGAGAGTGCGATAGAGACAGAAAGAGAGGGAGACAAAGCGAACTCGTTTGTCAACAAAACAAAAAACAAAGCGAACGACCCGAAAGCAAACTGAACTCAAAAAATCTAAAGCTTAACTGAATCGAGCTGTGAAGCTGTTGTTGGCCTGGCCAAGACGATCGATCGATGGCTGGGATTGAACCAGTTTTAGCCGCAGGATATTAAGCCATAAAAACAGGCAAAAGGAGGAGAAGTTGGGGAAGGAGACCAAGAAGAGAACTCGTTTCTAGTTTGTGTTACCATTCGATTTAATGCTTCACTCTTTGCACTTCCTGTCCCTCTCTTGCTCTCGCTCTCTGTACCCCCGTCCCTTGCCAGCGCTTTTGCAATTTGGCAGTTACTTATTTTGCAGAAAGCTTGTTGTTATTGCCTTGGCATTAATTGTTATCGCTTGGTTTATACTCTTTTTCCTTTACAGCAACAGTTAACGGTACAATTATCGAAGTCAGTCGGTGTGTGGTTGTGTGTGTATGGGTGTGTGTGTGTGTGTTACTAGCAGATAACTTGAAACAGATAGATATGTATAATTATGTGTGACTAATTATTTTGTTTGATTCACTGCAAGAACTGCTTTAATCTAAGAAATGATTGTTCAGCAATTTCCATCAATTTACTGAAGGCAAATCTGATTCACAATAGTACATTTCCCTGATACCTCGGGGGAAAGGTCAGGGTGATGCGAAACAAAGTACGCCACTTGAAGAAAACTGAGAATCAGATTGAAAATGGGACAGAGACTGAGACCTTTGTCAAGTACATTGCGTTTTCCTTGAATTTCCTATTGCCTTGCATTCAGGCATGACTCCGAGGGGAGGGAAGTGGTAAGAGCTAGCAGAGGGTGGCAATTGTTTCGTTGATTTGAATGATTGACCTGACATTGAACCAGATTTGCAACAGCGAAGAAGATTTTCCACGCCACTCCCAAGACATAAAATCCATAATGTAGTTTTAAAGCGTAGGAAAAAACTAATAAACCTTTTGTCTCTAAATCGAATAGACTTGTGTTTCTGTTTTCTGTTCGCAGGCAGCTCTTTGAATGAGTCAGAAACAACTGGTAGCGTCAGTCTGTCAGTCTGTCAGTCACTCATTCAGTCAGTCAGCGATACGCCCGGTTGAGTATTCCCTCCCAAGTCGAAGCTGGCCTAAACAGACAGCTGTAAGATTGGTTGTGGCTTATGTATATGTGTGTGTGTGTATTTGTCTTATTGTTGTGGCTATTTAAATATACTGGCTTTTCTATACTAACAATTTTATATCTGCAATTGTCCTTAAAATGTTTTAAACTTCAGATTTTCGTTCTCGAAACTGAACATGTTGGTCTGGAAAGTTATTCGATAGTACCTTAATATGGACTATGCTCATAAAGTTACTTCTTTTTGAAGAGTTCAGGGTTGAAAGGCCTGAAAAAAGCTCTTTTTTGAAGACTTTGAAAAAAAATTTCATAATTTCATTAATCGATCAATATATCATTAAAGAACACATCTAGAATAAGTGTTGTAAAATTAAGGGTTTGCGGTGTCCAAAATTCAAAATTCAAAAACAAAGGATCAAAATTTCGAATTAAAAAATACGGTTGATTAATAAAGATTTTTTATACAATTTTTAATTCCTTCAACAATGAGTTAGTACAGTTTTTACATGTGTGTGTGTGCGTGTGTTTTGGAAGTAAAAGTTTAGAATTTTCAAAAAAATAAGTTGCTTTGCTTTTGTAGTCTCTCAAAATTGAATGTATCGTAAGACTATAAAAAACGAGTACGTACTTTACAAATATAACACAAGAAAATATAAAAATAAGTAAAACAACAACAAATTGAGCAGCTGAGACAGAAACTACCTAAATAAAATATTTATATATATTTATATATAAAGACGGGAACATCGCGCTTATGTTATTGATTTCAAACGTTTCTTAAAGTTAAAGTTTTTAGACAATTTTAGTGTTTTTTTTCGTTGAATTTTCAATTTGTTTTTATTAGATTTCGTGAAATTCGTTCGTTATGGCGCCCAAGTTAATTGAGAAATTTAAGACCTATCTCAGGTTGTTGCATCACTACAATTAATCAATTATCCAATTCACTCCCCTCATTTAATATACCGCACTAACCCCCTCACACCCATCCATTCATCAATTTCCATTTCACAACACATAGACACACACTCACACTCGTCTAATCAATCTTTGTAACACATTCGATTCGAAACTAATTGAAAATGGTATTAATCAATAATGTAATCGATTTATTTACTTTCTGTTTTTCAGTGGCGGTGGTCCACAGACGACAACTGCCGGTCCATCCGGTGGTAATGTGGCTAACAATACCATCGTCGGTGGCAAAAGCGCAAGCAATAACATGTATTCCACCCGCCAATCTGTAAGCACCACAACTGGTGTCCTCATGGTCGGACCAAATTTTCGTGTTGGCAAAAAAATTGGCTGTGGTAATTTCGGCGAATTGCGTTTAGGTAAGTTCTATAAACAAATTTACATACCCATTTGAGTATTACCACAAATTGTGATTAGCAACGGATTCTAGGTTTATCAGTGTATAGCTGTCGTAGGAAATTAATTTGAGGATATTTTTTATCCATGCATTGGATATTGAGATTCAGGCAAATATCAAATATCTAGAGATTGGTAGCAAAAACAAATAAAATATGTAGCACTTTGATTGGGATTTTTTAATAATTCTTTTAATAGGACAAAGTATAGCTTAATTTTAGCATACAAATGTTGAATTTATTCAAAAGCAGTATATTTAATTCGTGGTGGTTCACGATCTATACGGTGACTCATTTTACATCTAATAAAAAGCTTGGGGGCAGGGAAAGTGTTTTCTAGTTTAATCAATTTTTGATATGTTAACTAACTCATTAATAAACAGATAAAAAGACGCCAATTAATATAGCCCACCTGCAGGTCTGCTAAAATAGAGGGTTAAATAAATAAGTTAACATAGACTTAAATAGTCATTTGTATAAATTAATCAAATTATTATTTAATAAATTAAATTGAATATTGAAAGAATACAAATATTAGGAATTGGGATTTACTATAGCTTAACCTAGGCTTGTTTTGCCTATGTCAAAACTTTAACGTACCAACCTTTCAGTTGATAAAATAAATATATGCGATTGTACAAATAATGTGTGACATACTAAACTTTCTATTGAGAAAAGATACACAAATATGCAAAGCAGATTTGAATGGCTTTGCTATGGAAATCAGCCATCAAACCACTAAATTTAGTTGACATCCTAAGTCAGCTACTATAACTGATTTGCAATTGAAATCACATTTCGCCTCATTAAACAGTGCAATAAACTGTAAATTATGAAACTTTTAGCGTTTTGTAACTGTAAATAAGTTGTAAACTATGTTTATGACTCGTACAAAGTTCAGGACTTTTCCCTCTTCCTCACTTCGTACTTGTACTGTACTCTCTCGTTTGCTTACACTAGCCTAGCGCTCTTTCTGTCCCTTTTTTGCTTTGCAGGCTTGTCGTCGCTTTGTTGTCTTTGTTGTCTTTGTTGTTGTTGGCATTAAGCATTATTTGGGTAGACATTTTTGTTTGTTACTTCCTTTGCATGTGCATTCCTTTTCAAAGCTGCCAACAAAAGGAAGGGAGACAACAAAAACAACGACAGGGAGAACAGTGATGGAAAGACAGAGAAACCACAACGAGAACTTTTTCACAATACTAAATAAAATGCCATTCCATTCTCTGCTCGGCCATCTGTTTTGTCGTCGTCGCCTTCGTCGTCGTCACTTTTGCTTTGTTTGCTAAATGCGCTTTTTTATAAAATTGTATTTTTCTTGTTGCTTCTTTCGGTTTTTTTTTTTTGCTTGTCTTTGGGCTTGCCACATTTATATGCATTTTGCATTCTGTTGCACTTGCCAACAGGTAGTCAAACAAACACTCAGCTCACAGTGCAGTCAAAACTGTGAAACAGACGGTTTTTCTGTTGTTACTACCCAAATATTCCAAGGGACTGTCATAAAGCTCAGTACTTTTATCAGAGTGCGAGTAATTAGTTGGTAATCAACTTGTGAAAACTTATCGGTGGTACTGGGTATTTTGCAGTCCCGCCTGCTTGTTAACATGAAATCTTCTTGGCGTTTGGCGCCAGCGTTTTGTCTCTGCTTAATCAGAGAGCCGTGAGTCACGCATTTATTTGTCTTTAAGCTGCAGAAATACGTACAGAAAATGCATGCGTGTTTGCACAGTTATTCAAATAAGGAAAGACAGAGAGGGAGAGAGAAAGAGGAGAGAGGGGAGTGAGTTAAAGCAAACAAAAGCTGTGTTTAATTAGCACATGAAGCAAATAGCAAATATTTTCTCTAAGTGATTAGCTATCATAACTAAATTTATATGCAGCTTTATGGAAAATCTCCAGTTTTAAATATGTTATGTGTTAGTAGTGGGGAAGTTAGTAATTTCTCTAAATAAATTACACAAAAATCGAATACTAGCAGAATAAACAGTTTAAAAAGCATTGGTCATAGTTTGAGTTATACTGCAGCAGGAGTTAACAGTGCTCTGTTTAAGCGCTGTTAACTTTTATTTAAGCGCCAACTCGTGTGTGTTTCACTGTGATATATATTCTTTTATAAATTGATACAAAATATACAAGTTGCTTAACTTTAAAATGTCTACCTTAATAAAAATTTAATTAAATTAAAGAAATGAATTGTTTGAGCAGTTGTTGTCAAGCTCCAATATTCATATATTTATAATGCTTTATATCGTAATTTGATAATGACATAATTCCCTTTGTTTTCGCTTTTCGAACATATTTTTATAAATAGAATCGCATATTTTAGGTATTATACCTTGAGTAAAGTTTATATTCGGCTGCGTGGGAATTTTCCATTTAATCCGCTAAAATATATTATTTTTTATTGCTGTTGGTAAATCTTGGTTTATTTTTTGTAGACGTTTCAACTATATATTTATTGTGCATATTTCCTTGTTTATTTATGCCGATATGACGCAGACAGATATTATATGCTGTCCAGATATTTATACATATAAGTAGACGTATTAATATTGTGTTAGGTCATGAAAGTTTTGGATTCGCTTGAATTACGTTATACACGGCTATTAGACGAGTGAGGGAACTACAGTTTATGAGCCACTGCAATTGTCAATTACATCAGATATATAAATTATTATTCAATATTTCAGATATTGTAAACTTTTGGTCTGACAGGCGATTGTCAAAATTTTCAATGGAACAAAATTGTTTACATACGAATTTTGAGAATCAAAATAGATGAATAAATATCATTATTTGTTTTCGAAATTTGCACTTATTTGGAACAAGATTTTCCATGAATCTCTGATGTAGTTGTTATTATTTTTGTTAAGTTTTGCTTATCTAAGTAATATATATAATAGAGAAAAGTCGGAGACAATCGAAGATTGCGGAGATGAGGTTTTTTTTTGCTTTTGTTTACTTTTTGTGTTTTCATATTCATAAGAAAAGAATATTCTCTTCTTCTTGAAGGCCGCATGGGATATGGTATTAAATAAATAATGAATATAAACAATAACAATTGAGTCGCAAGGCAGACAATGGGCGTGGCCAGGCGTGATATCACGCACCACATACAAATTTCGCTTTGTTGTAATCAAAGTCATGCGCCCTTTCACACACGAGTGAGTGTGCGTATGTGTGTGAGTAAGTTATTTCCCATGTAGTGTTCTTGATAAGCAGATAAGAAATTCAACTTTGGGGTTTCTTCGATTCATGACATAATTTCACACCTGGGAGATCGCTCAACTAATTGTATTTGATTTGCTTTTTAAACATTGCACAACTAATTAGACTTTCAAATGCAAATTGATTGGCATAAATAAAATCATCTAACCGGTTACCGGTTTGAATTACCGAATTCCAAATATTTGTTTGTCAAAATTAAGTCTTAAAGAAATGTCAGGAGTATTAAGACGCGATGAACTTTTTTATTGTTATTCATTATTTTTTGAAGTAATGTTCTGAATTTTATAAGTATAAAAGGGTGTTTTAATATTATTAAAAGAATCGTATAGTATTTAAATGTATATATAAGTTATAGTGATAGGTCCAAAGGAACGAAGGTGGAGAATATACCCGTTTTTTATAACCATAGTTGAAATTGAATAGCAAAGCTACAAATCAGTTTACACTAAATAGAACTGTATAATTTGAGTGATTAAATTGTATCTCAATGTTTTTTTTATTGACTGGTCAGGTCGTCGTTTGTGTTGCTTTGGAGGCGCTCCACTTGGTGGGCGTGGCGGTGAAAAAGCTACAGGTAGGAAAGATAATTGCATGATGGTTGGTTGTTTGCTCGGTTCTGGACGGTTTTGCCCGTGAGCATGTGTATTTTCTGTATGTATTTCTGTGGCAGTCTCTGAGTTTAGGCATGGTTTGGGATTCAATACAATTTTAAATACCAATTGTTTTATATTTTATCTAAATTATACTAATTTAATTACTCTGTTTTTAATTGCAGGCAAAAATCTTTACAACAATGAACATGTAGCAATAAAAATGGAGCCTATGAAGTCAAAGGCTCCGCAACTACACTTAGAGTATAGGTTTTATAAGCTATTAGGATCACATGGTATGTTGAAATGTTCTCTTTCTATATTTTTAATAACCCACATATTCCTTACACTACTAACAAACAATTTAAATAACTAACAAAATCGAACTACACAAAAAAAAAATAGTTTATTTATTTTTTATCCATGCCCGATTATCGAAATTTGCTAATTTACTAACCAATAACCTTACTACTCCAATAATCCAAAAAACCAAAAAAAAACTATGTTTTGCACCGTTACCACCTTCGTTAGTTTGAAAAACAAACTCAAAACTCTTGAAATATTTACGAGTATAACACTTAGTATTACGAGTGCTTTAAGAATTTTGATATATATATTACACATAAGAAGACATGAATAGATTTTCTCAAGCATATTTTGGAGGTCGGTGCGTGATTTAAATTGAAATAAACCAAAACAGAAAATATATGAATTATACTATTGTTGTAGAACAGCTACTATGGCAGCTGTGCTACCGTTATATTGTTCTGATGTTATACCCACCAACTTACTATATGCTGATTTCTTAACTCAACCTGTTTATAATCTTACGTTATACTTTTGCCCGTTCTATTTTCCGTTGATCTCAAAAAAAAAAAAAAACTATATATAATTCTATATATATTTTGACCTGATCCTTCATACAACCATCAACAAACAAATCAAAAAATGCCCATCGAAAATGATACTGAATATCGATACTGAAAATCCCGAACCAAATATTAATCATCGTGTGCGACAACCAACCAAATCTCAATCAATCAATCGATCAATCAACCACCACAATCAACAATCAACTGATTTAATGCATAACACATTATGATGGCATGGCACATACCCTGTAAAAATCAAAAAAACAATATCCAACCCGATGAACCCACAGCCGATAACGCCCCAGAAGGCATACCACGCATTTATCACCTGGGCACTTGCGGTGGCCGTTACAATGCCATGGTTTTAGAGTTATTGGGATTATCATTAGAAGATCTCTTCAATATTTGCTCCCGTAAATTTTCACTTAAGACTGTATTGATGATAGCGAAACAACTTGTAAGTTTATGCATAACAACCACAAAACAAGCAAATTAAAACAAAAATGGTCAACATTTTTCTTTTCGTTTGCTTTGTTTAAGCCAAATTGTCGTGAACGCTAACATGGTGCAAATAGCACACATATTTTACCGGTTGTATAACAGTTTAATGTGCATACCGTTTGGCAAATTGGCTTAAACAGAGTTTCACACAAACACTTATTATTATTTCAATTGTAAATTATATTTTACGCAAAGTGTCTCAACGGCTAAAGCCTGTTTTCAAGTTAGCAAGCAATACCAATTTTTGTTACCAATATTAACTACCATAATTTAAACCCTTAGAAGAACACGCAACACACAATGAACGTTAGTGCCAAACAAATTTAGTTTATGTAGTGGAACGAAGTATTTCAAATCAAATATATATTAACAACAAAATACTTACATATTTTTTTTTCATAACTTTGTCGTAGTTAAGATCTTGTTCTGTTTTTTTTTTTTAATTGTTCTTTGGGTTGTAGCTCATTTGATACCAAAAGATTAAACTTGAAATTGCAACTTAACCACAAAATAAACCAATCAACAAAACTTAATAGCATGTATACTAAGCGTCGTAGGCAAAATATAAATTACCTATAATGTTTCTATGTAAATAAAATAGTTAAGAACAAATTTCTTTTTAATTTAAACAAAAACAAAAACGATTGCAAAAGCATTTTAACAAAAGTTAACGTTAGTTGCCTAAATTAACGAATTTTCCCCTATTTGTTTTCTATTCAGTTTGTTTGTACTTTTCCTGTATGTGCTCTATATATGTATGATTATACTTATTTTAACCAACTACCAACTACTAACAACAACACAGCTCCAAAGAAAAAGATTTTTGCTAAAATAGTGGTGAAAAACTACAGCAACCAAATACATAACTGTTATACACAACTGTTATACACACACAACTCGTACACCTAAGTTAAGTTAAGTTGATGTGCCGATAGGAGAATGCCAATTAAATATTACTAGCTTTAAGGTGTTATACAGCCAATCTGTTATACATATTAACATATAGTTTCTCTTGCTTAAAATCGACAGCAGCCATAATTTTTTTTAAATATTTGTTTTCTCCGATGTAAGGCATAAAGTTGTACTACTACAGGGTCGTTAAACAACAGGCTTCCTCGTTATATGCTTCGAGAATCTCTATTTTTGTTGTTCTTGTTGTTTTTAGCACAGTTTCAGTTTCGCTGTTGACTCTCAGAAATGAAGATGCAGAAAAAAAGGTGGTAATAAACGTAAGACGCGCTAAACTAACCTTAAAGAGCCATATAATATCTTACTATCGTTCGTTCGCTCTCTTTCTCTCTCCATTCCTATCTCTCTCCCTCTTTCTTCGTCTATAACTTGTTATACCCGGTGCTCCCCTTATAAATACAAAAATTAAAATGAAATTTAGCTGCAAATAATACAAAAATAATATCTAAAATATTTTTTTTGTCTCTCTTACCTCACTCTTTCTCTTCTCTTCTTTCTATCTCTCTCGTTTTTGCATAAAACAACAACAAACGAATCGACAACGTATTCCAAAATAAATCAATCTACGTTACTTTTGTGCGCTGCTCAACACTAAAACAAACAATAAAACTACTGAAATTAAACACGACAACAACAATCAAAAAAAATCCAATTAAAAAATTGCTTGTCATATTTTATCTAAACAAAAAACACGCATACACGCATTTTTTTTGTATTTTGTTTATTTGGAATATTTTCCGCAATTTGTTGACCTGTAGCAGAGGGTGTACCAGAAGTATATTACTTCGGCCCATGCGGCAAGTACAATGCTCTTGTTATGGAATTGCTTGGTCCATCACTCGAAGATTTGTTCGATATTTGCGGCAGACGTTTCACTTTGAAGAGCGTACTACTGATAGCTATACAATTAGTAAGTACAACAAAACAAAATAAAAACCAAAAAAAAAAAACAACAAAAAAAATACAACTGCAATTAGTAACTATAAAACAAACAAAAAAAAGCAACGTTTATTTTTTATTAAATGAGCACGCGCATTTCTCTCAGTGCATTTTCACATTACACAACACTGGTAGCAGTTAAGGCAATTAACCAACACTGGCCGAACCCCCTCAGCGCAATATATCACACATTATACCCCACCACGCCCCTCTCAACCAAACAACCATAATTTAATTATTATTTTGTGTGAGTGTGTGTGTGCAAGTGTGTTTAATTGTGTGTGTGCGAGTGTGTGTAGGGCTGCTTGGGTGTTTTTATGTTTGGTTGTTTTTTAAGTTAATTAAAAAACATGTTTCTTTTCTTATAATTTTGCTAACTAATAACCAGAACAAAGAGGAAGCTGCTGGTGTTTCTTTAAAACAATTTCTTTTGTTTTGCTCTCTCGCTCACTCATGATTTTACCTGGTTAAGGTTCAATTAATTTTAAGTTTTGATCTTTTTATTAATTCTTCCTTTAGTTTAGCATAACCATAATGAGCATTCTATAATATCATTAATAAATTTATATGCCGCTTTTTTAACTAGTCGATTAATGCAAAAGTAATTTGACATTTAGTTATTAACAGCCAACGTTCATTGTACAAAATCGTAAAAATTAGTAACATTAATATATAACTTGATAAAAAATAAAAAAATTGTAAATTGCATGCACATTTATTATAGTATTTGACATGAAAAATATTTTTTAGTTTGCGTTTACGTTTAATTACGATTTCAAATCAAAATCAAATCAATTTTTAAGAAAACTTAAATCGTTGCCATCAAAGATCAACAACAACAACATTCACTATTTAAGCTAGTTGAGACACTACAAGAAAATTTAATTTATATGAAAAAATAAAACAGAGTATTTAAATAACACAGCACAGTCTATCAATGAGTTAGACAATAAGGAAAATGTATTTAAATGCAAATTAATACAAACTCTGCCCCTTGATAGACTTGTGCACTGTGTTGTAAAACGACAAAAACTAATTTTAATTTTTTTGTAATGGAAAACACAGCTCCACCGGATCGAATATGTTCATAGTCGGCACTTAATATATAGGGATGTGAAACCAGAGAACTTTCTCATTGGCAGAACATCAACAAAACGTGAAAAAATTATACACATTATTGGTAAGTTTTTAGCATCTGGTATTACTTATATTTCAATTTATTAATCACATGTTATTTGCAGATTTCGGTTTGGCCAAAGAATACATTGATCTAGATACAAATAGACATATACCATATCGGGAGCATAAATCGCTGACCGGTACAGCTCGCTATATGTCAATCAATACGCATATGGGACGCGAGCAGTCGAGGCGTGACGATCTGGAGGCCCTGGGTCATATGTTTATGTACTTCTTAAGAGGTTCACTGCCGTGGCAAGGCCTTAAGGCTGATACACTCAAAGAGAGATATCAAAAAATCGGTGATACAAAACGTGCAACACCCATTGAGGTGAGAGATTCGTCAAACAGTCGAAACTATTTTGATTGTTAAATCTAGTCATTCGCATTTGTTAGCATCTTTATTTAAGAATTAGTAGCTTCTGTTAAGCAATGTTATGTTAATGTTAGTTAAGTAATGTTTACATAAAAGGCATAAAACTAGCATGATAGTGATAGAATGACTGTGTTAGACATGACAGTTGTGCTAAATTGAGTGTTTCTAGCACTTTTTATTATGAGTAAGTCGGAGTTTGTTTTATGCACAGTATAAGTTACAAAATGGAAAAGCATTTTGTCTAGAAAAATTTATATAGAATTGGTATACTATATGAACTAAATCATTAATTTGTCATTTATTTAGTTGACAATATTAATAAATAGTTATTCTTTCTCTTTATGTTGTAATTTTATGTATGGAATACATGATTTGTTAACCTATTGTAGTAAATGATATTAGATTTGTTAATAGTATAGTATTGTTATAACGCTAGATGAAAGTCTTCTGTCCTACGCTGAAAATGTATTTATTATATTAGATAAGTATAACAAACACTTTTTTGCTTTTACGAACAATAATTTTCTTCAGGTTACATTATTTCAATGTTCATGTTTCAAATGTGTTTAATACGAAATTTTATGTACTTATAGGAAAATTGAATTTTAATTTATGACAAAGTTGTAGTTAGTTTATCTGAGTGTAGATACGATTGCTAACTAAGTAGTTGTGTTCACGAAAGACACATAAAAAATCTTTGATTGTAACCTTTGGGTTCTGATTAGTTAAGCTTTTGAATGGGCTATAGTTGCAATCGAATGCGTTTTTATAAAATATTTTCTTAAGGCAATCGACTAATTATATTACGTCTTACAGGTTCTTTGTGACGGCCACCCCGAAGAGTTTGCAACATATTTGCGTTATGTGCGGCGGTTGGATTTTTTCGAAACACCCGACTATGATTTTCTGCGAAGACTGTTTCAAGACTTATTCGAACGTAAGGGCTACACCGATGAGGGCGAATTCGATTGGACAGGGAAGACAATGGTAGGTCACAATTACATTGATCAAAACAATAATATTCGCTCAGACATTAAATACTTTTAATAATAACTAAGAGAAGATACATTCTCACATGTACATACATATTATACACACATATTTTAAACATGCATCAATGCCGAATTCTAAAAACATTTAATTTTTAGGAAAGTTAAGAATATCAAGAATTTTCCATGAACCTAACTACTAACACTTGAGTAATGCGCCTCCTCATGTAACTCTCAACAAAAAAAAAAAAGAAAAAGAAAATCAAGATTAAAAAAAAAACAAAAAACAAATGCACTTTTGAAAAATGGGTAAACAAGCATGTTCTCAAGACCTTCTCCATCCCCATATCCATATCCATCCATGTCCAGCCAAAGCTCTGGTTAAGTTAAGAGAGTTCAAGACAGTTAACAATTTGGAAGCATGCAAGACAAAGAGATAGAGATGTGCATTAATCGCAGCTTTTACAGCAGATGATGATGATGATGATCGTGAAAATCATGATGATGGTTATGGGCCCCAGATTGTTAAATTCTATTTCGATTCTTGTTGCAGCGCAATGTTATTTCTTTCCGTTTATACATATATTTTTATATAGCGCCTATTAGAAAAATTAAATTTTAGAGAGACCACTCAACATAGCACAGAAAAAAGATACATAAAAAAAATGGATACCAAACTAACACCACAAACCCAAAAAAAAAAAAAAAAAGATAAAGAAAAAGAAAATATGAAAAACAATATTTATATATTTTGTTGTTTAATTAATTGTTTTGCTTGCCGATTAAGATTTGTTTTACTTTTGTGTATTGTTGCACTCGATGATCGATGAACGATGATGAATGTGCGATTGTGTGTGTTGTATTATGCGTGTGTGCGTGCTATAGACCAAGGACCAGCTGGATCAAATGAAGGTCATTAAGAATGCGCCACCTTCCTATTTGGCCAAGAATAAATCCGATAAGGTATCAAATTTCAACACCTCTTAACAAAATCTGTCTGTATTATGCTGAAGAGAGTACTTACTAGTAAATAAATTATTGCCAGAAGTGTGCTGATAATATGCTTGTTCAGTGTTGGTAAATGCTTGTCGCAAACTCGAATTTAATAGTTGTTAAGCACTAGTGTTAAGGCCAATGAAACTAACTGTAATTGAAGTCATTCTAACAGCACTCTCTTCTTTCTCTCTCTCTCTTCTCTTTGAAATTTCCTGTCTACAACTACAACGATACAAATTGAAATGCAACAATTATTAAATTATAAATTAATCGAATAAACAAAACACCGTTTCTTGTGTCTATGCGTGTATTTGTGTGTCTTAAAAATCGAATATATATATAACTTCAAATCGATCAACTAAATCGACTGCATCCATATCTATATAAATATAAATCACAAAAAAAAAAAAAAAAAAAACAAACACGCTCTCACACAGTCGACGCCCGTCGGATCTCTGCAAACTGGCCATGAAGTCATCATTTCACCAAATAAAGATCGTCATAATGTTACGGCTAAGGTAATGTATTCCAATTTATCAGTCTTAAATAATTTATCACTCGGATACTTTATCGTTTATGGTTAATTTTCTTTTCTCATTATTTTGTTTTGTTGATAAACAAAAACTAATTTTATTTAATATTCCCAGTTCTCTTTACTAAGCTTTAACATGAATATTTTAAATTTGTATTTCCATTTAACTCTTTTTCCAACCACTACTTACAATTGCTCTATTTATTTTTTAACTCTGCTTTGAAAATTCTCTTTTACCTCAAAAACAAAAAATGGTTTGTCTATTTTATCTGAACTTTATAAAACGTATTTTGATTTAGGACGTCTCGTATTTTGATTTTGATGATGTTGATAATGAGAATGAAGAATATATAATACTTGAGGTTAGACATTGTTTGTTTGTACTGGTTAGATAAGATCAAGAAATGTATTCTACTGTATTCCGCACCGATTTAATAATTATTCAAATTATGCTAAAAAGTATTGTCGTTTCAGTGAGCTAGAGAAGGATTTGGTATATCCATACTTGTTCTTAAGTAATTGCTATAACTGTATATATTAAACTGAATGTGATTAGATGCTGATTTTAATTTTATTTATATTTGTACTCTTTTTGTTTTCGAATGGAATTTGAGCTTTAGATTCTACTGCGCAGCAATTTTCGAATGGTTTTTAAACAAATTTAGAGCTAGTTCAAATCTTGTTTATAGTGAGCTATTAAAAAGTCTTTAGGTTATTTTGGTGAACGGTTCTTACTACTGAATAAACATAATTATTTAGTTTATGCTGCTGCACAAACCACCTAAACACGGTACACCTACATACACACAATCACACACACACACACACACCCATACACACACTCTCCCAAACAACTGAAAACGATGATCTTTGATTTTGGCTTTAAGTGTTACATTTAACCTTGGTTTATATGCTGTAATAACTTAAGTTCTATTGATTCGCACATTCGTCTTGAACTGCTTTAGTTTTTATACGCTCTTCTGTTATTTAGACACCAAATTTTGTAGAGTCTACTAGTCTGTCTCTTGCAAAAAAAAAAACAATAAGAAAAATATAAGAAACAAACCGATTAACTGACAAATTAATAATTGATAAATTTATGCATTGATTGCTCGCTTTTATAAACCCATTATACAACCCGATATCGAAACTCCAACTGAACCGATTCGAACTCCGATCTTCGATCCCCAACCAATAGACCAATGCCAAAGGAGGCGTGGCTGCGTGGCCGGACGTGCCCAAACCGGGTGCGACCCTTGGCAATTTGACACCCGCCGATCGGCATGGCTCAGTCCAGGTAAGTTACGAGTCCAACACGAAGCTCAAGCTAAACTTCAAGGCCAGGCATAAACCAAAATAAATAAAATATCCAGAAATTAAAATATGATTAAAAACAATTGAAAACGAAGACAAAATTTCGTACATTGTCTGTTTAAGATCTTTTCGTTTTCTGAGTTTTGTTCAGTTTTCTGTAAATAATATCCATGATGTAACCTCGAGGAGATCGCTCGTTACCCCCTCCTAGGTTCCACAAATATATGTATTTATATATCTATCTATATAGTATAAAAGTTCTTTCTGTTCTTTCTCCTCGTTCCCTGCTCGTAAATTGCCTGAAATTATCTTTGATATCAATGTGTACATACATAAATACATACATGCATACAAACATACATATAAATATATACATAACAATAGTTTATATATAAATAAATATACTTGACGACAATAATTTGCTAATGATTGCTGATGATATCTACAATATATTCATTGAATAATTACTCGCAGACTGTTATATTTTTGGCCTTTTCAATTCTAATGTTTTCACTTGATTTACTCTACATTAGCTCAACAAGGTACTGAAACCCTATAAATATATATACTCTATATACCAAGTGTAACTCTATCGTTCGGTTTGTTTGTTCTCTCGTTGCTCCGTTTCAACTAGTTCATTTTTGTTCTCGGACTCTCTTTTTTGAATAAATCATGTTCCGATTATAAAATGTAATGTGCATAGCTTGGATTTTAGTACTTACAAAAAAAAAAACGTATGCATGTGAATGACAATAAGAGAATAGAAAAGGAAACTTATTTCGATATAGTTTTATAGCACTGCATGATGTTAACCAACACTGAAGTATAAGCATGTACTTAGAGTGGATTTAGCACTGCATGTACACACATATACACAAACAAGCATACACACTCTCTCTCACACACACTCTCACACTTTGGGTTAGCGAGAATTCGGCAACTTGAAAGATTCATTATTTCGACATGATCTACAACAAATCGTATTCATTTTACATGCCCAAATTTAATGCAGAGTCAGCTATTGTGAAGCAAAAATTATTACAGAGATTGCCCGAAGATTCAAGCTCAGACGATGATAGCCCATTTGATGCTTATGAGACAAGCGACTGCGAGGACGAGGCTAAGAAATAAGCCAGGCCAAGACAAGACAAGACACACCCAATTCTACTACTGTCTACACTATCTACTGTCTACTCTATTCTGCCCACTACCTACCACTACTATTACTACTACTATTCTACTTAAAATCCTATTAAATTCTGTTTATCCAAAACAATAAGCTTTAAAGTTTTATTTACTTACTATAACTATATACCACTACTCTAGGCTCTACAAAGATTATGAGGTATTTCAAAAATCTCCAGTGGCCTGTCCTCCAGTTTAAGTTTCTATGTCTGATTGTTTCTATGATTGAATGCATGAGTCTGTGTGTGTGTCTTATTCATGTCTCTGTGTGTATGTCAGTCTCTTTTTGTCTTAATTTGGCATTATCTTGCTGCAAACGAGCTGAATATAGTAGGGCAATCTCTGCACTAATTGAATATGTTCATAAATTACACTACTTAAAAGCCATAAGTTTTAGAAATTTGAAAACTGCTCCAAAATATTTAAAAACCCAAATTCAAATTTCAAAATTTTTGTTAAACTGTTACTTATTAGTTTAACGAATACTTTGATTATTGTTTACAGAAATTATGTATTATGAGCTTAGAAAATAGGTAAAATAAAAGCAACTGTGCTGGCGCCATCTGGCGTTGCACGCAAAATCCAAACCATTCCTGTTTAAATTTTCCAAATTTAGTCGCTTAATAAAATAGTTCTTGAGGCTCGTTTGCAGACACTTTGAATAAATCAAGTGCAAGTCTTGAAAAATAAACCAAATGCTTTAAAACCCTTTTCACGTACTCACTTTAATTTATCACTTGGTAGTTAAGTAGCACACTAGTAGCAAAAACAAATCAAATTTCAAAAATAGGCCAACGTTTTTGTTAATTTTTCTCTGGCAGTAAGCAATAAAATTACTTACAATTTTTGACTAGCGTTATGAAAAACGAAATTTAAACAAAAAGAAAAAAAAACTGTTAATTGCGTCCAAAATGTATAACCACGAAATACTTAATAAGAATGCAGACAAAATATGTATAACTTGTATGTTTAGTGTAAGTGCGGGAATTAACCGAAATAAACTAATGCGAATTAAAATTGTGCAATTCTTTGCCAATTTTGTTATTGGTTCTGTTTTTACAGGTTGTGAGTTCGACAAATGGCGAACTGAATGCGGACGATCCTACGGCAGGACACTCGAACACGCCCATCACACAGCAGCCCGAAGTAGAACCTGTCGATGAAACAAAGTATGTATTATGATGATAAAAATGAGATGAAGATGAGCACTTTATAGATATACTCGTTAGATTTATCGAAAGTTATCTCGATAGTGTCGCGTTCATCTCACAACTTGTGTGTTTGGTGGTTTTTGCTTTATCGTTTTAATGCGCATCTCTCTTTTTTTTTTTTGGCTTCTCTCTTGTAACTGTTTCTAGTGGTTCCTTATATTCCAGATGTTGTTGTTTCTTTAAACGAAAGAAGAAGAAATCGACGCGCCAAAAATGACTAGAAGGTGTACAATGTAGTCCAGAACGCGAGGCAGTCACCCTACTGCGCGCCACTTCACATTCAAACTCACGGGATAGCGTATTGAATAATCCGAGTCAGGATTATATACAACAAGCAACGTCGCAGCACACGTTGCGTTATCCTCCATCCGCGTCGATGTTGACGCCAACACCAACTACAAATACACCGACACTTCCGTTGTAATTTATATAAATACAGAAATACACAATAAACCATAAACAATACACACTACAGATTACACACCTTACAGAATAAACAATAATAGCAAGCAAAAAAAAATAAAAATAAAAATACCACAAAATAATTGAACCTAAACCTTTAAACAATATAAAAAGAGTAAAAAAAACAGTAAAAATTGCAACAAAAAAAAATACAAACAAAACAACAAAAAAAAACAATTTTATTATTATTTTTATTATTTACCAATTTTGCGTTTATGTTAATTATATAAATTATTATAATTATTAATTATATTATTAATAAAAACAAAACAAAAAGAAGAAACAAACAAAACAAAAATGCAAATAATATACATACGAAATTATTGAAACATAAAAATACCAAACTGTCATAATAATTTCATGAAAAGAAAAACTAAAAATAAAAAACAAATTGCTCTTAACTGAATGAGAACTTGAAACAGATTGACACGTATACACACATACACATAGACACGACACACACTCGGACACTCACCACTT
This sequence comes from Drosophila acutilabella, assembly GCA_035046005.1. NCBI lineage: Eukaryota > Metazoa > Arthropoda > Insecta > Diptera > Drosophilidae > Drosophila > Drosophila acutilabella. The sequence continues at coordinate 628,817 of JAWNOK010000031.1, read as the reverse complement.
AACACATATTTATATGCATATATACAGATATAAACTTATTTAAATACTAGTGCAGCATCATTTAATGAAAAACTACAAAAGCATTACATGCATTAATATTTATAGAATCAAACAACAAATTGTACATTAATATAACTCGTATAACAGATATTTAATTCATTTGAACAACTATGGAAGCAAGTTATTCGTATATGTACGTATGTATGTTTGTGTATATTTGCATACACCCAATGTACACTCACACTCATGTCCTTGTCCGCTCCCTTCCACACATACACACACACACACATAACGCGTAGCATAACTCTCTTCCACTGTTCCACTCTCCCACTCTTTAACTCTCTCGCGTTTGGCGTAGGCAGCTTTTGTTTAGCTCTGCTTTTGGATGCACTTTTTACACACACATACTTATATACCGCGTGTACGTACATATGTGTACGTACGCGCTATTGTACATAATTTTTATAACTAATGCCGAAAGAACGAACTTGAAATGCGATTAATGTTTTAGTAGTTGAATTCATTTTGTACAAGATTAGTGCATTTATTTGATTAGTGTGTGATTTTTTAGGTCAATTTTATTTACGAAAATTTAGCGAAAAGTGAGTGCATTTTGGAATTCCACACACATAAAGCCTTAACCAAAAACAAAAACATTAAAAGTGAATAGAAATTGTAGAACACTAAATCCTTCTAGGCGGCACTATGTTTCCCCAGATAGCAATAGCTAAATGAAAAGTATAGAGAAGAATGGAATAAGAATGGTGGGGAACTACTCGATATCAATCACTTTATAGTTAATGATAAAAGTTATAAAGAAAAATAAAAATAAAGAGTAAACAAAAACAAAGTACTGAGCTATTTATTTTGATATTACGTGATACTAAACTTACATACTTACTACACTGAAAGCTGCCTGCAGCTACGTCTCCCGAACCCAACATACTTACATACATACAAAGCATAAAAATATAACTGCAAAAACTTCAAATAATAATACTAAAATTAAAATACTTTAATAATACTTTCTCCAAAAACCCATCTGAACGAATTTGTTTTCCCTCCCGTTTAAAAAGAAAAAGAAAACAAAAGGAATGCGTAAAAACAACAGCAACTCTATAATATTTACATACATATATATATTTTAAACAAATTTTTTATACTTATTAAAATATACATACTTCAACAAGAACAACAAATATAAAAACAAACAAAAAGATATAAAAAAATGAAAAGAAAAGAAAATTTGAAACGAAACTTAAACTTAAATGTGTTTTTGCGATTTTCTTCAAAGATGGGAAAACAAAAATCAAATTTCAAACATTACACGATTAACATACCTACATATAATAATAACGATATATGATTAAAACAATTGCAAACAAAAAATAAAATTACATATGAAATTTACCAAATTTCTTGTATAGTTAAAAATGAAAATCATTTGTATTATATATGAAATCTAAAGCGTAAAGAATCACACAAAAAAAAAACAAAACAAAAGAAACCATTATGCTAAACATGAATAATAAGAAAGCGATATTTCTTTAAAAGTCAAGTATAACAGATTATACTACATACATACATAATGTACTTTAATGTTGATAAACAAAGAAGAAGAGAAACAAATGGACAAAAGAAGGAAAGCATAAAACAAAAACAATTAAGCGCATGCATTAAACAAAAAAATTTATCAAATTAAAATTAAACACAAATTAAAAAGGCATTCAGAACAGAGTACACAACCGATGGATCAGAAGGAGCAGGTGGAGAAGTGAAGCAGGATGTGAAGAAGTGTAAGGGTGTGGAAAGTATAACAGTTTTGGCAAGCAGTGCACGCATAGCCTTTCGCTAATTGCAGGTAAAGCAGTTAACATTGTTAACTCTGGCAAGCAGTTTTAAACAAATTTAACATTTAAATTTATTGCATATACGCGAGCGAGTAAAACAAAAAACAAACAAAAACAAATACAAGAAAAGAAAAACCACATGAAATATTTAAGTCATTTACAGCTGAAATGTTTAAGCGCCATTTCAGTTGAAAAACTGAAAATAAAAACAAAAGTATGTAAAAGATAAATATTGTATAAAAATGATTTATTATTAACTATAAGTAACAAAACATACAAGATTTAAGCAAAAGAAAGAAAAACCCCGAGAAACATACAGAGAAACAAAACAAAACAAACAAAAAACAAGCTAAAAATGAAAACAAAATAAAAGAAAATTATTTAAAAAATGTGTGTATTTTGTATAAATCAAATTAAAACATAAACCACAGGGTATGTTTGCTTAGAAGATGCTCAACAGTTTTAACAACAGTTGGTCGTCATTTGATTCAAAAATCGTGATTTTTTACTCTGTGGGATTTTCTTAATTGTTTTTATTTATAAATGTTCTTAGTCAACATTGTCTAATCGAGAATACAATGAGTGTCATCGGTCTTCTTATTTATTACTGTATTTATAATTGTTTGATTTTCGTCAGATTATCATTTCCCAGAAACTGCATTGTGTGGGATTTTAGAGTACACTGAAAACAATGTTTAGTTCTTTTTGATTTGCGGCAGGAGAAAACTCGATTTGTTTATAATTTGATGTTAAACCAGTTGGCGATTTATTATAGGTTTTTATGAAATAATTCATATTTTTATTCCAATTGTGGTTTCCAATTAGTCGGTTCAGAAAAAGTATTACAAGCAGGAAGATTGAGAGGGAGGAATGCTATTAATACTCGGATAATTGAAGGCAGTAATAATCGAGTATGCAAATGAGCGAATGATTCACAAACACACTTAAACTAATTACACAAGTCTGGATCTAAAGTCGAGAAATCTTTACCGTTAATCCGGTAGTAGAGAGGATTGACAGAAGGTAAATACTTTTTGCGTATCGAAGGGGGAGAAATTTGCAGGAGACGGAGTCCTAGTAGTCGATCTTCCAATTGGTCTAATCAGTTCAGTTAAAATAGTTTTAGATTTAAGTTTTGGAGATCATTGTGTGTGAGTTAACTCCCAACTTAACTTACCCACGACATGAATGCATTAAGTTAGCCGAGACAAGAACCGCAAGCTTTTTGGTTTCATGCTCAAAAGCTTTCGCTTTCGCATTAACTAGCAATGCAAACAAACTTGAGATGTTTATTGCTCAGCTGCTTTGACGCAGTGAATTAGTCACATTAAAGCAGTTTGATCCTAATACATGCAAAGCTAAAGGTCAGATACCTCTATGTCTATTCCGCTCACGCCCTCGCTCTGCCTCTTTAGCCAGCGGTGCGAAAAGTGAAGGGATGCAATCGGAGATTTGCCAAGCAGTTGTTAATTCCGTTGGCCTTTGCGCATTGTTCAACCCACTATGCTATGTGTATGTGTGTAACTGGGAGCGAGAGAGAGCGCACGCGCGCATGTGTGTGTGAGTTACCTTATGCTTGGCGCAACAAGACAAGAAACTAGTGTTTGCTCAACAGCAGGTGAACGTTCGCGTTGAGAGCTGAAGAGACACAATGAAGCAGTGTGAATAAAAATAAAAGAGAATTTTTTGCGATTTTATTTAATTTGCTGCACACGTCGCGACTTGTCGCCGACGCGTCGCGAGAGTAAGCTCGTGAATGTTGCAGGCGTGTGTAAAGCGAAATAACTGCATGATAGAAAACTCAAAACTAACTTCCAGCAAGCAGCAACCAAAGCGCCAGCGGAAACTTCGACGGCGGCAGCGACGACGTCGGTGACAGCGACTGCGACTGCGAAAGCGACAGCTAAAGCAGTTAAGAGCTACGAGCCAAGCAGACTTGGTTTTAGCCAACGCCAATCAGTCTGTGTGATCGCTTCGAGCCTTAAAGACTTGCGCAGCGGCAAAATCAAAAACACAAAAAAACTTGAATTTTTTTAAACACAGCAAAAAAGAAAAGAAAAGGTTGCAAGTTAATAAATAAAAACAAACAAAATAAAAGACGAATCCCGTTTTTTGTTGTTTACTCAAAGAAAAGTACGACTTTGTTTAAAGAAACTTCAACGTGTGGATCAGATCGGATCAGATAAGATCAAAACGGATTGAAAGTGAAATATTCGTTAAGATTCAAAGCAGAGAACTTCAATTCCAATGCAGCTGCTGTCGATGCAATAACAATAACATTTTGGCGATTATAGGCCAAAGAGACAAAGAGAGTTTGAAGAGAACGAAAGGCAGAAAGAGCGAAAGAGTGTGAGAGAGAGAAGGAGTAAGAAACAAACATAAAACACAGCTTAACAATGAATCAATCACAAGTGAATAATTTCTTAAAATGCTTCCTGCAAATTGATGAGCCCGTTAGCCACTTAACACTGCATCACGATCACGATCACGATCATGATCACGATCACGATCACGATCATGATCATGATCACGATCACGATCATGAAGACTCCGGTTCTCTGCTTACCGCCAAGGTAACCGCAATGGTTGTGCTCTGCTGTGCCAGCGCTCTCTGCGGTTCGATTCCATTTCTGCTAAATCGGTTCTACCACTGGACAGAGAAGCAGACCAATGCTCGTTCAGCCACCGTGGTCAAGTGCCTGCTGTACTTTGGCGGTGGTGTTCTACTGTCCACCACATTTTTGCATTTGCTACCGGAGGTGCAGGAGGTGGTGGAGCAGCTGCAGGAGTGCGAGATCATTGGCAAGTTGACCTTCCCACTGGCCGAACTGCTCATGTGCTGTGGATTCTTCTTGATGTACTTCATTGAAGAGGCCATGCACGCCTATATGCACAGACATCATAAGGACGATGCGGGCGCTGCCTTCGAGCGGGGACACAGTGTGCGTCATAGTCATCTCATGAAGAATCCATCGGCTCCAGCTGCAAGCACTGCCGAGCTGACGGCTCCCGGCGCAAATAGTTCGTTGTCTGTGCAGGATCTCATGCAGAACGATCTGGAGCAGCAGAAGTATGGTGCAGTGCATCATCATCAGCATAATCACACCCATAGTCACAGCCACAGTCACAGCCACGGTCACAGTCACGGCCATGGTCACAGCCACAATCATCTGACAGACAATTCTGGTGACATGCTGACCTCCTCGCTGCGTGGACTCTTCATCGTTCTGGCCCTATCGCTGCACGAACTCTTCGAGGGCATGGCCATTGGCCTGGAGTCATCTGCCAGCGCTGTTTGGTTCATGTTTGGAGCCGTTTCCGCCCACAAACTGGTGCTGGCTTTCTGCGTTGGCGTCGAACTCATCGTGGCTCGTACTCGCCTCAGCCTCTCGGTGCTCTACGTGCTGACCTTTGCGGTGGTCAGTCCCCTGGGCATTGGCTTGGGTATACTGATAAGCCATGGCCATAGCGGCAGTGGGCCTAATCTAGTGTCGGCCATATTACAGGGATTTGCCTGCGGTACGCTTCTTTATGTCGTTTTCTTCGAGATACTATCGAAGAATCGCTCCGGTCTACGGGCTTATCTGACGCTCTTTGTTGGATTTCTGATTATGTTCGGATTGCAACAGTTGGGTAAGTTTCTAAAGATAATCAACAACAAAGGTGTGTGTGTATGGAGCTGTGTGTGTGTGTGTGTGTGTTTGTGAGGGCTTTGGCAAGAGATTGCGACATGTCTGCTTCTTCAACCGGAATCAATTCGAGCGAATTAAGAACTGGTTCTTTACATATGACTCGCTCTCATGACAGATCAACGAAAATTGTGTTTATATTTTTTATCATTCATTTAGATTTTATACACTTTTCGCCCCGTTGGCCTTGTAATAGACCTTGTCTGACAGTTTTGCCGGTGACTTTGTGTACTCTGTAAACTGGTTGGGTTTTTACCCCGTAGTGAAATCATCCCAGACCCCTAGAGATGGGGATACCCAGTGTGTCAAAAAGAACCGTTTGTAGACCCCAGCAAAAATCAATTATGAGTCTGTGACTGTAGTGGCATACACTTGCCGAAAAAGGCCCTTTCCCCAAGAAAGTCCGTAGAAATTCGCAGTGAGCCACAAAAAATAATATATATTTAATGGGAATTAAAATTAAATGATTTATGCAGGGTCAGACTATTAGTAATCAACTTAGCCATTAAAATTTTCGTTATTTCGAAGTGCAACAAAAACAAGAGAATAACTTGACTATTTCGCTCAGTGTAGTTTAATTGTTTAACGCTTTAGCAGAGTAATTACATTCACGACTTTTACATTTGCATGTGTATTAGCTCAATAACTTGTTCAATGTTTAATTTTAATATGTTTTCTTTTTGTTTATGCCCTACCTGTACAGGTGCCAGCGGTGGACATGGACATAGCCACGGCAGTTGCTCCGCCGCAGAGGATAATCACGATCACCACGATCATGGCGAGAGCGAGTCAAGTGGAGATCATCATCATGATGACGAGTCGCTGGCGGCTGCCCAGAAATATCAGGAGAAACTACAGGTCCTACGTCAAGTTACCCAGAAACTTTTAGAGGCGCATCCAAAACCTTAAATAATTTAAGTATTTTTATGTCTCTGCCAAGCAGAGATTGTTCATAACTATTGTAAAACTATTTATCTACTAGGTAGCAATAAAGTTAAAAGTCATAAAAGAAACAAATACAAAATGTTAATGTGTGTTTTTATTCTTTTAAATGTTATTATATGTTATCTGTACTATAGTTTAAATATTGCAAACTATCGTTGAACTACAGTGAACACCAATAGTTAAGTTACATTTAATTAGTTAGATAAAATAACAATTACAAACTGTTTGTATTACAATTACTTATAATTAAAAATACATTTCAAATTAATTCTGTTAATTCTTAGCAGTTTTTTTGGGGCAATGGAAAACTTTTTAAATAAGCGTGTGGCTTTAGTTAATTGAGTTAATTAAGAGAGTTGAAAAACAAGAACGAAGAAGCTAATGGAATGATACAAATTTATTATAAAGTCTTCAAACAAGTGATTAATATTAATAAATACATAAGCAAATAATTTTATATAAAACTTTGTGGGCTTTCAAATTTTTATGACGTATAGTTTCTTTTGCGGCGTGATCAGGCATTGAGCGATTGATCACGTGGACACAAAGAGTTGTTTGCATGCATAAAAAAAATTCTTTAAGGAAATTTTAGCCTTTTTTACGGTACTGAGCAGAAAATATACGTGACTTTAAACGACTTTTTGAGATGCAAAAAATTTCGGAATGAAAAATTTATTTATTCTGTGGCTTAAAAAATCACTTTAACGATAGCTATTATAGTTGTATAATTGTATCTTTGAGATACATTTGCCATTATAATGTTTAATTTAGTTAAAATTTAAAACCTCTTTAATTTTCTTGAGTGTTTGTGAACCGGGAGTTACCAGATTTTCAAAAGCTTTACAATATTAGAAAAGTTTATGACCATCGTTAAAATGAAAATGCAAATGATGTGTTATGTGAAATTTTCTCGAAAGCTTGTTTAAGATTTTACATAAGAACAATATTGGAGCGTGTATTGGTTTATTGGAGTATAAACAACAGATTGTCATAAATATTTACCCAATTAGAAATCCCACTTGTGTGTTGATTATTATATTTAATGCTAATTGCTTGATAATAACGAATTATTACCGCTGTTCTAATTTAATTACTAAGCAAGCGAATCGATAAACAAATTCGGAAAAACATTGATCCTTCTGATCGTACGATAAACTAGAAAATTTCTTGGAAAAGAATTAACTAAATTTAGTGAATTTTCGGTAATAGTTTTGGGTTCGTCTCGCTTGGGGGTGAGTTCATCGGTCTTTTTGGCCATATAATTTAGTTTTATGATTTTTAACAGCTGCCTAGTTTAGTTTTTCGGAGTGTGTACGTGTTCGGAAGATTGAGTCCCTCTAGTACGTAGTACGTACGGTGAGGCCCCGTTTCGACGACTTTGTAGTTCTGAAATTGTGAAATTTCAGCACGATATCTCGATTGAAGTCCGCATCGTAAAGCAGCAGTAGTAAATAAAAATAGCTCGTTGCTATATCAAAGTGTAGACGCATAGCAGGCAACCTCGATTAGTCTTGGCTCTTGGCAATCAACATTAGACGTTTCACTGTACCTGACAGGGTTTTTTGTGTATTTTTTTTTTGTTGCTCATTATGAACAATAAATATGTACTTAATTTCGTTTTGATAACTTCATTGCTTGCGCAAAATTTTAACACGATATCTTCCATTTCCACTGAGCGAACGCTCCCGAAGCGGTTGTCAAGCTCTCTGTTTTCTGTGCACGCGTTTATTTTACTCTCTCTCCCGATTGTCTGTCTTGCTGTCTCGCTCTCTCTTTGTTTTGATCGAAATAAGTTTTGGGGTGGGGCCCCCCTCACCGACCTCTCGACCCACTCGAGAGACCGTAGCTGCAATGAAAATTAGCGCTTCAAGTGTCAAGTGTGAATTGCCAAGTGGGTAACAATATTTGACAGCACATGAAAACATCTCGGCGAGTTAATTAGCGCATACACAGATATTCATATATATGTATATTAAATTATTATTTGCATCTGAGACTGGTTCTCTTTCTTCTGGAAATGTCTTCTGCTCTCCTTTGTCAACGTTGGGAAATTTTCATTAATAATTATCTCTGAGAAAAACACGCCCAAAGTCAAGTCTGTTTGATCAACTGTTCACTGCTCTTCGTTATCTATTTTATAATTTATCAGTAATAAATTGTCTTGCATACGCGTACAAAATACTTTCTCAAACATTTACTCAATTAATCGGTGGCAATTCTTCATCTAACCACCAATATCGGTCAATATTTAATCTTTATAAATTCAACCTGATAGCAACAATCTAATTAAGCAATTTCAGAATGCCCACCGTATTTATGGGTGACCTGGTTAGTGCTGGTAAGGCCTAAAAGAAAAGAAACCAAAAAACAAAGGCAAGGCCAGGCAAGGCTATGGGATACCTTACAATGAAATGCATTCATAATCTGTTTTATAGATTAAACCGAAAGTCTACTCGACCTTAGCACATTTTTCTACATTGTATCAAAAACTGGATTACAAAGAACAAACATTGCAATGATGAACAGTTTTATACTCTGCATATTGTTTGTTAAATGCATTTATCGTAAAGCTTAGCCAAAGCTAACAAAAAACTAAGCAAATTCGTTGCTCTTGTCATAAAGAGTTTAACCACACAATGGAAGTGAATCTTTTCTCAGTCTGTACCCGCTTCGATTTTCCCTTTTAAAGTTCTCGGTATTCGTATAGACAAAAGACGCATTCTTCAGATGATTGTAGTGAAATTTATCGGACTCATTTCAGATTACGAAACTCTTAACTGGCCTTCTAAGCGTATTCATTTTTAATTTTCTATAGGCGCTTAAAAGTATGCCTTAAAAATTAAACTGCTTTTGCAGCTTCTGTGATGCCAGTTCGAATTTATGCAGCATACTTTAAGGGGACATGACTGAGAATTATATTAAACGCTTATATTGTCTAGTTAAAACCTAAACCAAAATAGAAATACTATAAAACAGTTAATGATTATCAATTTCTTTTGAATATTATTTTACTTGTATATTTTAAATAAATTCTTTTTCTTCAAGTGGCTCATCAAATAAATTGACAACAGTGTTCATTAGGCAAATTCTTTTATTTGACATACATATAATGTATTACATAAGTATTTAATTTGTTAGAATAAGTTTGTGTGTTAAATGTACGATATTAACTTTGCTATAGCAGATACAATATTTAATCGAAAGATGGCAAAGTGTCTGCTAAGACTTAAAAATTACAGCACATCGGCATTTAATAACTTTTGTAATAGTTGTTCGTGTTAAGAACAACAAAGATAACAGATTGTTATTTGCGTAGCGTTTTTAGCAATTTCCAATAAATATAATTACTACGATTTATGTAAATATGTGTGACTTCTCTTGGCTAAATGTACTCAACTACTAATTAAAATTTAATATAATTTAAATAAATTGTTAAACCAATTGTGCTAAATAATTTATGTACTTTGTGTGTTTGTGTCAGTTAGTAAATACATAATTAGAATAATTGTTTAAGAAATGTATGTACAAATTATATGACTTAATTACTAAATTACGATTAATTATATATTGCGTGTCAAGCTGAAAGAAGCATTAAAAGTTCTCACAGTGATCAAAATAATAACTAAAATTAAATTGAATAAAAAACACAGTCTTATTTACGTAGAAAATATATCAGAACGCATAAATACATCACTACATATGTGTGTGTATGCATGTGTGTTTGCTGGTGTTAACCGGATCAGCGTGATGAATTAAGTGGCAAGCTGGACAAGCTGTGGATATGTTCCTCACTGGTTACTCATTGGGACTGTGCCACCCTTCAGGCCTCTGCTGTTGCCACTGGCTGCTGTGGCAAGTATCTGTGAGTTTGCTGCTTCCACGGACGTCGGTGTGTGTGCTGCGAGTTGGTCCACCTGTGATCAGAGCACATGTTATTACTCACGACTTCACTCAAATGTCAGCTACTCACCTGTGGTACTTGGACAGCTTCCGTCGCTTTCCAGGTGGCACCGCATCCACATCCAGTCGACTGCTTACAAAGCCAAAGTTGCCCACGCTGCCCGACAACGGCACTGAAAGAAGCAGCACAAATCAGAGCATGTCTAATTGAAACCCAGTATTCAGAAAAGGTTAAAGGGTGCATGAGGTTTGTCAGAAAAGTACATAAACTTTATCACCAGTCGAGACTGTCTGCCTTGTATCGTACAGACTTTAAGAGGTAGAACAACTGTCTGTATATGTGGCAAGTAGTGTAATATTTTATAATCTGTAATCTGCTATAACTTAGAAAATATCAGAGCTAAAAGCATTAATATCACACGTTTACTAGAACTATTTGTGGTATCCTGATCAAACTTAGTGTAGAAAGCTTAACCTCGAAACCCCGTCTTACTATCTACAATTGAATAAATACAGCGTCCTTCACAGCTGACTTCTCATGCTAGTAATATAATCTTACCATGTTTGCGTTTGTTGTTCCGCTGCACATGATTGACAGCGGTGGGCTGGAGAGCAGTGCCCAAACCCGTACCTGTGCCCATGCCCATACCCATACCCGACTGAGGCACTTGTCTGCGAATGCTGCAGCTGCGTCCGCGACAGCTCTTCAAGTGCTCCAGCTTGTCGTGCATATAGGATCTCTCAGCGGCTGTCAAGCTCGAAGCACGATTCTGGGTTTCAAAGCGATCTATGAGAGTAAAAGGAGTTTAGCTTAGGAATAAGCTCTTTCCAAGATTTTGAAGGTCTCACCTGTGGTTAGATTGTAGAATGTTATCAAACCCGTTGTGAACTCGCAGTAGAGGTAATCATGGGTGGCATTGATTGTCCTCAGGCAGGAGTAAGTGTTGTTATTGGCATTCATGCAGAAGCAGAAGGGACTGTCGTTCCAGAACGGAGCTGTTCTCCAGTGCTGATTGTCGTGGGAGAAGCAGTTCATCTTCTCCGAGAGACATTCCTTCTCCAGACGTGCCTTCTTAATGCGTTTGCGTTCCTTCTTGCGCTGTCGCTCTTCCTTTAGCTTGCGTCGTGCCTCGCGTGCCATTTCCTTGGAGTCCGCGTAGCTGTCAGTGATAAGAAACGAGTCAGTAAAGACATTAACTAGTGCGATTAAACAGCTTACCTTTCGCCCACATCCGGCTCGCAGTAGCACTCAGCACGTGAAGCATAGTGGGGTCGGTGTGAATCCTCCAGAGAATCCACGCCTCGCAGCACTTCCTTCTGTCCAGCGCTGGAAACATTTGGCAGCAGCTGAGGGCGTGGCGTGAAGTAGCTCATATTAAACTCCTGACCTGCTGTCTCGTGCAACATTGTCGGTTCAGTGCGTCGTCGTGCCTCGCCACGCCTACCCGCTGCCACCGCCTGCTGTTTGCTCTCCCTCATCTGCTTCTTCATGTCCTTCAGTGTGCTTATCTTGTCTTTAAGCAGCTTGATCAGCATATCGATTTGATTGCGCGAAGTGCGCCAGGTCTTCTCATCATCATAGATGACATCCGAGCAGTTGACCTTGTCCGTGCTCTCCTCCACAAAGCAACGTGTGCCGCCCTTGAGAAATTTGTTGGCACGCCCCAAGGCGTTGCTGCTGCTGCTGCGATTGTGCAACTCCTGCTCATTGAACTTCTGCTCCAGTGTCTCCAGAGTAGTTTGTATCTGCTGTATGACCACTGTGATGGCATCGCTTGAGCTGGAGTTATTTGGAAGGCCATTGGATGCACTTGATCCAGTGGACGTCTGTCGCTTGCTCCTGTGTTTATGTTCTTCGATCTGATTAAGCGACTTGTCCAGATCTAGAAGCTCCTCCATTTCATAAGGTAACTCCGTGTGATAGGTTTCCTGCCCCCACTCCTGACCCACCTGCCTCTTGTGGCGTCGCTTGCCCAGCTGCTGGTAACGGTGCGGCAGGTGTGTGCGTTTGTGCAGACGTTGGGAGTGCAGTGTTGTAGTCGGTGCTCGTATCTTGGTGTAGACCAGACCATCGGAGGTGAAGCAGGCACAGTTTCTCTGGTATTGCTTACGCGGCATCGTTGCCAGCTGATGCTCCAGTTGCAGCTGCAAAAAGATACAGAGTTGGATATGACAATTACAGGGTCTAAGTCAGTCTGGCATACTCACGTGGAACTTGCACTTGTGCTTTCGCCAGCGACCATCTTCATTGACACACTTCCATTTCTGACCAGGCAGGCAGTTCTTGAGCAGCGCTGGATCGGAGCACTCCGAGTTGAGTCGCATCATTTTGGTGATGTATGGAGGTAGGGGCAGACTGTTGTCGTGCTCCTGATCCTGCTCCTCGAGCTCATAGTCCTCCTCATCCTCAGCAGCCGCATCCTCGAGTTCTTCGTCGTCCAGTGCCGCTGCTGAGCTATCCATGGGTCCATCTGCATCTGTATCTTCGTCTTCTGCATCCGTGTCTACATCATCCTCTTGTTCCCCTTGCACCGTCGTCGCAGTTCTGGCGCTGAGCAGCGTGGCAGCTGTGCTGCTGGCTCCCGTTCCCAGCAAATCTTCTAGCAGGGTGCTATTGGCAAGCTTCATGTTATGTCGCTCCGCCAACAGACGAGCCCGGGATTCAGCAATCTGCTCCGCCGTCTCCCGACGCCCCGAGCTCTCGATGAGGAAGCTGTCTGGCCAACTATCTCGGACGAGCCGATTACGGCTGAGGAGCAGGGGCAAGATGCTTTTGCCATCCATGTGCGAAGGTGTTGGGACTCCGCCCATGTCCAGGAATGTGGGCGCCAGATCCACATTTAAAACGATCTCATTAACCCTAAGAAAGCAGAGTTAGTTTATCTTGGTCAGCCTAGGATGTCTGCAGGTACTTACACCTTGGAGGCCTGTATGCCTGGACCACGTATGAGGAAGGGAACTCGCACATCGAACTCGAAGGGGAAACTCTTGCCCTTAATTAGGCCAAATTGTCCCAGATGATAGCCGTGATCGGAGGTGTATACAATGTACGTATTGTCCAATTCCCCCAAGGACTTGAGCTCATTGTAGACCCTTTCAACGGCCACGTCGACGCTCTGGAGCGTTTGGAGGCGCTTAGTCATGAGAATGTTGGTGAAACGCTTGTGGACCGGCTGCATGGGCTCTGTGACTCGTAGGATCCACTGCTTGTCGGGATTGGGCGCATGATCATAGCTTGGAGTGCTGCGGAGAAAGAAGTTTAGAAAGGGAGAAATTGAGTTATCTTCCATTGATTTCTTTGCTTTTTCCACTTACTGATGCGTGGTCACGTTGAAGAACAGATGACTGTACTGTGGCGCCGAGTCCTCGGGTCCATGAGGTGCCGGAAAACTCATTGTGAGCAGCACGGGTTTCCTTTGGTTCTGCTGCTTCGAGGAGCGCAAGAAGGCAATCGAATCGTTGGCTATCAGATCGGGATAATAGTCCTTGGCATAGTCAAAGCCATGTTTGATCTTCTGACCATTCAAATTGATGCTATAGTTGTAGTACTTTGAGTTCATAATCAATCCACCCCATTCACGCCAACCGGGTGGTATATAGGATCCATTATACTTGTTCAGATACTTGCCGAAGTAACCCGTGCGATACCCTGCATTCGACAGATACGTGGCATAGGATCGGGTCTCATGCGTTGCCTGCCACTGGGGACTGGAGCAGTTGTCGTTGTTGGTGAACACCATGTGGTTGTGCACATACATCCCCGTCAGCAGCGACGACCTTGCAGGACAACACATCGGTGTCGTCGTGTACGCGTGTCGGAACTCCGCTCCTCCATCCCGCAGCAGTCTCAGGGTGCGGGGCATAAAGTTGAGTGAACCCAACTCCACATCCTGATCATCGGTCAGTATGAAAACTATGTTGGGACGTCGCTCCCGCGCTCCATTCGAGTCCCTGGAGTAGCGCTTCGACCCGGATCCACTGCGATGCTGCTGCTTGTGCTGCTGGTGCTGATGCTGGTGATGTCCCTGCTCCTGACCAACTGCGTGTTGTTCACGGCCCTCAGCTGAGCTGAGCAGCAGGTTTAGGCCAAAAACGATTAGCGTCAAGCAGGTAATGACCTGATGTCTTCTGATTTCCTGCATTCTTAACCATCGACTGAGAACGCAACTGAGCTGGGAATTATTTACTAGCAGCGGATTGGTTTTAAGTCGTCAGCCACATCATCGTGAATTGTAATTATCCTGTAAAGAAATAAAGTTAAGAATGAAATATTTGTCAGATTTATCAACATATTAAACATTTAAATAGTTTAGGAATTGTTAATTTAAATGAGTTTAAATTTTAATGCAAATTTTTAAGCCAAATGTTTATTTTAATGCTCAAGACTTGACTAGCTTAATTGGGTTAAGTTTGCTGTGCCCAAATCCCCTTCCTGCTTCTCAAAGGAGTCTTCAAACTGTATGCTCTGTTTGATTTGGTACTTTCACTCAAAAGTCCTTGGGTGCAAATATTTACAGGGGATTCCGGAATCAAAAAACATCGAAATCAGAAGCATAAGAATTTTGCTTATCAGTAAATTCCGCAGCTGTCAACGCTGTTTTTTGCGCACCTTTTTTGATTTTGTTGGCTTTAAGTGTGCGAATGTCCTTGCTGAAATTTATGTGCCACTTGCCGGTTAAGTGAAAACTGCAATAGCGACTTCTACCCCATTTGCCATCTCTTTCTAGCTGGTAGTCAATGATTTTCACTTGAGTTTCCACGTGCATTTGAGTGCTCTTGTGCTTGGCATTGGAAAAATGCGAAAAGGTGCAAACCAAAAGGTTTTTCCTTATGGTTTTCTTTAGCTGTGATTTATGTGGTGGCCACTGCGGTAAAGTGCTTTTGCCTTTTGTAATTGCAATTAAGGGAGTTGGCTTTAAGTTAAACTACAACCATTTTTATTGCACACGTGTAGCTCTTAACAAATTAAGTGCCAAATAAATTGGTTAATTTTGTTAAGCTCAGTTTCAGTTTACTGAACTTTTCATTATCTGGCCTTGACAGATTTAAGCCAAGAGTTTTTATTCTTTACCAACAATGAACTATACAATTGCCCTTCACTTGTCCAAGAGAACACAATGCTCTCTTAGCCTAAGTTTCTCTTAAATTGTAACTCTTTATAAAGCCCGACTCTTTGCTTAAAGTTTGCCTGCTCTGTAAATACTTTGGGTTGAAGAGTATATTATTTCATACTTGAAGTAAAGAGCTTAAACATATAGTGCATATATCTTTAATTGAATCGTTTCAGTGCAATTGAACTGCATTTTCTTGAAGAGGAAAATATTCAAATTGCTGTTGTTTCTGCCTCATTTATGTGAAATGCGAAAAACAAACATTTGCAACAAAAATAGCTGGCAAACGCTGAGATCGAAGGCGCCTCAATGGGCCACTTGAAGGGGCACAAGAACAGCAGATATACTATGGTATATACTACAAGAATTCCGTCTGTCTTCTTGTCTGGGTGCATGCAATCTTTTGGCCTGGCATTTTATTTATTTATGCTCAATTATGCTGCATTTGCCGATCGACTTGCTACAAAATTGCAATACATTTGTGGCCCAAAAGAAAGCTAAACAGCTGAAGTGGATTTCTTTTTTCCCTGTCTGTTTTCGAAAGCAGCTGGAAATCGTCTTCCACGACTTCCCCTCAACCGATTTGGTGTACAATCTCAGCACTGACTTCCTTATTCCCCAAGGTTGTTTAAAATGCAGCAACGACTGTGAACGACAAACAAGAACGAGTTTTTTTTTGTGCCCAGCATGACCCAAGACTTTGGCCCTAAAAAGGAAACATGTTTCTGGCCGAACTCCAAAAAGGAGTTGCAAAAAAAAAAGAACTCGCAAAAAAGTTGTTCTGTTTATTTTTTTTGTGTTTCTTTCAGTAACTTCCTTTGCTGCTGAGTCGAGTCACGCATGCGCAGACGCTACTTCAGCCTGGAACCAGAATCCGGACCTGACTTTGGGTCTCTGTCTGGATGCTGAGAGTTCTGTGTTCTTTGAGTTCTGGCTAGCAACAGCAACTCAAGTTATTTACACGATTTTCGAATTCTGATTCTGTTACTGATTCATTCATGAATTTCACGTTATTTATTTTTGTGTCCTTTAGTTTGACTTTCTTGTTTGGTCTTTTTTAAATCACTTCTTTCGTTCTTGGCCAGTTTGTACCCATTGTTAGTTTGTTAGCCTGTCTTGTGTTCGGTTTGCTTGATGGAGCTCTACAAGTGGTCCATTCTTCGGAGTCGTGTCTGTTGCTAAGCGCTCGTAAAATTTTATTACAACATTTTCAGAGTTGTGGCTTTTGTACTCGGATTTCTAAAGCTATTTTTATGGGGCTCTCTTTATACTTTTTTGGTCTGTACAGGTATTTCCATTGGCGGCATACCTTTTAGAATAGGACATGAAAATTTATTAAAAAAATACATTTAACTGATATTTTTTCAAGATAGACATCACTTATAGCTATAGCTATATAGCTTTGTATAGACTTGATTGACATTTGATACTACATATATTTTATAGCACATTCTTTACTTGCATAGCATTAGTTGTGTGTTTTATAGTTTATAACTTTAGTGTCTCTCAATTCCCTGATCCCTGTCCTCCATGTTCAGTTTAAAGTATTTAAATTTCAGCATTTATTAGATTGCGTCAATTCAGCAATTCTTTGCACAAAAATACTTTTTTTGTCCACCGTCCATGAACGTGACGAGTTCAAGAAATGCATATCAGATTATGATACTCTATTAAGTGATTACACAGCAAAAGTGCAGGCTGTGGTGACAGGAGTGGGCAGAGAGGAACCAGGGCGACTTGACAGATGCGAATTCAATTAAAAGTAAATACATATTTCAATTAGCTCTGAGATTCCAGAGCAATTGCATCTCTGACCCGGTAGTTAAAGTGAAACTGACTTCTGAATGTTGTTAATCCGACAACCAAACGACAGTTGGTGCATCCACTGATCTAGCTTATCAGCTCCATTAGAGCAGACTGCATAACTGCAGGATGATGAGTTGGAATCATGGCTCATTAGCGGACATGTCAGCGACACGCAGTAGTTATCCAAGTGTGGGCAACTCTCCTCTCATCTGTCTTGGGTTTTGACGTGGATGTGGACTGCGATTGGAACTGCTTTGTACTTTGAACTGTAACTAGTAATGTCTGATAATTTGGAGCGAGTTGCGTGGGTTTCGTGCTCCTCCTTAACGCTTAATTAGACAATTAACAGGGCAGGCCAGTTTAAGCGCAAGTTCTTCGAGTGCCAAGTATTAAATACCAAGTACCAAGTACCAAATACTAAGTGCCAAGTCAATTTAACGCTCAACTAACCAACTACTTAAAAACTAAATCATGCGCTGCAAATGCCAAGCAATGCAAGTACATCATGAAACAACAAAGGAAGTGTTGGTACACTGACTAAAAAAAGTAGATATTATAAAAGAATTTCAAAATTAAACTAAGCTTAGGTTTAAAGGTATAACAATGAAGTAAAAGCTAATATAAAAACATTTTATCTTTTATTAATGCGGTTTTAAAGTGACACCTGCTTTGCTGTTCATAATATTTTTTTCAGTGTAGCTGGTGTGGGCTTTGTTTTGAGACGCCTCCACAAACTCACTTGACTAACGTCTTCTTCCTCTTCTAGCTTCGATTTATGCCAACCCACAACATTCATGAGAACAAGACGTAAACTACTTGCGTACATGTGGTAAATGTCACTTAGCTGTAGTTTTAGCCATGATTATGCCAGGAGTGGTGACACGCTTTCAGACCAAGGGGATGCAAGGAACAAGTAAACGGTTCAACAACTAACTTTGGACACGCATGGGAGCCAAAAAGGTGTATTAAGCTAAGCTAAGCGGCTTTTGGCTATTAATATTTGAGTCAAGTTAAGTTTAGTTCAGTTGAGTTTGTGGTTACAAAAGTTTCATTTGAAATTCAAAGTGAAGTAACTACAAACTTTGTTGCTGAAGAACTTTCATATTCACAAATACGAATAAGTGATTAGGTATTTATTACTCTAAGTAAAATATAAATCATATAAACTATACCTACCTTTTATGGACTAGACTTTATGGACTTTAAGGAAAATCACTGTCATAATAATTATTCAATTGGAGTAAAACATTAAATGTTTATCATAAGAGGATACTAAAAACTTAAGATATGTGTATATTTTGTATCAATATTATTGTGTATATAATTTGGGGTGAAAAAATGTCTAAGAAAATATTGTATTTTTTTAAGATATCGATAAATTAATTTGATATTTGTATTTAATTTTTGTTTATACAAATAATTTCCTGAATTTTACTTTTGTAGATTTTTTTAAGACAAAGGGTTCAAAATAATGGGTTTAAACTAATCTTTTTTATATACATCTAAATTACTGTAAAATATTTTATAATAAATTGTCAAAAAATGCTTAATTAGCTATCTGAAACGTTAAGTAGACATTGAGAAATGAGCCTTAATCAGTCATCGGTCTACGCAAAATTTGCACACCTTTACGCTGCGATAAATATGAAAATATAAATGTATTCAAATTCGTTGGTAATTCGGAAAACACAAGTGCAAAAGCCACAAAAGCAAAAATAAAATTAAAATATAAATATGAAATAAGTGCAGAAATCTGAAGGAGAAACACAAAACCTGCTCAATGTGAATGACTTTGGCGCACGTTCGAATTGGCAGACAAGTGTCAGACGAATAAAGTGAATACAAAAATACAAAAACAAATGTCAAATGCGCCTCCGACTTTATTCTTTATACAATTCTGAATGTGAACAGAATGAGTTTTATTTTTTTATATTTTTGTTTTTGCTATGTGTATAGAAAAAGACGGCAGCTAAATTAATGTTGTTAAATGAAAATCAAATGGAAAAAAATACACACTCAGTGTATTTGATTTAAATTTGAATACATGCAAAGAGAGGCAAATTCTAGCACAATAATAAATTTCAGTGGCAACAAATTTGTCTGGAATGTGCGCAAATAAATCTTTTTATTTAAATAAATGCTAAAGGGTAGCACAAACTATAAACAAAACAATTTTATACAAGTTTAGGTTTATCGTCGCGAGATTGGTTAGTTAATATTCATTAAAACAAAAATATACCAGTAAAGCTGTATATACTCTATCATATTAAAGTACAGGGTATGCTGAAAGTGTGGAGAGTCAACCTTTTATAATGATTTAAAGAACGGCAAGCAATCAGAGTGAAGACTCGCAAATATGTTTTCATTTATATTAAATTGACATTAAAATATACCTACATATTTTTTATCAGTGTTCATTTATTTTGTTTAACGAATTCCATAATTTGCTTAATACACGTTTTTAATTTTTTTACAGAATTCTGCTTGTTTATTATTTTTTTACCGTTGACATTTTCGTGAAGTTGTAAACCACAGAAGTAAATATAAAAGTATCATAATAATTGCTAGCTTATGGTCAATTTAAGCACCATGATATTTTGCAATTTTATAATTTATTTAGAAATTCAGCAAATGTCAAATGCTAAATGGCAACAGCTGCAGTTATTAAGGCTATAAATGCTACCAACTCTTGGCCTGTCAATGCGATTTAGAAGCTATCCATATATCCATAAGGCCTAATGAATTGGCCAATTAAAGCCAACAACATTTAGACATGAATAATGCCCAACTCATGACTAGGACAAACCCTGTACGAATTGTTGCTGTGGTGACATAAACAAATCAAATCAAATAGTGACCCACTTAAAGGCTTTTGACAATTTTCTGCTACAGTTAACTGGCAAAACACACACATAGCACTGACAGCAAAAAGTCTTGTTACATGGGCTAAAATAACTGCCATGAAAATCCGAAAGTAGAGAAAAATAAACTAACGAAACATTTGCCAAAAAAACATTGCACAGCTCAACCCAACCCAACTAAAAAAAAAAGATACAAATTTCCAAACAGGAAACTTATTTCAACTGCGAGTCATTTTTTATTTTTATTTATTTTTTGTTGTGTCAATTTGCATGCGAATGAAACTTGGTTGGCAAAGGACATTCGGTGAGTTGACTGGCATTTACATAAACCAAAGCTGAAAATTTCTCAAGTTGAATATGTGGCAAATATGCTATGAATGCGACAAAGGAGGAATTACTGAAAGTGTAAGCTATTTTTTAAGATTTGTTAGAGGGAGTTCTTTGCACTACGTATGTGAGGGGATACGACAAAAAAAATTGAAAATACTGGATTTAGTAATTTTTAAAAATATAATTAATTTTTTATTGTAACACATTCGTATCATATTAACATACAAATACAAAATTATGTGTAGGAGATTAAGAAAGAACTATTATACTATTGGCTATCAGTGCTTTAAATCGTTTAATGCCTTCTATTATACCATAGTGTATGACTCGATAATCAAAGCCAAATTCTAGTACTCTATTTCGAAACACATAAAATCTAATTGCGAATAATGTGGAACAACTTTAAGCAAAGCAACCGCGAAAGCAATTTGCACTTGTTTGGGAACGCCTCAAGGTCTGGCCGACAAAAACGGTGAATACGAATTACGATTACGAGGTCCAAGCTAAATCCAAATCCAAATTTAAATTAAAATAGAGAGTTTGTGTGCTTGTGAGTTGGCGGCAGAGTTTAGGGGAGTAGTTAAAGAAAGGGGCGGGAAAGTAGGAGGAGTCGTTGTTTAGAAATAGAAATTCTAGTGCAAATGTTAAAAATTCTCGTGACATATCAGAAGAATGTTGTCGGTGTCTCCATTGTTGTTGTTGTTGTTTTGGTATTGCAAACAGTTCAGAGCAGGAGAGAGTGTACAACGAGGTAGTGCCATACCTGACCAGGCCATGAAAATTGTGTTGATGGTACCGAAAACCCAAAAAAAAGTTCGACGACTATTAAAAAGTTGCTTACCTTGGACTAAATGCTTTGGCCAACAACTGAGCAGAGTTTGCCGGCATTCGTTTGCTTTGTGGGCAGGCTATAAATCATATCTGGCTGGTGGGCGTGGTGTTTGTGCGGTTTTCTAAAGAATTTCGACTGCTACTGCGATCGCCTTTCAAGAATGTGAATCACTGGTAAAAGGTGAAGCTGTCCCTCGACAACGACAACAACAACAACATCTACATTAAAAACAACCACAGCAACACTATGCCGGATCTCAGCTTTCAGCATAGGGCGTCAAACGGAAGCCGCATTTATTGCAAAAAAATGAGAGAGAGAGCGAAACAAAAGACTAAGCCGAAAAGTGATCATACCAAAAAAATGTATCAGGTTCTTCAAACACTTGTAGAAACACGAGCCACCAACACCCAGAACATAAAACTCAGATAATGTCTTATGTAAATTTCCATTTATAATTTACAAAATTTTATTTATTTTGATTATAAATTATGTTTCTAAATTTGTGCGTATTTTTTCCCAGCTGAATGTGCCGAAAGTTCAAAGTTTGTTTTGCCAGCATACCTATTTATAAATGCCTTGTGAACAATTAGTCTTCCACAGAGCAAAATGTTGAAAATTTGCCAAAAAGAACGTTCACTTTCCCATACACAGCGAGATATGCTTCGCTGCTAGCGTTGAGAACGATTAAAAGAGCTATATAATTTTTTATATTTACACACAAGCATCATTAAATTTACAATTCAATGTAATGTGCTTAATGTTTTCATTTTTGTTTCTGCCTTACTTTTCATTAAATACTTATATTGTTTGTTCTGAACAAATTATTATAATTATAGTTTTTTTTTCTCTGACAGTTTTCAGTATGAAAAGTTCGTTTGATGTGCAGAAAAGCATCTGTTAAATTAAAAATTAAAAAAGAAAGATGCACCGCACTAAGTAACATTTGTAGGCAGGCGGGAAGAGGAAATTTTTCGGGTTTCATAAGTTTGCAGCTGCAAAAAGTTTTGCAACTGCACCAAATTTATAAAGACATGCAACTGTCAACGCTATTTTCATGGCTGTCTGTCAAACAAAAAAAGTTGCGCTAAAAGTTATACACATAAAGAAACCATAAGCCTATGTGCAACTGGGGAAAGCGTAGTTCTATTGTTAGAATCGTGCACAGCAGCAGATACGAGATATGCCGTAGTAATTGCTGCAAGCTTACCTATAGTATTGGACAGCGCTGTACACAAAGTTTGAAATTTGTTTACCTGAATTTGTTATCTGCTTTTATGCTCAAGTTCTTATATTTTTGTTGCCTAGTTTGCTTCCACTTTCACAACTGCCGAAATAGCTCAGTTGGGAGAGCGTTAGACTGAAGATCTAAATGTCCCCGGTTCAATCCCGGGTTTCGGCAAGAACAACGGGTTTCGGTGTAACCCATTTTTTGTTTTATTTTTTGGCTTTTTAAATATTTTATCATCTTTATTTAAACATTTTATTTATTTTAACAATTTATTTTCAAGTTATTCAATTTTGATTTAACAATTTTGCGCAAACATCGGGTTTCCGTGGTGTAGTGGTTATCACATCCGCCTAACACGCGGAAGGCCCACGGTTCAATCCCGGGCGGAAACATATGTTAAGTATCTTTTTAGCTGGCCCAATGATAGAGCATTTTATTTTGAGGCATACAATTTTTCAATTTTTTTTCAAATATACGCGTTGACATAAATTTATTCTTATCGCAAGTAAACATAAGGAGATTTTCCCACTGATTGTTCAATTAAGGTCATTAGGCGCTTAACTGAAAACATATGATTTTGATAAACTTCTTGTTAACTATCAGTATATGTATATTCATATATATTTTATAGTAGACAAAGTTCATTGCCTAAATCTGTCATTGGGTATAAATTTGATTTGAAAAAGATCTTCTTGGCCAAACTCTCAGTCTAGATGAATTAGATGTCTTGGCAACTTGGCGAAGTCTACGCTTTATTTGGAAAATACGTAAATAAATAATGAGCAATGTTTTCCATCTGTCTGGCTGTCTGTCAAGCATAAGAAACGACAAACGTTTTAATATGCTTTTATTAGCCAAAGCGCTCCGAGGGATCCGCATCGGTCGTCGCCTGTCGCTCGGAGTAATTAGACTCCATTAGTGGCAGTGGCAGTGGCAGACCCTTCCTTATACCACTGTACATGTGTACACAGAAAAAAATTATAAAATCAATACAAAAACGAAGTAAGAAGCTATTTATAGGTAAACATTTGAAAATTTGAGCCAAAACAAATTGTTTCCAGTTTATTTATTTCATTTAAGTGTTAGACTATTATCATTTTACTTAGAAAATGTGTATACTGAGATTCTGCGTTCAAAACCTAAATAAAATTATAAATTTTGTTTTTAATTTGGCAAACAGTTTTTTTTCTTGTGTAGAAATTGATGCAAAGTGCTCATCTTGTACTTATATGTCTGTATCTTTAGCTGTTTTTATGTCTGTATCTATATCTGTAAATGTAAATGTATCTGTATCTGTAGCAAAATATGAGTTATGGGCACCATGTGCTAATGCTCATGTGTGTGCTGGTGTGGCACTTGATGCGGCGCTCATCATTTTTGCGCCATTAGAGAACTTGGTGCATAAACTCATTCAAATGTACTTGAATGCCTCAAAATATGAGCCGAGCCGAGCCGAGGCAAGGCAAAGCTAGAACCCATTTGGCCATTTGGCATAGCATTCGGATAATTTGTCGAGCAACGACAAATGACATGGTGCAGAGCAGAGCAGAGTAGATCCCAGAGTTAATATACCCCACCATGTGCCACATTCACAACCGCAGAGGGTAACGCTTGGAGACATGTGTACAATTTGACAGTTTGATGCGCAACAAGATAGATTGGCTGCCACTGACGGATGGACTGGGTGTTGGAGATGGAAATGGAGTTGGAGTTGGAAATAAAGTTGGAGTCGGTGCTGCGTTGTGTTCATTGCAGACATTACGCAATTTGAGACAACTCAAGCAAACACTTGAGATTGCCGCCTCAGGGAGGTTCTTCGTACTGAGTGTCGACTGTTGCTGCAACATTAATGATGTTTGTATAATGAAGATGTATCCATACAAGGCACTTGCCACACCAAGTGGCATGTCAGCTAAGGCTAGGTCAAGGTGTGGCAATGTGATCTTTAATTAGTTGCACTCTAAAGTAACAGAAATGCAAACAAAAATGGACAGAAAATAAATGATATAATAAATATATCAAAATATAAGCACAGTTATTTGTAGAATGATAAAGAATTTATTTAAACCCAATAAGTTTATAGATAGCGACTAAACGTGTAACTAGCAGATAGTTAGATCAAATAAATTATATAGAAATAACGGAATGAATGCATCACATTAATTACCTCTGTTAATCGGGCTGATTCAGGACGGTAGCTTCCTAAGAAGACCACTAGAGCCCGAAGAGTCCAAATGAGTCACAGAAATTTGACACCACCGAAAATCGTGTATCGTGTGGCGCTTCGTTGGGTAGCCCTTATCAGGGCTTAGTTCCATGTGGGGTATACGACTGTCGGGACACATGAATCACGAATAGTTGTTATCTATCCAACAGTCAATGGAGTTACATTATCATACAACTAAATAGATATGGTTATGGCCATTGCAATGTTGTGAGTTATAAATGGACAAGCAATTGTTACCTCGAAGTCAGTTTCGGCATTGCCTTCGAATCGAATCGAACGAACAAATTTAAAAATATGGCAAGGGGTGATTATCCAAGTGAATGCACCATAGAGGTGATCAGTGATCCTCGACAAGACAGCAAACTGAATGGTTGCTGTCTTAATCGACAGCGACTACATAACATTATAACAGGTGTGTTTCCAGCTTCCGAATTAATCATAGATTATATTTCATATATCGGTTGTAATTCTTAGGAATGGTTATATTTTCGTATGGTGGCATGGATATGGCGCAGGGTCTCGGTTGGAACTTATACACCCACATTGCCGATACTCAACAGTTTTATTTCAGTTGGTTCATTGGCGTTATTATTGGAGCCATAATCGGAGCTGCCACAGTTTCGCATCTGCCAAAGATAGCCTTTTATGTGAGTAGCTAAAGTCATAGTCAAAGGGTTTTTATTGGATACTTATTAAGAATTTTTCATTCATTTAGTGTGTGGCAATTGTATTGCAACTGATCGATGCGATCATCTGTGTGTCTGCTCCATACAACTATGATGCCATGTCGGCAGCCAGATATATGGGTGGCATAGGAATCGGTGTGATTACGATCGCATTTATCATTCACAACTCGGAAGTGGCGCCCAAAAATGAGCGTGGCAAGTGGTGTGCAGTGGAGCAATCCGGTCTGGGATTGGGTATAGCCGTGCAAGTGATCATGGACTCCATGTGGAATCCAGCACTGCCCATTGGCAACAATCAAGTGCACGGCATTATTGGTATTGTATTCGCTATAGTTGCTGTAGCTATATTAATCCTATCCGTGGAATCGCCTATCTACTATCTGCGCCGGGATAATATCCAGAAAGCAAACACCTGCCAGTGGGAGCTGCTAACCAAAAAGGAGGACATAGAGGATTGTCGTGCAGTATTTGGAGAGAATACCCTGTATGTGGAGGAGGGCGCATGTGAGCCATTGGGACATGAGTTTACTGTCGCCATAGTTCCATTCCTGAAGATGCTCGTGTGTCGCTGTCTTGTAGCATTCAGCTTTTCGCTGCCTCTGACCCACACAATCATCGAGAGCACAACAATTTGGAAGGGCACCATGTACAGCTGGCCCATCATTGTTTGGAGACTTCTACGTTGGATCGGAACACTACTTTCGCTTCTAATCATGGACAAGCTGGGCAAGAAGCTACTCTCAATGTTGGGACTCGTGTGCATGGGTGGCCTGATGCTCGGCATGGCGGGCATGTATTCGGATGTAAGCAATATATTTAACCCTGAGAGTATGGGAAAAATCTGTCAGATTTCCATGGCTTTCCAAATATTCGCCGGAATGTTTGTCTCGTCTACTCCCTCATACCTGGGAGAGGCTTTCCCTATGCGCATAAAACCATACCTTATTGCGTTCATAGTCTGCATGGAACAGGTGATCCACATCATTGTGATTGTTACCTACAAGGAAACTGGCTACTTATACCATTACTATTTGGGTGTGGGCATTGTCATCATAATATGCTTTGTCCTGCTCATGATTACATTACCGGAGACGAAGAACATGACATTACGCGAGGCAGGACACCGTTTCCGCCATTTGCACGATTTACTTGCACACTAGTTTGTTCTCAAACTGGACTTCGTACAAAGCAACTAAGCCTCACCTCAATAAATGTTAATTTGATTTAACTAGTTTTAAGTAGCACCTTCACTCAAAAATCTAGCACATTAGATAATTATAACTAGTTTAAAACAAATTCGATAAATTATTAAATAAAATGGAAATCTTTGAAAAGTAAGAAAAGATAACACTTTAAAAAACAAAAGAAAAAGTAGAAAAGTGAAAAGAATACTTTCAGGAAAGTAATAAAATAAGAAATCAAAAGTGTAAACGTAGCATTTAGTAATATTATATGGCCGTTTGTTCTGAGTAGGACTGGACTGAGTATGAAACACAATTTGTTAAAACATTCTTGAATATATATACAAATCTAATAAAAGAAGGCGATGGAAATACGCCGACATAATTAAATATAAATAAAAAGTTATAAAAGTTTATAAAACAACTTTAATAATATTAAACTCCTCGAAAAAAACCAAACAAAACATTAAACTTATTTGTTATTAGCGTTATCTGTGAATTGAAAGCAGTGCAAGCAGCATTCGAATAATTCAAACAAGGCACTGCTTGCTTGCCTTCGTGTGGATTTGAAAGCAGTGCATGTGAATTCTTATCAGAATATACAGGTGTATAGTGATTTGGACATATCAATATATCAAACAAGACAATAAAAATCAACAACCACAAATAAAACTTAAACAAGTAGAGAAAACTTGAGCGAGTGGTAGATATATAGAGAGCGAGAGAGACAGAGAGAGAGAGAGATAGAAAGAGGAAGTCAGATAAAAAGTCAGAAACATAAACATAGAACAAAACATAGAAGTTACTTTCGATTGGCAAAGCAAATATTTGGTTTCGTTATCTTAACTGGTTCAAAATGTATGTAAAAAAATGTAAAATGATTTAATTGGGCTTTGTAAAATAAATGTTTAATAAACGTTTACCATTTACGTGGATTTAAAGCAATACACAAATTTTGTAATTGTTTTGAATTTGATAATAATCAAATATCAAAAAATTTCAGAATAACATGTATATACGATAAATACATTAACGAGGCTATAAAGAAAATAATTTAAGGAACTTAAAGTCAATAACCCATTGAAATTGGCTTTATCAAAAACTGATTGAAAATCAAACTAAGCTGAAACTATTTATTAGCCTAGGTTATGGTACGAAAGATAGTATATTTGATTATAATTATGGCGATTATAAAATTCAGATGGAGACAAACGAGCATGAATTTTGCTGATTCAGAGCCTTAGAACCCAAAGGTGACAGTGAGTCAGAAAAATGATGCGCCAAGGGAATTTTAGCCAGCAACGGCATAAACGTGTTTCATAAAATTTGGCAAGCGTTGTTATCACACCTCATTTTTCATATGGGGAGTATAAGAAAAGCCGCACCCATGAATCACAGCAGTATCAGCGCTGTCAACAGTAGCTGGTTTCTACCAAAAAGTCTACAAGTTGATTAAAATATACATAACTTTATCAGCAAATATATTTTTATTTTTTGGAGATATCGATAAATAAATACTACCATAATTCTATAATTTTCGTTTAGTAACGAACGAACCTTTAACATAGCCAGTTATTTCCATTAACGGTAGTTAAAAAAAATATTTAAATGACAACCTATATTGCAACAAGTCAACCGGGTCAGACGACCGTTATAACCACAGGGCCACAACCAACCTACATAGAGGTCATCGAAGATCCCAGAACGCAAAGGAGTTACAATCGGATATCGAATTTGCATAATGCTCACACTGCGACAGTGGGTGAGTTTGTGTGACAGAGAATAACAAAAATTTAATAACCTCTAAAGGAGTAATATAATAATAATTATTATAATAATACAACCTTAAATTTAATTAAAGTATCTATTTAATTATTAATGATTGTGTACAGCTCAACTTTCAATAGTTACGTAACTAGTTAAATGGCTTAAAAAATGATTTAACGTGTGTGCTCGCTATCGTCAATAAAGCTAACGACTGCTCACATTGCAATATAGTACGGTATAACGTCTTTGTTTATGTTTCTGTGTACTAACAATATTTATCGACTTTAGAAAAAAAAAAATTAAAACAACAATCTTGAATTTTCTAAGATCTCGTATGAAAAACTTTATTAATATTCGTTAAAGAATGTTTATGCTTGTATTAAAATATTCACGGTAAAAGTGCCTAAGGTTCTTTTATTTTGTTTAAGTGAAACTCGTACTATTTGCTACAAAATATCTGAGCTATTAAAAAACATTTTGGTACAAAATTTTAGTAACCTTCTTTGATTTCTGTGTAATATTTTAATCGGCATTATTTTTTTTTATTCATGTTCAGCTTAAATAAGCTTTTAGTAAAATTATTTCTATGTAGTTTTTTTATAAACGATCTTTTGGCTTTCAGGAATTTTGCTATTTGCCTATGGCGGCATGGATATGGCTCAGGGTCTAGGCTGGAACATGTTTACAGGGATAACAACGACAGCTGAGTTTCGCTACAGTTGGTTCATTGGTGTTATCATTGGAGCAGTTTTAGCTGCTTTGACCATGACTCATCTACCAAAAAGATACCTATATGTAAGTAACAATAAACATAAAATTAATTGGCCATAAATTAATACTTTTTAAAATTTCTCAGCTCTTGGGTGGAATAATGCAGCTGATCGATGCGATCATCTGTGTGAGTGCCCCCTATAAATACACCCCAATGTTGGCAGCACGCTATGTAGGCGGAATTGGCTTTGGTCTTATCACAATGGCCTTCATAATACAGAACTCGGAGGTTACACTGAGTACTTCCCGGGGCATGTGGTGCGGCATGGAACAGTATGGCTTGGCACTGGGACTGATGACCCAAGTGTTGATGGACTCTCAGTGGGGCACCTACAACAGCATTGGAATCAATCAGGCACATGGCATTATTGGCATTATTTGTACCGTTATTGCAACCGGCACAGTGGCCATGTCCGTGGAGTCACCCATCTTCTATCTGCGCAGAAACAAAGAGGATGCAGCTCGTAACAGCCAAACTGATTTGTTGGGCTCAAATGCACCCACTGAGATCTACAATGCGATCTTCGATGAGGCCAAGCGTTATGTGTCTGAAGGTAATTCTCAGAGCATTGGAGCCGAACTCGCTTCCTCAATGATGCCCTTCCTCAAGATGATCTTTTGTCGCTGCCTTGTGGCCTTCACCTTCTCAGTGCCCCTCAGCTCATCGATGCTTATTAGCACTGTGTTTTGGAAGACCACCATCTACTGCTGGCCCATGATCTTGTGGAGCATCTTGCGTTTCATTGGCGTCTTTGTGGCCATTGCCATTGTGGACAAACTTGGACGTAAATTCATCTCGCTGCTGTCGCTGGTCTGCATGGCAGGTCTAATGTTGGCCATGGCTGGAATTTACTCAGATAACAGCTATCTAATAAGCAACTACTATATGTCTGAGATATCGAAAGTATCCATGGCCTTTCAGTTCTTTGCTGGCATGTTTGTTGTGCCCACGCCCACCTATCTAGCGGAGGCGTTTCCCATGCGGGTCAAGCCCTTTCTGATTGCCCTGGTTGTTTGCCTCGAGCAGGTGATTCACATTATTGTGATTGTCACTTTTGGCAACACCTCCGACAGCCTGTATCAATACTTTATTGGTGTGGGCATTATCCTGGTCATAAGTCTGCTCATCTTTGCGGCAGTTATGCCTGAAACCCGGGGATTAACCCTACGAGAGGCGGGAAATCGCTTCCGTAGAGTTCATGATGTCATGTCCTATTAAAAAGACGCATCAGACGTAATTTAAGTAATTATTTGTAATAAAAAACTGTTGATTTTCTAGTTGTTGTGAATTTTAATGAACTCTTTTTAAGATAAAACAAATTGCAAATGTGCAATATTATGAAACACATGTGTGAAAAACCGTTTTAAGTGGAAATGGCACTTACTGTTCCAAATGTAACCAAATTATTGAAAAACGCTTGACGATAACCAAAAAAACATATAAGTAGATATAGTCGAAGACTTGTTACGCTTTCAATTCTGTGTGAATGTTGTATTAAAATATTAAAAATATTCCTTAAAATATTTTAAATTGTCTTTAGCCTGAATTAGTTGCCAACTGTGACTAAGACACAGCAAAACTGCTAGTCATATTCTAGATCAAAGTCGGGATTCCTAGCCAAGTGAGTCAAAGGGAAAGTCTATCAACTCGATAGCTGGTCAAATGAAGAATACCCGTACTTTATATATCACATGATAATTACAATGAACACTATCTACAAGAACAAACTGATATCGCCGCCTTTTTATCCCTACCTATAAATACACCCAAATGAGTCCATTCCAATTCAGTAGCAACGTAGAACTTATATCGAACGAATCAAACCGACTGATAAACACATATACTTAAAATATACAAAATGATAAACCCTTATGGAGATACGGAGGGATTTCCTCAGAATCAGCATCAGGCAGTGTACGAAAGACAGGAGAAAGTACCGCCGATACCATATGGAAACCAGAATCCGACAGTTTACATGGCCACAGCACCTGCTCCACCGCAAACCACATATATTCAGGTGGTCAACTCACCAGTTACCCAGAGAACTGCTTGGCAAAACAGGAGAAGTAACACTGTAGTCTCAGGTAAAAATAAGATCGGGATTACTCCATTAGTATTTAAATTATTTAATTATTGAAAATTAATAAGTTCATGCCTAACTACAGAGTATATTTTTAAAGCACTCACAGTATTATTTTCAAAGTTCTTTTTTAATTTGTTGCATTTTTAAACAATTTGTGATAAGAGTGTTATCATTTAATCCCACCCTTTGGGACTGCAAAGCTTAAATTGCTCGATATTCTCATATCGTGTCCACTTTAAAGAATCGTGTACATTATTTAATTGTTGTTATGTTTTATTTGTATCGACAAATTGTTAAGAACACACAAACAATATACGTGTCGAGCATATAAACAATTATAGATTAATATCAATTTTTAAATTGGAAATTTAATTTAACAATTCAAACGAAATATGGCAAATACAAAATCTTAATTTTGTTGATAGACTCGTGTTTCAATTCGTGGAAGTAAATAAATTTATCCAATTAAGATAGAGAAGTGAAAATTGCGAATAAATAATAAAAAATATAAATAGATTGTTGATAGTGAAAGTGAGTCACATTATAAACCTCTTTAAACTGCGTAATGCATGGAATTAATAATTAAAAGGTCTCTTTCAAAGAGTTTAAAAAAATAATAGAGCTTAATGCCTTTTTAATGTTGTACATTATTGGAAGGGGATTAACTAAACAGCAGACGGATAAATTAACTTAACGAAAATGTTATTTCATTGGGCATTTAATAGTATAGAAACAATTATTATTATGAAAATATTAATAATATTACGAGTAGCAAATATATAAAAAATATCACAAAATCCTATTATTTTAATTGCAATGGAGATAATAATAATGGAGTTTATCTTAAGTAACAACTTCGTTTCTATACAAGATTAATTTTCTTGATTTAGATTAAGAATAAGTAAAGTATTTATTTTTAATAAAAGCGATGAGACACAGATTACTTTTAATTAATTTAAAACTAGTTTAGTTCATTAAATAAGTATCATTTTCTATAAACTGCCTATTTTAGCCATGTTTCTGTTCATGTACGGTGGAATGGAGTTAGCCCAGGGCCTGGGCTGGAACTTTAACTCAGAGGTGGCCACAACAAATGAATTGCGGTACAGTTGGTTTGTTGGAGTCATAATTGGAGCTGTGCTTTCAGCCCTGGCTGTTACTCACGTGCCCAAATTATATCTGTATGTGAGTATTGAATAATTTATTAAAATCACATTTGCTACAATTTGATTGTTTCAGTGTACAGCTATTTTACTGGAACTGATCGATGGTATTATCTTTGCAAGTGCATCGTACAATTATAATGCTATTGTGGCAGCTCGTTACATCGGTGGCATTGGAATCGGTCTGGCGACAGTAGTGTATCTTATACACCACTCGGAAATAGCGACCAGTAAAAATCGTGGAATGTTCTGTGGCATAGAACAGTACTCACTGGCACTGGGTATTTCACTGCAAGTAATCCTAGTCCAGGAATGGGGTGATTTGACCACGGGACTCAATCTGACACACGGCATTTGTGGCATTGCACTATCCCTTTTATCCTTGGCTACCGTTTTCTTTTCCGTCGAATCGCCAATTTTCTATTTACGCCGGAATGACGAGACAATGGCACGGAATTGCCAATTGCGTCATGTAAACATGGCGGCGTCTACCAATAAATTCAATCAGATCTTCGAGGAGGCCAAGAGTTATGTGGCCGAGTCTTCCAGCCAGAGCATTGGAGCTGACATCGCCTCCTCCATAATGCCCTTCATTAAGATGCTCTTCTGTCGCTGCCTTGTGGCCTTCACCTTCGCCCTGCCCCTCAGCGTAACAATGATACTCAGCACAAATGCGTCGGGGGGCTATGACTGGGGAGGTATTGTATGGAGTATTCTACGCTGGCTTGGAGCCATCGTTACCCTAGCAATTATGGACAAACTGGGACGCAAGTTCATTTCTCTGCTGGGTCTGTTGTGCATGTCAGTTTTGATGCTCGTTATGGCTGGTTTGTATCCCAGTCCTTTTGATGCGTCTTTCCTTTATGACATGAATCAGATCAGTCGCTTGTCCGTAGCATTCCAGTTCTTCGCAGGTATATATATACCCTGCACATCGGTCTATTTGGCAGAAGCCTTTCCCATGCGTGTCAAGCCATTTTTTATTGCATTGATTGTTTGTCTAGAGCAAATTATTCACATCATTGTCATTTTTAATGCCGTCCTTTACAATTACTTATTGGCCGTCGGCATTATTTTATTGGTCAGTATGTTCATATTTGCCGTACTTATTCCGGAAACTCGAGGCCTCACCCTCCGACTGGCGGAACAGCGTTTTCGTCTTGTACATAACGTCAAGTCCTACTAAACATCAGTTTATGTCAAATTCTAGTTATTATTACAGACAGTAATAGCACATAAGAATACGTTCAGAAACAAATTTAATAAAACTAAACTCCAAAGCATAAAACTATAAAATTAAGCCTCGGTGTTTAATTTTAACTATGTAAAACAATTAAATATATTTTCCAGAATAAATAATAATTGTTTTATATTCAAATCCATCATTTTAGATCACTTTTAAAAGTTCGAGATCTTTATTGATGTCTTAAACTAAAAAATTAGAAATAATATTGTACTCAAAAATAAAGGTTTATTTCTTTCAAGATCAGGTCTGAGTGTTATGTTTCGAGTTTTGAAATAAGTTTTAAATAAGCGATGCTACCACATATGTAGAGTTCTTCTTTTTAAAGGACGAAGTTTTAAACAAATAAAATAATATTTAAAAAAAAAATTTTTAAAAATCGAGTTTAAAATTGTTATAACAAGATATATTAAAAACAAGTAAGAAAGGCTACAGTCGATCAAGCCGACTGTAAAAGACCCCGTACTCCCATAGTATTGCATTTTATTTAAATTAAAATTTTCAAATGAAATTTAAAAAATTAAAATTAAATATTTACATTTTGAATTAAAATTAAAAAATAAATAAATTAACAACTGTCATCGTCAGCACTCGAACCCGCGATCCATGCGAAGGTTCCACATTGCGCTGCAACTCTACCAGTTGCACCACGACCCTCTTCTATCATTCTTCCGATTATTTGCAAATATGTATGTGCACACATACATATATGTGTATGTATAGCATTGGTCGGCGCGGCCAGCGGCTCCGGGCAGCGCTGCCGCCAGCAGGTAGAGAAAACGTTCGAACATATGTTTGTATGTTTCTGTGTTTGTTTGTATGTGTTGCGCGCATGCAGTGATTTTGCAGTAAAATAACATCGACTTTGAACCGTAATTTCTCTGTTGTTTGACATAGGATTTTGATGCCACTTTCAGGAAAGTTAGAAATAGTAATTCTCTAAGCGTATGTTAAATTACAACACTGTACTGTTTGATTTAATGCCTGAAACAAGGCATTGAAGCTGGAGAGTCTTTTATTTCTGATGAGCAAAGGGGGCGTGGCAGCTCAAAATTTTGAATGACATTATACTAAGGCTGTCTCTAAGAACCTGTATACCAAAATTTGTGCTCCTAAGTGCTATAGTTACTGAGATATTCACCTAAAACACAAATTTTTTCGAGGTGTGTCTGGTTATTTGCTCATTGCGGGGGCGGTAAGGGGCGTGGCAACAATTTGAAATAAACTTGATCTGCTCTACAAAATAACGGACTTACATTCCAAATTTGGGGTCTCTAGCTCTTGTAGTTTAAAAGATCCAGGTGTTCATACGGACGGACAGACGGACAGACGGACATGGCTATATCGACTCGGCTGTTGATGCTGATCAAGAATATATATACTTTATGGGGTCGGCCACGCCTCCTTCTGCCTGTTACGCACATCTCGCTTCTGACAAACTTAATAGACCCCCTTTACTCTTTTTTAAAGAGTACGGGGTCTAAAAACAATTTTACACTCTGTATAAGGAATTCGATTTAATTCTCTTCTGACATTGATTAGATACGAATTAACCCCAAAATCGTGAATTGTTTTCTGTGTATTCAACGTGCCACTGTTGATCTCGATCAAAACTTCTAAGCTGCAGGCACATTGCTCATACGCCTTGTTGACTTCCGCAAAATACGAAAATCATAAACAACTCGAAAGAGCATTTCAGCTACACTGACAAAAAAAATAACAAGTACTGCTCACTAAGTATAAATAAAAACATCTTGAAATTGTGCTGACTTCCAGACAAATATGCGAATTAATTTGTTTGTAATTTAGTTTTTTTCGCTGCGTGCTATTTATATTCAACTAAAAAAAAGAGTATATTTTAGTCGAATTAATGTCAGAGTTCTTGTTTTTCATTCATGCAGCTGTTTAATTCTTTTTTTGAGTTTTATTGAAATTTATGTCTTCTCGAATGTTTAATGCTGTTAATTTTCACACAACACAGCGAATGAAGACTATTTTTATAAGCCTTGCGGTCGCTGTAGTTTTTTCAACTTCACATTTTTTTATTTTTGTTTTTTTTAACTTTATTGTGATCTAATTTATGTCTCCGCTGGATGTGCGAGGGGATAAACTTCCTTGGTTTCTGTGAATTATGTGGCGTTATTTTATTTTTTTGTAAACTAGCTTTATAGTTTATTCAGATCCAACTGATCGGCTAGTGCCGCAGTTTTGACAATTTCCTGGCGCTATTTGGAAGTTTGTTTGAAGGTAAAAATGGTGTTCGTTTCTTTTTTAATTTGCTGTGATCATTTTATATGTGTCTTTATTACGCTTTTATGGCTCAGATACATTTCATGCATAGTTTAATGAGCTGTTCAGCTGGTATCAGCTGGCAGCAGCTGCTGGAAATATTAATTAGATTGAAGTAGATAAATATGGTAAGTGAGAATTATTAAAGACTGTTTATTGAGTAGTGCTCGTGGAACACGATATGTTCCCATTGTAGAGACTGTCTTGTCGCGACAGAAACAAGAAAGAAATGTAGAATACAGTTGATACAACTGAAATACACCCAGCTGCACTGTTACCCCGTCTCATGCTATCACATACCTTAGGTAAACACATATTACTCTGCTCACTGGGTACAAGAAAACGCATTACATGAATCACAATTGAAATTATCGTGGAGCAAGAAAGCAGCCTATTGCAATGCACATAAAAATTGCATTAAAATGTCTCAAGATACAAAAGCTAATGAAGGAATGGCAATAAAGGACAATTGCATCAGTAAACAGACGTCCGGCGATAACTGGGAGAAAAGTTGCCAATGCCCTTAAATAGCACAACTGCACGGCTGCTGCTGGCCAAGACAGACGGGGGCAATCTGTTGGCCAATTGAATTCAATCGACAAGCTGCTAAATGCGTGCAAAAATGTCGTCTGTCTGTCGGTCTCTCTTTCAGTCTTCTGTTGTTGTTTTTCCAGCTTTCTCAGCAGATTTCCCAGACCAACTACAAAGTGAATTAAATGCATGTTCATGATTTTGCACTTCAATTAATCGTGTCGCTATTCAGGAGGTCACAGGTCAATTCACCCCCTTAGGTGGTGATTTCATTGTGTAATCCCCTCTGTGTTTCCTGTTCTACCCCCCCTTAACACTCACTGAATGTAATTGCTTGAAAGTTGCAAGCGTATCGCATGAAGTCCAGTGAAATGGAAAGAATCGAATGAATTTGGTCAAGAAAAACTGCATTTAATTGACCAAATGTGCGGTCACACGGAATCGAATAGAAATTGCGTATTGCTGCACTAAATTATCCACACAGCAAAATAAAAATTCAGCAGTTTCACTCGCATTTGCATTAGAAAACAATTTCGATACGTTGTGGTAACTTAAAGATTTTATACGTCAAGTTAAATAATTGTAGCGTTTTCTGTATTTTTACGTCGTCGTAAAAAGTTAAACTCGCAATTAACAAATGAAATTCTTGTGAAAAAAATTAAACTTACTTGTTTTAATTATGCCAATTTCTTATTTTACACACTTCTGAAATCTAAACAAGTAAGAAAGGCTACAGTCGATCGAGCCGACTGTAAAAGACCCCGTACTCCCATAGTATTGCATTTTATTTAAATTAAAATTTTCAAATGAAATTTAAAAAATTAAATATTTACATTTTGAATTAAAATTAAAAAATAAATAAATTAACAACTGTCATCGTCAGCACTCGAACCCGCGATCCATGCGAAGGTTCCACATTGCGCCGCAACTCTATCAGTTGCACCACACCCCTCTTCTATCATTCTTCCGATTATTTGCATATATGTATGTGCACACATACATATGTGTGTATGTATAGCATTGGTCGGCGCGGCCAGCGGCTCCGGGCAGCGCTGCCGCCAGCAGGTAGAGAAAACGTTCGAACATATGTTTGTATGTTTCTGTGTTTGTTTGTATGTGTTGCGCGCATGCAGTGATTTTGCTTTAAAATAACTTCAACTTTGAACCGTAATTTCTCTGTTGTTTGACATAGGATTTTGATGCCACTTTCAGGAAAGTTAGAAATAGTAATTCTCTAAGCGTATGTTAAATTACAACACTGTACTATTTGATTTAATGCCTGAAACAAGGCATTGAAGCTGGAGAGTCTTTTATTTCTGATGAGCAAAGGGGGCGTGGCAGCTCAAAATTTTGAATGGCGTTATATTAAGGCTGTCTCTAGGAACCTGTATACCAAAATTGGTGCTCCTAAGTGCTACAGTTACTGAGATATTCGCCTAAAACAAAAATTTTCTCGAGGTTTGTCTGGTTTTTTGCTCATTGCGGGGGCGGTAGGGGGCGTGGCAACAATTTGAAATAAACTTGATCTGCTTGACATAATAACGGACTTTCATTGTGAATTTCATGGTTCTAGCTTTTGTAGTTTAAAAGATCCAGGTGTTCATACGGACAGACGGACAGACGGACAGACGGACATGGCTATATCGACTCGGCTGTTGATGCTGATCAAGAATATATATACTTTATGGGGTCGGCCACGCCTCCTTCTGCCTGTTACGCACATCTCGCTTCTGACAAACTTAATAGACCCCCTTTACTCTTTTTTAAAGAGTACGGGGTCTAAAAAGGCAGTGAAATTATTTATGGCCTGGCTGTTATTGTGTAATTGTCATGTTCGTAAGCAGTTGCCGGTCTTTTGTTAACAGCCTGTCATTTGTTGCTAATGACAGGCCCGACAAACTCATAAATATGTACACTCCCGAAGCCCACATACTTACATATGGTAACATATATTTGGAACCTAGGGCCAAGAGAGCGCGGTGCATGACATAAGAAGTTAAAATGCCTTCGCTCTACTTCGATTTTTCGTTTTTCCCTCTTTTTTTCGTTTGTCATTTTTCCGTTTCTACCTTTTCTGGTTTTGACTTTGACAAAATACTGGCATATTTATTATTTAACAGGCACAAAGGGCTAATAGTTGTTGTCCCTCAATGTGTTATGGATATGGACATTCTCTGATTCAATTCATCACAAAATTCTGAAAGACTTTCGTGAAACAGTTGACGAACCTTCTTTGGGGTACTATCCATTGTAATGTGTTTTTTTGTTTTGCTTACAAATCAGTTACATAAACAATATCGTTGGGTTATTAATCTTTAAGAGAAATAATACCCAATTGACTCAGCAATTATATTTATGTTATTAATATCTTTTTTGATTAATAGTTTAAAAACAGCACAAAACTAACATCGAATAAGAAATCTAAAATTTATTTTAGTCAAACAATTTAAATTTATTTATGTAGTTTTGGATTTAATGGTGAAAATTGCACAAATTTAACTTTGAATCAGTAAAAAACTAACTATAATTACGCTAAACTAAAGGGTTTTATTTCTAAAAATTTTTCGCTTATTTGTTTGCATAAACCAACGCAAATCTAGAAACTTTAATGATTTTCCAAACAATCTTAACAAATACTCAGTTCTTAAGAATTTTTCAATTAAAGGAAATAAACATTTTTGAATTCAGTGCTTTAGTCATTACAGTTTATTCAATATTTTTGGGTTCCATTTTGGCAAAAACCGATCGATAAATGTGAAAAATTAGCGTAAATTGCATGTGCTAAAAACCAAAATAAAAAAATATTTCTTGCATACATAAATATAGTATATATTGTTTATCATATACATATAGATTCTTAAGTGGTCTGGAGCGCCTTAATGCCTTGATTAATGATTTCAAATAATTTACACTAAATTAAACAGAATCCAAACCAAGCCACTTTAAAGGTTCATTGAGAAATCTTCCCGGTGCGCCGGTGTTAATTGAAAAAATTTCTGCGAAACTATAACTCTGAAAAGACTCATGACAGCTGCACTTTGTCAAAATCATAATCAGGTAAGTTTGTGCCAGACAAAAACCTTTAGGATGTTTAAGAAATTGTAGGCATTTATGGACAAACATTTCAAAAATTTCCCAAGGTAACTCCCAACATACCTAAGTTATCTAGTAAAAGTAGCTCATTATAGGGTATTTATAATATCCGTATATCTATACAGTTATTATAAGGGCAGAAAACCTTTTCGATTTTCAGTTAAATGATAATATTCAATATCAATATTAGCGATTTATTGGATAATCAAGTATGATCAAAAATATCGAATGGGTAGTTTATTAGCTCTGGTTACAGCCTCAATTGTGTTTTATTTACAGGGTATACCCATGGCTGTATATTCTCGCTTCTGCAGTTATAGATTTATTTTTCATTTTGTTGCTTTTTTTGATTTCTGGCCACATTCGCTTTTCATTGCTTGTTTCATCCTGGGCAGGTTAGGTCGGGGTTTTTGGTCTGAGTCTGGCTCGGTTTGTTTTAGTTTGCTTTGCTTTGGCTTGCTCTCATTTTGCCTTTTTTCACGCTTATTATGTGTTTTGTTGAGATTTTTTCTTTAGTTTTAATGTTGTCAGACAGGATTTTCCACTTTAATGCAGTCGACAACGTTGCGTCGTCGTCGTCATCATCGTCGTCGTCTTTTTGTTGTTGTTTGTTGCTTTTGGCGGGTTTTTTGCAGCTCATCATGCAGCTGGAATCCAAATCCGAGTCCGCAGCTCATATTGGCCTTAGACTATGCACCTCAGTTTCTCAAATTCATACTCATCTTTTGCAGCTGCCGCAGTGATTCAGGTTAATGCCGCCTTTATTCATAATTTCTAAGCGCATTATGCTGGTTGTATTACTCAAAATATTAGCAAAATTATGTTAATCCTCTACTTAAGGCCCCCTGTCCCGCCTCCCTGGCACAACCCTCTGAAGGCAAACGTTAAACAACTAATCTACCCTCCCTCAATAGCAGGCCCATAAACGCTACGAGTTGAATTATTTTAATAGCCACTGCAATTACGGGTATTTACATACACACACACATAAATACATAATTATAAAGACACACACACATACACACAGCACTCAACACAGCCAAGTTTATCCACTGCTGGCCCTATTGTCCTTCCTATTGTGCCCAGCGTAATCTGCATTAATGTGCTGCGCGATTTTTTGCCGCGTTTTAAAACGCGCCTCGCGGCCAAACAAGCGTTCTTGGCCAGGCCAACAATAATAACAACAAAATTGCATGCAAAAAAGTGGTCTACAAATTGTTTTGCGAGCCACGTGTCTTTGGTAGTGTTGCCATTATTATAAAGAACAATTTAAACGCTTTTACTTAAGTTTAACATTCAAGGATTATAAAAGTATATAATATGAACGACCCATAAAGTAGATTTTCCAATGCAGAACTGTACAAAAAATATTCAGTTATTGCTAAATTTATATGTAATTTATTGAACAAACTATTATTGACTTTACGAAATAGTTTTAGAAAAACACTATTTAAAACAAAATTTTGTGGTCATAAATAACAATCGGTTCTAATAAAAACTTTTAATTCATGCTCTTTAAAATTAATTTAAAAAAATATGAACACGTTCTATAACTAACTTTTAAGCACTGAGTCTTAAAATGTTTCCATAAAATAAATTTAGAACAGAACTATAAAAAACCATAAGTACTCAGATACTAAGAAGATCAGTCATGTTAGAATTCTAATAAAATTTTTCCATTTAAGTTTTTAATAATAAAAAATAAAGAGCTAATTTAAAATATATGGATCAATTATATAACTAATTAGAATATAATAATAAAAAACTTTTAGGAACTCATTTAAATAAAACGTGTACTCTGCTACTAAAAGATCAGTCAGGTCAGATTTCTAATAAAAACCATTGACTTAAGTGTTTAACATTAAAAAAAATGTACAAACTCAATTCAAAAGAGTACGTGGTCTAAAAAGACAGATAGTGGATGATAAGGAATCAAATAGAACTAGAACTAGAACTGGAAAGATTGAAATTGATTTGAAACTAATTAGCGACTGTCAACTGGAGCCGCTAAAGTGTGTGTAAATATATGCAAACATACATATGTTAATTAACACATGCAATAAAAACACATAACAAGCTGGCTTCAATTAAATATTCATTCACAAAGTGTCACACAACACGAGAATTTTCTGTTTCTCTTTTTTTTTGCAACCGGTTAAAGTCGCTCCGAAAACGCGCGGAAATCGCTCAATTAAACGGCGCCCAGAACGCGTGCGGCAAACGCATGTGAATCTTTATCGAGTGTGTTAAAATTTAAATGTCAGCTTATTCTGCATAATAATACACATAACTGAGTATTGGCTATTAACGTTAATGGCTGCAGCTTAGACGAGCGTGGCTTGGTCAACAGAAAATGCAAATATGAGGCGTCTGCTCGGCTTGTTAGCCAATTAAGAGTTGTTCTAGGTGTGTGCAGTTAGAGTTCTGATCGATTTCCTTAACTGAGCTCCATTTACTTCTACTTAATAATTTATCAGCTAAGCAGCTTGTGCTGCAAAAATACAGTTGAAATTTCCATTGTGTAAAACGAAAAAATAAAACCAGTTACCAACTTATGCAGGCACACCTTGTCTGCCGTCCAAAAAAGGCCTAGAGAAATTTCTCCAGTCAAAACAATTAGACAGCCTGGCGGGTCTCTTACAACTTGTTGCCATTGCACCAAACCGCAGACTGGTCGGAAAAGTAGGTACACTGAAAAAATTAATCCAGCTTTATGGAATTAAATGAATTTCAAGCAATCATAAGATGTAGGGTAATCTGTTTTAATTTTCAAGATCGGTGAACTAAACCATATATTTTTAATTAATTCTACTTTTTAAATACTGACCTAATATAAAATATATCCTAGAACGTATTGGGTTTTTATTTAAACTTGATTTTTGTTACTGTGTTGCAAGAAGCCTCTTCCATGGGTCGTACCTCGGTCTGGGCACAACATGGACTCTGGCTCTAACTCTGGCTTTCCGGGCTATGCTTGGGTTACTTGCAGCGTGAAAAGTAAAAAGTGTGTAATTAAATGCGTTGGTATTTACCCCAAAGGAAATGCGACAAGCGAAACAAAATTATATAAACAGTGGAAAAATAATACAGCTAGCCGAAGTTTCGATGCTCTACATTAATATTATACAATTTTAATATTTTTAAATTGATTTTTATGAAACTTTAATAATCGTAAAAAGTAACTATTGTCTAGAACATAATTAAAGAAGAACTATTTTTAAAATATAATTTTGAAAAAATTTACCAACTTAAAGGCTACTAGGTTTTAACTCTGACATAGTTCGGTTCATACAAATGGACAGACCAATTAAGTAATGTATTAATATTGAATAGCAATTGAAAATTTAGGATACTAAATACACCCACTATATACGGTTTAAATAAAACGATTCAACTAAACACAAAATCCACACTACTCTCCTAAACTACAAATAGTTTGTCAATAGGCGCGTTACCAACTGTTTCGTACTGCCAATGTAACCCAACCGACTAAATGGGCAGCACAGTGGAGCAATTAACATAAATTGTGTGCGCGCAGCGCTTCATTGACTTCTAAAGGGGTTCTGGGCACTGGGTTCGGGTTCGCATTTAGGACAGCT
The DNA here is from genome assembly GCA_035046005.1 of Drosophila acutilabella. NCBI lineage: Eukaryota > Metazoa > Arthropoda > Insecta > Diptera > Drosophilidae > Drosophila > Drosophila acutilabella. The sequence continues at coordinate 585,631 of JAWNOK010000031.1, read as the reverse complement.
GCCGTCAATCATTCGCACAAATGAACTCTGACATTTCAATGAAGGAAAAGCATGTGGAGGAGGAAGGGGTAGCCTAGGAAGTGGAAGAGAAGGAAGAGGAGTGTTAGGCAGAGGTGAGTGTTTGCCGCATTGGTAAAAAAAAGTTGCGTTATTTGGCTGAGGCCACAAGAGACGCACCTGTCGCAATGACAAACAGTTTTGCGGAGTTGGCTGAAAGCGACCTACAGCATGGCTGCGATAAGCATCTGAAAACAACAAAAGATTAACACGCCGGAAAAGCACGGCTCGCAGGTGGACAGGGAAGATAAGGGACGGATGAGAGAGAGGCAGCAGCACCGCCAACGAAAATGGCCACACACACAAAACGAAGAGTGAACGAGATGGAAACACAAAAGAGAAAGGAAGAGTGAGCGAGACGTAGAGATCACAGGTAAGTGAACGCACTTGGTAGGTAGACATGCCGTCGGTTCTTTCTTTGTGATGATCTTGGCCCAAGGATGCAGCTCACCGCATCCAAAACTCTGCTCCGTGTATCGTGTTACGACCACACTCAAGACACCTAAGTGTCATTCTTAGAGTATTATTATTAATCGGTAGTCGCTAAGTGAGATCGAAGAGACAATTGTAAATCTATAAGATACGCACCTTTTATCTTGTTGACAGCTGCTCGCCGGACTTTGGCCTTGTAATTTGTTTATTTTTTTTTTGTTTTGTTTTATTGTTGTTCTTAATAGCTCGTCTTCTTTGTGTTAACAATTTTAACGACCACTTTAATTCATTTCTTTCAGTTTATTTGTAGTTAAGCCTGAAAATTTTAATGGAAATAATAAACTTGATTAACCCGCTGAATGGAGTCATAAAATAAAATTTTATAAAAAAAAAAAGGCAACGCGATCGAACCATAAATCATTCAATCAATGAGCGCGCGAGCGAGTCTATTAAAATTGCCGAGTATGTTGATAAGCACGTCACAAGGCAAACAAAAATGATGCCCAAAGCAATGATTACACATCCACCTCCAGCAACGCCTTAGCCATCGCATCCACCTCCACCTTTACTACACTTCCACTTTTAGTTCAGAAAATCCCACTGCTCATCCGTTTCGAGTTTGCCGGTCGCCCACACGCCGCGTTCGCTGTTGCCTGTTGTCACTTTGTAGCTGTTTGGACAAGCGCCAATGCACTTTACGTTATTAATAACAAGTGTAATTTAAAAAGCCCGCGGCATTTGTGAATGCACTCACATATATTTCGATTTTGAATAACAAACGAGCGCATTGACAGTTGACACTCAACAGCGTGGGCAAAAAATTACGGACGCTATTTGTTAACCATTTTGTACACTAATCACTTGTTATGTTTTCTCGCGTGTTTTGGCGCATTTTCAGCTACCTTGTCTCGCACACTCGTACACAGTAGTCATATGTTGTCGTCTTTTCGTGACCAACGAGAGCGCGTTGCAAATATCCGCGTCGCAACCGAAACGCTCAATGTTTTGCTTTCGACTGCCGCAATGAATTCACACAACTGCACAACAAACATTTTAACATTACTATGTTAATAACAGTGGGCAGTTCATTATTCATATTCGCAAATTTATTCTTAACTATTAGGAATTGGTATAGTATTTCCGTATAAAATAACTCACAAACAAATGTTAAAAGAAACATTGTTTTTATTTGGTGGCGTAAATTTGTCTGTTAAAAATTAAATTTTAACAGGACCCTTCGAGTTTAACAGTGTCTATTGGCCAAGCACGGTTTATTGTATTTTTAGTGAAAATCGAAGACTTAAAAATATTGTTTTTAATTTAATGTAGATCACAACCGTTTTACTGAATTTAAACCATTTATTTGAGTTTATATTACGAAACTTACTATTTTTACATGAACTTTTGCGCCAACATTTTCGATATTTTGTGTGTAATTAAATAAATATCGATATTTTATGAACTTAATTAACAGAAAGGTATCTCTGTTAGGTCATCTTTCCCCAATTTGTTTACTTAAATTTTTTTAAAATGTTTTTTTTTCGATTATTTAAACAAATTATGGGGACATGAGCAGTAGTTTACCACATTTCCATCCTTGTTTATTAAATATTTAATAAAAAAAGACAACGAAAATTTATAGTTGTGTAGTTTATTAAATTTCAAAAATATACGGTTTTAAAACTATGGATGTGTAATCTATAGTTAGTAAAGGTAAAATATGTGAGCAAAGAGAACGTAGCATTTGTATCGAATTAATTTTACTGGCTCATAATTTGAATGCCTTGTTCTCAGCGCGGTTTAATCAAGTGTATACTATTATTATTTTGATTAATAACTATGTATTGGATATAAATAAACCTCATGCAAAATATTATGGCTATATTTTGGACTGAGTTTCTAGTCAAAACTTGGACGAAATCAAACAAATACACATATGGCATATGGCAACAGTCATCCGGCATTATTGTATATAATGTGCCCAAATTAATCGCCATAAGCAACACCAATCAGGACGACAAAGTGTTAAAATGTCAAATATTTTTGGCTTATGTAAAACGTAAACTGATAAATAAACTCAAAACATTTGCTAGATCGAACATACCACACAAGGAGAGATAGAAGAAGATAGATCACAAGGACCGGGCACTATCCAGCGTTGGGCGTGAGACAACGTTGGATGATGCGGAAATTCCATTGTTAATGTTATTGTTATGGGCGCAAAGGCCACGAAATATGGTGAAGTTAATGTAATCGGTATCCGAAGGGTAGTGAAATGCGAATTTAGTTCCTAATCCGATGTGAAACGAATGCTGAAGTGAAGCACGACGAAGGGATGCGTTTCCAAAATCCTGTCCAAGTGCACAAGTTCATCATCCTCCACATCATTATCACGATCTGTTTTCTTTTCTTTTTTTTTATATACCCACAAAATGATTTTATATTCCAAATCGAAAAACACAAACCCAATAGATGTAACGAAGCACCGAAGGGGTTTCCAAAGAGTAAGAGCAAATGAGACATGAATCAGAAGGAAGTCCTCCATGTTAAGATCTCGAGTGTCATAGGGAAACTGCATCCCACGTTGTCCTAGCGTTTTACGTTTCAATCATGTCAACATGAACGAAACTTCCTAAAATCCAAATCCTTTTACGATTCCTAATATCCAAATCCTTTTGTATCCTGATAACATTTTTTTTTAACACAATTAGCTTTCCAAACATCCTGCTACCACACTAATTTACTCCAAATCCACATTACACTCCACTTTATCACCATCATTATCAAAATGATCCTTCCTCTTCCTCCTCATCCTTATCCTTCCTCCTTCTCCAACTCCTCATTATACTCCAAACATAAACGCGCAAAAATGGGGAAGAGAAGAAAAATAAAATGAAATATTAATAATTTGTAAAAATGTTCTGCATAGAAATTTGTGTTTTGTTTTCTTTGTTTCGTTTTTCTTTTACATATATTTATTCTTAATAAATGTGGATTTCTTTTTGTTAAGTTTTTGGAGATAAGAGATAAATTCTAATAAATTATGCTGTATGAATGCAACCAAATGTTAGAACAAGGAATGTTTAAAAGACTTTTCCTTGCATTATAATTATCGTTTAAAATTAATTTGTCAAATGTGTATTTGTATGCATTGAATAATAATAATTTAATAGAATTCCTCCGCACTGAAAGTAAAGCAAGTCTTTACGGTTGGTATCCTAGTTTTGTGTATTCTTTTCATTTTTCATTGATTCGCATTGGATTTCTCCACACTTGATTAACGGTTTTCTTGATATTTAAATGATCGATCGAACTTCTCACAATCAGTTTTTGTAAATAAACAAACAGTAAGTATAATTTTTTTTATGGGGGCAGGGTGTGTGTGTCTTGATAGTTAGCTTGCTTTCCTAATTTTTCCTGCTCGTAAGAAATATTAAGATTAATGGATAATGATTGCATAATTTAGTAATTAGAGCGTGAGCGAGACCTGGAATAGGATTGACGACGCACCGGGGAATATGTTGGTGTGCCGCGACGACGAGGCCGCGATGAGAACGACCGTGAACGTGACCTGCAATCGATAAGTCATATTAGTAAGCAAACATTTTTAATTATGCATCAATCAACATTTCATAAATAACAATTGGCATTCATGTTAATTACTTGAAGGATAGGATTAATGCAAATAAAAATCTGAAATTTTTAGCTTGACTTATTTTGAAGTCTTCTACTCACCTATCGCGATAATCACGACTGCCACCACCTCCACCACCGCCGCCACCTCCACCTCCTCCACCACCGCGTTCATTGTCACCGCTATCCTCACGCACCCGAATATAGGCGACCTCGCCCTTAAAATAAAAATGGGCATGTAAGTCAAATTTTTGGAATCCTTAATTATTATTACTGACCTCATGTGAACGGAAACGCGAATCATCCAACTTCTTAATAGCATACTTCATGTCCTCGTGACGCAGGAACTCCACAACACCAGAGCCATCCTTATAAGTGTCAGCAAAGCAGACATCGCCTGCCTCGCGCATGTGGTCTTTTAGGTCTTGCCACGAACCAGATCCAGGCAAACCAGTTACCATGACTCGGTACTGTGAGCGTTTTGCTGGTGGTCCACGGCCACCCATGCGTCCGCCGCCACCATCGCGACTACGATCATTGCGATTGTTGCCGCGATAGCTGCCTGGACCACCACCGCGCGGAAACTCAACGCGAAGGCGATAACCGTCATAGTCATAGCCATCACGAGCTTTAACTGCATCATCAGCATCACTACCACAATGAATAATAAGTAATTTATTTTATTTACTTGATATGTGTGTGTATGCATTATTGGTTTTCGTTACTCACCGCGCGTCTTCGAATTCTACAAATGCAAATGGCGGACCACGCCGATTCTTTAAGTCGACAAATGTGACTTTTCCGAACTTGTGAAAAAGATCCTGAATATCCTTGGTGCGAATATCTGGTGGCAAGTTGCCAACATAAATGCGACATTCGTTGCGAGAACCCATTTCTTATATTTGTAGTACTTAAAATCAAAAGTTAGAAATTATTTTTTGCTTTTTCAGAACTTTTGCCGTCACGCAATTACGCACACTAATGAACTATATGTACACATAAATGTCTACAGCCTTTCACGATTGCATTTTTAAAAGCTATCGATAAAACATATCTTAACAATTCGATTTATGAAAGACAAGTTGGCAGCTCAACAAACGTACTGCTCGGCAATATGTAGAAGTGATACAATATTAAATCCAATAAGAGTTATCCCCTCGACAACATATGAACTCATAATTAACTATAATACCGATCTTATGTAGAAATTATCAATAACTCAGAAATTGATGAAAGCATAATTTCTTACTCTGCTTGTCTTTGCACTGAACCTCACCGACACCTTTTTCCAGCTGCATTAAACACTCCACCTATGTTTTGTTTTAGGAATTTCAAATTTTAATCGCAAATGTAAGCACTATCGACAGTCCAACACAACACGAAAATTTGTAAATTTATCGATAACGACATTAATGGTATTGCGGCGTCTTCCCTAAAAAAACAACTTCTTGTTGCAAAACTAAAATAAAAATGTGCAAATTATATGCGGAAGAAAAGCGAAAAAGTTAACGCAACGAGTGAGGAATTCAAGTCGTTTTCAAAAATGTGCAATAGTATTTTAGGCGGGAGCTTGTAAAGTTTGTTGTTTGTTGATTGCAGCCTGCAGACAACAACCTTGAACATTTGTGAGTGTGCGTGTTGGGCTTGTGTGTGTATATAAACAAAGTGCGAACGCGGGAATTGTAACTACTAATTTTATTCTAAGCCAACTTAATCTGAATCCAATATGTCCAATGTTCGCTGCATTAACTATTGGGATCTCTGCCGCATCTGCACGGCCAGCAGTGAGCAAAAGATTAACATTTACTCACCCGATGGCCGCGCCAAAAATCTCAGCCAAAAAATTGCAGAATGTCTTCCAGTGCAAGTGAGTAAAGAATGCAAATCATTTAAAAGTGATGCCGATTTTAAAATAATGACTTCCACAGATTGATGAGAAGGACGGCCTGCCCAAGGTGGTCTGTGCTCAATGCGCCCAACAAGTGGAGCAAATGTATGAAATGCGAAACATTTCAAAAAACTCGCAGACAATACTACGAAATTGGCTAAACCATCGAACGCTGCAGACCGATGATAAGGTGTTCATCAAAGATGCCATTAACGATGCGGGCAAGAGCCTCACTGTAGTTGGCACTGCCCCCAGCGCCGGATTAGTCTCGGCCAGCACCAACAACCAGTCGAACGATCTGCTAAGCAGCATCATGCAGGCAGTTGGCATGCAGGTGCAGCAACAACCGTGTCAGCCGCAGCAACAACAGCAGCAATATACAATTACTGTGGACAGCCATGTCCCGCCACAGCCAATGCATACTCCAGCTCCCCCGCCAGAAGTCAAGAGCGAGAAACAAAAGTAAATGAGAGTTTAAAAAGTTTACAAACTATTACTATATTCGACTTATTTTTAGCACCCTGGAGGAGTTTATACGTCTCAAGCCTGATATAAAGATCACACCGCTGGGCAAGAAGGACAACTTAAGCAACAACACAACTAGCACGAGTTCCTTGACCAGCATCAAGCAGCCGCAACAGTTGCCAACACAAACATTTACAGCAATTCCCACATCAACAGCAACTCAGATACAACTGCAACCGCAGCAACTAAATGAGCTATTGCTGCAGCAACAGGCGCTACTGCAGCAGCTGCAGCAGCTGCAGGCACAGCCGCAGTTTACTAGCGCTACCGATGACATCATGGGTGCCACGGATAAAAAACCCAAACTAAACTTTGTGTTATCATCACCGGCTACGACACCGCAATTTGCTGGTTTGCAACAGCTCGCTGGTATTAGCGGCACACAGCCACAAATTCAATTGCAACTGATGCCTAGCGGTGGTGCTGGCGGATCAGTTAGCAATGCAGCAGGCGGACAGCAGCCACAGCAATTCAATGCTGCAGCTTTACTCTCCAGCTTGACAGGATCTCAGGTTGTTGGCGGCACTGGAGCTGCCAATATGCTGTCGCCAAACAAATGCTTCTTGCCAATTACAATACGGGATGAGAACTCTGATCAGCAGATTGTGGCTCATATAGATACAAAGAATCTTGTACTGCCCACCACATATCAAGTGCAAATGAAGGTAAGAATCTATTTAAGCTTTACTGCTACATTGTTAACCATTTCTGACGTTCTGTCAACTTGCAGCTGCAACCACAATTGGCAACTGCGGATGGTCAGCCGATTATGCAACTAACACCGACTTCCATTCCAGCCACTCTGCAGTTGACGCCACAAACTCTTGGCAATGCCACAAACTTTCAAACAGCATCGACCACACAACAAAATCAGTTCATTTTGTCACAGCAAGCACAACAGCAGCAGCAACAACTTCAAGTCCAGCAAGCACAGCAACAGCAAGCACAACAACTGCCGCCCAACATAGCACAAGTAACGTCACATCAAATCATAAGATCTCCTCGAACAAATCCACAATTGGTTATAAGAAATGTAAGCTCCGAGACAAGTAACCAAACGAAAAGCAATGCGGATGTTTCACTCAAGTTTAAGACGCCTGCCCCGCGACAACAGTCACAGCAACAACAACAGCTTAAATATAAGACTACGCCACCAAGTGTTGCTTCAATTGCTGCAGTTCCTGCTTCGCCTGCTGTGACTCCTGCTGCTAATAATGCAAATAATGTGGACAATACGCGTGTAGCTGTCATGAAGCCGCAGCCAACGCCAGTACCAAATAATGTGGCTGCACTGCAACGGCTTTCGTCCAATACAACCATTACCAAGCTAACTAAGTCACAACAAGCAATAACAAACACAAAAATGCCACTGCTCAATAAACAAAATATAACTATTAGTCGCATCTCGGCCCAAGCAACGCCCAAACCGGAGCACAAGCCCGTGCCTGCCCCGATTCCAACAACAGTCAAAACAGAGCATCCAGCAGCGCCTGTACTACCGGTGAAACAACAGCAACACCAACAACAACCACAGTTACCACAGCCACTCCCGAACATAGCCTACCAAAGAAAAGTAAATCGCAAACTGCCAGAGCAACCCCCCCAACCGAAATCAAAGACCGTACGACCACAGCAGCAGATATTACCTGGTCCCACGCAGCAAACGACGACATCAACAGCACGGCAGCAGCAGCCGCAACAAAAGCAGCAACAACAAGTGGCCAGTAGCGGTGAAGCAACTGCGGCAACAGCAGCCAGTTCACTCACGTGTCCCACCTGCCAGCGCGAGTTCAAGAAGAAGGAGCATCTCACACAACACGTAAAACTTCATGCAGGTTTACGTCCCTTTAAGTGCTCTGAGGAAGGCTGTGATAAAGCGTTTAGTCGCAAGGAGCACTTGTCCCGTCATCTGGTCAGTCACTCGGGCCAAAAGATGTTCACCTGTGAGGATTGCAAAAAGCCCTTCTCACGCAAAGATAACCTCAACAAGCACAAACGGTAAGTTTTTATTAAACCTGTTATTTATTTTTATGTTTAAATCTAATATAATATTTACAGCACGCATAGTGCACAGCCTGGCGAAACAAAACTGCACAGCTGTGAGTTTTGCAATAAGAACTTTGCTTCGAAGCAGCATTACGAGAAGCATCGCGAGATGCACAAGAAATCCCGCCTAGAAAGTGAAGGAACAGCAGCACAACCCTCGTCTGGTGTTCCACAAGCTGGAAAGGCACAAGTAATTTAAAATACATTTATTGTGTCTAGTTTTTGTAGACTTACGCTCTGTAATTTCTAGTTGTATGAGTCTAAGTCTGCCGCAACTATAACTGCAACTGCGTCAGCTGCTGCAGCCGCAGCAACAACACAAGGTCCACAAACTCAAGCACAGAGTGCTCAGTCGCAAATGCAGCAGCCACAAATAATGCACGTGGATTTGGATGGGAGTACTATAACCATCACTCAGGCATCCGATTCCAATATGCAAACGTCTCTGGCCAACTTTGTCCAACTGGGTTTTTCCCAATTCCAGAATGCCAGCGGGTCAACAAACCAATTGGTTTGTAAGCTCGAAAAGTAAAAACTTGTTTATTTTTGAACTTAAAGCTCGAATTCTTTTCTAGTCCTTGTTTTAGTATCATTCTTGCCAATGTCGTTATATTTTTTAATGTATCTCAAAGACAGTAAATGAATTAAAATTTTATTTTTATATATTTTATTTGTTGGACATTTAAAATTATTACTTGTTTAATTGTAAATATTTTATTGACTTTTAAACTTTTAGTTTGTAATACTCCAGATTTAATTTTACTACATAAAAATGCAAGCAATCCCCTTGAATTAAAAAATGTATTAAGTAAATATCACAAGTATATATTTGTATTTTAATAGCATACTTTATTGTAAATATTTATAAAAAAGCATAGTTGTAATCGAATTTGTATTACAAAACAACGGCCACACCTGTTGGGCATAGAAATAAAGAAATAAACCAAAACTACATTTAAAAGAGAAAAAGATAAATACATAATTGTAAATTGTGGAATAGTTTAGTTTATTTGTATAAAACGCTCAGTTTCGTAGCGATATAGAACATATGGCAGCAGGCCTCCCGATGTTTATCAATAGTATTCAGAGAAGGCGGCTATAAAAATGTTTGAAAAGAAAAACAATTTATTGCAATCCTTAAATCATTTGATTTTCTCCGAATTAAAACGTAAGCAAAACAATTTAAACAAATCCCATTTGCGAACAAAACGTTTGCAGTAAACGATAAAATTTAATGGAATTCTTTTAGAATCGCAGCATTAAACTTGATGGACGCAGTGACTTATTACTTCTAATTGGTGGTATTTTGGGATGATTTTAAAACTAATTGAGACGCGTGTGGACCTAATTTAAAATAATAATATATTAAGGAGATCAGGTGTTTGTCAGAAGCGAAATGTGCGTAACAGACAGATGGAAGCATATCCGATCCTATAAAGCATATATTTTTAATCAGCATCAAAAGCCGAGACAATAAAGCGATCTCTGTCATCTGTGCGACGGTCTGTATTAAAACCTAGTTCTCAGAGACTTTATGAGCTTAATGCCATAATATTTTTAACGAAAATTCGTCTCCTTCGAGAGCAGATCAAATACATTTCTAATTGGTGCATAACACTATAACTTGGAAACTACTAGAGCTTTCCGGACCAATAATATTCTGCATATGGCGCCATTATAACTATCCTTCCCAAGTTTAATCCGTATCTGTCAGTTTATTCCATAGAACAGTCGGAAATTGCTTATTTGTATAGAAAAGTTAGCACTGGTATGAGTTCGGGGTCTCATACAGTCGGTTTGCGTGTCTCGATTGTTTAGCACTTGTATTCTTACTGTCAAGATGTATGTTAACAAACAAAAATGAACATAGAGCTCTAACTATTTACTAACTCTAAAAAATCACTACAACAGATGCCGTTACATGCGATGGACCATTCTCTAAGAATTTAAAGTTAATTATTTCTTTACTACAAGACAAGATACTGGACGGTAATTCGATAATAAATGATGCTGATGCTTCAAGGTCAGATGAAAAAGAAGCGTTGCATACTTCCAGGGTAACGTGCACTCCATATAGTGTGTGTGTGTGTGCGCATATAGCAGCTGCAAGTGAATGATCGTGAGTGTTGAATGCAAGAATAACTACTGAGTGCAGAAACTGCTGTTAGATGATAAGCAAAACAAAATGAAAACGTGTCGAAAACGAACCAAACATAAAAATTTCAATCCAATACAACCCAAACCATAAGCACTTCTATATAAGAACAGAAGAAAACAGAAAACTTTTTAAGTTTCTAACCTTCAGATCAGATGCTTCAAGCATCACTCATAATTCAAAGAGAATTGATTAATCTTCTTGACACCACCCCAAACTTGGACCGATTGAATTTCGGAGAGGGAGAAATACGTCTCGTATCTGCTTATAAAGTTCTGACCCTCTCCACGCACTTGATAAGCATGAATAACCGAATTATCGTAGTCAAGTTGAAACAGTAGAGAAAACGATGCCGCTGTGGATGAATAGTTAATGTCGTAAGAAATGCTCTGCATAATTTTGAGTATCGCTGATTCTTAGTCTTTATCTTTACCATCGAATACTTTTAAATGTTGCTCCATATGCGACATACTCCACTCCCCATTCGTCTTGTAATTTTCGATTAGGGTCTGCGATTGAATCCAGACCTTAAAGTGATAAGTTATATTATCCGTACAGGTGGGACTGTTTACGAAATTAATGGAAAAGCTGTAAATATATAAAACAAAGAGATAATTTTAAACAACCAATTATGTTTCTACATGTTATTAATTTATAAAGGGATGTGAAATATATTTTTAAGCAGTTTATGGGTGCGAAATAGGTGTGCGAAATAGGTGTGCGTTTTCGACACCATAAAAAGTCAACAGCCGAGTCGATGTAGCGATATCTGTCTGAATGAACGCCTGGATCTCAACGACTATAAGAGCTAGAGTCACGAAATTGGAAATAAAAATTGTATTCACATCGGCATCCACTGAATTAAATGGTAGAAAATCTTTTTTTTAAAACCATAATTTTCGAACTACTAGAGCTGTCGAGACCACATTATGTGTACCCTGCCATTAGAAATATCGTCATTAAGTTTGATCGGACAACCATACTCTATAGCTGGCATAGGCTGCAGTCGAACTTGGTATAACAAAAAGCTGTTTTTGAAAATAAAATTCCCGAAACACTGCAGAATCGCTGGAACATTTTTTATCCTTCTGCGCTGCCCTAGCACGCTTATGTATTCTACTGGACTTTCATGAACATTCTCCGCTACCGGGTTTTCCGTAATAATGAGATGCCTGAAAGGAAGCAGATTACTAAGAGTCACTTAAGACCTAGCCTCCCTTAGTTTATTTGCATAGATCGCTCTATTATGTAGCAATATGGAACATATGTCAGCAGGTTCCCCGATGTTTATCCAAAGTTTTCAGATAAAGCAGCTATAAAAATGTTGGACAAGAATTGTGAATAGACTTTTATACTTAGTTATAAACTAGAAATGAAAATTCAAACAAATTTCCAACAAAATAAAACGCAAGCAAAACAATCTGAAAAATATATTTAATAATTTTAAAACCAAAACATTGGCAATAAGAAATAACAATTCAATGGAATTCTTTTAGGATCGTAAAATAAAGCTTAATGGATGCCGTTACTTAATACTTCAAATTGGTTGTTATTTTGGGATGCTTATTATTCTAATTCAAACGTGTGTCATGAACAATTAAAATTACTTAAAATAATAATAAATTAATTTGCTCTAAAATCTAAAAGTTAATTATTACGTAACTAAATTACAATGCACTGGAAAGAGATTTAAATAACTAATGATGCTGATGCTCCATTGTCAGATGCAAAAGAAGCGTAGCATACTTTCATGGTAATGTGTACTCCATATAGTAGTGTGAGTGTGTACATAGCAGCTGTATACTAAATATCGTGTAAATTACGTCTAAAAATAACTACTGAGTGTATAAACATTTGTTACATGAAAAGCAAAAAATTGAAAACAAAACGCTTCGGAATGTACCACACCAAATGTAAAAATTCCAATCCAATACAATCCTAAACCTACGCCATTCTGCAGACTGATAAAGAATATAAATACTTAAAACTAATTAGTGTTTTAACTTTCAAACATCATTCATAATTGAGAGAAAAACTATGAATTTTTTCGACTTCACCCCAAACTTGAATTGATTTTATATCAGAGAGGGAAAAAAACGTCTGGAACCTGCTTATAAAGTTCTGGCCGTCTTCTCGCACTTGGTAAGAATGAATGGCTGAATTGTCATAGTCAAGTTGAAATACTAGCGAAAACGATGCTTGATTGGATGAAAAGACAATGGAGTCGTCAATACCGTCTATAATTTTGGGTAACGCTGATACTAAATCTTTATCGTCTTTACGATCGAATATGTTTAAATATTGCTCCATATGCGATTCACTCCATTTCCCATTTGTCTTGTAATTTTCGATAATGGTCTGCGATTGAATCCTGACCTTAAAATGATAAGTTATATTATCGGCATCGCTGGGACTGTTTACGAAATTAATGGAAAAGCTGCAAATAAATTAAAAAATATAATTTAAAACAACCAATTAAATGTTTATTTACGTAATGTATTTTTAAACAGGTTTGAATTATAATTTCAAGCAGTTAGTGCGTGCGCAATTCGGCGTTACCTTAAAATTATATCCCAATATACTGTATCTAACCGGCATTCATGATTAGACCCTGTACACAAAAAGAACACAGGGGTCTATTAGGTTTCGAAATTTAAAATCACGTTTAATAATGGTACCATTATTTCTATCGTTTCCAAGCTTGACCCAGATCTGACAATAGTTCCCATAAAAATTAGTACATGGTCTTTTACAGTCAGCTTGCTCGACTGTAGCCTTTCCTAATGAGTCTGACTCATTGCACAAAAATTCGTGCTACGTCAATTGTTTCAAAAAAATGTCTAAATTTAGCTTTTTTTTGGGTACCTACGTGCATTCCATCTATAATATTTCAAATAAAACTTAACTGGCAAATGTTAATTACACTTTACACCTACTACTAGTGCTAACTAAAAAAGTAAGTAAGTAGTTATACTAACTTCTGGAAAAACTTGTGACTTGTCTTAGCTAAAATCCGTACTATCTGTTTGGTAAACTTCGAGGAATTTTGATTTGTTAGATTGTTATCTTAAACATTAATTTAAGTAACTTGTTTGCAGTTATTAGTCACATGTATAAAGTGCTTATCAAAACAGTTGCAATTGCCTCTTCACTGTGTTAAATGCCACAAGATAACGGTATCGAGCGAAGGAAAAAAAATTAAGTCAAAAGCCGGATCCAGAAGGTAAATGTTTTCAGTGCACACCCATCTGTTTAGCATAAATCATGCCATTTAATGTGTTTTTTTTTTGCTCAATTATTTTAAGAGCTATTGAAAATTTCGTAGCACGCACAGCTAAAGTTTTCTTAAAAAACTTGGCATAAATCGATTTTGCTAAATTGTTGTTAACTTACGTGTCAGCGCCCGGTAGCAAAGTTCCTCGTATCACAACTTTCGACAGCCTGTCGGACTCGTTGGGATTTAACGGTATTACCGAAAGATATTTAACATCAGACATTTTTGCTTGGTTTTTTATTATTATGTTTTAGTACTCGAAACGACACAATTCCTTGCAGTAAATTTAGTAAATTTTAATCAACGAATTAATTAATATTATTTGTATAATATATTTGTAAAAGTCCTTAGATTTTGTTGTTGCTCTTGAGGTCTGTTGCCCCCGGTTACAAGCTCTTTACAGTTTGCTTGCGCGAAGAAGACTGCTAACCGTAATCAAGAATCCGCCGATCTTACCGCAAATTTATAGTCAAAGATCACACAACGACGTCACGACTAGGGTTATTAATGCTGAAAACGAAGTGCATATTTGAGTATTATATTTATCTACGTGTGTTGCTACAATATAACCTAAATAAATACGCGACCGAGACACGCGCTACCGAGTTGCTTTCCACTGTCCGACTGACTCAATACTGTTGAGCGAGAATTTTATCAGCTGTTCCCACAACGGTACAGAAAAAGGAAAGAGATTGAGAGCGCTAAGTGGGTTGAGCAAGCCGAATTACGTTAACTCTTTCAACTTCAACTGTGTACGGGGCTAAGCTGTTCAGATATAATAATTAATAATAATATGCCCAATTAATTTTAAAATAACTTTATAAAATTTTAACTGCACTTCACTCATGTGAGAACAGTTGCAGTACATTGGGAACAAAATTACATAAAATTGTAGTATACTTTCGGGCATTTATAATAATTTTGTTGGAATAATAGTCAAAAACTAAATTATTTAATAAGCTTTTAGTTTATTACCTATAAAGAAATTCTTTGCCAATAATATAAAGATCATAAATATCGATCTATTGGTTTACTATTAAGAAATAAAATCAATAACAAAAACAATAATCTATAGCAATGGTGTTTTTCGTTTTTTAATAACTGGTCACACAGTCTTAAATACAACAGTGCTGCCAATTTCGTTTTTCCGTCATATTTAGCTTTTTAGTAAGTTCGATAGCGGAAGATTATTCAAACAGATTGCATTACAATTTTCAAATATTATTACAAAAAGAGTTTTTTCCAGCTAGGAATCTTTTTACAAAAAAATATCACTTGTAAGGCAGGGCCCATAAACCCGCCTTTCAATTAGATTTAAATGATGAATAAGTTGTAAGAACTAATGAATTTTTAATCGTAAGGAAATAAAAAGTATTAAAGCTAATTTAATTTGTAAGATAACCAACAGTATCAATTGCAGGAAATGCAATGACCTGAACTCTACAGAGACCCTGGAGCACCTTCAATGCCACTACCATGACCTAGGTGCTTAGACAAACCAACACTCCCCTCAATGACATAGGCCTCTAATATACCAGCAAGTGACCTGCTACCGTTCGCGAAGTGCTCCGAGATACTACAGGACTTTAGGCTTTAGTAATTCTCCTCGACCGGTTGTCCCAGGAGGACATCCGGCTTAACATAACCTAAACTAATTTAATTTGAATTAGTATCGATAGATTTGAGGATTGCGATGGATTAGGCAGGCGGCGCCCTCTATCGACAACGCGGGGAGCGGTTGGGTGCAAAGCTGAGCGAAAGCTCTATGGTGAGGGTGAAAGCTTTCGTGTTGAAGCGCGATTTGCGAAAGCTCCGCGCGGCTCAATCGAAAGAGTTCTTTAAGAAAATTAAATTTTTGTAAAGAGTGTGCCACTATCAAACATTTACCTTTAAGTACCGTACCCTTTGGTTTTATAGCGGTGCATTGAGGAAGCGAAACCGAAACATAGGGGGGAAAAAAACATGCAAAATGTCGTGTACGGGAGCGTGCAAAAATCGCTGCTAGAGTGACGATGGCGGCGATGGACATCACCGCGCAGTGGGTGCGAAGGTGGTCGATCGAAGGCGTGCTTCTTAGTGTGGAGAGAATCACCCGTTGGCAGATAGATCGTCGGACATTGAAGTTTATAAGAGCCCTCAAGCTGATCAAAGGCTCAGCAGTGGAGAACATTGCCAATTACTGTGGGGATAAATTTGTTGGGCGTCATGGCTACCAAGATACGCGACGGTGAGGCCTTAAGTATTTCACCATATTCAATATCTAATATAGATTTGAAGTTTAATAGCATAGATTATTGTAAGCATATATATTATATGTATATATATATATATTAAAAATAAGTAAAATTGTGATCGCATTTGTAACCTGTTGAGCATAGAAATAAAGTATGAAACCATTCAATTAAACAACATTTAAAAATGGAAAAGAACAATTGTAAATTGTAGAATAGTTTAGTTTATTAGTTTAAAGTGCTTAGTTTTGTAGCGATATAGAACATATGGGCCCCCGATGTTTATCTATAGTTTTCAGAGAGCCGCCTTCATGATCAAAATGTTAAAAAAAAACATATTTCAGTCCTTATTTAAGAGCAAAACTTTGGTATTTAGAGGTAACATCTAAGGGAATCTTAATGGATAAAGTTTCTAAAGGTTTTAAAATGAGTTGGTTTTTGGAATGCTTATTTAACTAATTCAGACGCGTGTAGAGAACATTTTAAAACTTGTTGACATAACTTAAAATAACAGTACATTCATTTTCTTTAAATACTAAAATTAAATTATTACTTAACTACAAGACAAGGCACTGGAAAGTAATTTAATAATTAAATAAATAATTCATGATGCTGATGCTCCAGGGCTAGATGCAAAAGAAGCGTAGCATACTTTCAGGGTAACATATACTCCATATAGTACTGTGTGTGTGTAAATAGCAACTGCAAAAATGATCGTTAATGTGGGATTAAGGAATAGCTACTGAGTACAAAAAAAATTGTAACATGCATTACAATTACAAGCAATTACAAGCATTGAAACCAAAACGAAAACGATTCAAGTGTTGAAAACAAACAAAAACCAAAACCAAGATCAAAGCTATTCTAAAGACTACAAAAGCAATAAAACTTAAAACTGATTAATTTTTTAACCTTCAAACATCAGTCATAACTCAGCGCGAATTGTTGAATTTTCCTGACATCACCCCACACTTGAACCGATTTAATATCAGAGAGGGAAAAATACGTCTCGTATCTGGTTATAAAGTTAAAGCCCTGTTCAATCACGTGGTAAACAAGAATGGCCGAACTATCGTAGTCAAGTTGAAACAGTAGAGAAAACGATGTCTCTGTGGATGAACAGTTATTGTCTTCGTCAGTACCCTCTATAATTTTGGGTAAAGCTGATGCTAAATGTTTTTTGTCTTTACCATTGAATACGTTAATTTCTTGCTCCATATGCGAAGGACTCCATGCTCCATCCGTCTTGTAATTTTCGATTAGGGTCTGCGATTTTACCCTGACCTTAAAATGATAAGTTATATTATCCGCATCGCTGGGACTGTTTACGAAATTAATGGAAAAGCTGCAAGTAAATTAAAATATATATTTTAAAACATCCAATTAAGTGTTTATGCACGTAATTAGTTTTTGAGAGGTGTGAGTTATAATTTTTAGCAGTGAACTATTTGGGATATTATCTAAAATTTGTATCCCACACGTACTGTATCTAACCGGCATTCATGATTAGGTTTTTTAATTAATACCATAACTTGGAAACTACTACTTAGTTATCAAACTTACGCATGGTAGTTTAGTTAGGTAGTTACTATCCTCACCAAGTTTGATCTAGATCTGAAAACTTTATCCCATAGCTCTTTTTGCACTATTTTGTCGAAAATTGCTTGTTTGGGAAAAACTTTTTTTTTAGGGGAAACCTACGTGCTTTCCATCTACAATAGTTCCAATGCTATAAAAGTATATTGGTAATTGTAACTTTTCATTTACATCTACTACTAAGTAAGTATTTGTACTAATTTATCTAATCTTCATCTATGTTATATATCTATGACTAACAACTGCAAACAAGGTTACCAAAGTGATAGATAAATGACCTTATCAAGCAGTTGCAGTTGACTTTTGGCTGTTATCAATTCCTAAAGATAACGATATCGATGGAAAAGTTAAATCTAAAGCCGGATCCAAAAGTTGAAAAGATCCAAAGACACTATGACGAAATAGACATTAAACATAACATGAAACATGATGAATTCTGATTTATTGACATCATTTGCTCAATGATCAATGAGCAATGAGCTCAAGAATGGGCCAAATAAATTCTTTCTTGTTCACTAACGATCGTGTTGATTTAACACAATCAAAATCACATTACGTATTCTTCTCTTTCTTGTCCCATTTCATTTTTGTTTTTGAGAATTTTTTTGATTTTTTTTGGCAATTTAGACGCTTCATTTTTAGCGGCATGTCTACGCGTGTCTGCTGCTTTAATTTCGTATTGGTGATGTCATTGATGATGGGAACTGAACTAATATTGTGATTTCTGCTGTCTAAGCTTAAGCTGATTACCATATCTATAAATTAAAGCCAATTAAAAAACTCAGTGATAAGTTAAAAAATGATAAGAAAATGTATTTATTTGATTGTGAAAAATTGCAGTAGTATTCCGCCAAATGTTTCCACTGCACACCCATCTGTTTAGCATAAATTGTCCTATTTAATATTTAATTTACCTCTCAGCGTCGGGCAGCAAATCTCCTTTTATCTCAAGTTTCGTCATCCTGTCGGACTCGTTTGGATTTGAAGGTAATACCGACAGATATTTAACATCAGACATTTTGACTTGTTTTATTTTTATTAATATGCTTTAGCACTCGAAGCGACACAAATTTAGCAAATTTTATTCAACAAATGGCAAATAATTGTTTGTATAATATTTTTGTAAAAGTCCATAGATTTCGTTATTGCTCTTGTGGTGTCGGTTGCCCACGATGACAAGATCTTTACAGTTAGCTTTCGCGAAGAAATCTGTTAAGTGTAATCAAGAACCCGGCGTTCTTATTGTCAAAGATCGCACAACGACGTCACGATTAGGGTAATTAACGCTGGCGACCAAGTGCATATTTGAGTATTATATTTATTTACGTGTATTGCTACAATATAACCTATATAAATAAGTGACCGAGACACGCGCTACCAGGTTGATTTCCACTGTCCGACTGACTCAATACTGTTGAGCGAGAATTGTTTCAGCTGTTCCCACAACGGGGCAAAAAAAGGAAAAGAGAATAAGAGCGAAGAGTGCGAAAAGTAAGCCGAATTACGTTTACTCTTTCCCCTCAGACTGTGTACGAAAACTGTTGACCGACATGGTGGTTGTTTAACTCTGTTAAGCTCTTCAAGGTACTAACAGAATATACAAATTAATAATAATATGCTTAATTAATTTGTAAATGCCTTTTCAGCAGTTAAACTGCACTTTACTTATATGAGTACAGATGCATCAGAAACAGAAATACATAAAAGTGTAGTATACTTTCAGGCATTCATTTTAATTTGTTTATTGTAAAAACATACTGCAAAAATATAGTAATAATAAGAAAGTAAAATATTTATTAAGCTTTTAAATAATTAACCATCATAAAGAATTTCTTTATAAATAAAATATTTAATTAATAATTCAATAATGATCGAGAGTTAGTTTACATGTTAACTAGCATTGTACTGTTAAAAAAAATGTAAACTCACAAAAACTGTGCCATTTTTCGTTTTTCACAAACTGGTCACACTGTCTAAAACACAAGTGTAGCTAACAAGTTGGCTGGCAAGCAATCGTTGGCATTAAATAAAAAGATATATATTGAATTGAATTATATATAAATTATACAAAATGAACACGTCATATATATTACTGCTGGCCTGTTTCATAGTTGGAGCTGCACAGACAGCGCTGGCGCTCAAAGAGGACGATTGCGAAGGTATGTAAAAGTGTGGCTGTTTTTTGTTGGCCACGTAAGTATAAAATGTTCTACAAGAAATTTTACACTATATGTAATTATAGTTTGTGTAAAGACTGTAAGGCGTTTTGGCGACTCACTAGACGATGCGACAAAGAAAGATTACAAGCTAATCGAAACGGCATTTAAGAAATTCTGTAAGACACAGAAAAATAAGGAACACAGATTTGTAAGTATCTCAGCCCAAGGCCATTTTGCCGGCAAACTAACAGAGCTGCAGCATCAAATCAATGACAAACACGTACAC
The DNA here is from genome assembly GCA_035046005.1 of Drosophila acutilabella. Classification (NCBI taxonomy): domain Eukaryota; kingdom Metazoa; phylum Arthropoda; class Insecta; order Diptera; family Drosophilidae; genus Drosophila; species Drosophila acutilabella. The sequence goes on along the minus strand of JAWNOK010000031.1, from coordinate 565,349 downwards.
GTATACATATGTGCTCTATCTCTTTTGCACACAGTGCTACTACCTGGGCGGTCTTGAGGAGTCGGCCACAGGTATATTGAATGAACTGAGCAAACCCATGAGTTGGTCGATGCCAGCGGAGAAAGTGTGCGAGAAACTCAAGAAGAAGGACGCACAAATTTGCGATTTAAGATATGGTAAGTCCTTAAAAATGTGCAGTATTTATACAATATTTCTAACCGATCTCTTTTGAAATGTGTAGAGAAACAAATTGACTTGAACAACGTGGATTTGAAAAAACTAAAGGTTCGTGATCTGAAAAAGATTCTGAACGACTGGGACGAGAGCTGTGATGGCTGCCTGGAGAAATCGGACTTCATTAAGCGCATCGAGGAACTGAAGCCAAAATATTCTCGCAATGAGCTGTAAAGAATTGAGCTTTGTAAATAAATAGTTATTTACAAGATAAATCCACTCACAAAATACTAAAACTATACAAAAAACGAAAACACCCACACCTACATACATATATTATAGTTAATTTACAATTTTGATAGACTTTGAAAGAAAAAATAAATGTATATACAATTATATATTTTGAAATAAATTATGTGAGAGAACACACACACAAATACACACAATAAACCCATAATGACCTCGTCTACACTTTAGGTACTTGAAATTTGTTTTATTTTATTTCTTTTTATCAATTTACTTGTTAGCAAATATTCTTGTTATATAAAAATTACATAGAAATTATTACAACAAACTTTTCTGGACCGTGTTGATTTTGAATATTTAATTAGTTAAGTATTTCGATTGCACTTTCCAAGGTCTCAACATCAAATTTTGATATACATGGTGTACTTGTATTATTAAATAATTAAATTAAAATTATTAGTTAAACATATGAGCTAATTACGAACATAGCAGTTTTAGTTTTTAGTAATATCAACTAACATTTAATATAATATGCATGGTGTAGAAGCTGTGAGTGGATGATATGATTGGACCACTGGGACCAGCGGAGTCGCCTTCCAATCGATCAGCGGCGATAAGGTTGCTTGTTGTATCGCCCGCGTTCGCTTTCCTCTGCCAAATTGGCATACTCGCTGTATACGACGCACCAACAGTATGTGAGAACGGCTGCAGAGAGATAAACAGACAGATATGGCATTAATGGGTGGATAACGTGGATAACCCAGTGTAGAGTGTGTTATTAGTTTGTAAAAAGTAAATTATAGTCCGAGAGTCAGCAGTCTAAACTAAGTAAGCCCACAGTGACTCGACCTTTGCCTTTTTGTTGGCCTAGTAGAATAATTTTATTTTAATTTGACTTTGTTTCAAAGCGTACATTTCTAGGTACTTTCAGATATTTAGTTATAGTTATATCCAAGGATACTATAAGTTTTATAAAGATACTCAGACACGATTTTGAATTAGCAGCATTTTTGTGTGAGCGAGAGCAATAGAGAACGAGAGTTAGTACGTAAACTGTGTTGTAGCAGACAGCTAGACGGCAATAGTGTATAGCAGGCAGCTATCGTCAGTTAAACCTCGCTCGTATGTTTAAATGGGAAACAACTTGTTGCAGTGACTGACAGTAAAAGATAACAAATTTAAGCAGCGGCTTAAACGGCTATAGCGTATTAAATGGGGTTGTCTAAACTTTAAGTAGCTAAAAGATTTTTTGAAATTATCTTTCAGCATTATATCAATTAACATAATATATAAATAAATTAATATAGCTTTGTTTATAAATCAAAAGGGTGGGCACTTCACTGACCCAACTTATACGTGAGTTAAATTTTATTAACCTAGTAAAATTAACATTTGCCGTTATTTGCATAGCCAGAAATGCAAAATTAGCGATCATATTTTTTAAAGCCGAATAACCATTCCTGCAACGGTTGTCATTCGCGAGTGTCTACTGCATTAGCCGCACATGGCCATTTATTATTTCAGCCATTTGGCAGCGAAACTAATTGTGCTCCAAGCACTTCGCGCCTCATTTGTCTGTCGAATGACGGCTCTCACCCGTCACCTCCTCTCCCCTCCCACTAATGCTAGCCATGTTCGTTTTGGGCTCTCAGCATTGCCGGTAATAACTGATTGTAATCGATGCATGATATATGCGTCGATAAAGTAGATGCATCCGGTGCGTAAAACCGCACAAGAAGAAAACACCCGAGTATGTTGCACTTACCACAGCAGATCAGGCCAAAGATCAGCCATAAAACACCCGTTAAAACGAAGCCATCAATAAGGAAGACAACTCCAGTATAAATTACAGATATTAGGAGGCCAATAGCAATCATAATACCCAGTACTACCCAGGGCACCATTAGATAATGATTGCGCTGTAAACAGAGACAGAATTGGTTAATTATATAAAATTATAGCATATCTTGCATATTAAGTATACGCACCTTGAGCACACCAGCAATCATGAGCAGCGAAATGAGAATAGTCATGCATAGATTTATCACCAGTATGATTTTAACTATATTCTGTGGCACAAAATCAAACAATATTGTCTGGAAATGCACACGAGCCACGAAAATCACAATTATTGTGATTATGGACAGCACAATGGCCAAAATTCCAGATGCAATAGCTCCAACGCGTGTCGTCGCACATCGGCAGCAGGAAGTTAGCAGAGGTTTCGGCATTTTGGATCAGTCTTAGCTACTGCGTTCAACTGGAAAGATTAAAAATAAGAAAGAAAGATTTTAAAGAATGTACACTTAGATTTAATGAATCGTTAAAATACGCTGAATCAACGGCAGAAAGAAACTAAGATTTGGTTTAGAATTTTTTACTGTGTACAGAATTTTTGATTACTGATGTGTGTGTCAGATTACAAATTTCTTTGATAACACAGTTCAACAGTCGGTCAATCAGTGAGGTAGTGTTGCAATTTTCAGCTGCATTATAAATTTGAGTTTTAAGTAAGACTATCTAATCTTTTCTTGTACGAAATACTTAAATATAAAATAGATTATGACGACAACTTGTCATGATTCACAATGTTTCCGATGGAGCTTTCAGCTACTAGAAGCCATTTAGCCATTTCAGCTCTATTAAGCGATGTTTATAAAACAAACTCTACAAAAGTGGATAAAAAAAAGTAAGAAAAACTACAGTCGATGATTTATCCTATGATATTCTAGTCCGGACATGACCAAATGTGATCAGGGTATTTAGAATAACGATATACCCAAAATGTAGGAGTTTGGTAGAGACTGGTCAATTAAAACTACATTTTTTATTGGCTATTGTCTAGTTACTATATTACTAATATTTCACAAAAATAAGATATGTTTTCAAATGATATTAAAAAGAAGTTTATAGCTGTTTCTTGCGGTTTATAATATTTTGCCAAAAAAGTCTGGCAATCTTCTTATTTAAACTCCAGATGGCTCTGCACCTAGTTACTTCACAAGTAGTCAAACTGTTGGTACATTATATTCCAACGGAAGTATTTATGACGAGAGCAATGTGCTACACACCTTTTGTTAGTTCTAAAAAGTGAGAAACGGGACAAGCGAAAGATTGTTGTGACGTCAAGAAACACTCGAAACATTTGCCAGCTAACCAATGGCCAGCAACGAATTGTTTATAAAACAAAATTCGTTTAAAATTAGAAACGGTGAAATAACAAAAGAGCAACTGTGATGGCTGCCTGGAGAAATCGGACTTCATTAAGCGCATCGAGGAACTGAAGCCAAAATATTCTCGCAATGAGCTGTAAAGAATTGAGCTTTGTAAATAAATAGTTATTTACAAGATAAATCCACTCACAAAATACTAAAACTATACAAAAAACGAAAACACCCACACCTACATACATATATTATAGTTAATTTACAATTTTGATAGACTTTGAAAGAAAAAATAAATGTATATACAATTATATATTTTGAAATAAATTATGTGAGAGAACACACACACAAATACACACAATAAACCCATAATGACCTCGTCTACACTTTAGGTACTTGAAATTTGTTTTATTTTATTTCTTTTTATCAATTTACTTGTTAGCAAATATTCTTGTTATATAAAAATTACATAGAAATTATTACAACAAACTTTTCTGGACCGTGTTGATTTTGAATATTTAATTAGTTAAGTATTTCGATTGCACTTTCCAAGGTCTCAACATCAAATTTTGATATACATGGTGTACTTGTATTATTAAATAATTAAATTAAAATTATTAGTTAAACATATGAGCTAATTACGAACATAGCAGTTTTAGTTTTTAGTAATATCAACTAACATTTAATATAATATGCATGGTGTAGAAGCTGTGAGTGGATGATATGATTGGACCACTGGGACCAGCGGAGTCGCCTTCCAATCGATCAGCGGCGATAAGGTTGCTTGTTGTATCGCCCGCGTTCGCTTTCCTCTGCCAAATTGGCATACTCGCTGTATACGACGCACCAACAGTATGTGAGAACGGCTGCAGAGAGATAAACAGACAGATATGGCATTAATGGGTGGATAACGTGGATAACCCAGTGTAGAGTGTGTTATTAGTTTGTAAAAAGTAAATTATAGTCCGAGAGTCAGCAGTCTAAACTAAGTAAGCCCACAGTGACTCGACCTTTGCCTTTTTGTTGGCCTAGTAGAATAATTTTATTTTAATTTGACTTTGTTTCAAAGCGTACATTTCTAGGTACTTTCAGATATTTAGTTATAGTTATATCCAAGGATACTATAAGTTTTATAAAGATACTCAGACACGATTTTGAATTAGCAGCATTTTTGTGTGAGCGAGAGCAATAGAGAACGAGAGTTAGTACGTAAACTGTGTTGTAGCAGACAGCTAGACGGCAATAGTGTATAGCAGGCAGCTATCGTCAGTTAAACCTCGCTCGTATGTTTAAATGGGAAACAACTTGTTGCAGTGACTGACAGTAAAAGATAACAAATTTAAGCAGCGGCTTAAACGGCTATAGCGTATTAAATGGGGTTGTCTAAACTTTAAGTAGCTAAAAGATTTTTTGAAATTATCTTTCAGCATTATATCAATTAACATAATATATAAATAAATTAATATAGCTTTGTTTATAAATCAAAAGGGTGGGCACTTCACTGACCCAACTTATACGTGAGTTAAATTTTATTAACCTAGTAAAATTAACATTTGCCGTTATTTGCATAGCCAGAAATGCAAAATTAGCGATCATATTTTTTAAAGCCGAATAACCATTCCTGCAACGGTTGTCATTCGCGAGTGTCTACTGCATTAGCCGCACATGGCCATTTATTATTTCAGCCATTTGGCAGCGAAACTAATTGTGCTCCAAGCACTTCGCGCCTCATTTGTCTGTCGAATGACGGCTCTCACCCGTCACCTCCTCTCCCCTCCCACTAATGCTAGCCATGTTCGTTTTGGGCTCTCAGCATTGCCGGTAATAACTGATTGTAATCGATGCATGATATATGCGTCGATAAAGTAGATGCATCCGGTGCGTAAAACCGCACAAGAAGAAAACACCCGAGTATGTTGCACTTACCACAGCAGATCAGGCCAAAGATCAGCCATAAAACACCCGTTAAAACGAAGCCATCAATAAGGAAGACAACTCCAGTATAAATTACAGATATTAGGAGGCCAATAGCAATCATAATACCCAGTACTACCCAGGGCACCATTAGATAATGATTGCGCTGTAAACAGAGACAGAATTGGTTAATTATATAAAATTATAGCATATCTTGCATATTAAGTATACGCACCTTGAGCACACCAGCAATCATGAGCAGCGAAATGAGAATAGTCATGCATAGATTTATCACCAGTATGATTTTAACTATATTCTGTGGCACAAAATCAAACAATATTGTCTGGAAATGCACACGAGCCACGAAAATCACAATTATTGTGATTATGGACAGCACAATGGCCAAAATTCCAGATGCAATAGCTCCAACGCGTGTCGTCGCACATCGGCAGCAGGAAGTTAGCAGAGGTTTCGGCATTTTGGATCAGTCTTAGCTACTGCGTTCAACTGGAAAGATTAAAAATAAGAAAGAAAGATTTTAAAGAATGTACACTTAGATTTAATGAATCGTTAAAATACGCTGAATCAACGGCAGAAAGAAACTAAGATTTGGTTTAGAATTTTTTACTGTGTACAGAATTTTTGATTACTGATGTGTGTGTCAGATTACAAATTTCTTTGATAACACAGTTCAACAGTCGGTCAATCAGTGAGGTAGTGTTGCAATTTTCAGCTGCATTATAAATTTGAGTTTTAAGTAAGACTATCTAATCTTTTCTTGTACGAAATACTTAAATATAAAATAGATTATGACGACAACTTGTCATGATTCACAATGTTTCCGATGGAGCTTTCAGCTACTAGAAGCCATTTAGCCATTTCAGCTCTATTAAGCGATGTTTATAAAACAAACTCTACAAAAGTGGATAAAAAAAAGTAAGAAAAACTACAGTCGATGATTTATCCTATGATATTCTAGTCCGGACATGACCAAATGTGATCAGGGTATTTAGAATAACGATATACCCAAAATGTAGGAGTTTGGTAGAGACTGGTCAATTAAAACTACATTTTTTATTGGCTATTGTCTAGTTACTATATTACTAATATTTCACAAAAATAAGATATGTTTTCAAATGATATTAAAAAGAAGTTTATAGCTGTTTCTTGCGGTTTATAATATTTTGCCAAAAAAGTCTGGCAATCTTCTTATTTAAACTCCAGATGGCTCTGCACCTAGTTACTTCACAAGTAGTCAAACTGTTGGTACATTATATTCCAACGGAAGTATTTATGACGAGAGCAATGTGCTACACACCTTTTGTTAGTTCTAAAAAGTGAGAAACGGGACAAGCGAAAGATTGTTGTGACGTCAAGAAACACTCGAAACATTTGCCAGCTAACCAATGGCCAGCAACGAATTGTTTATAAAACAAAATTCGTTTAAAATTAGAAACGGTGAAATAACAAAAGAGCAAAAACGTATACACAGAGAGAAATATATTTTGTGTTTGATGTGTGCTTAAAATTTAAATATAGCTATGTAATAAATCAGCGAATGACGATAAAAGTTTATTGAATTAATCACAAGAGTTACCAGTTACCAGCGCTGATATCATCCATCGAATCGTGGCAAATACTGTAAGTTATGCCTCATCCGCATGCAGCTCGGGGGCATTGTCATTAAATTAATCAAACGCTTAACATGCAACGCCGACAACAGCAGCTCCAATTTGATGTTGGCACATGCAAATTCCGCTTGTTTAATTTTTTTTGTATCTGTATCTATTGGATGCATGCTACACCACTCGAATGTGCTGTCTAACAAGTTTTAGGCCTGCGGCCACATGACGCTGATGAGATAATCACACGCCAAAATCGCTTGTCGTACATGGAAACACTTTACAACAGTTTTGAATCCAATCGAAATTTGTTTACCTCTGAGCAGCAGTTAAAGATACAAGTATCTTATGTCGGGTTCGTTGAATCGCAAAACATTTCAACTTCACACATTTTTAAAATGTACAAGTTAATAAAGAACAAATAGAAATCTGTGCAAATAACTGAGCACAAATAATAGACAATGTCAAGTAAACAGAATAAACTTAATTGGAGACCGAAGACAAAAGCTTAAGCTCAAGTCGCAGTTTAATTTATGAAATCTTGAGATACTGTAGCGGAAATCGCATGCGATAAACAACACGAAAGATGTGAGAAAATCTTGAAAGAGAGCAAAATAGAATGGCAGCAAACACGCTAAACAAATTGCGCAATTTCGTGGGGAAGAAGAAAAGAGAGGGGGAAGGGCAATAGTAGAGAGTAAAATTTTAATGGACATAGACAAATAGTTAAGTCAGTGAGCCTAAGCAGACAGATGGCGCGTTTTTGACGCGTTTCACACGCGTCTTACAGACCAACCGAATAAATTTTAAATGTTGTAAGCGAGGAAGTAAATGCGCAGTTACCACAGATTATTTTTGTAGGGCTTCAGCTTCCAGCTTCAGTTACATAATATATATAATGCGTAAGTTTCTTGTCATGCGATACCACTAAGAGATACAATCTACGACTTCTAGATACTTTTAAGTGGAGCACTTGAAAGGCTCTTAATGCAACCAATTAGCTGGACTGTGAGGCAACCCACAGTCTTGCCAATGTGCCACGTAAATACAGATACAATACCATGTGTGGGTGGGTTGGAGACATTCCTGAACTCAGTTGAGCAATTCGAACCACGTTGGTTTATTTTAAACCATATGCCATCTGTTAATAGAGCTAGTAATAATCATGTGAAAATATTACTAATGGTGACGTTAACTTCCGCATGCATAGCGTTTAACTGTATGAAGTCATAAACAGCTCACAAAAATCTCACAGAGTCAAGTTCAAGCGAAAACGTGGGCGATAAATCGCGCGCGACCCCAGCGCGTTTTCTTAGCGACTCTGCTGTCATTGTCAACGAGTTTATTGTGTGGGCTTAAAGCATTAAGCTCGAAAGTGCTTGACAAGTGCAACTTGCCACAATTGTCATTGCAACATGTGACCGCATTCTGCTTCTTTCTTGTTAACTTCGTGTGTGTGGGCTGCCAAAGAAAAAAGGCCCATTCAGTTTCGAAAAATGTGAAAGGTTTTCCAGATAAGAGTCTGGAACATGTAAATGGGGAAAAGGGAAAAGTGTGTGGCTTAAATGAGCACGCAGCTACTGAAATGCTCAAGTGAAGTGAAAACAATATTAAAACTGCGTATTCAACAAAAGGTTAGACTATGATTTTAATAAATTTTAAAGTTAGTAGTATGGGTAAACTGTGAGCTGTGTTTTAGTGGTCTAAAAATGGTTAGTAAATATTAGATGTATTAGAAGCCTTTTAACTGTTTTTTATCGGGATGATCTCATAGGTATTTTTGATATCAAACCATCTCAACTATTCATTAACATATTTTTGTTTATGGTTGAAAGCCAACATAATTTAGTTGACATGAAACAGAGGGCTACAAAAATTAACATATCCTTTCAAATCGAAATCATTATTTACAATTATAGATAATAATCACAAAAAGAGGCCAACCCGCTTGCTGTCATGGGAGCAAAATGAACATATTATCAATATAAATCAAGTCAATTGAACTGATTTTAAAAATTCAGCGGGTCGGAAAAACAAAGCCAGAGACAAAAGCCAATTGAAAAGAGCGAGGGCGTGTATGTGTATGTCGATATGGGTTAAACAAGTTCCCCTAGAATCACCTCTCCCCCCGGACACCTCATCCACCCGCTCTCCACTTCCCACACAAACAATTTGTCTGTGCATGTGAGCGCGTGTCGAGCGCTTTTGTATCTTGCAGATACATTTGCCGTTTGCCATTTATCATTTAATCATTTATCGTGTGCCGCCAGCAAAGCGGGCGCCAATTATTCCCAGATAGTTTTATTATTTTTTTTTTGCTGTGAACAATAGCGAACTTTTCGATGGACCCCGAGGTTCGCTACAATAATTTGTTTGCGCTTCGACGCGTAATTAAATTTGACATTTTCTGTGCTACTTTTTACGCGACCACACAAAAAAGATACTCAACTGTATTGTTGAGAATTTCAACCAATTGCTCAATTTCGAATACTGATCTCTGGACGTTGTGCCCTGTCAAAACCGGTCAAAAATAGTTCTACCAAATTTGACAAGTTAAGAGCACGCGTTGTTGCCTTGCTGGCCAAACTTGTATTTAGACTTGTCTCAAATAAATTCGCTTTTATGTTTGTTGGCTTTTTTATACATGTAGTTTTTTTCATTGACTTTCCATCAGTCTGGAACATAAATCAATTAAAGTTGTTGCAGCTGCAGCAATTGACTTGCCGCCTTTGAAGTTGTTTTTCCCCTTCCTGCCAATCAATAAATGCTTTCGTATCTATCAGATACAATTTGTGCATTGCTCTCAACTATATAATGAATTTGGTGACACAGTCTGTTGTCAACATCGTCATGGTCATGAGCAGACATTGAACGCGTTCAAAAACTAAATTTTATATGTATCGTAATACCATAAAATCCTCGAAGATTTCGCTTCGGCGAAAGTGAGAAGAAAACATACTACAAAATAAAATGTACATAAAAATGATTCATTTTTGAAACGAGCTAAACACAAACAAAAACAAAAGGCGAATTATAAATAGTCCCCCAAGGTCGTGAGTTTTGTGCTCGCTAGAATAAAATCCATATATTTTAAGGCAAAAATATAAAATGCTTTTAGTTCGACTCTGCTCATTCAGTCGCTTAGGCCCAAATTTATGTATAATAAAATAGAATTATCAGCAGTTTCAAAACCAAACTGGAAATCCATCAAAATTTGTATTTTGACCAACGAAAAAAAAATATATTAAAAATAGTTTAATGAAAAAATCGGTTGATTTGTATTGAATTTGACAAGCGAATCACGCATTATATGTTTCCGTTACATGAGTTTTGTGTGCCACTGTGCCAATTTTAGTTGTAGGTGTGTGTGCCTCCCTCATTTATGGCATTAGAGCATTTTTCTAGAAATAGTCTACTACACGTATACGTTTTCCATTTAGAATTCTGCTATTTTATCTTAATGCCTTCTTGATTGCCTTGTAAATTTTAACCTTCATGTTTTGTTGCTCTTTCTTTTTGGCATTTCGTCAAGAACGGTGGGTTCCGATGGGTATACACAACTAATGGGAGAACTTGATTTAAAATTTCTCAGCGATTGGAATTTGATATTATGATAAATCTGTTATAGTCAATACATAACTATATCAAAAATAATTATTAAAGAATTAAGCTGAAATTGTCACATTCTGCAAATTATTAATAAACATTTTATTTGATTTTGATTAAAACCCATAAATTTGGTTTAGCCCAATACAGGGTATTTAAAGACTTTTATTATTTAAAAATCAAAATCTTTCAAACAAAAATTTGTTTACTTTTACAAAACTATTTTATTAAATGTGCTTAAAATATACATTCACTTTATACAGGGTATTTAAATGTTGCACATGTCTACAGCTTCCAAGTGTTGCTGTTAACTATAATTTGCCTTTTTTTAATGGTTGTGCGTCATTGAACTTCGCGAGGAATTAAAGCGTTGAGTTTGCTGCCTGCTCTACGATCTTTGACTTTTCAATGAACGCATATAGAATCTATAATATATAGATTTAAATTTTTTAAGTATTTTAACGCCCTGTTACAGGTGTACTTTTAATCTTTATGCAAAGCTCTTTTTATTTCCAGCTCAAATGTGATTTTTACTGGGCATAGCTGACTAGCATGCCTAAAAAGTGGCTCAACCCGTTGCCTATATCTTGTTTTGCTGTTTTGCTTGCCTGCCAAAAATAATAATAAATGCAAACGTTACGTATACGCCCACGCAAACAACAAAGAGAGAGAGAGAGAGAGAGAATATGTTTGGAATATTTCTAAGATACATTATATTTCATGACAAAGTGCATACTTTCTTTACTCGATCAGCTCGAGGTTGTCAGCTTGTATGATCAAAATTAATATTGAAGCACTGCAGGTTTTAAGTTGACGTTAATTTCAATGTCAACACGTTCGCGCTGTGCCAGTGGGAGATGATGCTGACATCATATATCGTTGCAAGGAGTACGTTTATATGTAGATATATTTTCGTATATATGGAATGCAATTGCAAAATCAAAACAAACAAACTGTTTTGTTTTGCTCGTCAGACTTGATCAATGCCGTCAACAAATTGGGTCGACAGCATGCAAGCGCGTCTAAACAAAAAAAAAACGCCTCCAAAACGGGATTAAAGAACCAAACAGTAGCTGCCACAAGTAAACATTTTTCAGTTATTGTTTATTGCAATTATTTTTATTATTAGTTTTTTTTTTTCTTTGTATTTTGTGTTGCGTTTTGTTTAGCGTATTAATCATAATTTGTCGGCTTGTTGTTGCAGGCGCTCAGAAAAAACGCGGCGCTTGGAAACGCGATCGTTGAGACGAAGTCAAAGTCAAAGTGATCATGAATCATGATCATTTGAATATTGAAATTACTGGCAGCGACTGCGACTGTGACTGCGGCGACGGAGACAGCTGAATGAAATTGAATATATTTTGTATAAATAATAATAAAATGGAAAAAAGAAAAAACAAACACAGACACAGAAGCACAGACACACAAACATATATACTCGAGTGTGACTTCGGAACGCGAGTGTTTACGGCAGACGAACGCCTCAGACTTAAATTGTTCGGGAGGAGGGAGAAGTTGAATTGAGGAAACAGAGCTACTGGGTAGTGGGAGGGGAAACCGAGAGGAGTGGGGGACTACTCCACTGTCAACTAAATGCTGCACGCCTGTTATTTCAATTTAGCAGCGATCGTTTATCACTTGATTTGCATTTGGCGATCGATAGATCGTCGCCCAGGCACATACACGCAAACACACACACAGATACACCCATTTAGATTGCAATTAGAAATTTTCAGATGCATTCGTTTGCCAATTGGCTGCTGATAATGTCAGACAGTTGACATTTGCATTAGTATTTCAATCAGCATCCAATGAATGCAAAGGATGGAAAAAATAATCACATTGGCACTACGCCCAAAACTACACTTACACTTTCTAATTTTGCAACAGGTAACAGCTAACTATTAATAATAATTAATAACACTTTTTATTCAGTCTGCTTTATTTTGTAGAATTTCCGTACGTTTGATTTTTGACACGACTTTTTGGCACGATATTTGCGCGAGATTCCGTTGTGTGTGCGACGAGTTTCGCGTAGCGACTGAAATCGCGCGCAACGCTCTCGTGAGAGTCGCATTAGAAACGAGCGATCGGTAAGCTCTCTCTGCTCTCAACGCTCGGCTGCTGCGACGCAACGCATGATAGTGACAGCGACGCGGACGTCGACGTCTACGTTGATTAAGTTTTTAGTGCGGCGTCGAAAGAAAAACAAAAACAAAACGTTCTGATACCAAAAGGTTGTTTTTAGCTATTGAAGCTTTCGATTCGGAAGCTTTCTCTCTCTTACTGCTTGTAAATCCCACAAACCTGTTCTGCTTTTCTGCTATTGCTATTGTTATTGTTATCTTGCCTTGCTTTTATTTATTTTCATCTCTTGTTGTTTGCGGCATAGAATTATCAAACGAAGCAAACTTGGCCAACAATAGACCTTTGTTTTAGCTCTGCGCTATCAGTTACAACGTTTTGCACTAGAAGCCAAAAACAAATCATTAAAAGTCGCTCATTACTTGGCCATTTCTTGTTGTGGCAATTCTAGGAATTCACTGCACTTCGTGCTTAGAGACTGGAGTGCTTGCACGCGACATTAGCTTAGTGTCTACAGTCTAGACTACAGATGCTAGACTGCTGCTGCTGTCTTAGTCTCAATCCCGTCATTGCTATCCGTATCCCATGGTTTGGGCACCAGTCATATAAGATATGCGCTATAGATATGATGCCAACACGCTTCGCTGTCTTCCATTTTTGGCTAGTTGTTTCTACTTCTTTTTTGTTGTCGATTGCTATTTTTGGGACATTTCAGCCATGTAGAAATGGTCAATACTAGAATCAACTTATTGGCACTTGGACTCCATTCATTTTTGGCGAGAGTTTTTATCCAGTTTCCTACTTTCTTTATGTATTAATCAGTGTAATGATAATCATTGTGATATATTATTTAATTTCAGTATTATTAATTAAAATAACAGTTAATATCTTGCAGTCTTGATTAATTATTTTTTAGTTTTATAAATTACTAAATAAAAATCAAATTTATAGAGTATACGATTAAACCGATAAACTTAACTAATTTTACATTTTACATTTTGTACTACCAATATTTGACCTACAAATAACCCATTGTATGCAAATTGATGCTAAGCTTAGGTTTTTTAAAACTCTTTTCAATGCTTTGCCTTCCTTACTTTTTTAGAAAGGCTCTTTTTTCATTAAAAAGCTTGTTACGTTATCTACAATTTTATTTGTTATTTTTCTAACATTTATAATAATAGTTTAAAAGACAAAATATATAATAAACATTTACGAAGGATTGAAATTAAATTTTTTATAAACATTTTAATTATTTCAATCAAAAGCTCTCAACTTGTACTTATCCTTTGTTCTAAACAATTCCTTTTGTCAATAAACTAATGTAATAATATCTGAGACCTCACGCATAAAATTATAGTGACAAATACTGAATTCACTGTGTCGCTCCACACTTAGTTGATATAAGACCAATTAATATTTAATATATACATTTTCGTACACAAAAAATAATGCATAATATGTAGCAGAGTTTGTTTTGGCTGTATATTATGTTTTATTTGAAAATTTATATATTTTACAGTAAATAATTTAGTCAGGTATATAGAGAAAAATTATAATTTTGGTTCAGCACTGTTGCATATCATTAAGGAAATCGAGCCTTTTGTTGTGAGTTCTGCCTATTTGTTTGGCTTAGGATGCGAAGTTATTTCTATATAATCCAGTTAGTAGCGCAATTTGACCAATTATTTGACACGGACTATCCTTGGGCCTTAATCGTAACCGCTGATCGATAATTCCGGACTTAGCGACTGTTGATCTTGTTTCCTCGAATCTAGCCTGTCTTTATGTCTAAAGATTGTTTTTTGTGAACTACGACAACACGAAATGCACGATTTAAATTAATTTTGTGAGCAAAATGGTGTTAACGTCAACTATTTGCTTTTGCTAGCTGCAGCAGCAGCTGCTGCCTCCTCTTCCTTTCGCTTTTGCTTGTCTCGCATAAGTTCAGCGTCCCTGTTAAAAATAAATACAAATGCTTTTCAGTTAACTGTACTATAGGATAATATTATATTTTTGCGACATTTACCTGGCTTTGCGTTGTTCCACAGTCAAGGTATCAGTTCGTTTACCTTTGGTTTGTTCAGCCTGTTTCTTCTGGTTCTTGGCGCGCGCCAGGTCTCGTTGGTTGCCGCCTGAAGTGTGCATTAAAAATATTGTATAGAATTCACACATATTTTATGTTGCTATTAAGATTGTTAAATTTGTATATTCTTTGGTTCCACATGGGGTTTTGTCCTACTAAATCGACAACATACATAGAGGTTAGAACCATTTACGCCAACCATATATACATACACACGTATGTACTTAAGTCCACATACTTACACAGATTTCGGTGGCTAGTATAATTAATCGATTTTGCATTGCCACATAGTGTTCAAGGAATGCAATTGATATTAGTTGTAAGTGAACTATTGTCGCATTTTAAAGATTTCAATTTACATTAATTTCCAGCACATTTGTTTATACACCCAATACTGAACACAATAGAACGGCAGCAGATATTCACGGTTTCCCGACTTACGTGTCATTTTTTGTGCTACTATTTGCAGCTCCCTTAGCTGATGAAATTCAATCCAAATAATTTTTTTAGTTCCACTTGTGCTTAAAAAATTTATGCTTTTTGTTATTTGCTTGTTTAAAGTGTCAAAAAATATTAGAACTCTTGATTTAACTGTCACACGTTCACTCTGTTTTATGTTAGGTTGTAGTGGCATCTATAACTCGATAACATTCCTCCAAACTGTTATTAACAGCGGCTAGTATTTTTTTGTACAGTGGCTGTTAACGATGTCTGCATTAATTTTAATTATTTATTTTAATCAGTTTTTTAATCAAGTATTGCATCACATTTCGTTTATTAAGTGGACAACTTATTAAACAACTGGAAAAATTGATTTTATATAAAATTAGATCCGATTTTAAATAATAAGCAACTAAAATAACTAATTTCCTTATCGATAGCTTTATGTTATAATTATCATTTTGATTTCGACCGCATTTGAGTTTTGACCTTTACGGTCCTTTCGATTTCGTTTTCATATTTTAAAGGCTGTAATTGCTAGTGTAGCTCTAAGAATTATAATTAATAAATGCATTATTTTGCTCACCCATTGTTATATATCGAGCCAGAAAAGGCACTCGATCTTCGGTTATGCAAATATATCGATATTAACCTGAAATGTCATTTTTCATTTACCGTTTAATCAGAGAAGCGCAATTTTTTTTTTGAGCGTTTTCAGTGAATAGAAGAATTCTTAAAAGTGATTGGCTTGCACTTTTGCACTTTGCTCAAGATGGACGACTTTATGGACTTTTTCGACTTGAGTAAAGATTTTCAACGTGCACCAACATTAAAAGGATGTATAACTGGCGATCCAAAAATACTCGCACAAGATTCACACGATTCTAAACCAATAAAGCGCGAGATAATCGGCACGGATTATGTGAATGAAATAGTTCAAAAGGAAAAAGAGCTTATGAACAAAGTAAGCACGCAAAGAGTACGCAATACACGAGTCTCTCTGTGTATTGGTGAGAGTCTTGTAGTAATTCGAGCTTTGTTTTCATGTGATTAATTTTTTCCGTCTTTGTTTACAGTTAATCGATGGCCCAGGCACTTCTAAGCTATGCAAAACTCTCGACGATCTAGATAGCGATGATGAAATTGAAATGGAGGACTTGCCGCGCGTGCGTTTAGATGAAGAGTTTTATGAGAAATATCGATTCGACTTTAATCGCAATAAGAATCTTCCCATATACTCGAAACGAGACGAAATTGTAACGGCCATTAGAGACAACCCCGTGGTAATATTGAAAGGAGAAACAGGGTGCGGTAAAACAACTCAGGTGAGCAAATATTTTTTAAGCCATGATCATTTTAAATACTGCAAAATACGATTTTTTTTTTTTATATAAATAACTCATTTAATTAAAAACGAATTGTACACTACGGTTGCAAATCTCTAGCCACATCGTCTGGTAATCTGCGTTCGAATATCGTCGCAGATGACATGCGTCTCTCATGCGAAATTGAAGATTTGGTTAGTCGTTGCTCAGAATCCTGTTGCGTTGATAATGCTGTACTGGCTTCTCCAAACATTGCTTTATGACGAACACGTTTCCTGCTATCCAATTGATCTTGTACTTCAAAAGAGGAAGTTGTAGGTTTCTCCTCTTTTGTCACAATATTATCGATTTCCTGGAATACATCTTGCAACTGGCTAAAGATAGTCGTGGCTGAAAATGATGAACGATGAGGGATCATCTGCTTGTTGTATGCCTCCTGCAGTTGACAAAGTGGCTTGGATATCTCGGCGAGATCCGCGAGTCCATGGAGCTCTTCATTGAAATTGACTCCACTTGGTCTAAGTTGTTGTTTTAATATATCAACGGAATTGCTTTTCTGTTTACTGGCAGCTGCAATCCTCTCCAAATTGTCATAGGCAGCCAAAGCATCCAAAGCCAAGCAATAGTCCACTGCCGTATAGAGAAAAGCCCCGTCTTGGACTAGTTTCCAAAATATAAAGCTAACTTGCTGCGTGTCCCACCGTTCGGGGTTCTCAAGTCGTAGCTCTGCTATATAGTTGCATAGGGAGTCCCAGGTGAACGGTGAAACCTCTATCTTGACAAAATGTTTAGTGGGCTGCTTGTTGAAGATGGCATACATCAAATAGATGCCTCCAATTTGTTGAGAGCGCGTTGTTTGAAATATTTCGCCATTGGTTCTGCGACCACAGGCGACTCTTTTGGCAACGTGCAGTGCCGCTAGTGTAGTCTCCATAACCTCTATGTGGTTTGTCTGGGCCGAGTAAATGTGTTGCATCTGCATCTTTAGCCAGCACTGCGAGAAGAGCTCAAAGCTGGCATTCAGTGATTCGTCGGCAGCACGGCCAAAACGCTGAATCAGCTGCCAACAGTCGTTGTATACAAACAGTTCCATGTGACGGAATTTTGTTTACTTCTTTCTGTTTAAAAAGTAAACTTAAATTTTAAACACAGGTGCCGGCCATTCATTTATTTTTGTTTCGCGCAGGGGTAGCTTGGGATCTACCTATCGGTTTTGCTATCGAAATATTTTGCTTATGCTATCGTTTTACATATGTTGTTTTTTTTTCCGCTAGGTGCCGCAATATATTTTGGACGAAGCTGTTAAACGGCGCGAATTTTGTAATATCGTCGTAACGCAACCACGACGAATTGCTGCCATTTCAATTGCAAAACGTGTTTGCCATGAGCGCCAATGGCAACAGGGAACTGTATGCAACTATCAAGTTGGTCTACACCGATCATCCAATATGGAGGACACGCGTATATTGTATTGTACTACAGGAGTATTGTTGAACAATCTCATACGCATGAAGACACTCACCCACTACACACACATTGTTTTGGATGAGGTCCATGAACGGGATCAGGATATGGACTTCCTGCTTATTGTTGTACGCCGCCTGCTTGCACTCAATTCCCGTCATGTTAAAGTAATTCTGATGTCGGCCACAATTGACACTCGGGAATTCAGCAGATATTTTGCTACCAGTGCATCGCTTCCACCTGTGGTCACTGCCAGCCATGGTCGGATATATCCGCTGGTGAAGTATTATCGGGATCAATTGAAAAATATTCATTGGACTAGCGAGTTGGATCAGAGGGAGCCGGGCATATCAAGTGATGGTTATGATGCAGCCATTAAAATTCTTCTTGTTATTGATAACATGGAACGCTTGGAGGCAAACCGATCCCAGCAATCCTATGAGGACGTTATGAAAACGGGGGCAGTTTTAATCTTCCTGCCGGGCGTCCATGAGATTGATACAATGGCTGAGCGCATTAACAAGGTCGTTGATGAAAAGTAAGTAGACAATAAATATTACATAAATATTATATTGATTAATTGCTGAATTCCATATTCCATATAGTCCCAGTATGGAAATAACCCTTGTACGCTGCCACTCCTTGATGTCGCCCGATTCCCAGGCAGAAGTTTTTCAACCACCTCCTCCAGGCCACCGCAAAGTCATACTCACCACAAACATTTCGGAGAGCTCTATAACTGTGCCGGATGTGACCTATGTAATTGACTATTGTCTTACCAAAGTTTTGCACACCGATTCGGCCACAAATTTCAGTAGCCTTCGTTTGGAATGGGCTTCCAAAGTGAATTGCCGTCAACGTGCTGGACGCGTTGGACGTCTACGGAGTGGCCGAGTTTATCGTATGGTCTCCAAATCCTTTTATTCCCAAGAGATGCACGAATTCGGTGTACCAGAAATGCTTCGTTCGCCGCTGCAAACCTGTGTGCTTAAAGCCAAAGAACTGGACATGGGCCCTCCTTGTAAAATATTAGCATTGGCCATGTCACCACCTAATCTTTCGGATATACACAACACGGTATTGTTATTGAAGGAGATTGGAGCACTTTACACCACAGTCGATGGAAATTACGATGAGCTTGATGGCGATCTGACCTATTGGGGTACTATAATGAGTAAACTTCCACTGGATGTGCATTTATCCCGTCTCATCATACTCGGTCATATCTTTAATTGCCTGGATGAGGTCGTTATTATTGGTAAAAGAATAGAACTCTGGGTAAAATTAATTGAATCGCAGCTAATCAATAACTATTGTCACATTTCCAGCTGCCGGCATGACTGTGCGTGCATTGTTTCTTAATGGAAAACGAGGACAAATTTCTGATGCTTTTTGGATGCATTACATTTTTGCCGATGGCTCTGGTTCTGATCTGGTTGCCATTTACCGTGTGTACAGGGTATGCACAATTTGTAAAGAATGAAAGTAGTATTACTAAAGACATATACTTTGATCATTTTATAGATGTATTTAAATATGTGTCAAGATCGTATGCTTAAGGAGTCGGCTCAGACATGGGCTCGTCGCTTTAATGTTAACTTGCGTTCGCTCAAAGAGATGCATTTGATGGTTCAAGAACTGCAGGAACGTTGTCTAAATCTGAATCTCCAGGCTATGCCCTTTGAGGCCTGCGAACCGTGGAATGACCGTGAAAAGTCAATTGTTTTGAAGGTGATCATTGCAGGCGCATTCTATCCTAATTATTTTATGCGAACCAACAAAATGAACGAGAATTACGATCGAGAAATCTATCATGCAATTGGTGGTAAAGATCCATGTCGTACCATATTCTTTACCAATTTTACACCACGTTACATGGGTGAACTTTATACGTATCGCATCAAGGATTTGTTCTTGGAGGTAAAAATTCCACCCGAGAATATAGATGTAACTTTTCAGCATGGCTCTGAAAAGATCTTTGTAACATTCAAAGAGGACGATGATGAGAATATTACTTCAAATGTGGTTCAAGTACCGGGACGTGTTATGACCGAGGTCTACAAGGCAATACGGATGCGCTTAATTAATCCCAAGCGTCAACTGCGCGTTATGGAGTAAGCTAATTACTAATTAATTTATCGATTCCTTTTCAAAATACCTGTATCCACAATTTGCAGATTAAACTACGCCCTCAAATATGTGGAGCGTCACAAGATTGGCATTTTGCAGCAGGGTAAGTGGGTGCCACCATCCAAGCAATGGAATGTGGAGCTTCTTACCTTGCCGTCTATTTTTGATAAGACCCTAACTGGCAATATATCGCATGTGAGTTAAAACTTCTAGACGCTGTATCTAGTTTGTTTTTTGTTATTTATTTTACTATTTTTCTTTTCTTAGATCGTGAACTGCGGAAAATTTTACTTCCAGCCCTGTATGATGACAGAGCGTATTGCAAGCATGACAGATCTGTTTAATGCACCCGAGCAGCTCACTGGTCACGTGAGAAATGCTAGTGCTATTACCAAAGGGCTAATGCTTTTGGCCAAGCGTCAGAATCTATTCCAGCGTGCCGTGGTTGTAAGCGTGGAGACTCAGACGAATGGAAATCCAAAGTTTCGAGTGCGATTCATTGACTATGGTGACCGAGCATTGGTGTTCATGGATCAGTTGCGTTTGATGAGTTATGAGATGAGGAATGAATTTGAGAACTTGCCGCCACGAATGTTTGAATGCCGTTTGGCTTTGGTGCAGCCATCGTCCGTGACCAGTGTCTATAATCGTTGGTCAGACCAGGCTGATGAAATGCTACGATCAATGTCCAAATGTGGATCAATCGAGTTGGAGATTTACTCTTTGGTCAACAATGTGGCTGCTGTCCTAATACACATGCGCAATGGATTACTTAATGATAAACTTGTGGAACGTCAATTGGCTCGACGTGCCGATGAAGATTATATGTCACGAAAGGATCATGACTATCGCATTCGCAAACAGAAAGTGAAACGTCATGTGTCCTGTTCTGAACAGCGTGACATAAACCAGCAATATTTACGCTTTGCTCAGGAACCCGTAGTTGAGGAGATTGAAGCCCCGCCTTTGGATAAATGCAATATAAACATATGCCTTAAAGGACCATTTAGTCCGCTGGAGACACGCATGTTCTCAACTGTGCGCGTTGGCATGTTCAAGACGGTTACAATTGATCGGGAATCAGTTAATGCTGTTCTCTTGGATACAGAGCCGCAGGATCGTCACGATCAGATGGTAGTCGCAGCGTCCGTCGCTGAACAGGGCAATGATAGTTTGACTGCCCGATCCACCACACTGATGCCAAACATACACGGCTTTGGGGCACTGATGACCATGCTCTTCTGTCCCACCATGCAGATTAAATGCAACAAGGAGCGCACCAAGTACGTATGTTTGTTGGCCGGACTCGGCTATAATCCAGAGACAATGGAGCCATACTTTGAAGAGCACGACATGGTTATCAATTTAGACGTCGCCATACTCAGGGATGATATTCGCATTGTAAGTAATAATACGTTTAGAAGAATACTGCTCTCTATAACTGTTTTTTAAAATCAATTTAAGATTAATCAAATGCGCTATAGTATGGAAAGTATGTTTTACAACTATGATATTAATGAAATGCCTTCAGTTGGTGTCCAGAATCGTGCTACCATCTTCAATCAGTTGCGCTCATTGCTCGCAAGGTTTGTTCAAAAGAACTAAAATTTCTTGAATTTACAAAGAAACATGAAGTTTTTTTCGTAGGCTACTCAGCAAAGATCGCAGTTTTATTGAGCGGCACGTATCAAACTCGGAACACGTTTGGGAGAATATGGATGATCTGGAACTTGCTTCAGAACCATTTGGCAAACGTACCATATTTCCAATGCATTCCGCCCACGATCTGGTGAACGAAGACATCAGCAACTTGATGGCTTTACGGGCGAATTGTCAAGATTTATACGACTGGCGAAACTTGTGAGTATTTAAACGCCTTTGAAGTTGATCTCCATTTATACTGAATCGTATCTTGCAGTGATGGCACTATGCGTTCGAAGACATGTAAATTGTGTAACCAATCTCTGGAGAACGTCACCGATTTGCGTTCACATTTGCTAACTCAACTGCATCGCGATCGTGAGAAGCAAGTTGGTTTCTCGCAACCATAATTAGTGGCTTTTTTGCTTTATAATCTGTATTGAGAACATTTTGTTTTGCGTTATACTTTTGACTAATGGCTTGAAAATGATGCCAAAATGTTATTGATGTTTCTAAATTACTAAATATCAAAGAATTTTTGAAAATGTTTTCTTTAGTTTTATAATTATAACTTGTGATTATCAAAGTTAAACTTCAAAAGCATTTATAATGAATTACATTTGCTTTAATGTGAATATCATTCCTTCGTTTCTTTAAAATAAACTAACTCATAAATCGAAATAATACCTAAATGATTCTTTAGTTAAAAACATAGCCCGGTTTGAGTTTGTGATCAATTTAGTTTACTTATTGTGTGGATTCTTTTATTATTGAACTGAACTTTAGACATATTTTAGCTAAGTTTTTAGAGAGATACAACTTTGCTGCATCAAAGCTCTCATTACTTTAGTTATACATTAATATCATTCTTAAGATACAACTATTTCAGATACGTTCCGCTCCGTCTTTGGCGTCGAAGAGGTTGTTGTTATTGGCACTGACGTCGTCGTAGTTGTAGTCGTGCTGGCTTCGGTATCCGACTCACAGAGCGTGTAATTCTGCATGCGATTTAACGGTTTACTGCACAATCCGCACATTTGATGCTTGTAGACGCCAAATATCTCGAAATTCAAGATATTATACATGTCAAACTGAATGGTTGCACTTAGTTTAGTGCACTCGATAATCAAGAGATTTTGTTCGTTGAGTTCAACGCTGAAACCGGAAAAGTGTTTTAAATTTATTGACAAACTGAGTGTGTTCAGAAAATTACCGGAATACATAATCACTTTCGTCGACTGGCCACTGATATGGCTTCAGGCGCACATCGTGTGGCGTCTGGTCTTGATTCAGATAGATCAAGACTGGTGCATCATCGGGGCGGCTGCTGTTGCCGGGACGAGAATGGAAATTGAAGTAATTCTGGCCAATGTGCACACGTAGTCCATAATTGCTGGCCAGGCTACCGCCCTTTGGTGAGGGTGTTAGGAATACAGCCATTTGGGGTAGCGGAGAACAGTCCGCCACGAGCAGAGTTAGACAATCCGGTTGTGTGACAATCTCGCCCAAATTTATAAGGTAATCATCAAAGGAATTGATCATTCCATTGATCACGGAACAGGAACGCTTTAGTCCCGAATCGAAGGCCAACTCGTGGGATGTATCAAACTTGGAGTCCAATTTATATAGGAACGGTATATGATAAATCCTCCAATTGACACCATTCACCTCCACCGTCAACCAGAAGTGCTTATGCGGTGTGTGCATCGTAATATTAATCTGTTGACTCATGTGCAAGCTGTCCACTTTGTGAGCAGACAAAGCGGAAACCAGGTGATCCAGCCGTGTCGACCACAACTCAAACCAGGCGGGCATCTAAAATGGTATTTCATTAATGCTCTGTACGATTGTATTGCCTTTTACTTACATTGTTAAACTTCAGATCCATGTCGTACTGTGTTATGGATGTGAAGTTCTCGAAATTACTGCGTTTGCAGTATTTCGAGGTAGGAATAGGAGAGAACTTGAGCACCTCCTTGGGACAGAAATCGGTGTCCGTTAGCGATATCTTATCCGAGCGCAGGAAGGCACGAGCATGCTCCGATGGCTGAACATACAAATCCGAATTAAAAGAATGCCATTTATATTAATATTCATTTACTTACGCCTGCGCGTGCTGCGAACTGCACTTTGGATTCGCTCTCCGGGCACTCGTCGTTCTCGGCAGCCAGGCCAAACACCACATAGCCATTGAGTGTGTGTGGTCGCTTGGTGAATACGAGTGGTTCATAGGTCAACTTGGAGCAAGCCTGCAACAGAGAGAGGGAAAGAGAATAAGCGAAAGCAAACTAAGAAGTCAACAACGGATTCAAGTGGCTTGTACGAACACGCGTCAAGTGCTCTCATTAGCCAACTTGCACCCTGTACGCCAGTGCTGCGACATTAGCCTTTTTACAGACAGTGCTGACCTTTTTCTACACAAATACTTATTCTAGTAAGCATTAGACAATTTGCCCTGTGCTATAGGCTATAGTTGTCTGATCAAAACTTGGTGATGGTAGTTATAATGTTACCTTACACATGTGTGAATTTAGTCATGATAACTCTAGTCGATTGGTGATGTAAATATAGTCTTTTTGTGAGGTGAGCATAAATTTTTAAATTTTTTGAGGCTATAAGGGGCACGGTAAACGGCTTTCATTTGGTTGTGTGTTGTTAACTAATTGTTCATAACATGAAATAAATGGCTTAATAGCTATTACTTATATTTATTTGCTATACATATATGAAGTGTAGTTGACTTTTGTTCAAAAATATTATATAAATTTATGTATTTTCATTTTCTGTCAAATTTTTTATTTATTACTTTCGTAATTTATTTGATTTTCTTTTTAGACAAGCTTTTTTTCAGCTATCGAGTGCTGGCAACACTGCTGCATACACTTAAGGCATAAACAGTGTTGGGCACATGATTAGAATAATTTGCAAAGTCAGTAATAAAATATATACCTTAATCAGCTATCAGAAATGTAAATAAACGATTTATATATAGTCTAAGAAATACCTTGACAATTTTTAAAGTAGTAATTATTTTGAATATAATTTAGCCCAATTAAACACTAATTAAAATTGAGGCTAAAAAAACTAAAAATGCAAATATTATATGTAATAATGTCATAAGAAACAAATGAATTATTATGTTTGTGATACATACTCGAGAACATATTAAAATGTATATGATAATTCTAATGTACTTACATTAAATATGCGGGAATGTGTGTTAGTTTGTTCTCAGGTGGTTTGGGGTGGTGGTTTTAGGGTGGCACTGATTACCATGACAAAACGTCAGGCAGAACGACAACCACAACAACTGCGGCAACGATTAGACTTACACATATCCTGGTTGTCTGTCGTCGGCTGTGCTACAGTGAAAACTCAGTTGTCAGTCTGTCTGTTGTCTGCGTGCCACTTTATTACACAAGAGCCAGGCATTGTGAAGGTAGTGGTGGTGGAGGAGCAAGTGCAGCACCACTCACTCGCTCACTTGAGGCCACCACAATTGCTGTCGTGCCACATTCCATATACACCTTTCGTGAACTGAGATGGCTTGGTGCTTAACGTCGTCAGTTTGATCAATATGTTTCGGTCTGGTTACAGGATTAGAAGGCAGTCAGCTACGATTCGTTTCAGACGCATTTCTCCCATTGGAAAAATTCAGTAGAAAATTCGTTTTTGTTTTTAGAGAAAGTCTGTGAAAAATCTGATAGCACTAGTGTGTGGAACCGTGTCGCTTTCGACATTATCTAAGCATTACTTTAGTTATTCTGTTACTAAATTAAATTTTGGTTAATTTCAATATTGGTTTAGCCAATTGAAAACATGACTTCGGTAAGACCCAATTAATTCCCAAACCAAGCTATCAACTACTATGGCTTGTATACCAACGAAATAGATTGAATCCAAACGCGTGCAATATCGCAAGTACCTGGAGCGTGCCGGAGTCATTGATGCACTCAGCAAGGCTCTGATTAAGCTGTACGAGGAACAGAACAAACCCGAAGATGCCATACGTTTTGTGCGAAAATTCATGTGTGAAAGTTGCCCCGATGATGCCCAGTATGATGTGATGAAGAACGATCTGGAGGAGGCCAAGACCACCATATCTCGATTGGAGCAGGAACTGGAGCGTCTTCGTGGACAAATGTAAGTTAAGTCTATTGCTAAGTTTGCTCAGGTACTGCCTTATTCGGAGCACACGACTCGAACTGTTACTTTAGGCTTATTAGTCGTGGCCGACGATGTAGGATTTAGTTTGAGCATTCTATATCTAGTATTGCATGTTCCAGAACTTTATATTAATCGGTCGAAAATTAGTATGGAAATAAGCATGTTTGCGATCTTGGCGCATTGTATATAATGCTTGCATAACTGTATACACCATATATTAATATTGAATGTCGTTCGTAACATACAACAATAACCACAACTTCATTATAAGTGCAGGGTATTTTGCTGTCGCCTTTCTACAAATTCTGTGCTAACCCAGACTTCCTTTTCTTGCAGCAAAAAGTCACCGGAAGAGTACCAGGAGCTCACCTTGGCTGGCTACAAATCGCTTATCGATGACGAGGAGCATGTTAGCTCTTTATTGCGTAAATACCTCACACCCGAGCTATTGGAGGAGTACATGCTGGTGACGACGTCGCCACCTGTAGAGGCATATCTGTACGATTGTGCCGTGACGGGCTTTGAGCACCACGACTCCCATGTGGGCATTTATGCAGCGGATCCCGAGAGCTACGATGTGTTTAACAAACTCTTCGATCCGATTATTAAGGAATATCATGGTCAGGAGGAGAATGAGAGCGATGTACTTCAGAAGGATATCGACTGGGGCAATGTGGATGAAATCGAGAACCTTGATGCGGAACGCAAATACATACTCTCTTCGAGAATCCGAATTGCCCGAAATATTGAGGGTTTCCCCTTCTTCCCTAAGCTGACTGAGAAGCAGCTAATCGAGGTGGAGGACAAGGTGCGGGCTGCAACAGAGACCATGGATGGAGAACTGATTGGCACCTATATGACTATGGGCGACATTGATACGGAAACCCAGCAGGAGATGGTCAAGCGACACATTCTCTTCCAGCGAGGAGATCGTTTCCTCCAAACAGCTGGATGCTTCCGCTTTTGGCCAACGGGTCGTGGTGTTTATCACAACCCCGCCGAGACGTTCTTAATCTGGGTCAACGAGGAGGATCATCTGCGCATAATCTCTATGGCCCAATGTGGTGATTTGGGTGATGTCTACCAGCGTCTGGTGAATGGCATCACCGAGCTAGAGAAAAATCTAACCTTTGGGCGCCATCAGAGTTATGGCAATCTGAGCGCTTGTCCCACCAATTTGGGCACCACCCTGCGAGCCTCGGTGCACATTCGTCTGCCCTTGCTCAGCAAGGATGAGGAGCGACTAAAGGCTATGGCGGAGGAACTGTCCCTGCAGATTCGAGGAACTGGAGGCGAACACACGGCCATTGAGGATGGCGTCATGGACATCTCTAATAAACGTCGCTTAGGCTATACCGAGTTCGAGCTGGTCAAGTCTCTGCAGGATGGTGTTGTGGCCCTGATCAATGCCGAGGAGGAGCTCGAGATCGCTGGCCAAGAAGGTTAGGATCTCTGTCAAGTCCCACCCAAAAACGAATACATTAAACAAGAAATAGCAAATGTGAATGGAAACTAAGTGTGCGAGTGCTTCAAATGGATCTGGACAAGTCTAAGCCGATTAAGACATTGTTTAAATTTAGACAAAATATTTCATTAAATAAAAATTTGAGATCTCTTAAATTAACCCCCTTCGCTTACCTTCCAGTCCTCCTCGTTGTGGTCATTTGAGTTGCGCTGCACCTTTCCGTTTACCTTGAACCAGTTTGACTTGGTCGACGTCAGTACATCAAGGTTTACATTCCATTTGTGCAGAGACTCCACATTCTGTGTCTCGTCTGCATGCTCCAATGTAAACCCAATCTTTTTACCCTTCATCTCTGATGTCTTGAGCACGTCCTCAACGCACATGCTGCCATCAATCTGTATGGGTTTCAAAGGAAGAGGATTAGGTCCCGTGTTATCCAAAGGAGTAACTCACCCTAGTGGCATTCTCATTGTACATCAGCAGTGTAAAGTTCCGATCATGACCCAAGTGAATGGAGCTCAGTTGGGTGAAGCCAAAGATGTACATCATAAGACTGACGACCATGTTGCGGGAGAAGCCACTAAAAGGATTAAAAAGGAATGGTTTGAGTATGTTACATTTGGTGTCATGCAAGCGGCTACTTCTCTATAAACTCAGACTTAAGTAACATGCCACGGAACTTAATCAGCTCATTCAGATTCATGTTAACCTTAAGCTTGACTCCCAAGTCGGGGAGGGCATAGCTCAACGGCTGGAACTGGAACTGAAACAGTTGAGGAATCACAAAAACTTTAATTAAAACTTTGAAGCTTACCACCTCGGTGCCGCGTTCTGGATACATAATCTCTTCGAACGGTGCCGCAGCCGTCTTAGTCACCAGACCTCTGGTGGAGGTAAGCGCTCGGGATTTGAAGGACAATCCACTGGTAAGGTTCTGTGGCCTTGTGAAGGTATACCGGGCACAGCGACCGCTCTCATTCAAGGTTAACTCGCTGCTGAAGGGAATGTAAATGAGGAATCCTTGCTCCCGATTGATCTCATGGTCGAGATTGAGGAACGGATTGTAGCTGCGACTACGCACTAAAGCATAGGAGGAATAACGAGCATCGATCTCCAGCGTATGCTTGGAGCCAGGAGGAGTACGATGCTCTGTTATGTTGCCACGTAGCGAAGTAAGCACCGTGGTCTGCAGCAGCACATCCGAGGGCGTGCCCAGGACCGTGGGCACCGAGTACTTGTTCATGAAGGGCCAACGCACAGTCTGCATATTAATGTGGCTATCTGTACGAATAAGCAGTTGCAGACGGTCCAAAACTGTAGAGGAAATAAAAACAGGAAGTTATTTTATTTCCTGTACGTTTACTGTTTACACTCACTGTTGTCGTAGGTCAGTTGCTGGAACATGCGTTGGTTTAGGTAATACGAGAGCACCGTCTTTCCCTCCATTTGCAGAATGAACTCAATGTGCAGGTTCTTGGAAATCACAATCGGTGCTTTGAGCATGGCCAGCAATGTCTTGATGCTCCTGAAGTTGAAGGAATCGCTGGTATTCGCCTTAGACTGCACTGTCTGCCAGATGGCATCGGGAAGACCCCTAGCCTTGATGTATAGCTGTGGAGGAAAAGGGAGTGGGGAATTATAGTGGGTAAGAATAGTTACATTGAACTACTCACCGCAAGTTGGCCCGTGAATTTACCCAGCGCCTCGGTATCAAATTTAAAGTAAGCAACCACCGGCATATCCGACTTGGGATCTCCAACCAGGAAGGTTTGCAGCATAGCTCCAATCCCGAACTTGGAATCACGATAATCAAATATGTAATTTCCAGTCACCCAATAACGTGGCTCTGGTTTCTGTGGCAAATGTCGATGCATATAAGAAAGCAGGCGACGACTGTGAGCAGAGAAGGAAAGACATTATTCAGTGGTTGATACTCGACAATGGAGCAAAAATCGGTGATCAGAAATCTAACAACAGTTGTTATAGATTGCAGGTCAATAATAGGATATTATAGATTGAAAGGGAAAATTAAAAAATCATAGATCATTAAAAATCACAACTCCTAAGCTGGGTCTTATCGATTAAAGAAATTAAAAATTGTTAATAAAATATCATAAATGATAGAGCACTTACAGATGCTGGTAGCAAGGGTATGTTGTCTCCGATATACTGGTAACGGTGGTGCGATAGTAGTTGATCAAATGTGGATCAGTTTCACTCTGGATGATGCGGTGTATGCTGATCAGTCGAGCTGCCGTCGGATTCGAGATCAACAACAAAGTAACAGCGGCTACTCTCAGCTCCAGACTCGCATTACGTGACTCAAAGATGGGCCAGTAAATCTCGTAGATGCGTTCGGCACGCTTATCGGCTAGGGCAAGGGTGGTCCACGCAGCCATAAACCGAAGATCCTCATTGCCCTCACCCAGCACGATTGGTTCCAGATAACTGGCGACGTTACCAAGCTGTAGATTACTCAATCCCTGCAGATACAGCATCTTCTGTTCGTAGTCACGATCGTCTTAAGAGAATAAAGGTTAAAAGATTTATTTGTAGATCAGTTGATCAGGAAACTCACTCAAATAGAGATTGAAATACTTTTGAACGTATTCCTCAAACTGATCCTTGTCAATGCCATGGGCCACATAAACATTGTAGACGAGTGTGGCAAAGCTGAGGATTGCAGCCTGCCTTACATCGAGACGATCAGGACCAATGGTTAGGAATACCTCGCACTCCTTGACCAGCTCCGCGGACAATTCAAAGATGTGAAACGGCATTGGGATGAGCAGCTGGACGGCGATGGGTGACTTTATTGACTTATCCACCACCAAATGTTTTGTTAGAAATACTGAGGCTTTGGTTCCAATCCGAGGGATGATCTCGTGGAATATATTTCTGATGGTCTCCTGACGATACGATGTGCCAATGTCCACCTCCGTGTAAAGTTTCTTTAGCGACTCGAAATCCATTTCACTAAGTAGTTTAATCACATCCGATAGCTGTGAATCGTAGGGCTCTTTGTACTTGAAGTCAGTGCTTTCCAATGCTTCGGCGAGGTTATCGAGCAGACCAGCCGCAGCTGCGATCAGTGTCTCCTGCTGCTGGGGGTTACGTCCACCCGTGGGATCATTTATCTCCAGTGGTTGAAGCTGCAGCTGGGAAATCTCCGTGGACATAGATGTCTCAATATCAATGGGATTATCGATCGGAGTTTCATTTTGGAAATTGAGCAAGAGTCTGAAAATAACGGCAGTTAATAAAGATGATCTGTAAACTGGGAAAAAGTGATTCCACTCTTCATTTTTTATTTAAAATAAATTAAGAATCGCGACAACTTACTCCGAGTTAATGTATTGCGCTTCACCCGTGGACTCGAAGGTGTGGATCAGTGTGGTGCCCTTGGCATGGGCCATGCTCAGGAAGTAGCCGGTCTCATTGTGTGGTAGTATGCCGTAGATGGCCTCGTTGCCAATGATCACGCTCTTCTGATGATCAAATTCACAGGTATTTGGCGGTACATTGCTGCGAGTGACATGGATTGCCTCTGAGTAAGGCACACAGGTCATTAGCTCGGGTGTCTTTCTTATGGATATATAGTTGGTTTTATTAGACACAAAGTACTCCGTCTGACATTTGCCATGTATGCCGTTCTGAAATGGATTTGATATAATCATAAACACATTTTACCCACTGATGATCACTCACCTCATTCACGACAAAGGCACCGTTGGAGTTCATTTGGAACTGGAGGGTACTGGCAATGGCTCGTTTGAAATTCATTGACCATATAGGATCACCTTCCTTGAAGACCAGATGCGATATCGTGCCAGTGTCGTTGAGCACTATCTTGAATGGCTTGTAAGGCGGATACATTTCCTTGTTCTGTAGAAATTTCTCTCCCGAATTGTTCAGTGTTAGATCGTCAATGACCAACTGCAATTGCGAAAGCGAGAAGGGAATACAATGGTGATAAGTAAGTGAGCCGGGAAATCCCATTAAGCTGTAATCTTTAATCTATAATCTTCAATTCTTATTCAGACAAATCAGCTGTCTCAGTTGATAGACTCATTTGGGTTTATCTTTAAGCAAATAATTAGTCAGAGACTGATCTGAGCATAGTATGTCTATGTCTATGTATTACATATGGCAAATGTCTATGCCTATGTCTGTTGATAAGAAAAGTGCCGCTTTCAGTCAGCCGCCTCCCTCCTACACCCCGTCCCGCACCCATACCCGCAGTCAAAACAATCTAAACTGATTACGACATGTACATACATACTGATTCTTCATGCATCTTACTCTCATGCACATATATTTATGATCATATGTGTATACACATATGTGCACACTGGTAACATCATATTATCTGTTGCGCTTTCAATGAAAGAAGTTCACAGTCGAGTTCAGTTCATTGTGCACTGCGACTGTGAAAGGTTAAATTGTTTTTAATTCATCTGCGAATTCTTCTGCAAAATATACAACATACAAAAAAAACGACACTACTCTAGCTGGGAAAGTTCTCAGCATTGCTGAGAGACTACAAAAACAGCAACAGCTTCACATGCATTGCTCCCTTTCTTTATTAAATTGCTCAAATTGATCGTGAAATCAATCAATTTATTTGAGTCTCGTGTGATTTTCAATTGATTACCAATAAACTGTGTATATAGAAATAACTATTCGAGTGTCTAACCAATGTAAAAATGAAGAACTCGAATATTTTAAAGTTATTAAAAAAATATAAAAATACTGTAACCGAAAACTTTTAAGACCTTGAAAACTTTTAGTTTTCCATTCTTATACAAATTTCAGCATAAAATGTTATTTTACTTACCGCCGCTGCCATTGTGAGCTTTGTTTGCCTTTGCAGGGTTAATTTCCCTCGGACAATCCAGCCAGTTGTCGGAGGGGACGGACGTCCTTCGTCCTGGGGCTTTGAGCCGACCAGTACGTTGCCTACATATTCGTAGAGCATTTGCTTATTGGTGCCAATAAAGTTGAATGAATGACCGACATCGATTATTAAAAATATAACTGAAAATTGAGAATTATTTTTAGCATTTGAATTCAACCAAAAAGAGATTCAAGAAAATTATTTCGGGGGCAACAGCATCCCATAAACTTTATCAATTGAATTTTGTCTATATATGTACATATATATTAATATATGTACAAGTATGTTTTTTAGATTATTTATGTGGTCATCGGAAAGCGAAAAACTTTTTAATCAATATTATTATTAGTCAAATAAATATATTTATATGTACTACATAATATTGGTGACTTTTGGTTTCTTTTCTATATGTATTTATATATTATTGTATATTTTTAAAATTTTTTATTTTCATTTCTTAATTCATTGAATGTTATTCAATGAAACATTACGTCATGTTCCTGAATTAATTCTTGATATGGATGTTTTGGGTTTATCAATTAGGTTATTTTTTACTTTCTACGTACACACAAACACGGAACACTTCAGTCGCCGCATGATTTACGGAATAGTTGATAGTATTTATGCCGAAATTCGAAACAATTTTGATCGCATTTACGAATATATATAATTATTAACTACTATATATATATATATATGTAATTGTTGAATTTAATTCAAAAAAGCCGCCGATTTTTCTTTATCTCCAACGTGTGTTTGCCGGACACTTTTCAAATTCCACGTCTGCTTAGCTCGCGATCCGCACTCGAACTGAAGCTCTGGCTTTTGAGCTGGCCTTGCTGGAGGTTTCTACTGATAAGCAGCATTCTCAGACTTGGACCAATGCCACTAAGAGCATCTCAGCTGACTCTCTCGCTCTCTCTTAAGACAGCCGCTCTTTACACTCAAAGAGAGGGTATGTATGTATATAAAATTAGCATTATGTGTTTATTATTACCAATATTACAATAATATAGACAAAAACTATGACTCTGATAAGCTACCATAAATCACACGAATAACAAATATAATCGAAATTAGGCTTAATATTTAAAGGTCTTTTGCCATTGCTATCTCCATTTCCTAGCGTGCGCCTCCATGCGCATGACCCGCTCTAAATATCGCTCCATTGCCTCCGTTCGAGGGCTGTTGCCCGGCTCCAGTTGTGGAACTTATACCAGAGGATGACCCCGATGAGTCGGCGTTCTCACTGGCACTCTGCTCGGCGTCTAGATTCTTTAGCTGCTGTTGCCACATGTCCGCATAGATGCTATCCTCGCGTTGCACCAGTTGATCGTGTCTGCCACGCTCTACAATGGTACCCTCTTTGAGCACCAGAATTTCATCAGCATGTATGACCGTGGACAGACGGTGTGCCACAATTATTGTTGTTCGATTTGCGCAGACGCGTGCCAATGCCGCTTGTATGTTACGCTCCGTGTGCGTGTCCAGCGCTGAGGTAGCCTCGTCCAACAGTACAATAATGGGTGACTTAAGCAGTGTTCGGGCGATGGCTACACGTTGTTTTTCACCGCCACTTAAGCGCAATCCCCTCTCGCCCACTTTTGTCTCATAGCTTTCGGGGAATCCCAGTATACGGTCGTGTATATCCGCCGAGCGGGCAGCCTCATAAACGGCATCAGCTGTTGATCCTATTTTGGCATACTCAATGTTGTAGTAGATGGTATTGTTAAAGAGCACCGTGTCCTGCGGCACAACACCTAAAAAATGTCAATATTAGTACTTATTTTGAACTTTGGTTGTTCATCTTATTTACCAATTGCTTTGCGAAGACTTTGCTGTTGAACCAACTTGATGTTTTGGCCGTCAATTGAAATGGCACCCATTTGCACGTCGTAGAAACGGAAGAGCAGTCGCATAATTGTACTCTTGCCCGCACCAGATGGACCCACAATAGCCACCGTCTTTCCAGCCGGTACAGAAAAACTGACATTTCGCAATACAACCTTTTCGGGAGAGTAGCCAAAAGTAACATTAGAGAATTCAATGCCACCGCCAGCAGTCAGCAGAGGTGCACTGCCAGGAGCATCCACAATTTCCTCATCCTCACGCAACAGTTCAAACATGTTCTCCATGTCCACGAAGTTCTTCTGTATTGCTCGATAGTATGTACCAAACCAATTTAGAGGCATGTACAAATCCATAAGGTACGTGGAGAATAGCACAAAATCACCCACAGTTAAAGTCTGGTGATGCACCACCAAATAAACGCAGAGTAATGATCCTGCCAGCAGACCCAGACAGAGTATGATATTTTGCGCGGTGTTTAACATGTTGAGGGTGAGCATGGATAGAAACTCCTCCTTCTGGTACTTGAGTATAGCCTCCCTGTAGCAATCAACCTCATAGCTTTCCGCTCCATAGTATTTAACCGTTTCAAAGTTAAGTAGCGAGTCCACACTACGAGCACGCTGCTCATTATCCGCGAGATTCATTCGCCTTTGATACTTTGTGCGCCATTCTGTTATGGCAATGGTGGAAGCTGTAGCAGATAAAGAACCGTTATTAGTTTGATAAATGTTTAAGTTATTGAATAACTTACCTATATACAAGAACATAGTCAGAAAAACAATTAGGCCAAACCACCAGTTGAAAGCATAAATAAAGTAGACCACAGCCACAAGCAAATCCAATATGGTAGGAGTTATGGAGAAGACAATGTAGTTGAGCAGATTGTTTATTGAATCTGTGCCGCGGTCCATGATACGTAGCACTTCGCCAGTCTTGCGCTGCAGATGCCAACGTAATGACAGCTGATGCAAATGCCGAAACAGATCAATTTCAATTTCCCGAGTTGTATACTGCTGAACGCGAATCCATAGGAAAGTACGCAGATTATTGAACAGTCCCATGGTGCCTGTGCCGCCGCCTTGAAGAAACGATAGTGCCACATAAATCAGCACAAAGTCCCAACGGAATTCGATTGGCTCAATGGTTAGGCTATCCACTATAAAAGAGAACGAACGTTACAATTACCAAGTCGCCTTTCTATAATTATGATAACATGACTTACCCAACAATTTGCGATAAATGGGCAGAAACAGTTTGATGACACGACCCACGATGAGTAGTATGATGCAAACGACGACAGCCAATTGGAGCATTGCATCCTTTTTGGGCCACAGATATGGAAATAGAGTTCGCAGCTTTCGCCAACCATTTCGAAAGGCTGACCCAGTTGGCACACTGTCCGTGAGTGGCTCATTCTCCAGTCGCTGGTGTGGATTATAGGGGACCATTATGCCTGGCGCCTTCAGACCCAGAACAAAGATGAGCAGCGAGCATATGAAGCGTGTAACAAACAATCCCATCTCGATTTCATCTTTGTTGCTATTTGAAATAAATAGAGTATACAATACAACTTTTAAATAAACAATTCAGAGCATAACGCCCCCAAGTAACTATTGAATGCGTCACCGAAATAAACATTAGTTAACTAAATATTTATAATAATGAAAACAAAGCTAAACATACTTTTTTAAGTGGAACCACCAGTCATCGTGGCCCAAGTTGACGATCGCCAGTGCTTCATATATCAAAGCCAAAGTCCAAAAGAGCAACAATATGAGACCATGCCCACGTGTTGGAACTGAGGGCAGCTGATAGTGGCGCTCCTTAAAAATAAGGCAGATGCAGAATGGATACGAGAACAAAACAAAACATGTGTAAAATATCTGAAAGCATAAATACATATTAGTTAGTAACAATTAATACAAATGTTTAATTATACTCACCATATAGCCATAAACTGCGCTGCCAGCATAGATGCGAGCGTTTAGGAAGAAACGCAATAGCGCCAAAACAGGTACGAAAAGGAGCAAAAATAGCTGCAGGGCATAGAGACGGGACTTGGAGATCTGTGTGGGATCAGTGGGTGTGGCATATTTGCGGTACATCAGCAGCTGTATGCCGCCAAAGAGCAGTAGGAAGCCACCACAGACGGCAGGTCCCACGGTGTCCATAAAGCAGTGCGAGATTCCATGTTTAGTCCAAATCTCGCTCAATGTCACGTTCGGCGGGCAGTACAACATTTTGAATGCCCTATAAATAATCAAATGCTGTAATTGATAGTGTCCATAGAAGCTTAGTGAGACCTTAAATGCCTTTTGGGAAGTTGACACAAAGGCGGGCGCAAAATGTGATAATTATATTACGATAACACAGCTGTGTCGGGTGCAGCCAGACTTTCGAAGTGAGTGTGAAAATAGTTGAGCTGTGAGCAAACTGACCAACAACAAATTTAACGATAAAATTCGATTATTTATTTTTGTGTTGCGTAGCACATATGTTATAGTTAATAAATATGTATGTAGCTCATTTTAACTGCAGCCAGTTATTCGGCTATTTCACAATTTCTCTCTCTAATGTCTCTTGACAAAAAATCACCGAAATAATCAGTTCTAATTAAATGATAGCACATATGTAGGTACATATAAAATAAAATAGCTTGTGTTCATTAGATAGTATCCATCAAACTTTAACCGGAAACTTGCAAATCATTCAGATTATTATTAATGCAGGTTTTATTTTGTAATTATGCAATTTGTGTTTCTTTGTATTTTAATAGTTTAAGGTAACTGCAACGGAATTAAATTTCTTTACTTACCTATGTATACGCAAAGCGTAATTTGTTAGTAAATGTTATCTAAAATACTATATTCGATTTAAAGCAATTGTTTAATGAACAGAATGTACTGCGGCTCTATTTATTTACAACTTGAAATGGCACTTTAAACTCACCTTGGCACTGTTAAACTCGAAATGGCACTGTTACAAGTTAACATAGCCAAAACATATCGTTATCGATATTTAAAAAAGGCTAGTATGCTGTATTTAAGGGATACTTTCCGTTAATATGACCTTCAATATGTTATACAATAGAAAAACTTTAAGAAACATTTGAATAGGCTGTTTTCAGTAATTTCAAGCTTTGTTTTATTTATATTTATTTGTAAATATTTATCTACATATTTATTCATGAAATTAACTAAGTATTTTTTTAAATTTATTTATTTTCTTTATAATACTTCAAAGAACATATTCACATAGTAAATTTAACTACTTCTTAAGATTAAACTTAAATAAAGATCAGTTAAACGAGTTTCTGAGTTTGTTGACAAATATTCTAAGTGCCAGGAACGAATCTATTGGAGTCAAAAACTACATTTGAACAATTCTCTAAAGTCTTGAAATTAATATTATATATTACAATTCACGTAACACGAGTCAGCTTATATTTCGTTACTTAAACTAAGAGTGTTTTTTTTTGTTTGTCACTAAAACTACAAGCGCAAAAATTAATTAATATACATTTTGAAAATTTTGATTATCATTCATTATCTCTAGATTGAAAATGAAGACTTCTCGTAGATTCAACAAAAATCGGGAATCGTTTAATATCCATACATGATTATAATTTTATATATTTTACGTTCTGTATATACTATATTCATATATGTAACCAATGATTTTCGCTTGGTTATACATTAAATTGTTCAACTTGGTTTTAAATTATTATCACAAACAAGTACATTTAATATGCATCATTACGAGTAGTTACTACTATAATATGGTCACATGGACCGGAAATCTGAAGGTTTGCCGGGATCGGTGGCAATGAGTCTTACATATATTTACATATTTACAGCTATGAATTGATTTTGGCCAACAGCGGCTGCGTCACGGCATTCTTACCAGCTGGACGTGGACAGTCTTCCGCAAGAGACAGGTCATGTCCATGTCCGTGTCCATGACTATTCGAGACGGCTGCATTCTTGGAGAGCAGATGCTTATAGTTTTTGACTAGATAGCCATAGGGATTATCGCTGCTGAGGCTTGGAATGTTTTGATTACTGCTACAGCTACCACTGACGCTGCCACCAGCTCTACCACTACCACTCCGTTCGAGATTTAGAGCTGCTCCGGCTGCTGCCAGCACTGGCGTCTTGCTGTTGATCAGCGGCGTCTCATCGCAGTCGGCAAACTTGATCCGCTGACCGCTGCCCATGCTGCCGGTATCGGAAGTAGTCTTCAGCAGCGTTGAGATCGTGGGCGATGGCTTCAGACGGCTAGTTCTGCTGGACGGTGTCGGCTGGAGTATTCCACTTAAATTGGAATTGGAATTGGAGTTGGCGTGTCCATGATGGCCATAATGTAAGTGATTCTTGAGGGTGCCACTCAACGGCAGACGGAAGTGTGCCAGTTCCCAATTGTCACGAGCAGCTGCATCCATACCACCACATCCACCTTCCTGGCCGACAGTCTCCGTTTCCATGCTGCGTAGGGATCGACTGCTATAGATATCACATGGTTGCTGCTCTTCTCCAGCATCTAAATAGCAATTGTTCACTTCAGTCTTGTGTTGCGCATTATGGTCAAAGCAATTGCCATTCAGCTTCGGTGAGCTGGAACTAATTTTGCGCTTAATCCGTAGATTCGGTGATGGCTCCTTGTCCACGGGGAGCAGTGCTATTGCTGGCACCGCTGGTGTGGCCAGGTTGGCCATCACGCCCAGCTCTGAGTATTGTTTGTAGATGGTGTGTGGTGTGTGCTGACGCTGCGGCTGCTTCAGGGAGGAACGTCTGGTAAGCATCAGTTTGTTGGGGGAGATCACTGCATCGGGTTTGGGCACCTCACCCTCCAGCCAATAGGTTAGCATTTCGCCTTTCCCCTTCATGGGCACCAGACCACGTCGGGTGGTCACAAAGCAGCCAAACTCATCCAGTGCCAGCTTGGTGGTTTCACTTATGTGAATCTTGAGCGCTTCTCCATTTGACTCCATGCGAGAAGCAGTGTTCACAGTGTCCCCAAAGAGGCAGTAACGCGGCATCTTTTGGCCTACGACGCCGGCGACACAAGCACCCGTGTGGAGACCGATCCTCAGCTTTAGTCGATCATTGGGACGATGGTGTATTCGAAAATTGTGAACTGCCTCGAGCAGAGCGAGTGCAAGACGCGCTATCTCTCGCGCATGATAGTTTTCATTGCGTATGGGCAGACCGGAGACAACCATGTAGGCATCCCCTATGGTCTCCACCTTGTAGACATCAAAGTTCTCCACAATTGAATCGAAACAAGTGTAGAGATCGTTGAGGAACTGCACCACCTGCATGGGTGTACTCTCCGCCGAGATGGCGGTGAAACCAACGATGTCACTGAAATAGATGGTCACCTGGTCAAAGGTCTCGGCTACCACCGGCTGGCCGCTAATCAGTTGGGCGGCAACGCTTTGTGGCAACAATTGGTAGAGTAACTTCTCGCATTTCTTCTTCTCCTCGAGATAGTCCTGGGTGCGTTCCTCGACAAGTTCTTCCAGATTATTGGCATACATCTCCATGCGTTTCAGTAGATTATCAACAATGTTTCCCGTCTCATTATCTCTGTGACATAACAAGATATGGTAGATCAGTTTAACAAATATCGCATATAATTTTGTTAATTATTCATTAAATAAATACACACAAAAATTTAATGTAATACTTTATAGACTTTTCTGATTAAATACCCTTTGAAAAATTGATAAAAAAAAAGTTTAATTTTCTTTTTAACTTACTTGTTAAACTTGCGTATCATGGACTTGAGAGTATTGAAGTCGGGACGCTCCAAAGGATCTTCAGCCCAGCAGCGTCTAATTATGCCAATCACATCCGCTTTGGTATCTTCACACGGCTCGAGTTCTGGACGGAAAGGTTTGGACAACAACGATTGCGGCTGATAGTTCTTAACCAACTCAATGATCTCTGTAGTTAAAGGGAATAAGGACAGAGCTCTGATTTAGATTTCATTTGACTTGTATTTGTGATTGTATTTTGGAACAAAAAATTATTAGTTTAAGATTTTGTTTGTCTGTATGTTTTTAATACGAGTATTGCAACAACAACAACATAGTCCAATGGACAATATAGTATGCTATTTCTGATCGCAAGCAAGGCAACAAACGGCACGATATAAGCATAGACAAGTACACAAACTTATACCTACAGCCACATCCATCAGTTGGCCCCTATAATGTGCTCGAAAGAGCCACATTTGAAATTCTTTTGGCCCTATTTGCTAACCCATAAAACTACTGACCAATCATGCTACAGCGATGGGGGCATCTGGACTCATCAACCTCACAAATTCCTATTGTTTACAATCTACGATGCTCGCGAGGCACAAGCCGAGATCAAGATACTGAAGCTACTGATGCACAGTCGACGTCAAACGGGTGGCATTGAGACAAACTCGTTCCGACGCAGAGGTCAATGATTTGTGCATCAAATGACCAGGACATTTTTGTAATTCCCCTTCTCTTTCTAGGTCCCTCTGATGCTGAGATTGTGTTTGGAAATTGTGAATGTAAAAAGCTATTTAGCAATCGACGACCTATCAAAATTGGCTGGGATAAGTCACGCATTGATTGGCTATGGAATTTGGAGCATTTGGAACGAAAGGATCATCTGCATTATATCTGGCGAGAGCATTGCAACCGCAAGCAGGTAACAATGAGATCACCAGTTCCATTAGGTATCGCTCTGCGTAGAAGAGACAAGGCCCATTCAAAGCGCATCGGCTGCTGGAGCTGGTTACGACACAGTTGTGGCCATGTATCCGATACCGAGAGTTTGGGAGTGGAGAATAGTGCGATAAGTATATGATTTGTATGACGAGTTAGTAGTATGTACAATTTCCTATAGAAAAATAAAAATAAACCATTCCAAGACTTTTCTTGTATCTTGACTATAAAACATATATAGGGTAGTTCCCAAACAATCTGTAACTGACAACGCACAACTAACAGCTGTCAAAAGAGCACCAGACAGTCAAGCAGTTAAATCAACTCTGCGATTAATTTGATGAACTTGTCAAGTGGCTGCAACTGGCTGCAATGGCTCGGAAACTTGCAGACCAACTTTTCAATAAGTTAAGTTGATGTTTCTAACTCATAACTCATCTCATGCAACTTGTACTGCAAATGTTTTTGTTCTTTCTTTTTTTTTTGAGCAACAAGTTCTTTAACTTTTGTAAGAGACAGCTAAGCTTGAGTCTTTGGATTGATTCAAGTCGGTCTGAAGTTATTTTTCTATATTAACTTAATTTACGACATATAAATTAAATAATGGCATAGGTAACTAAAGGTAGCTAAGCTTTGTTTTGAGCTTCAGTGAAAGCAATTATAAGCAGCCCCAAAAGTCTTTTGGGGTTTGATTGTCTTTCAACTAGGACCCTTTGGCAAAGGTTCATACCAATAAACTTAGTTCCTGATAAAACATTTCATGCTGAACACATTTCTGATTTCTAGCAGAATTTCTAAGCAATTGTGCCTTTAAATAATTCTTTAATTAAAATTTAATTTTCAATACGCTAATTTTTAGCTTTTGTTGCATACCTTGAGGTGTCTTCTCGCGCACACATTTGCCCAAGTAGAAGGGTCCTTGACGCGTCGTTATTTCATGCACAATTATGCCAAACGAGTAGACATCGCCCTTCTGGGTGCCCTCAGGTTTTCGATCATGGTCGCCCCTGAGCAGCTCTGGGGCAGTCCACAAGAGTTCTTTTGGGGAAATTCGATGAAATCGTAATTCAGTAAATTAAAATCAATTTTTGACACTTACTCTTCCAGTAGGCGTGACTGTTGCAATTCTCAATGTCACTCTCGACATCGTGATGAGTGCGTCGCAGACTGTGTAGACCAAAATCAGTGATCTTGAGTACAAATCGGGAGTCGACGACGCAGTTGGAGGACTTAAGATTGCCATGGGAGCGAATGTCAGAGCTATGAAGAAACTGCATCCCACGGACAATGTCATGCATTAGCGACAGTTTGAACATCCAGTCCAGCTGGAACTGCTCGTTCTCGAGTATGTCCTGAAGCGATCCTTTGGGACAGTATTCGGTGAGAAGGAAACTGCGACGTTGATCGAGGCAGGCGCCATAGAATTTGACCAGATGATCGTGCTGCAGATCCTTCATGCGCTTCAATTCCAGCATCAGACTGCGGGAGAGCACCGTGTGCACGTTTTCCAATTCGATGGTCTTGATGGCCACTTTGCTTTTTTTGTACATGCCGACGGGTATGAAGATTTGACGATCACCATTGATTGACACCATGTCCTCAGACATGAGCGTTAGCTGAGAGCTTTGTTTGACCAGCGAGTGAAAGGAACCACGCATGCCATGATCTGCTGCATCCCGAAACATGACATCCTCCAACGAGACTTTCCAGCTCATCGAATTGATTTCAGCCTCGGCTATATAATGGCGATAGCCAAAGAAGAAACACACAGCCATTATAATGATCATAGTGCCCAGCACAATGGAAAGAATCGCATAACCAGGCAGAGCTACAATGATTATATTATTAATATTCGTTTTCTGCTGCTCAAAATAGTTTACTCACAATTATCCGGACAAAGAGATCCATCATAGCCACAAATCGGACGATCTGGCGGTGCCTGATCACGCCCGCCTGCCCAATGGATTTCCTTCTCCGACTCAAACTCCAACCGATTGTGCAGAAAATGTGCAACAATCTCAAAGCGACCAGTTGTGGGATTCATGTCCAGTAGGGAATAGGCTGAGATCCGATCTCCATTAGAATCGATGGTCACGTTTCCGGTGATGCCAGTAAAGCTGCGATTCCACATTCTCCGCACAATGTCCGTGCCATTGATGGGTCTGCTCAGCATACTGGGATCCTCACGAATGCTCTCGTTGAGCGCATTCGCATAGAGCAGCACTCCGTCAAAGAAAGAGGTAACAAATGCCGAGATGGGCTCATTCTCGCTAAACGTGTAGTTGTACTTGGCCGATGCGATGTCTTTGATCTGTAAAAGTGAATGTAGTAAGTAAGTGCACAGTTACACTGAAAAAATCTTACAAAAAATGAAGATTACATTATCCAAAATGATTAAAAAAAAATTTCATTAGATTTTACTAGTTGTAATACTAGAAATTTTTTTACAAACGCGCAGTTATTAAGATTTGAGGAGATTTCTCCACAATATAATCAATTTTTATTATTTTTAAAAATACTTTTATTTCTATGCCAACATATTCTTTAAAATAAGATTAAGTTAACGGATATAAACCTTATTTTTAACTTTATAAATATACATTAAAAATGTGTTTGAAATTAATCTGATTTTATTAATAATAAATATAATCGA
This sequence comes from Drosophila acutilabella, assembly GCA_035046005.1. Taxonomy (NCBI): domain Eukaryota; kingdom Metazoa; phylum Arthropoda; class Insecta; order Diptera; family Drosophilidae; genus Drosophila; species Drosophila acutilabella. Next base: position 521,712 of record JAWNOK010000031.1, on the reverse strand, counting down.
CACGTGATGAATATCTCCAAATCCCTTAAATCCCTCACACTCAACATCCTTAGCTTAAAACCTCTTATATTGAATATAGGAAATTTTATAAAAATAAATTTAATAGTTTTTCATCATAAGAAATTCTGAATAATTTGTCGATTAAGATAAACATTTTTTAAGCCATTAATTTTTTAAATATTTGTATTTCTATGTAGTTTATTTTAAAATTTGGAAATTATATTTTTCATCAGTGTAGAGCACTACCTTCATTTGCAGTTATCTTAACTCCATCTTGTGGTCTGAGTATCTGTGAAAATTTCGTCTTAATTGCTTTGGTAACCGTGAAATTCAATTACAACGATGCTAGTTTCAAAACACATCAACGTCAACAACAACAACGACAGTATCACCATCCGCCAAGTGGCAGTCGGCAGTGGCAAAGGCAATGCTATTGGCCATATCAGCGCCTAGTTTTAGCTGGATTCTGTGTGGAAGTTATTGCTTTCCACACATTGCCAGGTTTAGCAGAATGTTTCGAGTTGTGTTGAGTCGCTTCTACTCTTTGGAATAGTTACCCAAGAGGCTTATGTGGGCATGGCACTGTCTGCTGGTCCATTTGACAGCCTGTGGCAGCTGAGCAGGTTTTCAAATGGCTGAGAAAATGTCAATGGGCCTCAAGTGCAGCTGAAAAGCGTCTATAGAAATAATTTTCAACTGCTGCCAACTTTCACATAAATCAAGGACACCACAGAAAGAGCCTTAAGAGTCTTAGCCAAGTCACTTGCAATTCAAGATGACGCTGCCTTTCACTAAATTTTTACTATATAATAAGCAATAAATATATATATTTTTTATAGAATGGATTTATGTATTTAATTCTTGCGTGCGATTTCACATAATAAAACACAATTTTTTGTATTTGGGCGACAGCCAAGTGTTTGCTGAGTATACAACAAACAGTGGAAAGTGTGACCAAGCCCATAAAGTATATATTGTCTTAAATAATTGGATAAATAGATTTTTTTTAGAAAATTCTTCACACAATTCTCGGATACAGTAGCAATTAAGTTACTCATTAAAGCTACTGAAATAAACTATTTTCACAGGATTTTAAAGAAGAAGAGGGTATTTTACTGTTCTCTTGGTTGACTAGTGTACAGGGTTAGGGTTAGGGTTAGGGTTTCTCTTATTTTATTATTTGGCGGCAATTTATTTAATTTTAACACCCTGTACTCTAGCAAAGAGTATAAGGGGTTTATTAGGTTTGCCAGGCATAACAGGCGCGGCAGGCCCCAAAAAGTATATATACGTATTCTTGGAAATAAAGTATATTCTTGACCAGCCCAGTCGATATAGTAATATCCGTCTCTCCGTATGAACACCTGGATCTTTTCAACTATAAGAGCTGGAGACACCATAATTGGAATGAAACTCCGTCAAGATCAAGTTTATTTCAAATTGTTCCACTCCCCGTACACTACTACTTCGAAACTATCAGAGTTATCATTACCACACAACATGTGATTGGCACCATTATAACTATCCCCACCAAGTTTGATCTAGGTCATCAAGTCGGTCGAACATTTTATATTTGTAGACTGTAGCCTTTCTTATTTGTTTTTCTTGCACTTTAAAATGTGCATTGACTTTATAAACACTTTTATTCACTTCTTGGAATTATGAGATTCTGTTTGTTGCTTTCTTTTACGACCTGTACTTTCCTTAAGGAAAGAGTCTATAATTTTAGTCAAATAGTAGAGATGACTTATTGGCAGTAGAAGGCGTAGACGTATCTTAAATTCAGTATTTGTTGAGTGCTTAGAGATTTGAGATAGACTTGCAAACAATGTTAATTGTAGAATTTTATAAGTTCACACAATTTGGATTAATTATTTGATTTCTGCATCAAATAGCTACCAATCAGTAATAAGTAAAGAAATAAGTGCGGGGTCTTTTAAAGTCGATTCACTCGTCTTTAGCACTTTATACTCATTTCATCCGGTACTTGATGGACACTGCTCTGAAATCACAACGAATGCAATTGACTTTCGCTAGGATAATGAGTTTCTGATGTCCTTGCAACGGCATCAACTTCCTACTCTCGATGCCAAAGAGCTTCTTGAGTGTTAAGTGTCATTAGCTGCTGTCTGTACACTGTCTGGCTGTCTGTCTATCTGTCTGTCTGTCTGTCTGTCTGCCTGGCTTATCGCACCTGAAGCAGCTCAACTAGGCAAAGAACAACAGTGGCTATTACAGGAATCATTTGCTCTTGTTGCCTGGCTACCTCCAAGTGGCTAGATGAAATTGGCTAACAAATGCTTTTAGTCGGAATCCTTTGCCTTGTTGTTTGCCACTGCAGCTGTTATGTTTATGGTTGTTGTTGTTCACATTGTTGTTGTTGTTAGTGAAATATGTTTACGATTCCGGCGACTGCTGCATATACCCTCATGCAAAGATCTACATATATGGCCATGCATGTAAGTATATATATACATATGCAAAATAGGCTGTTCACCGAGCACGTGCAATAGCATTGAGCATGCAAAAGGACGGAAAAATCAGTGAACGAGTGTGCTCGACTAAAATTAACTGGTAGTGACCAACGAATATTACAAGGCATTTGTTATGAACTTAAATTATTATTAACTTCGTAATAGTTTTATACAAGAAAAACAATTTGAAGAAGACTTAGTTAATTTATGTGAACCTTTAACCTAAATAAGGCATGTTGAGTTACATGTTTTATTAGACTAAAGCTTTTTAAGACCTTTTCCTTCTTTTATAAGCATACTCATAATATATATTGTAGCTAGATAAAGTTGATATACACAGTTTAATAAATTTACTTTAAGCTGCCTAAGATTATATCTGCCATTATCTTTTAAAAGCATTCCTAGTTATATTTGTTACCCATTTCTTTTGTAAAGTAAGTTTTAACAGGGTATTTTTGACTGTTGACACAATTAATGAAGTACGCACAGCTATCAATTTTAATTTTTGCATGCCGTTGTACTACTCTATTTCAATATTATCCCTAGGCGCAGGACATAAAAAGAGTGCAAGGAACACATACACACTATCGAAGGGACGAAAAAAAAGAAAATATAAAGAAATTTGGAATTCTCTGCTACTTGAATTCGATTACCATGCAAATTTTGTATAGTCATAAGGGGGGCTTGGGGCAGTTGGACTCACCTCATTGGATACCTTTGTGTATGCATCGTCGTTTGGCTGCTTTGGTGTGACCGTTAGCATGGCTGTGTAGGCCTTTTTGGCGCGTTCATTGTTGAAATCCGTATCATTCTTATCATACCACGGCAGCGACGTCATATATGGCACACTGCAAACGAGTTAAAGCATACAATGTTATTGCTAAAGCAGTAGCTGTGTTTGTATTTGTATGTGTATTTTGTAGGTAGGTTAGCTGGAATATCTTATCAGACGGGCATCTGGCAATTGCAGTTCATAGTCGCGGCTTATCAATGCCGTTGTCGATGTCTATGCCTTTGCCTTTGCCTTTGCCTTTGCCTTTGCCTTAAGCTCTCGCCTGATATGCGTCATATGATATTTATAAATAGAAAATGTAAATTGCAAAATTAATAATAATATTTACAGATTTATCTTTAATCCCAGACACTCTTTATCTCCCTCTTTCCCTCTCTTGCTATCTCTTTCTGTGTACCTTGTGTGTATGAAATTGCCTTCTGTTTAAATTGCGTATTCGACGCGTGTGTCAATAGAGTTCAGCCTGTAGTTGGTTAATGTAAAACTATTTATTTATGCTTGTTTTTATTTATATATTTTTTTTGGTTTATTTGTTTTGTAGTGCACATAGTGTAAGTGCATGTGCTTGTTATCAGTCGAAGTTTGTTTGTGTTACCAACTCAATGTCAGCTGTTCTGTGCTAAATAAGCAATTGACATTACACGCAAGATTATTTTTGCCTCTGAACAAGCACAAATTGTGCAGCTAATTGGCAATAGGCATTAAGTAAATTATTAATAATGGCATATAATAAATATTCTTTAAATTCCATAACTTTTAGGTGGAATACTTTAATAAAATAAATGTTAGAGGCATATTTCTAAAAGTACAAATATTTCTTAAGTAATTTAGAAATCTTAACAAAATGCAAGTATTTTACAAATTTACGTAGAATTTAATTTGCATCAGGAAATTAATTTTCTAATGCAAATACGAGTATCTGTGTGTGGAACATTTCATTATTAATTCGCATTATTTTACATTGATTGCAAAGTTCACTAAGGTTATGCGATTAGAGTGCATACTAATATTCGATTACTCGCATTCGCTTGCATATCGAGCTGAGAGAGAGAGCAAGTTCCAATCAGATGCCCTGTTACTTGTAAATATTTGTGATTCGATTGCACCCACCTCGAAGCAATTCGAAAGTTCGTAGTAAGATTAAAACTAAAATAAACACAGTGTTCTCCTTTAAAAATAGTAGCAAATAGTATTCCGAATGAATTGAATTCACATTTATATTATTTATATATTTAAAGCCCACTGAAGGCACTCGCTTATGTATAAATAGTTATATGTAAATTAATATTAATATTTCAAAAGACAAGTAATTTTTATTTAACTACAGTTTGGTAGTAGATTTATAGATATAGATTTATTTGTAATTTATCTAAAGATTTATTGATTGCAGTATTTTCTAAGGCAATATTAATCTAACATTTATTTACCAGTGCCTTTAAATATCTTTTCAATGTAACTGCTTTGATTTTAGTAATTCCCACAATCTGTTCACTTATATACCGCTTACTTCACTCAAGTAAACCCCCGTTTGGGCATATAAAAAATTACTGAAATATTTTTAATTTTTTTTTTTAAAGAATTGGCCAAAAGAAAGTGGGAAATGCTTTAAAAACGCCAAGAGCCGATGAGCTGTACTCTATTTGTTTACCCTTTAACTTGGCCTTTTGATGGCGGCAGAATTAAGCCGAAAGAAGAGTTAATGCTAGCCAAGTACTGTGTGGGTGTGAGGAAGCCATGACTCAGCTAATTTGGGGTCATAATTATACGGCAGCTAAATGTCTAGACGGGGGCAGAAGAGTATCGAAGTGTCTTTTGTTTTCTGTGATTTTTATATTGTATATATTTATTTATTTATTTTTTTTAAGTTTTTATTGTTGGCCATTAGTGTTAATAATGGTCAAGTCAGACATGTGTCGAAAATCGGAATTTCCTCAATTTATAAATAGATATTAATTGTTGACTGCGTCGGCGACGTCGTCGTTGTGGTTGTCTTGGAGTTTGCTTAAAGCTATTTTTGTTGGTAAATTTCATAATTTTTAATAACCTTGGCTAATAGCATGTATGTATGTTGTATTATGCGCACTTTGTAAAGAATATTCAAAGTGCGCGTGTTTGGCAAAGTGAAAGGCCAGAAAACTGTAGCGATTGCTATAAATGATCAGTTTCATTGATTGTTGTTATAAAGTTTATTATTATTATTGTTATTACTATTGTTGTTTTTGTTGTTGTCTGCTGAGTAATTTATATATTTATTTTGTACTCGTTGTTGTACTCACCGCGAAAATAATTCAATATTGATGAAAACATATTCACCGCTATCGATCATATTCAACTCCTCGGCTGTCAGCATAATTTGACGTATAGACTGCGGATCGGCGCACATAATGACAACTGCAAAATAAATCAAATATAAGGCGAATTGTTAATAACAAGTATCGAAAAGCAAATTGCGAATTTCATTTAGCAGCTTCATATATATTATTTTATACAATATTTTGTCCATTGTGTGCGATTGGCTTGCATTTTTTGTGTTCTTTGTTTACAATCATAAAAATAGAAGCAGTCATCAAGCTTGAAGCTTCAAACTACAAACTTCTGAGCTCTTGTCAATTAAAAATGTATTAATTTATTTCAAACCTGTACACTACGTATAAAGGTGTCAGATTTCTTGACGTCAGCGGATAATTTAGAAATGTTTTCTGTAATATTTCGTCTGACTCAAAGACGCTTCAGTTTATGAAGTGCTTGATTGAAACTGTGTCTACTATTGACAGCAGCCCTTGATACAATTGTGAATGGGCCCCGAAGGGGCTAAGACAGGCATAAAAGTTCCAAACAAAATTTAAAGGAAAATTACTAAGAGGGTACCCCTCAGGTTGAAAGTCACATCACTTTATTAATAAAATTATTGATACAAAATTAACACATTTGTTAAATATAAAACAATAATAATAATAATAATAATAATAATAATAATAATAATAATAATAATAATAATAATAATAATAATAATAATAATAATAATAATAATAATAATAATAATAATAATAATTATGACAATTAGATTCTAATAATATTTTAATTTAATAAGTTACTGTATGATTTTATTGTAGAAGCACATTAAATGTCAGTGTTATTAAAATATAATGTATATTTATTTAAATACAAAATGGGTTTCCTTTATACCTTAAAATTTATGCTCGACAAGTTAATAATTGATTTACACATCAGTTGACCGGACAACATTATTTAATGTATGCAATTAAAAATTGATTGTCACAGATACACAATGTAATATACCATAGGATATTTGAAATTGACTGCAAGTCAATTCCCTGTACACAAAGCATATCAAAAATGCCACAAAAGCGTAAATACAAACACGTAGATGAACAAAAGGAAATTGGGTAATTTATTTACATATTAAATAAACAGGTGTGAGAATTGACACATGAGTTAATCCATTTACTAAGCTGATAATTTAATTTCCTAATAAAATGCGGGTGAAAATAACAAATTAATTATGCCCTTGTATTTATTTTATAAAAATAAATTTAAATAAGCCATTTCCATTTACTAAATTTTATTTTAACATGTTCTCGATGTTAACATTTGATCTACAAATTAAATGACAAATTGTTTTAGTTTCTAAATAAATTAAAACAGTAATTACTTAATAATCTTTGTCAATTTCCGATGCGAGTGTTTAAAATTTTGTTTTTAGTGCCTTGAGACTGACTTTAATTATTTAAAAGCCAGCCAATTTACTGAGGCTAGACAACAATTTAATTAAGTAAATGTAAATTTATATACTTTATTTGGTTACATTTTATTTGGCAACTTTAGAATACCCTTGGAAAGGACCCCTTCGTGATTCAAATAATAATTCCGTATTTTATATAAAATTATTTGCCTCAAATCGAGTATTCTGTCCGTAGAATTTCGTTTAATATGTATGTAAAATAATGGGCATCTCCTAGTCCAGCATTTCCCTGGCGGAAACAATCTCTGCCTGTCAATGTCAAGTTCAGTATGAAACTTTGGCTTGACTTAATTATGCAAAAGTCTGAAAATTAAGTTTGGCTGTATTGTGCAAGGAAAAGCATGTTTAAACGAGTGCAGACTAATTGTAGTCAGTGTTTTTATTGCATTTGTGTGCATGCTGTAAATTGAGTCATTCATTTGCAATCATATTTCTGTATATTTAAGGGTTTACAGAGTCAAACTTTGTTGTGAGTCAGTTGAAAATAATAAAAAAAAAAAACATTCTTATGTTAACAATTAATTTTCGTATGAATAACAAATTAGGTTCATTGTCTTTTAAACAATAAATAAGTCAATATGTCACTATTTGCACCTTTTTAAGCTGTATTGTTGGTGAGTATTTTTATAAAAATATTAAATTAATTACCCCTTAAGCAATATTAATCAAACTGTGTAAAAATTAAAATGAAAATCTTACTTAACCGCTTTGGGATTATACTTAATTTGACAATTAAGAGTTCAACATCGGTTACATTAAACAAAAATGTTTGCATGGGTAATTAATAATTTAAATGGTTCTTTATAAGTGTGAGGCACTGCAGTGGCTTGAAAATGTATATTAAATATAATTTAATTTGAAGTGAACATTTATTTCTGTTAAAATAATTTAATAAAATATTACAAAAGTTTCCCCTTAAGTCTGGTTTTAAAAAATAAGGTTTCTCATCTCTTTAAATTCATTACACGACTTAAATTCGGGCTAAAATTGTCAGGAGATAATTGACAATTAATAATATTTATAGCCCAAAAATGTATATTAATTTTGATTCAGTTGTCTCAGCTGCCCTTGAACCTGAGTTCTATTTATAGCTTCTTTTCAAACAAAAAAATTCAGATTCTCAGCACTGACCATTTGAAGATGCAAATAAAAAATTGATTTCCATTGCACACAAAGCGGTAATTGTCTTTTTAATTTTAACATTAAAATGCAACACTCTTTTAAATTGCGATTTAAAAATAACTGCAATACACGAGTGTGCAATAAAAAGAAATTTTGCTTGAAACCTTTTGACTTTAAAGTTTAAGTATTGATTGTGTGTGCAATTGTTGAATCCATTTAAGAGTAATTGTCTATCGAAGCCTTTCAAAGATATTAATTTCACTCATTAAAAATCAATTAGCATATTTTCATCAGTTCATCAAACTTTTCTAAATAGGCATAGCTATTTGTATTGAGTTTGTTTTTACTAAGATAATTTGTTTATTATTCGCTGCCTATGGGCTATAAAAGCAATTAAATGGGTTGTTAAAAAATAACTATTAGGTGCTATGATATACATATTAAAATTTCTATAAATTTGTAATTACTTAATTTTGCCGTTCTTTAGCGTGTAGTGGATCAAATGGCATCGAGTTCTTTGAGAATTAAAATAATAATTAAATATTATCAGTTAAAGTGGGTGATTGTGTAGGAAAAGAGAAGAGCTCGTTCGACTTCATGCCAATACTTCTTCAAAATTAAATTAAATTTTTTTGTGAATTGATTGGAATCTTATTAAATGTGCATTTGTATATTAAATTAATTTATTATCTATGTATTAGTTTAAATACATTACTTGAGTGCGAGTGCCAAGAATTCATTTAATATTAAATAGAAAATTGTTTGTTCCTTAGAACTCCCATGTGAATTGATTAGAAACTTACTTCTTGTGCGCATGGCGACATTTCGGAGCAGTCGTATAATATAAGCCTTGGTCCAGTGTGCAGTATCGAATCCCAGCTGATAAACCGATTCCTTCTCGATGGTGTCATGAATGGCAGCCAGACAGAGGAAGCACACAGAGTTTCCCTTGATTTTGGCATTCTCGTTTTGATAGATCAATGCAGTTCGGGTCCAATTGTAGGTGTTAAGAATAGCACGTACTATATTTCCCAGATTATTGACTTGAGCGCCTTTAAGGCGTGTCAGTGTTGAATAACTCTCCGTTTTTTTGCTGAACTCTCCAGCATTGCCGCCAGTGGTGAGTAGGGGAATCTGCCAGACATCCGCATAACGGGAAATGGGTGCCAGAACATACTCGCAGGGCAGACCAAAGATGGCATTCATTTCTGGCCACTGTGTGAAGATCTCAAAGAATCCCAGTGGTCCATAGGTTGAAGAGCAGAATGTATCTCGAGAAATCAGTGTAATATCTATTTGTACACCTCCAACGAACCCCAACCGCTGCACATGTGCAATTCCTAGCTCCAGTACTGGCAGCACTTTTGGCATAATGCAATCATTCTTGTTATCCGATTCCACAGAGGGTAGCAAAGCCACGAAAACCAACTGACGTCGCACTGGGTGTGAGCCATGTCGATGTGTCTTGTGGCTAACAGTGCTGGGAAAGTATTGAACCAATTGGGTGCGAGCTGATTTCTGTGAGTTCTTTGTGTCGGGCACTTTGAAGCTGTGCTCACTGGGCATGGAACTTATGCTGGCTCCTCCGGCATTGACATCCCCATTTCCATTCACATCGTAGAACCAGCCAGAGACTGGCACCGGTCCAGTCCTCGGACTCGGCACCAGCACGAGCAGCAGCAGCAGCAACAGTAGCTCCTGAAATTGTTGTCTTTGTCTTGATCTCGATCTGGGTCTTGACTGCGGTATTGGTATTTTTTGTGGCTGTCGCACAATGTTCTTGGACATTCTGCGACAGCTCTTCCGATTGAATTTCCTTTCACTGGTCTTTGTTTGTGTAATTACTTGGTAATTACTTGTAATTACTTGCAGTATTTTATTATTGTTATCATTGATATTTGTATTAATTTGTTTGTTGTTTGCTGATTTCGTATTCATGCGTTTTTACTTTCTGCTTGTCGATCTCATTATTAATGAACTTTTGTTGAATTTTGCATATTTACTTGAAGTTTCGTTAAACTCGTTTCACACTTTGCCACACTGCCTGCAAAACAATATGACACATTTAGCAGACAATTCGTAATTAAAACCTGTGTAAATTCCATTTATATATTTAATTGTCATTTTGTTTTGAATTACTCTCTGTATATCCCGTCTGTGCACTTAATATATTTAGATTCATTATTTATTAAAATATTGAGTTTATTTAATGGTTGTCTCGCTTTCTTTTTTATTACATTTCATTTATTACACTTCACAAAAATATATTAATTATTAATTTATTTTTAAAGTTGTGTCATTAAAGTTGTTACATGATTTGCGTTATTTACGATGACAAGTCTTTCTATTCACTCACATTGAATTGGGTAACACTTTTGGTAAGTGAATCAAATTCATGTAGTCTAAGTTATGTACAATATAAACCCACATTTGTATTTTTACTACTGATTAATAATTTAGCTGAATTATTGATATGATGTTTATAAATACAAACATGTGTCTTTTATAAATAAAGCAGAATTTTAGATATTTTTGGGACAACAAACGAGTCGAAAGTGGGCTAAATGAATAAAATTATTTAGCATTTATTTCTGCAATATATAAAAGGCATTTAAATCGTCTACACCCAGCGAACAAGCAACAAATTTGAATCAAAATAAAATCCATTCAAAAAAGAAAGCACACAAAAAGTTTTTTTTCTTTGTTTCTATTATTTTATAGAATACATTCTGTAAAGATACAAATCAATACAAATAAAGTAACAAAAATAATAATTTACGAGTTGAAGTTGATAAACTCAGAAAACGGCTAAAAATAAACCCGCCAAAGCATTTACAATTCTATCGACCTTCACTTTTATTGTGTTATTTTAATAATACGCTGCGGGGAACATATATTTAACAAACAAATGCTGACACTTTTTTAGCGGATTTCAAATTTACTAAGCCGTCTATAGAATAAAAAAGTCAAGAAATAAAAAATAAAAATTCTCCTGGTCATGCCCAAAAAAAACTTTGAAAAGATTTTTGATAGTCGGTCGAACAGATGTAAAATCTAAGAGACTCGGGAGTTTTTTCATTTCTTTAATTGAAATTAATTTGTTACCAATTTGACGCCAATTATTAAAGTCAGTAAATTTGTAGATTATCAAGATAAAAAGAATGAATTGGCAGAAAGCTTCTGTTGAAGGTAAGTACCAGAAATGAAAAACAGACACAAAAAGTCGCGGTTTTTATGTTAGTTTAGACCGAATCATATTTTAAATTATTGGAAGAAGGCTAAAAAGAACATAATGGATGACAGGTGACGAACCAAGACTCTTGTACTAAATGTCGATATTAAATAGTTTTTTCATCCCATAAATTATACTGCGAATGGCTAAATCAGAAAAAAAGACATAGCTAAAAATAGCTTAGCCACAAAATAGCCTTAGGTCTCTAAAGCTCAACACACACAACTGACAATAGGAACAATACAATAAATATATAGGGAAAAAGTTGCAACAATAGATTGGCTTAGAGACTTATAATGATGCCTTGCGGCATTGAAGTGCAAAAAAATCGTAAAATATAAATATAAATAATAATAACAATATTTTTGCACAATTCGCGGCCATTGTTTGTCCACCAAGAGGTTATTGCTCGCGACCCTAACGGATGAGAAGTGATATATATTATACATGAATAACTGGATAAGTTGAAGTAGAAAGATGCTGCTACACATAAATACAGAAGCTTTGTTCATACAGACTTTTTGCACTACTGATTATCCATATATATATATATATATATATATATATATATCTCATAATATTTGGAAAAGCTGGGTAATACAACAATAAAGTTAACTATAGCTGAGATACCTATAGCTGAGATACCTACACACTTAACCTTTATCTTCAATTTTAATTGTTTAATAAAAAAATCATTCTTTTACTTTAATTAAACTCATGTGAATTTTGTTGTAAAACCGCAGACTAAACTAAAATAAAAAATTTCTTAGCAATTTCTTTCTTCAATTTGGATATCGAAAGCATCGACCATTAATTCAAAAGTCATCGATAATATCGAAAACGTTGATCATCAATATTTTCGCAGCTCCAAAGAAAGAGTCTGGCTTATTTTGTTTACCACTCACTCAGTTGTCAGTTTTGAGTTTTGAGTTGTCTAGCTACCAATTGGTAACCCAGATTCGTCTATTTTTAAATGGCAAAATATGGGAAATATGGGTCAAATCACTTGAGCCATTCCCAAACTTCAAATGGGCTCATGCCATGCATTATGTTGAATGACAAACTACAGCTAATGCTTTGTTTGAATTTCAGTTTGAGTTTGAGTTTGAGCTTGAGTTTTGTTGCCAATTTTTGTTGCCTTTTTTCACGCCTATATATTTTAAGTTGTTGCTGTTGTTGTTGATGCTCAATTTCATATGGTCTAAGACTTTGTGAGTTGGGCTGTGTTTTTTGTTATTTTGTATAAATTTTTTGTTGCGCTGTTGTTTCCTTGGTGTATTATTTTTGTTGCTCGGGAGATGTTAAGAGCTTACACGTGCCGTGGATTAACAGATCGATCGCCTGCCAGCCGCACACCGGGCGGACAACTTGGCCAACACGGACAACTTGGCCAACAGACAGTCTACCAGTCAACAGTCAATAGCCAAGAGTCATTAGTGTTGGCTTGTTTGTGTGCCGTTAGAGTTGCAGATAGTTATTGACAGCTAAGCAGCGTTATAATTATTGTTCGCACAAAGATTATTATTATTATTATTATTAATTCTCTCTCTCTTTCCTCTTTTCTCTTCGATTTCGAGATCGTTTTGTTTTTGAATTGTGAGTTGTGTACTTTTAATATATTATTCCCACCTTGCGATCCATCAACATTTAAATCTGTACACATCTGTAATTATTCATATTTTTGTGCTATTTGTTTCTCTTTCTGTCTGACTAATGAAGTTCACACATTGCTAATAGCTTGTTTAATTTTGGACCAGCCCCCCATCTATCTTGGCACTACAGTGGAACTAATTTGAACTTTTTTTACTACTTTCAAGCCACTTGAAACTAAAATAAACTGAATAGTTTTGGCATTACGATACCCAGTTATTCCTGGTTCTTAGCTACCGATTGAAGATTAATGGTTATTTGTTCATTCGTTTTGCCAAACACAGATTGGTTCCTTAAAGACTTTACTGTTATTTGCCAATTAATAACGTTTCTATATATAAATTTATCAATAATGTATGAAGATTCGTTGCACGTTCATGCGATTTACAGGGTAATGGCAAGTCGTTCACATACACCTCCTTCATTCCTCAGTCATTACTATTGTCATTATTTGAGGCTAATATTATTGTTTTGTTTGAGTTTGCTGTTTAAGCAAATTGTTGCCGTTTGTTGTTGGCCTTTTGAGCGAAATATAAGCTCCATATACATGTATATATACGCGTTTTGTGTTATTTTTAGAATTTATTTTTTATTTTTTTAGCAGTAGTTGAAAATATTGTCGAGTAGTGCGTTCAGTTAAGTAATCGAAGCAACAAAGCTAAATTTCGATGGAATTCTGTAAGTGGCACATAAAAAAGTAAAAAAACATAAAAAACTGAATAAATAACACCTTGACGACGGCTTTTACTATATGAAATTACGATATCCACAAAATGTACTTAGTTCTCCTATCCGTATGACCGAAACAAATTGTTACTCATATTTCAACTTACGTAGTTCAATGACCATTTAAAATGCATTAGAACGTCATCAGTTAATTTTAAAAATCTCATCACATTCGAATGCACCTCAAAATGCAACACGAGTTCCAAAATAAACCGGTCTGAGCAATAAACAAACATTAGGCTTAGCGGAATTAATTAAAAAGCGTTTAATTACCGCCACAAATAGTTTGATTAACTTATGACATGTCTCTGAGTGGGAACTAATCCATTCATGATTTGAGCATTTATTTATGGCACCGATTTGAACCATTTGGAAAATTAACGTATGAATAAAACGTTATGACAGATCATGGATACAATTAGCACTCTATAAATTAACTTTTATTTTCATCATAAGATTGTTATCAAAGTAAATTAAAGTTTGCTACTGAGTTTTTAATATTTTTAATTAAAAGTAGAAAAGCTTTAACTGCTTTTAAATTTTTTCTTAATTATTTTCTGTGTTTTTTAAGCATCACAGATGTCTGAAATAAGTTGAGTTGCACACTGTGCAATAAATTAAAATCTTGGCGGAAAATCTGGCCAACAACTACAGAAAAAACGACAGCAACAAAAACTAAAAACAAGAATTTATTCAAGTTCGTTGCGTCTGAGTTTTCCGAGGAGACAACACGGCGCCCATTCTGTGTAAAATTATTTTCTTTTAGCTTCCACCATGAAACTAAAAGCACAGTCTTTTTAAAATTCAATTAAAAAACAATTAAGAACTACCCACACAACATTTAAAAGCATTTAAATCCAATAAAACTTTATCTTTTCTTCACAATCAATTTGTTGTTGACTGTTAACATTTTAGAAATGTTTTTCAATAATTTGACTTATTGATTTCGATGCAATGTCACTACTAATTTATGTCTCTTGCCTGAATAAACTGAAATCATAATTTATCACATTTGCACAGAAGTTGAAATTTTATGTAAATTATTGTTTACCATTTAATTTATGGCCACAAATAAATAGCCACAAATAGCAAGACTTATTGTTTACACTCGAATTATTCTGGGGAAATTCCAACAAGACAAAAGTTGAAATACTTGATTTATTTTTGGAATTGCAGCAAATTGATCAAAATAAGCTATGTGTACAATCAGTTAGGCAAAGGAGAGAGAGAGAGAGAGAGTGAGTGAGAAGAGGGAGAGCGTGTTGCTGATAGGAGACTAAGAAGTATCGCATTATCAAGTTCACAGTATTATCATAAATTTGCGGTGGTCACCTGTGGCAGGTGCTAATTGTATTAAAGTGCCATCCACAATGGGTTAATTTTATTTTTATAGCAAACAATTTGTTTCTCAATATTTTTGTTGTAGAATTACATAGAAAATGATAAAAAAATGCCTTCTCAGAAGATAAAAAAAGATGTCTATGTACGTAGAGAAGTATTAGTGTCAAGTACGTAAAACCAGATAAGAGGCCAAAACGCACTTGAGAATTCGATTTGATTTTTTTATTGTTCATTTTAATTTCACTTTTCAGGCATTGACTATTTATAAATAGTTTCTTTGTGCAGCATTGGTCGATTTGTTTTGTTTTCGGTTTGTATTTTTATTTTTGTTTTGGTGTTGATTTTTTAATTATTTACTTTATTTTATGTGCACTTAGCCTGCAACACTTTTGTAAACAATTTAACTATAATTTATGAATTGTGATCGTTATTTTGTTGTTGTTCAGTTACTACATTCACTATGCTCGTGCATCGCAAAGCCGTCGCATTTTTATTTATTTTTTATTGTTTTTCAAATATGTATTTGAAAGAGTATATTTCGAAGAGTTAAAAAACCCGCGTGTTCAGTTTTGTCGTTGCGTCGAGTCTCGAGTCGAAAACCGAACTGAGCGCACGAACCTTCCGCACACCCGGTCAGACGCACCGAAGAGACGCTACGCGACGACGAAGCTGGACGTCAACGCCAACAACAAAGCGAGCGCGACAGCGACTGCGACGTCAACGGCGACAGCGACTACGAACGCAACTGCGACGTAAACGTTGGCAGCAGTGAGTGGAGCAGCGAAACGATCCACAAATGGAGAGCAAGAACGCAATGCTAAACGTAAGCGTTTAACGTTAAATGCAAGACAAACATGAAACACATAAAAGCAAACATAAACGCATGCACACACACACACACACTATCACATAAATAGACACACACGCACTTTGTGAGAATTGAATTCTCTCCTGTGATCTTAGACCATCAGTTTGTTATGAAGTAAATTAATATCTAACCCAGAACAATTTGTTTTAATCAACACGAAAGATTACTACGACTAATAATCAACTCCTACCATCTATCTATTACTAGTATGTATCTTAATTTGCATGTCAGCTTACATTATCTCTACAGACTTGCACTGCCAGTTGAGAAGTGTAATTTCCTGGTGTCTGCCTTACTTTTGACCATAAACAAAATTAATAATGTCAGCATTTGATTGGCTTCTTTGAGAAATGCACTTTGGTTATGCTCTGCTGCTAGTTGAACTCTCGAAATGTGGGCAAAGTTTTAAAATTTAATTAACAAAATTAAAAATTTAAATTAGATTTTTGAGGCCCACTTTGTGACATCTGCATGGGAAACTAATGAAGTTGAATTTCTCTTATAATTTGCTCTAAAATATTTGATTTGTTGGTGCTGTTGTTTTGATGATTTTGGTAGCATCTGCATAATGCTGAGTTGCAATTTGAATTGCAAGCATAGAGGCGATGTATGTGCAGTGTACGTAGCAGACCGTTAGGTTTGCTGCCCGGCGTTCATTTGCTTGGATTACTCCAAACACACAGCTGTAGATTACACATACGCTCTGTTGTCTGGTACGCATAAACCGTTATGACAGCGGGCAGAGGCATAGGCAGAGGCAGAGGCAGAGGCAGTGGCAAAGGCAAAGGTTCTGGCAAAAAGGGTGGTAGTGATTTAATTCTGTGCCTTGCACTTACGACAAGGATTCATATTTCAGTTTGCTTTTCTTCTTTTGCGTTAACTCTGCAGCACGATTCACTTGAACTTAATAAATCGTATGAATGGGCGGCAGGACAAGAGACAGAGGTTTTTTGAGTAAGCACATTGGTTGAGGATTTCGGTCTCAGTTGGTACGTGCATTTTAAGTATGTGTGTGTGTGTGTGATTGTGTGTGTTTAGCCACACTTGTTGCCTGTCAAAATTCTCTTAGTCATGTGTCGCTCGCTCTCCAGAGCATCTCTTAGATAGAGTTTTAGTAATTGTTTGCCATCAATTCGAGTTGTGTTGGCAGCTTATGAAATTTTTGTAGTTTTTCGTTACGCACACATACACACACAACTGTCTCGCAGGAACGTAAAGGAACGGACAATTATTAAATGTGTGTGTTGCGATTTGGCAGAACATTCTCTATAGAGATCCAAACGATTGAACCATAAATTAGTTTCTTTCCGCCGTTTGTTGGTGCATCGCATAAATTCAATTGCACCATTTTCCAATTTCCTGACACGAAAAGCAACAACAACAAAACCACACTCACAACTGGCAACGGTAGATGCGGATAACAGATAGAACAGCTCCTACAAATGAACAGCTTTCAATCAAATGGCAATGAATATCTATCAAATGTTAGATATGCAGTGAACGCATTGAATGCATTGAATGCAGTTATATTAAAAGGCCAAGAAAATGTATTCTGACAATTTGAATACGAGATTTTAAAGCCTTATTCCTAAACTATTCCATTTCAGCATTATTCAGCATTTATTTTTAGTTTCAGATTGAAATTTAATTGGATTCCTTAACAATTTGAAATAGTCTCTAAATTGGACAAATTCCAACGCAAGAACATTGGTATTTACGACTACTACTATTGGATTATCAGCACTTCATTCTTATGATTCAGTTCTCTCCTTCAATTTCAACTGTAATGCAGTCCTTAGTCCATGTAAATTGTCAATAAAACACAAATGAGTTTAAATGCTTTGGCTAACAGTCTGAATGTAAACCAGTTGACAACGTCCAGCTCCCTATTTCCTGTCTTCTTGGCCCTCAACTTGATGACTAGCAGACAAATGAAAAAGGCGTCAACACGATGACAAAACAAAAGCTAAAAAGTGTCAGTGCCATGGAGGGAAAAGCAACAAAATAAAAGCGCGCGACATCGAAAACAACTGACTTTAAGTCACCAACACTTATCCAATTTGTCATGTAATGACCCTAAGCTGGAATCGAAATCAATGAACTCTAAGGTTCTTCAATTATTCATAGTTTCATCGATTTACATAGTAAACACTTACGTATACGCAAAGTAGTAAGTGCAAGCCTTGTAAGTAAGTCAATAAACACGGCACTTAAAATAATGGTTAAAGATATTTGATTGATAACAAAAAAAAGTCAAGAAGTAAAGAAAATCCAATAAACTTCTAAGTTAATTTTGGGAGCACTCTCTAGCAAGGGAATTACTTTAAGACCTTCAATCAATGTTTAACTACGTTTAACTTGAGACAATTTTCAATTGAATGCATGATTCAAAAGTTTTAGTTTAAACATTTATATTTAATTGAAATGTTTTAAACTCCAATCAATAAAATTCAGTTTATTGGCAAAACACTCAATTTAGTAGGTAGAAGTGTACATGGAAACTTTGTGTGGTCAAGTACGAATTTGAGGCATTGTGATCAAGCAGCTGAAAATGTCAGCTAGTTGACCTCAATATGAAATGTGTGTTCCAACTTAGAGCAGCATGAACATGTGTTTTGAGAGCTGATGAAACTTTAATTGATAACAAATAGCAGGTGAACTAAGTTTTACTTGTTAGCAATTTGTTCAGATTTATTAAAGGAAGAGTTTTGAACAAAAGATACCCTGTCTTACTAATAAAGGTAGTAGGGTATTGAGAAATTTAAAAAAAATCTAATTATTCAAATAATTTAATGAAAGAAATATTAATTAATAGAGATAAAAACATATATAATTTATGGATAGAAATTAATAAATTTGACTTAATTAAGAAAAATTGATATTAAAATTGTAGAAACAAAAATACTTTATCCATTTTACTTAACATTTCAATGATTTAATCATTATTTTAAATGCATTTAAGTGTTCAATGATTTTTTTATTATTTTAATTGCAAGTCATCGAAGCTCTTTGTGTTTTTGAAAAAAACAGCTACAGGGTATAGATTGCAATTAAAGTGTCTGCTTGTCAAAAACTTTAAATTTTGCGCACAGTGAATACAATCGAAAATGGTAGTTCTTTTTTGGATTTTAGAGCTAAAGAAATTTTGTGGTACAATTCAAACTGTATTTTTTTTTTAATTAAAAACTGGTGTTGGTTTTGTCACTTGGATTGACTGGGCGTGGCAGTTCAAAATTAAAGCTGTGCAGCAAACTGTTAAGCTGCAGAATAAGCTACTAAAATTGACTGACTTCCTGGTCACATCGTGGTCACACTATGGTAAACCAGTGAATTAGCAGGTGCCACTAAAAGCAGTGCATGTGAGTATTTGTGTGTGTATGTGTGTGTGTGTGTGTTATGCATTGAGACCACACCTTCATGTCAGCTGCAAACCAAACCCAACATGAGTATAACCGCCTACCGAAATGGACTCGGGTAACTTAGGTTATTCCCAGTCAGGGAAAGCTGTGGAAAATCCACAGAAAACTAGTGGAATATGGTCGTTAATGGCATACCCGAGTTATTTGGCTCAAAAATAAGTAGTATGCACTAAATCAATTTTGTGTTCATTTAAAAATTTAGTTACTGAAAATATGTTTACTTTTCTTCACAACCTTTAAAACAGTAATTTTTGCTTCTTGTAGACAAGACAAGTAGACGATTTTACAGGGTATATGACACCTGACCTTTGCCGAGTTGTGACGGGCATTTAAGTGGGCGTGTACTCAGCGACGGCGGCAGAAGTCTATGAAAATATTACTGGATGCTGTTAATGATTCACTGGCATTTTGGCAAAGTATTTGACCAACTTTCATGGTTCCCTTATGCATTTGACACTTAAAGTACATCAAATGTTTAAATATGAGAAATGCCTTCGTATTTTGCGATAACTATGTGTGTATGTGCTACAGATGCCACGAAATTAATCGCTTGTATTAATATATTCAGTGTCGACTGGCAATAAACGAGTAAATTTTATCGATTCCCGTTTGGCTTGTGAACTACAATGAAATTCCATTAAAGTTTTTGTCTGCTTCGTTTAAGTGGAACAACAAAAATTCCATTCTGCCGTCAATGCGCATACGATTCCAGCACATTACAAATTTAGGCGCCAATTACGTGCACGAGGCTGCCAAAACAATTTGCCAAAATGTATGCTACAGTATTTTTTACTTATTTTACTTAATACGTGCACAGTGTGCTAGGCACTATGGGACTAATTTAAATATTTGCTGACAAAATAAATATTGGATACCAAATTATAGAAATTTATCACTGCCTGCAGAAGCGACTGTTTATCCCATGGAATAATTATTTCAAATTGTGTTGTGTTAGTAACCAAATGCGATGTACACATCAAATTGGCATTTTACTACACATAAATTACATGCCAGAATTAACATTTTAAAGTTTTGTCAGGTGTAAAATTCAATAATTATTCCTAGCCGTTTGATGAGTAATTAGAAAATTAGTAATAAAATTACATGTTGGATTAATTGCTTTTCAGTCAATCATATACAAAAATCTAGTTGTGTTTAGATATATCCGTATTTTATTGTACTATATTGCGACAGAGAACAGTCTTTGAGTTCATGGCACCACATCGATCAATTGCCAGCTGTTTCTGTGCTGTAATCGGTACGTGGGTGGCAATAGTATTTATTGCATTTAATTGGTTCAATTATATGTTCATGCGAAATTTTGACAAGCAACTAAGACACTTTGTACTTATAAAGTCGACAACGATGTTAACGACTGTTATTAACGTTGATTACAATTGATATGTGGCCCAAGACTCTAAACTAAAATTCCTTTTCCATTAATCCACGGAAAACAATCTATATAATTAAAAGTAGCTTAAAATAAACTTAAATTCGACCTACGACACTGAACACCTGTTCAACAGTATATAAAATTACATAAAAGGCTGTAAAGCTCTGAGAGGTCAACAACAAAGTCAAGCTTCACATATTCCGTAATTCTTAAGTGAGTTTAACATAAATTAACACCCACTCAAGAATATTATTTTGAATTAAGCCGGAAAGTGAAAACAAAGGAATCATTGTGGAATTAGTAGGGATTCTTGCTGGCTATAATATCCAAATTAACTTTCTCTATCTACCTATCAATCAATGAGTACAATCTCTTTGGACAGTTGTAAACTTAGGAATTAGCATTAATTATTAATCGACCATAAACCATGGGAATATGAAAGCATCTTTTGTTATGCATAGTAAGATTTTAGTGCCACACTTAAAAATGAAATAAAATTGTTGATTGATATCCTTAATGTTTTATAGTAGCCAAAAGGTGATGCCTTCCCACTTTACGGCCATTTGTTCTACTTTACTTGTAACCTACTCCTAAAGTCGTAAACACATACACAACTTATAAAAAAAATTGTAAGAAACCTTCGAGTTCCTTTTGTGGGTTAAATAATACCATGACTAAGCAGCTATAAACTCCTGTAGAAAATGTCCTTGGAGCTGCTTCTGATGTGGAATTTATTCTTTTGTTATATGAAATGCTCTTGTGTCTGGAATAACGTATGTCGATTTATCGACTAATTTCTATTCTGTTTTGTCCAATCAAAAACAGATTTAACTATTTAATTCAGAACTGCTCTTCACACGAAAACGTTGAAATTTTTAGTGTGAAAAGCAAATGATATAAAAAATTATCGTTTTGCTGGTTGGAGTTACTCTTATTTTGGATACGTTTAATGACAACAGTAAGCACACACTATATACCAAAATTGTTTTATCCCCCAGAGAGCACTTTGCTAATTCGAGATGAATTCTTTAAAGGAGTGACTTGCACCTAAAACATTACCTTTAAAATAATAATGAATTGTTTTTACCTTTGTCTGAAACTTTTCATTCGAATCCAATCAATTAAAGGATACGGCATTTTCTATTCCGATAATCCAGCTAATCACCGAGGAACACAGTTTTCCACTCAGCGAATTTATTCGCATTGAAATCTTTCTCCATTTTGCTGCATTTGTAGCTGCTGTTTATGCCCCAAAGCCAATTTCTCTGCCATCTTCATTGTTTATTGTAATGCGAGAAATGAGTAGCAAAATGAGTTTTTTTTATGCCTTTTTCGAGCTGACATTTAATTACCGAGTAAATGTAGGAAAGCTCGGTTGCAATTTAATTATTGTCTGCGACTTTGAGGTATTAAATATCGTCTAACTTTAAGCAAAGTTTCATGGATTTGGAACAATCAGTGGTAAATGAAATTGAACTGTGATCAAGGCCCTGGAAGTGACACTGAAATTTGCAAGATAAACACAATTAGTTGAATTCTAAAATTTTAAGCTGGCTCCAAGTTGTTGAAACTTTTGTCTGCCAACTTCTGCTCAACTTCTGGCAAAATTGCGGTCCAACAGGCTATGTTTGTAAACCAAAAATAGCAACAGTAAAGTAAACTTCTTACTTTGCAATGAAAGATTCCTCGAATTCCAAGCATGTTACCGAATAACTTCTGCTATCGATCTTTAATAATTATTTAATTTGTTTTACAATTCAATTTCATTTCATTTTTCACATGCTCCCGTTGTCTGTGAGCTAAATAATTGACACTCAATTTTGCGCCAACTGACAGGGGAAACGTATTCAACAAGTTAGAAAAACAAAGCTGCAATAAATGCAAAAAGTGTCATGCGAAAATGGTGTGAAATCTGTTGGAAAGTCATCAACAAAACTGTCGCTGCTGTGCACAAATCTGCAATTAGTTGTGCTGCAGCTGCAACTCTTGAGTTTTCAAGCTGACTTCTCACTTAAATTTTGCATTGTTTTAATCGAGTAATGGAAAAATAATGCAACTCAGTAGACAAACTGAAATGGATTTATTTTCGAATTACAAGCGAAGAATAAATGTGGGGAATAATTCCTTTGAAATTAACAATTGACTGCCAAATTTCGCTCAGCAGCAGAAGCAACACAATAAATAACTAGAAACGCGTTTTATAGCATACCCCAAGGCGCCATGTATTCTGCCCGTATGTGTATGCGAGTATGAATTGTAGGCCAAGTTAAGAGCAACAGCAGCAGCACAAAAAAATGAACAACAATACATATGAACTGAGGCGAAAATTGCGTTGGAACAAAACCACATTTCATGGCAGTTGAACTGAAAAATGCATTTAAGTGGCAAATAAATTTCATACATTCTCAGCAAGAAAATCGAAAACAAAAGACAAACAAAAGCTAAAGCCAGAAAACAGTTAAGGGCACACTGATAAGTGCTCTATTACTTATATATATAGTCGTAATTTTAGAGCTAATAAAGTAGAGCCAGTTGGCTGCACTGAGAGCGCAGGACATGTCCTTCATGTTAATTAAGTTTGTTTTGGCGATGCAAACAGAAGCTAAAGATTCTCTGGATTCTTTGTCCGCATAAAATATAAATTGCCAGCTTAAAGTGGAGGCTGAAAAAGTAATTAAAAGTTGTTATTAGCCTCAAATTATGTACTTCCACAATAATTTTATTAAAACGTTTAAAAATAATACTCAAAACTCTGCTGCTTAATTGGCTTAATAAATGAAAAAGAAAACTTTTTATATATGTGACAATTTATAAACTAAACATAGCATGAAATGTTTAAATTAAAAAAAAAATATTTAACCAGTTAAGAGACCAACACAAAAATGAATCTGTTATGCATCACGCTCTGTTTAGCCGTATCTTATGCATGAGATTCACCACAGTCTTTAGTTTGGTTTGTGTCGGTCTTTGTGGAGGACTAAAGCAGATGGCGGACTACCTGATGGTTAGCCAGCTTTGTGCAAGGATTCAATGTAACCGGCAGGCAAATTGCTAACGACAGATCTGAAAAGAGTATAAATTCGTATGGAGCAAAGAACACAAGACACTAACATGGAAATCCACGTGGATACATTGTGGTTCACGTGGAAAGTCATAAAGAAAATCGACCAGTGTTGGTAAAGAGTGTAGTGATAAATTAAAGTGGGCGTGAGAGCGAAGCAAAGCGAAAACTTAAAGTTGAGTTTACATTGAAAATTTGTTAACGCCCTGTAATTTTCACATTTGGCTGGTGAAACCATTGAATTTAGTTCAGAATTGTTCACGCAATACCATAAGCACACGGTAAATTAGCTAATAGTGCTAAAGAATGCGCTTCAATGTGTTTCATGCGCTGCGAATTAAGATTCATTTCATTATTGTCGGAATTGGTTACAATCAATGGTTAACCACAGAAATGATTTCAAATTCTAACTGATTGAGTGACAAGTGACTGATTCTGGACACATTGAAATCGCATCATTTGACCAACTGCAATTGAATTGAAAATTGCATTTGATTTCGGGTTACGCTGCGTATGGGTAATCTGTTGAACAACATTTCCAAAGCTAATAAATTAGACGGCAAACTGTTTGAAATACGTGACTTGTGCACATTTACTCAATATGTGACACACACACACACACACACACACATACCCAAAGTGGACCACACAGCGTTTCTCGCGCATTGTTTGTTGATTTACTGTCGGTTTCAATTGCATTTCATTTCCCTCCAAAAAAATGAGCGAAAGCCAATTGAAAGGCAGCAAAATGTTTGACCGTTTAGCTGAAACACTTCCGTAAGTGTGGCTATTATTAGTGTCACACATAAGCGGCATAAATTAACATTAAAGGCGATTTTGATTTATGCACTTAATATTGTTTCCATTTAAAAGTGTCATACGTGATATTAATAAAAGCACAGAAACACATATTTAAAAGCTTAAAATTACTGTAATAACAAAAGCAATAAAGGGAATTGCTTTGCAGAGGCTTTGGAAAGTATCTGTGCTGTGCTACACAAAATTCATTTGGGACCAAACTTAAAGCAAACTGCGTTTAAAGCAAAGCAGTGAACCAAAACCAGAAAAAATACAGTAAACACCTTAAAATAAATTCTAAAGTTTCACAAAAATTCAGAGTAATTTTCACGGGTTAAAAGCGGTGTGGACATGGCTCTGATAATAACAACCAAATGGCCAACATAAATATTATGCATCGCAAACAGTTTTTATCTCTAGTTATATTTATTGTGGAAAATGTTAAAGCGAAAACAACAAATTAATTGTTTTAAGGGCAACATTTGTAAAAGAAATAAACAACTGCGGTCATAAAAACCAGTGACAGTTGCACAGATTTATTTCCTCGATTGGTCTTTTAAACTTATGACATTCATTTGTACTAAAAATCATGTAATTCGTGCCAAGTTCAGTTCAGAAAATACTGTTGAATGTTTGCCAAATATAGAGAAGAATTCTTTGCTTGCTTTCTGTACTTTATTCGTGTTTGCTTTAAAGCTATTCTTACGACCTTTCGGTCTGACGTTGATTTATTGGTGGCCACAGTGCAAGGAGAAGTCAAAGACGTTTTGCGGTTAAAATTGAAAACGTTTGCTAAACGGATTTTCTGTGTGCTTCCAATTGATTTTAAATCGCATGATCAGACACATTTTGTTCAAAGACACAATAGAACTTGTTGGTAAACTTTGTGGCAATTGTTTTCTAACTAAGTCGAATGAATTTTAAAGAGATTCAAAATATGTAAACTGATGTTTTGGCAGTAATACATTAGATTTACACAAGTCTTAACTCAAAGGAATAGATATTTCTGGGATTATGTAATCGCTATGCTTATCAAACTTTCACGTAAGTATGCTGTTTGTGTTGTTTCTATTCTTGTTTCTGTCACTTCATTGTTAACATGACACATTGCCACAATCAGAATTGTTGTAACATTTCTTCCACTTCCGCGTCCCTGCAACATTTAATGTCACTTGCAGCTCACCTACGCAAATGAATTGATGTCATTTGTCTTACATGTTTCTCTTTTTCTTGGCTTTGTCAAACGAATTCCATTTAGCTGAACAATCCAACTCATACTATTTTTTGTGTTGTGCAAGCGAGAAACTTTAAAATGTTTAGTCCCCACTTATGCCTAATTTCTAGGTCTTTAATTTAAGATAAACATCTACTTAGTTGTTTTGCTGTGCAGATAAAACTTAAACAAAGTCATTACAAACTAATTATTTCTATTTTTTTATCTTGCTCACGGAGCGTTTAAGCTGTGTGCATTCTGGCTTAACTGCGCTGTTAAGTAGGCAATGGATTTTGTAATCTTCTTAACACAAACTTGGCTGTCATTTTAATGAAGATTTAATCAAGGGCTATTGAGTTTGCGATGTTTTAACCAAGACTTAGATAGCTGAGAATACTGGCTTAAATTAATTATGTTACTTCCTTGAAAACCAATAATAATATCTTGGACCCTTGTAACTTTTATTAGCACCGGAACAGCGTGTACAAAGTGCTTACAAATTAGTTTACTAACTGTTACTATAATTGAAAGTTAACAGCACAACGTGGCGAGGCTATAACTTTTTGGCTACTTGCATTCAACAGCTTTTATCTCTAGGGCTCTCACATATTCAACTGACATTTAAAAGGCAAATTTGAAACTGTAAAGTACAAAACTTGTTAAGCAAAAGTGTAAGCTGTAGATAATCTAGCATTTAAAATTTAAACCTTAGAATTTTCCCTTTTTACAGATTCTTTTATAATTATAGTTGTCACTTGCAGTGAGTAGAAATTTAGTGCATTTCTTTTAGAGCTCTCAGTTTCCGTTGGAATATTCTTGATTTAGTTTATCACTTTAGCACTCAGACATTATTGCAGTTACTATTTGCCTTAAGCATTGCATGATGACTCAAAGTTAATGAACTTTCAAACTTTAGCATTAAATGCATGTTTTCAACAGTTGTTGTCTTTTAGTTTTGGATCAAAGGTGAAGCAGGTAAACAAAAGTTGGTCTCTTACTCCTAAGTAAATGCGATAATACTGTTTGTATATACATATTGTGAGCTAGGTCAAACTAATTGCAAGCACAAAGGCACAAATAATTAGGTCGGTGTCCTATGATTGCCTGCATTGCATTTGGTATTTGCATTTGGCCAACACCTTGTTCAATGCTAACAGTATCAAATTCTGACATTGATTGCAATTCATTGTGCAAAATATCAAATATACCTCAACTAAGGCTTAAACTCAAACTAAACAAAAGTCAATTTCCTGCCTATCATGTTTTTCCAATTTCGAATCAATTTCAATTTGGAGCACTCAAATTTGTAAGAGAAGTCTCAGTGAACTTTTGTGAAAACTGAATTCAAAAGTGGATTATTTTCTATGTTTTTAGGGGTTTAGTTGCAGAGGCAATGCTTGATTTAAATATATAATTAAAGCGATGTTAATACCTATTGCACAGCAGTTTAAAAAGAATTTTGTAAAGCAATAGTTATTTATCTAAAAGAAAAGTCTTAACAGCTTATAGTCATACTACAGGGTGTTTCCTATTTGAGTGCAGTGGCTGCATCTGTATTACGTGTTCTTACTTAAATCCTTAGACTTTAAGTATGAAACCATATTTTTAGTTATTCTTTAAAACTCTTTCCAATTTGAAAATTATATTTAACGCTGCCAAGCAACAATGTTTATATAAGAACGTCTCTATTATTTTTTATTAGAATATTTATAGCATCCAGTGCTTGTATGCAGTAGCAAATTCTCATTGGTTTTGTATCCCCGTGTTCACAAGGAAGCACACTAAATATAATTTAAAAACTTGTTCATAATCAAGTTAACACTAACTGCAACTTAAACGACAATTTAAGTGCAAATTTCTACAACTTTCTCAAGCGGAAGTAAATGCCAAAATAATAGATTTCAGCGAAAGACTTGTAAACAAAAGTAATTTAAAAACAACTTTGTTTTCACCTTGAAAATAATTAAGTAATCTCAAGTCGTTAAATGCAATTGCTTTACTATTTGAGTCACATTTTTACGAGAATTTAATAGCTTTGTAGGAATAGAGTCGTGAATTGCATTTAAAGCGGAAGTAGAGCGCTTATTAACATATGTCCACCATTACAGTCGCAGCTAAAAGTACACTAGTTGCACCTAAAAGGATCAAATATTGTAAAATGACAATTGGAAAGAAAGAAAGACATTCAATGCATAACAATGAATTCCCGAAAGAACTTGACAATGCCTTGAGCTTTCAGAACATTCAAAGGACCTTTAAAGGTAAGGTGCGTGTCATTGACAGACATGCAAAATACCAAAGTCTGTGAACAAAATGCGAATAATTCTCGTATGTTTCTATTTTTTCCCTCTTTACATCTAAGTGACACAGCACAATGGCACAAGTGTATAACCAACAAATAAGAGCACAATAAACCTGGCGTCATATATTCAACTCTTTATTTCGTTTTTTTTTTGCTTTATTTTGGTTGTTTATGTTGTTGACACGTTCGCATCATTTATCAGTTAGCAGCTTTGGTCTGTCACACAGTTGGTAATAACATTAAATGCGCGTGCAATTTCCCGATTTCAAAATTCATTTACACTTTGTATTTAACTAACTTAATTATTTGATTTTTCTGTTCATTTAAATTTATACATTTAATTTACTAATATTATTTTAAATTTTACGTAGTTTCTATTTTAAATGTGAATTGCAACAGTTCTTTCATCCGGTCGCAGTGGTCCGCACTTAACAGTTTATCACCGGCTTCTGAAGACTTTAACAGCGAGCATTTCCTACTGCGCTGCCTTTTCGATGTCGAAAACGAAACTGCATGTAAGTGTGGGTGTATGTGTGCTCGTGTGTGAAGCAGCCGGCATTTGCCTAGTTACTTTGGTATTGGTAACCAGCTGTTCGATGCGCCTTCGCGTAGAACTTTTCGAGTGGGTAGAATTTGGGTGGGTTTGTTTATGTTTTTTTAACAGAAGGTCATTCAAAATGTTCTATTCATGTTCGGTATAACTTTGTGAAATGAGCATTCACCTTGAGCTCCAAAAAGTTGCCTAGGATTAACTGCTCAGTAGCCGTTCCGGGAAATTTATATACAACAATATCAATTTAATTCCGAGATTCTGATTCTGAGAAATTCCAAATCAATGTTTGCATAACAGTATTGAAAATTTGACTGTTCGAAGCTATGTCCGAAACTAACTTAATTCAATTAAGGTATTTAAAACAATTTTATATGTGTTATACTGGTTTAAAAGAAGCTAGTTAGCTATGTAGTTGTCCGACTTTAAGTTCAAATATATCAAGTAGATTTTGATACTGCCTTTTAAGCATATGTATATAGTATGTATATGTAAAGTCTTTAGTAATTTAAGTTGGGATTAAATTAACACTGATTCTTAAATTATTAATTTGATGTACCAAATTGGGATTAATAGTACAATAATTATAATTATGCTAAGATTCACAAACTTCAACTGCTCTTCAAAATGCTTGCCAAATTGAGTGAATTCAATTCAATGCATTCACAATTGTCGATGCTGAATAATTTTGAAAGCACAGATAAAGTGCAATGGTTGTTGTCATTGCTAAGCCAACAGAATGTTGATGAGCATACTATTAACAGAGCGCTGTTAGCAGCAGCTTTTAACAGCAACGCTTTTCGTTAACTGTGTGATTACCGATAACATTATTCTGCATACAAAATGTATTGAGTGCGCTGTTAACTTACTTGCATGTTTATTGCCAATTTCACGGCGCATTTCTTCTGATCTGTTTGTCATATTTGATTCGAGTGGATATTGGGCAAATGTCATGTTCTCGTTGCGCATTTGCTTGCCGAGGGATTTCATCATGAGGAAACAGGTGTGCAAACCTGCCACACTACGTTGACCATCACGTTCATAGTAGAATATTGAGTGTGTCCAGTTGTGTCTGAGTTAGAAAATTAAAGTTTATCTAATAAAAACAGTAAGACTATGATAGGATTTGTTAACATACTGTTTCATCACATTGATGGTTAGCTCGGACAGGGACTCAAAGCTCAACATTCCAGTACGTAGCAGCATATAAAACTCATCACCACAATCGGTTTTCTTCTGCTCAAAGTCATAAGTGGAACCACCCACAGAGATAAGCGGTGTTCCCTGACTATTGAAGTACTTGGTAATGCGACTGACAGCAGCTGAAAGATACGAACAACAATGAAATCCACCGACTGACGGCATAAATTCGTTTACCTACCAAGCGAATAATCGCAGACAGGTCCAAAGATGACCTGAGCACACTGCTTGATGATGCCGTCCATAGCCCGAATTACGCCCAGGGATGCATCACACTTGGTATCATGTGCCAGCCACTGAAAGTCAATGTACGACGGTATGAGTGACGTGGCCCGTATCTGCTGCTCTGCCACCTTTAGTATTGGCAGCACGCGTTGCAGCGACGCCTCGTAACTGTCATCATTGGGTAGCAACACCAGAGCCCGAATGGAACAGTTCCCACCGTTGGCATCGCAAATGGCTTCACAATCCCGTGCCGGCTCGTCCCGACACGTGGCCTGACACCCCGCCAGACAGAGCAGGCACAGCATCCAGGAGATCTGTCTTCTCATGTGCACCTCATTCACACCTGGATTATAGTATTGCCAGACTGAATTACAAGCCTCTGATTTTCCAACTGCTTTTTTATTACGCAACTTTGCTTTTCCCTTTACGGAATTTTCACCCATTGGCTTTGACATTAATGCGTTTGACTTTGTTTTTGTTCTGGAATGCCACAGTCGATTTCTAACTCCTCTGCGGATTGGCTTATCAGTGTACACTTTGATTTTGTTGCACATGTTAGCCAACAGCTAATTAAACTCTCTTAATAGATTCAATAGTAGAATTGCTTGCAAGTTTAGATGCATGATGGAGCTACACATATAAAAGACAAAAAGATTAAAGATTAGAGAACAATTCAAATTTGTTGACCACCCCAATTAAAATCCTGATTCAATTTGATATACAGCAAGACTGAGAATAATTCCCAATTTCTTACTTACCATTTTATTTTCTTCTTAAGCTCTCTAAAAATAATTTCCTGGCTTTAATTATCGTAGCAGAATGGCTATCTTTATGAGGTCGCTTATTTTGTTATTATATTTGTTGTTTGTACAATAAAATCAGCATGATGGCTTCCAAATTAATTATGACATAATGAGCTTAAAAATACAATCTTAAGGTATCAGGGTCTAATTAAAGGTTTTTTATGAAATTAATTGATTTTATTGATTTTAATATACAGCTCAAGTAGAAAATTGTGTCTCGTATGAAAAATAATAATAATAATAATAAAAGTAATAATAATAATAATAATAAAATTAATAATAATAATAATAATAATAATAATAATAATAATAATAATAATAATAATAATAATAATAATAATAATAATAATAATAATAATAATAATAATAATAATAATAATAATAATAATAATAATAATAATAATAATAATAATAATAAAATTAATAATAATAATACTTATAATAATAATAATATTAATAATAATAATTAGACAAAATAAAGCATACATGTAAAACTTTTACTTTTACTTATCGAAGCCATGTTGACTATTTCTTAGATTCCTTAGATAGCCATAATATCTGATAATTCTAAATAATATCTACTAGCATAAACACCCATAAATTTCATGTCGTTTATAGTTTTTTGGTGACGTACTGAACTTTATGGCTCTTTATTGAAGTGCCAAATGATTCACGCTGGGAATGTTGTGACAAAATGAAAAGAATAACAGAAATTTGTTTTGCTTTAATGCATTTGCTGTGATGTTCATATAATCAACGATAAGGGAAATCCAATTGTTTATACAAATTTCTCTGGAATTGTTTACATAGAACAAATGCCTTTTTGATAAGGTGTAACTCTTTAATAAAACATTTTCGAAAGTACACAAAAATTTAATTTTTTAGTAAGTGCAAACATTTTATTTTTCGAAGATACTTTTGATTCTTTTGGTTACCCAATATTTTGTGCCTCTCTTTAAACAAAACAGTTTGTAGTTCCAGCTTTGCAATTTAAAGGATTTTAATTAATTTGTTACCTCCTTTCAGGTCAGCTTATCATTTCGGCACAAGAAAAACAAAGTCATTCTATTTTTGTGTTCTTTCTAAAGAAACCAAAAGAGTTTTTGTTATAAAGTTAAATTTAATTTAATTAAATGATATTTCCAATGTAATTTTATCATTACATGAAATCGTTTAATCGCATTTAAGATTTTACAACTGTTAATTTAATCCAAAAATTCAATGTTCATAATTTTCGACATCTATTCTTTGATACAATTACATGTTACACATAGAATTATATATCTCCCAAATTTAGAGACTACTGTGCATAAGAGAGATTGATATGCGATTGAGTAAACAATTAAGTTTTTACACTGACACATCGCTTTATTTCCACATTTCCTATGAAAACTGTTTAATGAAATTATGCGATCCGAAAGACTTTAACTCAAAAAATAATTGCTGTTTAAGGAAATTTTATATAAAATTTCATTGACTCTTGTTGAATTGCATAAATAAACAAATTATATAAATTTAGGTGTCAATTTTAAAACAAAAATCATTGTAATTGTGACCTCTCCAACAATAGTCATCATAATTTTATAGTAACCAGTTCTAGCAATTTCTGGATAGACGTCTCCTGGTGGTAAGCAGTGACTAAAAGTATAGACGGTTTTATTCCATGGAGGCACAAAGGGAGTTTCGATTACCGGGAGATTCGAACAGTGGTGAAATTCGGAATAAAACAGTTTCATGTAATATCTATTAATGCAGTCGTGAAATGAAATTTTTGGAATTTTGTAGGGAAGCATTTGATAGTCCTCCTCTCTGCCGCTATGGCAGAAGAATATATCAAGTTCTGTCTGTATTAAAATCAAAGTCAAATTAATTTTTTTAGACGCAAGAAAAACTCACCATTGTTTTATCATCGACATTAAATTTCCAATCAATTACTGCCGAAAATGATTGTTCCCCCAAATTTCCGTGGTCAAGATACATACTGAAATTAGCTAAATTGTCATCAGTCGATTCACCGTGTACAAAAAGAACTTCATAGTTCCAGCTCCGCTGTTTAAAGGATCGTATTTAGTTGATCTCCAATTGAAATCCTTTTTGGTACAACTTACTACTGCGGCGCAGGAATCGAACAGAAAAGACGAAACGACTGAGCAGAGCAATAGTAAACTCATGACAAGAAACAACAAATAGACCAAATGAACGAAGTAAACCTCGAATTTATATACTACCATTAAATTCCATTTGACATGACAACTATTTATTTAATTATATTTTAGATTATAAACAATTAAAAACAAGTTTAATTTATTTTATCTAAAACTAATAAACGTAGATAATTCATTACAAGCGTAATGCGATTATAACGGACACGACTTTATCAAAACTGATCAAAATTTGTTACTAACGGCGACCTTGCTAGCTATACAGGGTGACTCAAAATGTTTTATTTATACCCGTAATCGTAAAGAGTTTGATTGGCAACGTAGTACGCTCATTGATATAAAGCTTCTGTAGCTAGACTCAGTCAAATAGAGTAGAGCGGTCTGTTGAGTTTGTCAGAAAAGAAATGTGCGTAGCACGTAGAAGGTGGCGTTTCCGACTCCAATAAGGTATATGTATATATTTTTGATCAGCATCAACAGCCAAGTCGATATAGCAATGTCCGTTTGTCCGTATATTTTTAGACTATAAGAGCCAATTTCACATATTATATATATGGTACCATTACATCTATCCTCACCGAGTGTGATTCGGATCGAACAACTATAGCCTATAGCTCCCATTTCACAAATCGATCCAATATGAAAATGTTGTATGATTCCATGTAGTGTTAGTTGAGCGATCGCAACCATATATAATTATTATTAGTGTGCATATAATAATAATTTTTTGTTTGTTTGATAAAATGCGCACAACCATGAGCACGGGGTCTTTTTCAGTCGGGTCGCTCGACTGTAGACTTTCTTACTTGTTTGATTGTTAAACTATCTCAGTCAAACTTAAATCTGTCCATAATAATACGTATCTTAAGGCTGTCATAAGAAAAATCAATTGAATTGCGCATTCGCAAACGTTAAAGAAATGAAAAAACTGACAAAGTCACCAGCTTGGCTGGGAATTGTTGAATTTTACTCTAAAGAATTATAGCAGGAAGCAGAAAAGGCCTTTGAATAGGCGTTGACATAGAAACTTAAATTGTACTACGTAAACCCACTAATCATAGTCAGATGTAATTTTAGGCGCCAGAGGCAACCAAACTGATACCGCGCAGTAATTAATAAGAATTCATCACAAGCATTTGACAGTGCAAATAGCGAAATATTCCAAGAGGTTGTTGCAATCTAAAAAAAAAAAAAAACAAAAACACCAAAATGCCAATGATACCAAATATCAAAATAAAAATAAAAAAAAAAAAACAAAATAAAAAAAAAACTGTTTGGGTCATGTGCTCTATTCATATCAGCACACAATGGTTGAACGATTGAGAACCCTTCACAATGACATGGCAAACATCAACAACAAATTTTAAGGCAGCCCACATCAATCATATGGAAGGCGTGATATTTGCATTAACAACCCACGACATGAACTTAATTGTGTTATTCAACTGGAAGATATCCAGTAATTTCTAAAAACCAATGTCAAATTGTGTTTTAATTTTCCTGGAACACAACTTAAATATAGTTTATTCAAATTAAAAATTGCAAGTGTAAAGTATTTATTTAAACTTGGTACTTGACTACACTTTATACCCTTTGTACCTGGCAGGTAATTCAGAAATCAAAGCAAACCAAACGAAGGTGCTATAAATAGTCTGACGAGGAAGTCTCATTAAAAAAAGTGGAAAACTGGAATCAAATAAATTAATAACAAATTGGCTGGAACATCGAAACGCTTATCAGTTGGCAAACGTCAATTTATTTTTAGGCCGTTAACAAAATTAAATAACTGCTGATTGATTAAGATCGGCAAAGGTGACAATGCCCCACTCAGGCCACTTTGCTTTCGACTTTTTCGAGCGAGTTGCAGTCCGATCGAATCAATCATGTTTACCCCTGACCAAATGACTATATTTATACACATGTGTTATTGTTTTTATATACTGTATAGTAGTATATACGATGTTACATGTGTGCTTCCACTTATGTCTGACTTGTCATAAGCCAAACGAACTAAAGCTGCCACTCAGACACCTGGGCACATGTGCACAATTTGTGCGCTTGCTCAAAATATTTTGTGGCTATAAGCGAATGCGTATTAAAAAGGAGGAAGAGTATAACGTGATCGATTCTCGACTATGATATACCCGTTACTTTAGCACTTGATTCGAAACTTTACATAAAAAACAAACAGTTTAATACTTTAAGGTTCAGTCTTTGTTTTCAAACAGTCATAACTTGGACTACATACCTCGAAAAGATTCGTTCTTAATATAGAACTGAAGAGCCTCTCTTTTACTATTATAACAATTTTATATTATAACATTAATCAACTAACCTAACTGTCTACATGTAACGGGTACATGAACAAAAACAAAATGAAATGCAGACTCGTGTTGTACGCGTATTTACGGTACTTTGTTTGACTTACTCATAGTTGGTAGGTTTTATCAAGTGCTTAAATTGTATTCGTAATTCAAACAAATGCCAACTCTGATAATTGGGAATGGTCTTTTGGCTTTAGTTGGATTAGTACAGGGTTCAAAATGGGATATACTTCCACTGGAAGCTCGTGTGCTTACTGACATTGGTTGATTTCAAAACTTTAGCTAAGGTTCGATTTTCTGACCTTGTAGCACTTGAGTTTTTATAAATAAAATTGCCCCTTATTGACAGTGATTACCTAAGTAGCACTTGTTACATAAAGTATTCAAGTGAAACTAAAATCCAGACGATTTATAACAATTTATCGAATCTGAAAACCTTTGAGGCAATAGGCAATTGGTTGAAAGTGTTTGGTTTTCGACTATTTATAGGCATTTGTTTATTTTTAGTTAGCAATCAATGAGCCGTGTCAGCTGATAAGATTATTAAAAGTCAACACACTTTGTGACAGTGCATTGGTTAAAGTTATACATATATATTAGATATACGACTTCAATATTCTAACACATAGGTTCAAATATTTTCATACCCAAATATAAGCCACAATTTCACACATGTTGTACTTAAGCATTTTGTTTAATAAATTGCTTTTAAATCCAATAATTTGCATGCAACTTAAATTTCCATTCATCATGAATTATAAAATCAATAATTGGCGACTTAGCGGCAACTAAATTTATAAAATTTATGAATTTTTAATGCGCCATAATTTCATTTATTTAAATATAGACATGTTATTCAACTGCTAACCAAATTAACTAAACTCGATAACAAATCAGTAGTCTCAAATTTAACAAACTTTTTTCTATTAAATTTTTTGAAATTGCATTGCTTTTATTTATGTCATGCCAAAAGTCTATTTTTGGTTTATTGCAAAAAACATGAAATTTATTGACTCGTCGCTGATGGGAGTTTCATTCACAAGATGTTCCAGAATTGGCACAGTTTGATGCGAGGGTTGGTTGAATCCTAACTACATAACTGAATTTAAGTACAAATATTTGGGTAAAAAGCATTATTAAGATAGCATTAACAGATAAAGTGTATATAAAGGCTTTCTATATTATGTTATATCATTCAAAACAATATTTAAAACTTTTAAATAAAAAGGTATTTTTCAATTAATATAATACTTGTTTCAATTTACGTAATTTATTTACTTTTATTTATACATACAAATATACAGCAGAAAAATGCCAACAAAAAGCAGAAGGGAGTCGACAATGCCAGCTACAAAATACCCTGTATTTGGTAATCTGCAATTTCCATTTATTTAAACTGTTTTCTATATATTAAAACATTTAAATGTAAATATTCAGAAGAGTTAAAATGTGGATAAACCTATTCCAATCAATTTTAATTGCTGAATGGCTTAAATTTATTTTGCTATTATTCTATATTTAATCCCATTAACAGAGATGAGCACACGTTAAGCCTAATGCCAAATAATATAAATTTTGATAATTTAAATTTATATCAAACGCAGCCTGGGAACCAATAAATCATTGACCACGTTAATCATGCGTTATTAATATTTGTGGTAAATAAATATAATAAAATCGACCAATAAGTGAATAAACACGAAAACTGTTTAAACTGCCATTCTGTTTAATCGGTTTATTAAATGGGAGTAAATTTCTGTATTGAAACGCTTAACGACTTAACGCTTGCTTAAGTTCATTAGTTAATTTGATTATCGATTTATTAAAATCATTTTCCCTTTAGGCGCCACTGACAACTGAGCTGATTATCTTTACTTGTGGAAACTTGACCAATTTGGAATTCAAATATGACCAAAGGCAATCAAATGTTTGCAAACAGTTGTGAGGTTTGTGAAATTTACCAAAACGTGTTGTGGTTGAGTTTTCCATTACTGTTAAGCCCCCAACAGCTCCCTTGTAAATACTGGTATTTAAATTTGTCTTTGGCTGTTGAGAGCAAAGAGTTTATATTAAAATTCCAGTAAATCTTCACACATTGGGTTTAAATATTTTATATTAAATAAAAAGCGTTTTCAATCAATAAATCCTGGTATAATCATTTATAATGTTGCCATTTGCATCAGTTATCGCAGTTCACTTTGCTGCTGCTTGCACTCATGATAATATATCGTCTACGCACTGTGTGTTGCTTGAGAAAAGCAGGATTTGTGTGCATGAGACCTCGAGTGCATATTTTCATGGTTTAGCAGCTGTCACTAGCCATTTCAATGGCAGAGTTAAAAAATTTATGTTAAGTAGTTAAAAGCAGAATGGAAGCCAACCATAATTCAAACCGACAAACTTGTGGGTAGTGGGAAAATAACACAAAAATAAAATAGAGGAAGAAACTCTGCGTGACCCAATGGAATAATTTGAAAAGTTGCTTAAGCAATTAACAAACTGAATAGTAAACAGCACTCAACTAAATAATTTGCCTCTCAATAGGGGAAAATAACAAAATGCAGATCATTAATATAATTTGTAGTCACTAGCTACAGAAATTTCAAATTAATTAAATACTTTGTAACTTTAAATTTCTACATAGAAAATGAAAATCTTGAATACTCGGCTAAGTAAGGAATTTAAGGAATAATTGACCAAAGCTGTTCAGACTTGATGACATTTGAGCTAGTTGGTAACACAATGGGAGGTCAAACGTGGGTGTGTTATCCAATACACAATCTTAATGATGCATTCTCTGGAGGTTACTACTGCTGCTCAACAAAATCTCCCTGTTGTACTTTAAAACAACTTGACAACAAAGTGACTGCGTCGCTCAAAAATTTGTCTTACTATGGAATCACTAAGGAATTTTTGGTCTTGGCAGCTATTTTCAGTTGGCACAAATGCCTTGAAAACCAATGCAAAGATGACAGGTATTTAATGCACTGCTCAAAGATTCTTTGCACATTTTATTGACCAACGACAAGCCAATAAACTCTTTGAACATGTTCTGGACAGAACTTACCTCGGTGAAAGGAGCTTAAAATGTACACCACAAATAGTTAAAGTTTGAACTGTTTGCTTTGATTTGCTGTTTCTCTTATATATATACACTCTTAGCAATTCACAGTAAAATTTTTTAATTTGTCACTTTAATTTGATATATTCTATATTTGTTGATGATTCAACAATCTGCAGTCCATTGACCAACTATTGGTTAATAAAACAAACACACTAATAAAATACTGATATGCGTTTATTGAAATCAGACCACAAAATTATCTCACAATCTTCAAGTTCCCGAAATATTTTCGCAGCGTTTTAATTTTCTATTTATTTTTTGTTGTTGACGATTTTAGCGAAATTTCCGCGTTGGTCTCGACCCGAAACGCGAGTTTTCCGTTAAACTCTTATTTTTCGACTATCTTGGGCCAACTATTGAAAAGCTCTGTGATACTTTTTTCTAACTAGCCAACGTACGCAATTCACCAACGCAAAGAACTCAACAATGTTAGTGATAAGAAAGCACTCTGATAAGACAAGATAACAGTCAGTCCGCTGCTAAAGCTCTGTTCAAGATTACGCACTTAACAGAGTTGCTGTTAGTGCACTGTTATGGACTCTGTTATCTGCTTGTCGCTGATAGGTCTGTTGTTGGCGGTAGAAACGCCTTCATCTCTGCATAACTTTTAATTGCTGCATTATTTGAACCAACTCTTTAACTATTATTAAACTAAAATAATTGACTAAATTAATCAACCGCTTGGAAGATTCGTTTAAACACGTTTAGCTAGCAAACGTTCAGTAAAGATTTATAAATGAATATAATTTTCTTATAAATTCTATTCATTTACTGCAGACAATTTTATTAAGAGCAATTAAAAGATGCTACTAGCTAAGCTTTAGTTGAATTTTCTTAATGAGCATGTATATGAAATGAATAAACTATCTACTCTGCTTGGGAGTCGTCTATTGTCAACAAACGCTTGTTACGCATACGCCATGTACTCCAGTGTTTAGGTAGCTGCAGCTGCTTTTGTTTTGCTTACAAACTATTAATTTCAACAGTTTAAATTCATCACTTGTTTTCATTTGTTGTTGGCAATTATCTGCATAATTATACAGGGTATGTGCCAGCC
The DNA here is from genome assembly GCA_035046005.1 of Drosophila acutilabella. Classification (NCBI taxonomy): domain Eukaryota; kingdom Metazoa; phylum Arthropoda; class Insecta; order Diptera; family Drosophilidae; genus Drosophila; species Drosophila acutilabella. The sequence continues at coordinate 482,112 of JAWNOK010000031.1, read as the reverse complement.
ACACTCTGTGCTTAAAAATTTCTAGGCGTTTTAGAAATCTCTAGCGGAAAATTGTATGCTTATGTGCTGGTGTCTGCTCGGGAAAGTGGCAGGAAATGGTTTTCGAGTGCAGCTGGCACTTATTCATAATGTGCATTTAAATGCTCCTCGTGCATATGCAAAGGCACATAAACAAGCATAGGAAAGAGGTGTGTTCAAGTAGTTCTTTGAAATGTTTTAGGCCTATTTAAAGCCCATTTAAAAGGCTTCCATAAATGATACATTTTCTTTACGGCTACAAGCGACTTCTTTATTTTATTTATGTTTTTGTTTTATTATTATTTTTAATTGTAAGTGCTTAAGGCTGACAATGGGTTAAAGCTTTACAGAGCAATGTGCGATTGTGTTAGTGTGCTGTGCGTGTATTTGTGTGTTCGTGTGTGGGTGTGTCTGGACTTGTACTCATAAATACAAAATGAAAGTAGCTAACATTTATCATTAATCATTTATACTTAAAACTACATAAGCCGTGCCTTGCATTTATGAGCTACAATTCTGCCCGCTTCCCGTTCCCTTGGGAATCTGTGCTGTTTCACTGCTTAGATGGCATCGCCGTCATCGTTAATGACCTTGAATATGATGTCGTAGACATGATCAACCAGCTTGGCCCATGTTTGTGCTTGACTCTCGTTCAGACTGCAGGCAGCGGTGAGCACTTCCAGAATCACCTCCTTGAGTTGCTGTTGAAATAATTAAAGTTATTAATTTATTCTTTATTAAGCTTCGGTTTTTGTAGCACTCACATTGTACGACTCCTTGGATATTTTACGGGGTACGTGGCTGGTTGCCACCTTGGTCCAGATCTCGTCCAGCTTCTCCAAATCACCATCCTGGCCGAGCACCTGAATGGACTCGTCAAACACGCGAATGATGCGACCAGCATGCGCCCTGAAGCGTGAATTTCCCTATAATTCAAAATTCAATGAATTATGGCCACTTGAAGTGGAATTCGATTTAACTTACGGCTAATTCGGCCAGGGGTACATCACGGAATGGGAATTTATCCAAATTGGACGGATAACGATTGAAGAATGTTGTGAGTATCGCAGCACCCGAATCTGTTGGTGTTGCCACGGGAATTTCCCATGTCTTCTTGATCATTTGCACCTCATCGCTATTCATGTTTTCGGCTAAAATTCTTCTCTTCCGCTAAGCTGCTCTTCAAAATGTAGCCACAATTTTGGGTCTTAAGCTGCAAATAAAAAGTCATAAACTTTAATTCTTTTGCTCTACCCCCTTCGTTTTTCTGTCTCTTTCCCACTCCATCACTCTCTTTATCTCTTTTCCACTGCCTGACTGCGGCTGACAATGAAGATTGACAGTTTTACATTGCAATTGTCAGTTCGCATTGTTGTTGGATCCGGCAAACAATGAGAGCTCTCATTTGAGAGCGAACGCTGACAACAATTGAAAATCAAAATAACAACAATAATAGGCAGCACAAACAGTGGCTTATAATAATATGCGCACACCACGTGCTAAAAGTCAATGCCTTTGCCACAAACCCCATTCCCTCAACCAGAAAATTGAATTACATTATTATCTGCCTGTCATTTTTGCTGTTTGTGTGTTAATATTTTACAATAAATATGCAAATAATTCTGTAACATCTTCATTTATTGTACAAAAATTGTTAATTAAAATTGAGTGGGTAAATAAATATTATATTATTTAAAAAGAAAAAACAAGGAATTAAAATGAAATATTTTAGTAAATGGTAATATTTAGTGTCTGTACTCCGTTAGGGGTGTTTATGCTAACTATATAAATATTTAGTAATACATTATGGTACATAATGTAATGCAAATTATGCTCGATTTGAGATTCATTTTCTTAAAATTTGTGTGGTCAAGGTCGGTAAGAAAACCGTGCTTAAATCAAAAAAATTATTGTTTATTTTTAAAAAATATTTATAATAAATTTTCTTTATTCTTTTAATAAATATGACTTTACTATTAATTAAGTAAAAATAATTAATTGTTTTAAGCTCATATTATAAATCCCTTTAAAAAAATATCATATCTTTTGAGATTAACTAGAGTAGGTTTTTTTGTTCAAAGTTTTCCAAATTATAATTTTTAATTATAAATTCATTAATATTTAATTAATATTTAAAATGATCAAGTTATGGCAGACTATAGTATTTCAAAAGAGATTTAAACAAGTCAGTCAATCTAAACAAAAGCAAGTTCATTAGCAGCCAGCTGTAAAATTCGATCCCTTCCTCGTGCCCCATCCACTACCTTCTCATTAATCTCAGTGAGTAATTGTCAGAATTCGCTCTCATTTACATAAAATGTTGGGTGTCATTTGTTGAGCATTCCACACAACTAAATTTCGCATTCTCTGCGAAAAGACGTAGAGAATGCACGTGAACAAAGAGAGCAGAGCGTTCAGTTCCCATCCGGAAAACGGAAATGTAAACAGCAAGAGTAAAAATATAATAAATAGAACGTGTTGGAAACTTGCCGAAAATGAGAGCAAACAAATGAAATGTGACTAACCATTATTATTGCAAACGATTGTAGGGTAGATTGACAAAGAGAAACATAAGAACTCAATAAATTTAAATGCAAATCTCAATTAAAATTCAATTGTAGTCAAAAACAAAAACATTTATTAAGAATTCTAAACGAGCAGCTTATGAATAATAAAGTAAAGTCAAAGCATTGCTTTCAGCATAACGATTTTGAATTTCCTTATTTTTCCGCTTGTTTCATATTTTATTTTTTGATTTAATGACAAAAGCACTTAAGCAACAACAGGGAAGAAGGAAAAATTCAAAACAGCAAAACAACAAAACAGCAAAACAGCAAAAGTAAACTGAAAGTTTATTAAAAATTTACAAGCTGGCAGACCAACCGCAGGCAAGACTATACACACAAGAAGAGCGATAGAGATAACGTTGGGGAGTGAGGGAGATAGAGCGATTGGGAGGGTCAAAAAAAAAGGAGAAAAAACAAAAAGATAGCACAACAGTGAAATGGACTCAAGTGCAGCCGCAGCAGGTGGCCGCAATGTTATTGTTGCTGGTACGCTCGGCTTGAATGGGGCAATACAATCTGTTGTACGAGTTCACCAAGTACGACTGTGTTTCACTAGCAAATCCCTGTCCCTATATACCCTATTAATAAGTTAACAACGATCACTTAAAACTAAGATATTTCATCTGAAAACAAGATAATGTAAAGGCTATAAATCTTAAGGTTTTCTAAATAATTCTAAAATAAGTTATGTGAACCTGTTAATTTAAAATAAAAGGAAACAAAAGAAACTAAATTATTTCTATTAAGATTATTCAGGTTATTATGCACAAGGATAATTTTTCTCAAGAGATATTGTTTCTTTCAGAACTTTAAATTTATATTCTTCATTGTAGTCAGTGAAGTGAAGTATACAATACTTTAATAGCAAAACTATTTTGTTTACTTCAGCATACACTCGCTGCTGTGCAGCTAAAGTACAGGGTATTTTAAAATTTGCCATCACTCGGTAACCTTGTCTCGTTGCCCCCTTCGGGGCACAAGCGTTGGAACAACCATCATCATCAGCAACCGCAACAAAAACAAAAACAACAACAACAGTTGGAGAAACAAGAAGAAGAAGATGAAGAAGAAGAAGAAGCAGAGAGCGTTATACAGACAAACACACATAATATCCTTCATGCCAGAATGTCCTGTGGCTTTTGTAGTTGATGTCGTTACAGGCCTGTGCCCCACTATATACATCTCCCTCTCCCTCTCCTCCTGTCTCTCTCCCCCTTTCTTGCTCTTCCTATGTGTGTGTGTGTATTGCAGTCAAGAGTAAAAAAGCAGCAACAAATCAAGCGTTGCCTTGCGTGCATTTATTTGTGTAAGTGTGTGTCTGTGTGGGTATGTGTCTGTAAGGACATTGAGCGCTTAATTAAATTAAGGCAGCTTGATGGACAGCTACTAGACAACGAGACGCAGACTGCAAGCAGCAAGCCTGACATGCCCACCGCCTTTTACCCTCCGACCATCCTGTTCTGAGCCACGTTAAAGCCAACCAATCAGCCAGGTGTGGCTAAAGTACTATTCTAGCCTTGTCAATATATTTACAAAAGTGTGCATGTCACTCAGTCTATATATGTATGTTTCTATGGGTGAGAGTGTGTGTGTTTGTCTGTGTCTTTTTGTCTGTGTGAATTTAGTTTTGCGAGCTGCCACTCAAATGTCGTTGAGCATTTCGTTGCAATTTCTTGCAAAAGTCTAGTTTTTTTTTATCAAATTCAAAAACATCAACGACTGTTGTCAAGTAGTTTCAACTTTCGAAAGTTTCAACATCTTCAAGTACTTTATACAAAATATCAAAACATACTTGACAACTGGTAAATAGTTAGGTGATTAAATTACGTTTAAATTGTTTTAAAACATAATCGAAGCTACTATATTTTAATGCTTAAAAAACAATAATAAAAAAATGAAAGCTTAGAATATGGCTTTAAAAAACAATACAAAATTTTAAAACCATTTTTTAAATTTATTACAATAAATAATAGTATTTCTTAATTTAAAAACTTGTATGAATTTAAAACTGTCACTTTTATACATATACCTAAAACTTTTCTACTGATTGGTATAGTATTTAACTATTTGAACTGAATGATCATAGACTTTTAAAGTAAGTGATGGCTCTATAAATAATTAAATATGTAATGAGACAATTGAGGGTTTAACTTTCTAACTGACTAGACAAATAATTAATGAGTGAATAATTTAAATGTTACAGTTGAGACCCTTAAAACAAACTTGAATTTCTTTAAGCCTATGTTTAAAGCTCGATTTACACACACTCGCTTACACACAGAACGAGAAACACACACACATACAAACACACACACAAAGGCATATGCTCATCGGAAACATTAAGAATAATGACAACAACAACATTGGAACGACACTTGTTCGCAAGGACAACCGAGAAATCCATAAATTTAAAGCATGCTTTTGTGCGCTCTTTTTATGACTTTTGACTGCGAGCTCAAAATGAAGGAAAAGAAAGAAAGAAAATAAGCAATGGCAAAAAGGAGAAGACAATTTAAATCAGCTGTAGCCTGTTGAGCGAACGCGGCACTTTGATGGAACAACCCAAAATTAGTTCACACTTCGGTTCACAGCGAACGATTGAAAATGATTTGATTTAATCACTGTTACTTTATTCACCCAATTCTTTCATAATTCCTTTAGCGGTTTATTTAAGCGCTTCCTAAAGCGTATATCGCCTTTAGAATTACACTACTGTTGCTGCGATTTGAATTTGTTTATTTCTTTCTTTTCTATTTTATTATTTATTCTCAGCTCGTTAGCTGCCGTGAACGTCTTTGTTGCTATCGACGTCGCTTGCTATGAACCAACCGCACGCATTGAGTTCGAATTAAACACTGAGCACAAAACGTAAATGTGAATCGTTTTTGTTTCCAGCGAAAGCAACCAAAGAGGAGAGAGACTGAGTGTGAGTGTGAGAGAGAGCACACACTCTTTGCCGGCAAGCACAGATTTGCACGCTTCTTGTTGTTGTTCTCTGCGCGCCAAAAACGTGCAAACTTTTGTGGGAGCCGAGCAAATACAATTGCGGTGAGAGAGCACTCAGCACAGTGGCGTCCCCCAAGAGGGGACCAGCGCTCTCAATCAATTTGAATAGTTCTGTTATTTGTTTGCGGTTACAATTATGCATAATGCATTTAATGTGCTGCTAATTAAATATTTGCGTCACATTCTGCTGACTATTGCGTAGTTTTCTTCGTTATATTTGCACCTGCACTAAAGTGGTTCGATTTTAGCCAAAGGACACCTGTAGGCAGCGTGTAGAAAACTTTCGGGAGAGCCAGCAAGCTCCACAATTCGTGTATTTTAACATTCTCTCACAGTTAAGAGTCGCTTCAAGCTTTTGTGCCGGTCAACACGATAACTGTTGCCATTTTTGCCTTAATTCAATTTAACTAGAATGGCTCAATTTAACTCTTAACATTTATCAGTAAATTAAGTTTGTTAGCTTAATTCACTAACACAAAAATTTTAATATAGAAATTTTTCCAATATTTTTTTCCTCACTGGTTTTAAATTAAATGATTTAAATTTAAATTTATTTCATCATAAACAAAAATAAGTATTTACATAACGAAAACATACAAAACAGACTCCTAGTGCATGGCAACAATTGCACTTCTTATCAGTGAAATGGTATTATTTCTAAATATTACAGTTATCAGTTTGAGGTATGACGACTATTAAACTATTAATGTGGTAGCAAAGAACACTGACGCCAATGGCTTATCGATAAGTGGAAAACAACAAAATTTTAAGTCACAACAAAATTCGGAAAACAAAGTTTAAATTAGTCCAACTGGATTAAATCGCACATTCACAACAATATAGTACTTCATTTATATATTATATAAATAATTATGTATTTTGTAGGTTTTTTTTTAGAACTTTTTCTTCTTGATATGATCAATCATTTTTAAGTCCAGAACTCACTTTTTGTCTATAAAGCACACCGCTCACAACGCCGTTAAAATTCAAACTAAGCAGCTTCGCGAACTTGTTCGACTATTTAAGTGTTTGCCGAACCGCACGAACACCAAAATGTATAGAGTAAAATTGAGGAACGAAGAACTAAATTCGAATACAATGAAAGCTGTTCTAGCTCGTCGACACTATAATCATTCACTTCGTGTGGGCAGTATAGGGCAGGAAGGTAGGTGGTAGGGTGGTTGGAGGGGTCGTGTGGAGTCGGGTGGGTTTGTGGGGGGTTATCGAAACTCGGCCGTTGAATATTTCCACAGATCATGCGTTTATTGCGAGCTGCCTTGAATACTTCGGCTTCTAACTGATTAGAAGCGTTTGTTCTCGACTAGGAAACTCCCTGTAGGCAGGGTCGGGGCTACGTCTACCGATGCTCGAACAAGGTTTAACTTATATATGCTTTTAATTCTCTTCACACTCATTACTTATAATCGTCCGGATTTGCGGACTGAAATCAAACCCAAAAATGTCAGAATTTGGTTATACCAAAGTTTCTTCAAAATCGGTATGGAATACATGATTTTAGTACACTTTTTATAAAATTATATTAACTACAGAATTCAAGCGAAGAATGTTTTCGTTTATTTAAATATTTAAGGCTGTGTTTTATACTGAAGTGTTAAGTTACTCACACGGAACAAATCATAATACAGCTTAAGCTCCTACTATTAAATCCTTAAAATGTTCTAATAATTGTTTAACTACGATATTTTTCCAGAACATATTTTGTTTGACGTCACATTATTTGATTTACATATTCTTATTATTCATTTCATAATCTAAATCGTTTCATATTTTACTATGTGTGCTATTCTACAAATTTTCACTGGTACTGGGTATACCTATTCAAATAATTTGAACTCTTTATACATCTAACTTTGTAAATTCGTGTCCATAATGCGTGTTCGTCAGCTCTTGATTAAAAGCTACAAGAAATTTTGACCTCTCAGGTCAAATACGTTATATGTAAATTTTCAGAGGTTTCTTAATTAATGTGTTATTTACCAGAGGTACAACTTTATGTTAGTTATACCTCTATTCAATTCTCTGCTATTCTATTCTATTCTATTTGGTCAATTGTTGTACATCAAATTAAATTCTCGTGTTTCACATTAACTTGACCTTTCAAGTGTTTGTTCAGCTAATAATTTGTATTTTTTTGAGTGACATAAGAAAGAATAGAGTTATAATTAATATTTTGCATGTTTTGTTTGGTATAAAAAAAAAAGATACTTGGCTAAAATAGATGACTTCATTTCCTGATAATCAAAACTGAAATGTATACTGATATTTCTTTGAAAACTTTTGAAACCTAATCTATAATCAAATCAGAAATCTTTATAATTGTATAGGGTATTAAATAATCAAAAGTAAAAATTTGTACTTTCATTGTTGCTAATTATTCGTCTAATTCAATTAGCATGCATAGAATCTATTATGAAATTGTCTGAATAATTCATTAGTTAATAACATTTTTTTGTTGTAATATTTTTATACGCATCAAAAACTGTTGTCACGTCACCGTTTCCTTTGGTTTATGGTTTGCAATTGTTTATGCCAAAATTGGCAGTCATTATAAATCGGTCGAGACGCAAATACTAATCAAAATTCTTAAACACAAAACAAACAAACAAACCGAAAAAAAACTAAAACTTGTTCGTAGAATTATCCAAATGTATGAATGGATTTAGTTTTTGGGGTCTAAATAAATATGTAAATCGCATTGCCATACGGCTGATTGTCACGTTGAGCAGTCTGGAATTCAGGAATTGTTATTATATTGTACACACTACTACAAAGATAAACATTTCATTATTTATTGTGCTTGAATTATTGTTTGCACTTGTCTCGTCCAGTCGCTGGAAATGGCCACTGGATAGCAGGAATTTCGTATAGCAAATATAAACAAATGCATTTAAGCTCAAACATTACCGAGTGTTATGTTATGGACAACTTACCACCTGTTATTTGTTGTTATTGTTGCTTTTGTTTTTATTGTTTTTTATGATAAACTTTGTTAAAAATTATTTTATTATCATTTGATATGCACGCTCGACACAAAAACACCAAAACGCAGACTGACAAATGCTGAAAAAGACTGCAAATGAAACGAAACAAAACACAAAAGATGACAGATGGATGCTCCCCAGAGAGCGAGAGCGGCGCGCTGAATCCCAAAGAGAGCGAGAGACACCAAGAGGTAGAGAACAACAGTTTTGGATAACAGACATGTGTGCGAGCAGTATCCAAAAATTTTAGTTGTACTCAGCGCGAGAGACAGATCACAACTGAAGCGGAGCGAAAAAAACTTTTTGCTCTCAGTTTTGACAGTTGCTTTTCGTTCGTTGAGGAAGTAAGATAAAAGCAGAAAGATCCGTACGCCTAAGAAGAGGAATCATAACAAAGAAAGCACAAAAGTGTGTAAAAACAAATGTAAAATTAGATAATAATGGACACAGAACAGCAGCAAACGAGCAACAACAACAACAGCACATGTGACAGCGAAAAATGCCAAAAAATAAAAAGATTTGTGATCGTCGGACTGCTGATTACCATTGGCATCCTAAGCTGGCATTTCTATGGTGCGTATATTTAGCTAAACCTTTACACAGTGCCAAACTAACCACACCTTATTTAACAGAGTATTTCCATAGCAAGCCGCTGCCCAAAACTCCCGATAATGTGCTGGCATTGTCGCAGTCTCTCTTCATTGAAGAATCGGAAGCCAGTGAGTATCTCTTCAAGGTGAATTTACAGGGCAAAACAAGTTCCAACGCACGCGATGATCGCGCGACACAACCGTGAGTTGAATAACTTTCAATGTTATTCTAATGTTAATCCCATGTTATTATCAACACGTTCTCAAATTTCAGTCTCTTTGAGCTGCACAATGACCTGTTGGCCAAAGAGTCAAATTCCACCACGGCTCTCTTACAGCGCCTCTTTAACAACTACGAGCTGGATGTGGCTGTGGCGGAGCGAATTACGGCCGATCACGAGCAGGAGCAATTGGATTTCCTGCGAGCTGTGATGAACACTCGAGTCATGAAACTCTCTATGCGTTTTCTAGTGCGAAAGGGTAAGTACCGCAAATGACTATCTGATAACGAAAAATCCGTTTTAATTTGATTTTAAATCAAGAGTAATAAGCAATCAATGAGTAGCACATAATTTATTACTTTTAACTACTTGTTTTCAATGATTAAATTCGCATATAAATTAAATAAGCTTGGAGATAACAGCAATGTTTAAAAAAAAGATAACAACTCAGAGCTTCTGTATTTGCTTTGCGATCCTAATCTGCTTAGATAAATAGCCAGATAGTCAGTGTAGAGCATGGCAAACAGTGAGATAACCTTTTGAACTTGTACTATATGAAGAGTTTAATTAAATAACGTAGATAAAAAGTCGTAAAACTCTGAATCTGAACTCACAGTCTCATACTATTGGCAGAGTATTATATATATATCTAGATAAAAACTCTTTAAAACATTTAAAACTATTATAACATTTTTTAGGCATTGTCACAGAAGACTACGATGAACAGCTAAAGTTGCTTAAGGACCTTTGGTTTACACCCTATTCCCGTGGAAAAGGCATTGTGGGCAGCTCCAGTTTTGAGCACGTATTCGTGGCAGAAATCCGTGAACATTCAGTGCTCGGTCTACACAATTGGCTATACTTTGCCGAACAGGAGCAGCAGGGACATGTCGACTATAAGGGTTGGCTCAAGCGAGCCGACACGGGAAGGGTATGTAAAAAGTAGCTAATTTAATTAACTCTAACTTAAATGAAACACACTCTCTTTATTTTTACAGCACAATCAATTTGCGCTAATGCTGCGCTTCAGTTTCTTTGGCATTCATAAGCCGTACAGTGGATTCCTGGTTGGCACATCGCCCGAGCTGGAGATGAGTCTGATTACAGTGTGTTTTCTGGTCACACCCGAGAAGGAACCCTGCGAAATACAGCTGGGAAGAGCCAGGTTGACAATTGTATCGCATGCGTGGCATTGGAACAACAAGCGTCTCATAGCTAGCAGCTATGTGCAAATTCCCGATGATGCCAATACAAACTAAGCTAAATAGTAGCATCTTTAAGTGAAATTCGGTTGTTTTTCATAGCCGTCCGTAGTTTGAATTGTATAAACTTGAAGAGTAAGTGAAGTCAAGTATTACGAGCCATCAGAAACTTGTGACTAGTGACGTCTAAAGTGCGTGCCACTGTCAATTTGTTGTCCTGTCAGTCTTGAGTCCCGACTCAGTTTCTGTCTCACAATTTGGTTGAGTTGTTTTGACAGCTTTGCATGGGATTAAGACGTTTACTGTTAGCTGTTGGCTGTTTGCTGTTGTAATATTACTTCATGTTCTTTTTATTAGTTTTAACGTTTATGTGTTATGGATTGTATTGTGACCTCTAACTTGGCACTTGACATTGAAAGTGCTCTACACACGTAACAGAAGCGATAAAGGCTCAAAGTAATCGAACAAAAGGTCGTTTACAATTTATTATCTAATAGTTCATAATTATTTATTATGCTAAGAATGTCACAACCTTTTTATCTTTATGACCCCGCTTAAGATTTTAAGTACGATTAAAGTTTAAGTAATTAAGTTTTCTTGGTGTTACATATACATATGTAAATACTGTTTTCCTTGCTTCCTTTTGCTATAAGTTTATTTTACTAGTGTCACAGATATCAATATATAAATAATTCATTTCAAAGTCAGCTGGTCTTTTTCATTGAATCTATTTTTGTTGTTACCAAAAATAAATACTTTGAATTTATATATCTTTCGGTTAATTGCAGAATTTTTCAGCAATTTGTTAACATAGAAATTTTCCATAATTTTAAGAAACAACATTAAGTTTAAACTTGAAAATATCGGGATGTGAACGTATTTCCTGTCGTGTCCCCTTACCAAATTTAGTGTCCACATTTTGTGGAATACTACCAAGTACCGTAAAATATTCAAAATTTGTTTATAGCAAATTATTTTTGTTATTACTCAAAACTTTAAGAAACCCCAACTAATTTTAATGTCTAAATTATTTGATTACACTTTGAGGTGAAAACCTTTCTTTCTATAAACTTAACTCAACTAATCTTTTGACACTTTCTAATTGATTTTTTTGCTAATTAAAACAACATTTCAGTTAATTGTATTTCAGTTTATATTATTGCATTTGAAGTTTTGTTAAATTACAAATATTAATATCAAATATTGTTGATTTGTAAAAGCCAATCCGAAACATATGAGTTTTTGAATAGAGTTAAGATGGAAGTCTCCCTAATGGAGTAAGTTGGAAAACTTGTGCTTACAACTACAAATCACGCTCAATGGTCACCGTCTCATTAGCAATATCAGTTGGATGCTGTTCGAGTTCCAGTTCCAGTTCCAGATCCCCTTCCCGTTCCCTTTCTCTTTCCCATTGCCGTTCCTGCTCCTGCTGTCTTTGCTGCACCACCGCTGGCGCACTCGAGCGACGTACGGTGACAATAGTGGTGTGTGCTGGTGACAAACTTCCATCGGAATCGTTTGGCTGCAGTACAAAGGTCTCACTCAGTTCGGCGCAGGACTCGTCCTCGGGATTGGAGGTGTCTGTGGAACGCATTAGGCTGGGACTGCTTATACTGAACTCCAATTGAAGCGGATCAATTGGCGTGAGATCGGACATTTCTGGACTCCAACTACTTCTTGCCGGTGGCTGGCGCGGCAGACTGTTGTGACAGAGCGGATCTGCTGCTGCTGCCGAGTGATCCAGCTGCAGCTGCTGGCCCCACAGTGCCGCTGCTCGGGCGCGATTGTGTGCGGCTCGCTGCAGCACCGACTGTTGCTGCGGTTGTTGCAGCTGTTGTTGGTGCTGCTGCTGGTGCTGCTGTTGCTGCTGCCGGCGTCGTCGTCGGCGGCGATGATCGGCTGTACTCGCTAGCGGCTCCTGCTGCTGACTGATACTGTGACTGCGATTGCGGTTGCGACTGCTGCTGTGTTCGGTTGGCTGTGGTTGCCTCGGGCGTGGCATCATACTGGTATCCGGACTGTGCATAGTCAGCGGCACTGTAATCATACCCGGCATTGGCATCATAGCCGTATTGCTGTGCATCGTAGGGCTGTTGTGGATACCCGCTGCCATCGTAGGCACTGGCGTCGTACTGCTGCTGATCGTAGGCACTGTAGTCAGTGTTGTAGGCTGCCAAATTGGCGCTGTCTGCGTTTGAGATGCTGCCATCGCCAAGCTGTGATTGCTGTGGTAGCTGCTGTGGTTGCTGCTGCTGTTGTGGTTGCTGCTGCTGTTGTTGCTGTTGCAGTGGCTGCTGCTCTGCGTTGCTGTAGCGTCGATTGAGCTGCGCTTGCTGCTGTTCATTTTGTTCCCGTTCCCGCTCCCGTTCCCGCTTTTCACGCTGTTCACGCAGCTGCTGTAGCTCCCGATCTCGTTCCTCGCGTTCACGTTCGCGTTGTCGCTCACGTTGTTGCTCCAGTTCCTGCTGCTGTTGCTGCTGCTGTTTTTCGCCCATGCCAAGGTTGTCCTTGAGATTTTCGTCATCGTTATCGTTGAGTCCATAGCTGTTGCTGCTGTCGGGCAGGAGGTTGCTGCTGCTGCCATTGCTGATGCTGCTCTTGCGCGTTGCTGCAGTTGTGCCAATAATGCCATTGGTGTCTGCTCCTGCTGTTGCTGCGACTGGAGTTGCTGCTGCTGTTGCTGCTGCTGCTGTTGCTGCTGCTGCAGTGTAGTCATAGGAGCTGACTGGCTTGCTGTAGTCGTCGTCAACGTTGTTGTGCAGTTGTGATGTGCTTTGTATGGGTTCAATTGTAGTGCCATATGTGGACGGCTGGTAATCGTATGCGGCTGTAGTCACAAAAATTTTGATTAGTGTTGCAAGCCAATTGAATGCAAGTACTAGTGTTAATCAGTTTGTGTATATGTAAGGAAATAGTATGTATTTATGTGACGGATAAACTAAATAATTGCTGCTGTTGCTGCTCGATCAGTATCCGTGTCGCTTGCGACTGTTGCTGGCGTTGTCTTTGGTCCTGAGTAATGTTCAAATGCAATTAGATGCAGTCATTGATTGTGTTTGACAGTGTAAAGTTGTTTAATGTCATCTGTGCTGTGTGTGGACTATTAAAATTTACCTTTGCCTGCGCCTAAGCTAGTATAATCATGTGGTGTAGTATCTAATTTACTCATATGCTCTTCATTGCTCAACATGCGATTAGACAAATACTCTAGATTCGATTGTAAAGCAGATATTTCCTCTCTGTAGTTTAAGTTAACAACAAGTAGGAAAGTAATAGACACAGATGGGAGATAGCAATAGAGAAAGAAAGAGAAAGAGAGGAAGAGAGAGAAAAACAAATTAGTCAAATACAAATTCTCCATTAACAATTACCTGCAAGTTCTCTAAGTTGTGCATTAAAGGTGAGAAAATGCGATCATCGTTTGCGTTTGTCTCCTCAGAGCTGAGCTCATTAACGTTATTTCCATTGTTAACTAATTGTGACTTGTATTTTGACCAAATTTGCCTAAGACGCGACATAAGCTGCTCATTTGTAGAACGTAGTTGTTGCTTATCTTCACTGTGGAAATTAACAATAAATTAACAAATATAACCAAAATAAAAATTGTAAAGTAATTTTAAAAATTTTTAAAAATTAATTATAATAATTGAAAAGAAGTCAAATACTAAAAATTTGAATTAAATACTAAGAAGGCATTTTTAAATTAATTTTAAAAATTATTTAAACATAAAAAACTTTCGCTTTCCTTTCCTTATTCTTTAAAACATTTCTTAAAACTTTTTCTTGACTAAATTTCTAAAAATGTAATAATTTTATAAAAAACTTAAGTTATAAAGTAACTAACAAAATAAAAAAACGTTTGAATTAATTTAAAATAAAATAATAATATTGTTTATATAACTTTGAGTACAGCGTTTAAAATACATAGTTAGCTATGCCAACTAGTTAAATAAATGTTATTATTATTTAAATGCATATTTTGGGAATAAAATATAAAGATTAGTTTTTCCATAAGCTGATCTACTAAATTTTGATTTAAAAAACATTTTCTATTCCTTTTTATTCCTTCAAAATAAACTATTTGTTTTTAAGAAATTTTTAAGCTTTTCCTAGCCGAAACTTTTAAAAATTTTACATATTAAATTGAATTAAATTAGTAAATCAGCAATTTTAAATTCTTGTAAAATTGTAATTAAAAAATAGCCATGCTTACTATTAAATAAAATAATTCTAGGCATGTTATAGGATAAAAGACAACGGTCTATTTTGTAATTTCTACTATAATTCAAAAAGGATTTTAAGACGAAAAGTGTTCCTCTAAATATGGTGACTTTAAAGTTTTTTTCAGGGCAATGTATAAATATATCTGTTATATATTTTATAGTATTTTTTAAAGGAATATTAACATTATCAAAGTTTGGTTGCCTGCTCCTGGCCATCGTCATCAACAACTGAGTTCTCAAATTGCGCCAATTGTTCATCGATTTCCGCCAACTCCGGTGAATTGTCCTTGACAAAGGTGTCGTTTAAAGCATTTGCCATTTCATCCAGTTCTTTGACAAATGTCTCGTTCAGTGCACTGACTTTTGGCTTTGACTGTTTGGGTACCAGTCGCACATTCACATCGACCTTGACGGGGGGGCGTGGCTTCTTGTGGCAGCCATCGCGTTGCAACAGCTGTTCAAAATAATGTCTTGGCTTAATGCTGGCACTTAACGCATTGCTGTTGCGACCTCTGCAAGCTGTTGCTGCTGCTGCAGTTGCAGTTGCAGCTGCTGTTGCTGCTGTGTCAGCGTCCACCGTCAAATGCGTTGTTTGACACGGGGACTGACAACTATTGGCACTGCTGATGGTCTGATTCAAAACCAGATGCTGTTGCAGCCAAGGCAACAAATCCGTTTTGTGTGAATGACAGCAACTAGTTGCTGTTGCTGCTGTTGTTGCTGCTGTAGCTGCCGTTGTTGCTGTCGTTGTTGTCGTTGTTGTTGGTGCAGTGCGGTTTTCGTGGTGCGTGTCTAGGGTGTGCCCATGGGCGTGGCAATGCATGCTTTTGCTAAGTGTGGTTTGTGTACGCGCTAACTTTCCGCTGCGGCAGCGACTGTTGCTGCTGCTGCTGCTGCTGTTGTTGCTACAACAAGTTGCGCTCAATTCGCTGCTGTTGCTGCTGCGGTGTCGCATTGCTGGCGTCACAAAAACGTGTTCATGCTCGTGCTTGTGCCGCATAAAACTGGGACAAAAACATTTCGGTTTGGCGCCCATCGTTGCTGTTGTTGGTGCTCCAGCGGCTGTTGCTGCCGCTGTTGTTGTGTCTGTTCTGCTGCTGTGTGCTCTGTGCTTCTTGTAGCTTGTAAACTTTGGCAGCGGGGGCATTTTAGCCAATTCTTGGGACAAGCGCTCATTGCTTTTGATTATATTTCGCAAAATTTCATCTCCATCGTCGGCAACAGCAACAACAACAGCCTCTGGCTCCTCCAAGGGACTAAGATCATCTAAAATATTTAAATCAAGCGGCAAAATGTACGCGCTTCCGCTTTCGTTTGCTGGAGTTGCTGTTGTTGTTGTGATTGCTGTTGTTGTTGGCAATGTTGCTGTTGTTGTTGCTATCAATGGCACTGCGCTTGTGGCAGTTGCTGCTGCTGTTGTTGATGACATGGCGGCTGTTGTTGTTGTGGTTATTGTTGACATCACATGATCGCTGAACAGTGCTTCTACATACGTTTAGTATAACAATTTTGCACAGTGTAGCAGGCAGGCAGGCAGCACGAAAGAAGTTTGAAGAAGTACAGCGTGTTAATCCAGTGTCAAGCTCTAATTGAGTTTCTTATTGTTGTTGTTGTAGTTGTTTTAAGTTTTTGTGGAGTCTCATACAGAAATGAACATAAATCAAAATATTGCACTGCGTGACTTTTAGACTTGTTTGGTTTTGGCCATGAATTTCATATTGCGTTTAAGTCTTAGACTAAATAGACTGTTCTAAGAGCCGTCTTATTTATATATTCTTATAAAATTACTTTTTAAACAGATATTTACTTGTGCTTATAGGTTGTATCCTCTAATTTGCCAGTTAACGTTTTACACTCATTCGTCAGTTTATCCATGAGTTGCTTCTGTGACGTTATCATTTCTTCGAGCTCATTCACCGTTTCCGCTACAAAAAGTAGACAGACAGACAGACAAGTGGTGTATTTTTTTTTATTTTAAATTAATGTTTACAGGTGTGAGTACAAAATTATCAAACTCATGGATAAACTATTGACGCATCAAATCGAATTTTAAATGCTCGAATACTCGAATTCTTGAATTTATCGGTTAAATTTAAACACTTTTATTTTAATTTTCTTGCACACAATATGAAAATCAATAGCTTAACCAGAGTTTATAAAAAGTGTGTAATAAAAAGTGAACAAAGTGCTGATTTTTCATTTAATTTAAAGCCATTTCTAATGTGTGTGCTTGAGATTTGAAACTGGTAATTAAATTTAAAGGAAGTCATACCATGTTTATCCTGCATTTCGGAAATTCTTTTATCCAAATCCTTTTTGGTGGGTCGTATTTCATTCTTGAGCTCTCCGTAGGCCAGCTAAAAGTATACACACGATAATCTCAGAGTTACTAGTTTTAAAGTAAAGTCTTTTAACCTCCTTCTCCAAATTGGCAATTTCATCGTTTAAACGCAAAACTTCTCGCTTCGAGTGCAACAGATCAGCATCGCCTCGATCCAGTCGCTGACGCAGCGAATTGATCTCTGCCGTTAGACGAGCTGCCTCCGTCTTGGTCTCCCGAGCAGCTCGATCCAACTGCAGACGCAACGAGGTGATCTCCTGCTCAAGGGATTGCTTCTCCGCATTTGCCTGTGCCATGTCCGCTAGGAATGTGGTGCGATTTCCACGTAATTCCATTTTCAATTCATCGATTTGCGAATTCCGATTGGCCACATCGCGTTTCAGATCGGTTTCATAGCGTTTCTGGCGTTCGAGTTCCAACTGCAGCTTAGCCACCTGCTCCCACTGGCTGCTCAGATCACCGCCCAGCTGATCCACCTGGCTGTTGTACCGCCTCTCCGCACTGGCCCGCTCGTCGGCCAACCGTCGTGCCATCTCGTGCTGCAGTTCCCGCACCCGCTCGTGCTGTCGGTCCAACTCGTCTCGAAGGTGGCGCACTTCCAACTAAAATATTTCAAGTTCAAGTTCAAGTGAAGTATATATGTGAACGACTACAAGACTCCCTATGGCCTGCATTGACACAAACTCTGTGTTAACTATCTGAAAGCCACACTCCACTATAAGATACCCACTAGAAAATATTTTATGTCAACTGATATATCATTCAACTGAGATATACATTTAAAAATTATAAAAAAATATTAACTATCAAGTAAGAATGGCTACGTCGACTGTAAAATACCCTGTACTCCTTTTAGTACGAGTTTTCCAATACAAATATGCATTTATTGACCGACTGGTTGTATGGGATATGTCAGATACGGATTATACTTGGGAAGAATAGTTATAATGGTGCCATATGCAATATATTTTTGGTCCCGATAGCTCTAGTAGTTGCATGATCCGGATTAAACTTGTTGAGGTTTGTTTTGATCATAATATACATATACTCTCATTTTCCTTCTGACAAACCGATTACACCCATCTACTCTTTTTGAGTACGGTATCCGAAAATTACTGATGTTCGACATATTTTTTTATGTTTTTAAAGAGTTAATTTAAAGACTATAGCTCTTATAAACTCTGAGATTTAGGAGTTAACACAGATAGACTAACATTCTTGATCAGAAATATATATATACTTTATGGGGACAGCCACGGCTTTTTACTTTGTGATAAACCTAGCAGACCCCATAACTTTTATTGTGTACAGGGCTCTAACGGTAACTGATCATGCAGCTTTTGCAAACAGCGACAGCTTCTTGACCAACCCAGCAGATCCCTTTACTAAAATTATACGGTTTCATTAGATATTGGTCTTACACTTATACCTTCTTCTGTTTCTTACGCATTTATTTTTTATGGTAACCCAATCATACTTCATTACTTATCTTATCTACAGGATTTGAGTTGGAACTGATCTTACCTCTGCCTGCGAGCGTTCCATTTGAACTAGATCGCTTATGTACCGCTTGGAACTGGCGCTGTTGTTGTGATTCTGGGACTTTGCCTCGTCGAGCATGCGCTGCAGCTGCCGCACCGTCTCCTCGAGAGCCGTTTTGTCCTGATGCAGTGACTCCAGCTGCTTGCGATGCGTCTCACAGCTGACACTGCCCAAAGTGGCGACAGCGGTGAGTGGATCAATGTGAGACAACTTTCGCTTGAGGTCTTCGTTTTCGGTCTTGAGACGTTTCAAATCGATGCTGGCCTGCATGAGTTCGGCCTCCAACTCGCTGATACGTGCCTCGTAGACAATGTTGGGGGCACTGGCATAGCGTGGCGACTGTACCTTCAAATTGGTCTTGCGTGGCGTTGTTGGGGTCTTGCTGCGATTGGCATACAGCAGATGTTCGTCGCTGTCCGAGGAGGGACTGGTGGTGGTGGTAATTGCTGTGGGTTGTGACATGGGCTTGGATGTGCCAGTTCCCAGGGCTGCCAACTCGCTACGTGCATTCTCCGTCAGATGCTCGTTCTCATTGATCACATCCTTGACCTTGCCTAACAAATTGGACAACTCGTTGCGACAATACTTGGACTCCTTCTCCAGCTGCTCAATGTAATCCTCCTGCTTCTCTATAAAGTTAAAGATCTCAACTGGAGCTTGAACACTGTCCGTCGGTAGGGTTGCCACCGGCACGTTGCTGGGATAGAGCGTAGGTGTGCTGGCTAAATTCTCCTTGGAGGCGGAGAGATAGCCAGATGTATAGCTCTTCTTCGGACGGTATGTGCTCATACGCGACTTCTGACTGGGCGACAGATACTTGGAAATGTCCGAGAAGACGGGTCTTTCGATGACCTGTAAGAAGCAGCACTAACCACTTAAGAATTCCCACTCTCGGTCGTCTCTTCTCACTTGAACTCACCGATAAATTATCCGAGAAATTATCGCCGGAGTCCTCGTTGAAGTTGCGCAAATAGGCGGCGGAACCGCTGACCATTTTGGGCGTGGCCACGTACGAGTTGTCGGCCAGCATTACCTTGAGGCGACCAACGGCCTCGTTGTACGCATAATTGGTATAATCCATGGTCTTGCTCTTCTTACTAATTCCCTTCGAGGACTTCATCGAGAAGTTCCTAAAATTGTTTCGAAATTACGCGAGATTTTAGCTTTTTTCAACCATTTAACATCACATCCTGTAAAATTTTATTTTAACAATATTTTCGGAAAATGTTTGTTGCACACGAGTTGGCCAGAAACTGAAAACCAAACTGAATTTGAAGCTGAACTTTTTTCATTTTGGGGTGACAAATGCTGCACTTGTGCCACGGACTTCGGTTCAGTTGCCGGGACAACAAGTTGGCCAAAATACAAATGTGTTCAGTCCTTTAACCCTGCTACCGTGTTATCCTGTATATGTATGCCCTTCCTTATGTGACCATGTGTATACAGGCGCCATGGTTCACTGCACACACATATTTTTTTATCTTTTTTCTCTACTTTTTAGTAAGGGTGGATAAATCTATGCTATACCTGATGTTCTATCACTTGTCTACCTATTTAATTGAGTGGCTAATATAATGTACAACTGCGGAAAAAACCTTAAAACCTTTAAACAATTTAAAAATATTGTCAAGTTCAACTTGAGCTTAAGTATTAAATCAAAAATATAAAAGTATTTATACAAATCCAGTTGGATGATATAAAAAAAACGTAGATGAATATATTAAAAAGACGAGATAGTCTCTTCTCCTAAAGGGATGGTTTTCAAAGAAAATGAATTGTTACAATTTTAAAATTTTATTAAAACAAGTACCAATGTTATTACATAAATACACTACCAACTAATACAATTGTTATATTGTTTCAAAGTATTTTTTTTTGAGTCATTTATTCATCTTTAGTTAATTTAATTTAAAATGCGCAAAATTCAGTAGTTCCAAATATGAAAATAAGTCGAACGTAGCCTTTGCCAATTATAACAGCATTAATATTAAATTTGTGTTTATTAATTATTTAAATAAATAAAAAAAAAATTATTTCGTAAAATATAAAATCATGTTTGGCTTTTTGATAAATATGTAATTGAAGACATTTAAATGTCCTTTGAGTGGAAAGTTCTGAGCTAAACATATTTTGGTATTTAACTTGTTTAAATTAGGTTTTTTTTTTTAAATAAAAAAATACTAACAAAATAAGTCCTATACACGGAATCAATCCTTAAATTTCCATACAAATTTGAAACGAGTAAATTTTGTTTTCTTTGGCATGATTCACTTTAACTCTATCTAAAACTTATGAAAAATGCATGTGCGTATAAAAATTGTTTGGTACAGAAACTTCATGTACATATTTTGCCTTAACCCTGGCATTACCTCGATCGGCGTTTAATCCTGCCCGCGGCGCTGCTAACGCTGCAGATGCTCTCCCTATCGGAATAACCGGATCCGCGGTTTTGCGTCAGGTTACGCAAATTCTCGCTTGTCAGCAGCGATGTCAAATTGTTTGAGTTTAAGTTGCAGTTGCTGTTGCTGTTGCTGTTGCCGACACTCTGCGGTTGGGTTTGCGAATGAGCGCGAGTACTTTTGAAATTGTACAAAGGGGCGCCGTACTTGAACAAATTTTCAGTTTTCATTTTACACAAAGGGCGGCGAGGCCAACATAGAGGTAAAAAGGAAGCTAAACAACAACTGGGTCTTGAGGCAAAGAACAGGAACAGAAACAGAAACAGGCGTCGACTCTTTGCCAAACTTTGTTGCGATTTTGTTGTACAATTTGACTGGCATGCAATGTTAAGTAGGGAAAGCACTTGTGGTATGCACTTCCTTCCGCTTTGCGGTTATGTTTTAATTGTTTCTTTGAGTAAGCCAGAGGATGCGTTCTTAAAACGCGACCACGAGAAGGCGACAAGACGACAAAGCGACAGGAAGACACGACGACAGAGCGATGAGACGCGTTGAAGTTTAACTGAAACGTCTGCGTTGAAAAGTCAAAGCTTTTATAGACTCGGTTTTTCAAACACACAATCCCCACTGACATGTCCTGACATGATGTATGGCAACCACGCCGTATTTTTGTTTTATTTTTTTTAGGGGGGTAAAAGTCGTACTGCGTGTCTATGTATGTCTATGTGTGTGTGTGTGTGTGACACTGTGTGTGTGTGTAGCTATATAAGTAGTTTAGTGTGCTTTTAATGTGTTCGGTGCCATGACGTGCCCAACCAGAAATTCCACAGCATAATGTTAAACATTTGTGGTGCAGACGATTTGCAATGCAATGAATGACAGTGGCGTCTCCACAAGGGGGATCCAAGTCAGTGCGTCTATTTTAAATATTGGGCTGTTTATATGTGAAATTTTGGTAATTTTAGTAGTCTTTGCGAATCTATTCTAGACCATAAAATATTCAAAAATAATTTATGAACTAAAAACATATCAAAATCATAAAATTTGCTAGTTCAAATGTATATAAATAATTGTCATTAAAGTGCGAATTAGTTTGTTGGTAACTGCTGCGGTTTGCGAAATGGGCTTCAATGTGACAGTTCTCTGGGCTGCCAACTTGCTACGTGCATTCTCCGTCAGATGGTTGTTCTAATTGATGAAATCCTTGACCTTGCTCAGCAAGTTGGTCAATTCATTTCGAAAGTACTAAGATTCGTTCAACAGCTGCTCAATGTAATTAAAGATATCAAGTGGAGTTTGAACACTGTCCATTGGTAGAGCTCACACCAGCACCTGATGGGATTTAAAAACATAGGAGTGCTTGCTAAATTTCAATTTGCAACTTTGCTTATTTTAGAAGTCCTTGGAAATCTATTCTGGACCATAACATATTTATAAACAATTTGTGTATATAAAAATCGAATAATCATAAGATTTGCTTAATAATATGTATATAAATGGTGGTTAAAGCGTAGAGTCGTGTGTGTCATTAAAATAAATTGTAAACTTTATTTAGCTACTATACATATTTAAGTCCAAATGTATTTTAAAATCTACACTTAGATTATGTTTTTATGTTAGTAAATTACCAAGTAATTGATTATAATTTAAGACCATTTAATCGTTTCTACCCTTTCGCAAGTGTCTTACCTCTTAAATCCCTTAAAAAAGCGACGCCCCTGGAGGGTAATTTCGCGGTGCGTCTGTTTGATCGATAGCTCAAAATGGACGACGTTTGTCGCCACCAATGTATTGAAAGCACGCTCAGACATTTGTGCCAATATTGGCTTGTATCTTTACTGCAATCTTTTACCACTCCTCACCCTACCCCTCCACACCACCGCTATTCCGGTTGTTCAACTCGCAAACCGAAATGAGGCCAAAAACGTTTTCCCTTCAAAAAAATGTTGCATATTTTTAGGGTTTCGGTTTATATACAAATTTACTTTGGAGTTGCCATTGACAGTTACACTGGATCCAGTCTACTTTATTGTGTATAATCAAAGTATTGACAGCTTTGTTTGAGGGATTCCGTTGCTAAACGCTCACAAATTAGTGCCTTCAACTAGGTTTATGTTTATATTTATGCTCTGGCAAATAAATGCTCAAGAATCTGGCATGCAAAATAGCTGAAGACATAACAAGGTCAAATGGCAAATAAACCTTTGGCAGGCACAGCAACTTGACATCAATTAAAAGGCTACGAACTGAAAAGAAAAGGAAAAAGAAATAACTAAAACATAGGCATAAATGTATAAAATATACAAATTAAGTCATAGTAGTACAGTACTAGCAAAGAATAGGGCTATAAATACCCTTTTAAATTGTGTTTGGGTCTTTTAAAAGGGTTTCTTTTGAATAGAATTTTAGTAGCTTTTAATTTATTTTACCCACATGGGAATATTCAAATAATATTTATGTATTATTAGTATAATTTATTTTAAAAGAGGTTTAATATCTTTGAACCAAACGTGAATCGTACTAAATTTTCAAACATTTCCGACATTTTTCTTCAGTTTTATGTGTCTTAGTTTATTAGTTAATTAGAAAACGTTTCTTCTACTCATTTGACTGTAGAAAAATTGTTTGCATGACGCATTAAAATTAACTTCTTTGAACTCATTTAAGAACTCAATCAGGAGCGCGAGCAGCGACAGTGGGTGTAAAAAACCATGCCTTATTCTTTTAACAACCTTTTGCCTATTGCCAGAAAGTGAAAAGCGAACTAAAGTTGTACAGTTAATGCAATAAAGCCAAGTAGTATATGTATTTAGTTATGTATTCCTAAGTTAAGAACTTAAAGACAGCAGCAGACTGATCACAAGATCGCTGTGCCATAACTTATGAGCAAATCACACACATTTAATAGCTCAAATAACTCAAGAGTCAGCGTTGGCTACGAAAAGAGGAGTTTGGAGTTGGGGCTTTGAAGCCAAGTTAGCTGAGTTGGCTAAGGCGCGCACACAAACACAATCAATCAATGCAATCTCTGTTATCATGAATAATTTCCTAGAGGCATTTTTCGGGGGCACTGTAATTGTGAGTGTGTGTGTGTGTGTGCGTGTGTGTGTGGAGTGCATAAAACCCTTCTGCTGTTGTTCGAATACGCCCGTGTCGTATCATTATCAGTTTCTTGCGATTTAATTACCAAGGCCGCAATGCGGGGTCTAGAAAATATATTAAAACCTTTTACGATAAACGCAAATTCATACTGTGAAAATCTGCAATACAATTCATAAACATAAACAGTGACTAGCATAAGTATATGTTTATGTATGTGTGTGTGTACGAGCGTGTGCGTATGTGTAAGTGTTATCGATCGTGGTCAATGTTGTTGGTAACAGCAAAAGGCCCGTACTTGAAGAGCTGCTCAGATCCAGGCTCAGACCAAGTCCAAGTGGAAGCCCTCGGGGCGCTCTCAGCAATTTTCATTGCTGCTGCTGCCGTTGTCTTGACCATGGCTCTGGACCTGGCTTTGGTTGCGGTTGAGGTTTTGGCTCAGATCGTTGTCGCGATCTGTGCTGACTTGGCTGGCTCGCTTGCTCTGATTCCGCGTCCAAGCCAAAGCCAACAATGTTGACGTCGTTGCTGCAGCAGAGCAGCAGCAGCACCTATTTACAACACTGCATTCCTGCGTCGCAGTCATTCAAGAAGCCAAAGACAGAGCCATCGACTGCGTCAGCGACAAAGACAGAGAGAGAGAGAGTGAGTGAGACAGCGTTAGCAGCAGCGCTGAACTTGTTTCATGCCACTTTGGCTTATGTGTGTGCGGTTGAGCGCGCGAGCTCCTTCAACAAATGCTGACCAAGCCGACTGCCTCATAAATGCTGTAATAAGCCCACAACAACAACAACCTAAACAATTACAACAACAATAACAACAACAACAACAGCAACCACGTTGAATGTGCGCTCGAAACATGTTTATGAAAAGAAAGAAATTCCATTGCAAACAAAAGAAGCAAAAAGAGTGATCGGTGGGAGAGGCGTGCTCAGCGCATGCGTGAATGTAATCCAACTCGAATAGCTCTCTCACACATACACCTAAGCACACACGCATGTGCACACACTACATGCATCTCTTTAGCCTCCATTGCAACTGTATGTGTGAGTAACAATTTCATACGTGTCTCTCCACACTTGCATACACACTACTCTCTTCTCTCTGCCACTCTCTTACTTTCCCCTCCCAACTTTCTGCATCTACTCTTTGAGCACGTTCGCTTAGCCAGTGGGCATATTTATTTATGCTATGGTGAAATGCCTTGGCCAACATATCGTGTGAACACTGCAAAAGTAGCACGCAATTTTCACCAGGCAATCCCATCAATAGCAGGAGATACAGCTCTTTCATGTGCTGGAAAACCACAGCAAATAACATAAATGTATACATACATATATATATATGTATATAAATAATTTTATATTCACATTGTAGAATACTTTATAGACTTGGTTGAAACTCAACCGTTAGTACGTTAAATTATGTGCAAATATTTAATAAAAGATATTCACTTATTGAGAAACATTGCAAAACTATTTTCGTTTTATATATATATCATATATGTAAATTAAATTATTAATTTTTATGTTATGTGTCTAAATTTTATATAAAACTTATGCAAATATATTATTATTTTTGTAATAAAAAAAGAGCTTAATTTAGTTAGAGCTAGTTAATAGTTTTAGTTTCATTAACCGCAACTAACAAAATTAACACAATATTTTCAGCTCTTTTGTTATTAAATTTTAAAAATATGAATCTATTATGAATTGTGTTTCATCGCATTCAGTTCGATATGGCAAAGTTCGGTAAATTTTATCAGCTTTTTGGAGGTATGTGGCAGTAATTTAAAATAATTCAAATTTATAATAAGCTTAAAAAATATTTTTATTTTCCTTTTTGCAGTGCTGGTCATGTTCCTTCTTCCTTTTAGCAATGGTGAAGATGTGGATATTCAGGGTCTTCATACACAGCTCAGTTCCTTTCTTACTGCTGCCAGCAAATCCCTAGGCGCCGTGGGAAATGCAGGAAAAGCGTTGGCAGATTTGGGAAGTGCCAAATTAGATATGCTTGAGTCCATTAATGGATTGTTTGCCGTTATGTCGCGAACAAAACCTATTTACGACAACGATGGCACAGTTTTATACAGTCCACCAAACAAAACTGATTGATTTCAACTGTGTTTACATCTTTTGCGACTTTATAATAAAACACTTACTTAAAGTAAACAGGGACTAAAGTTATGTTTGAAATAAATTCATTAGTTCCAACAGCGTGTTCTAATAAATTTGCTTTATATATTAGATACATCATAAAGACGTAACCTTAGACATCTGTTAATATCTTTAATGCGAATCTAATGCTGGTGTGCAGATCCGCACACTCAAATATTTTGTAAAATAAACAATGAAGAAATCCAAGTTTAGATACGAAAAATATTTTTAAAATTATTATCTAAAAACTTGTATACATAACTGTGTCTGGGAATATATATATATATTATATTTAGATAGCTATTGTTTAAATGTACTGTGTGCAAGTACAGTACATAGAACTTAGCATTTAAAGCACACCAAATGGGACAGTTTGGCCCAATAAAATGATATTAAATAAAATATATTAATAAAAACAAGAAAAAAGGATATAGTCACCCCGCGACTTTAGGATACCCGTTCCTCAATGTTCGGCCGATTATTCCTATGGGAGCTATACTTTATTGGGTCTGCCACGCCTCCTTCAGATCTGCACACTTCCAACAGATGTTAAAAAATAAAATAAAAATGTTTTAATTTAATTTTAAGCGTAACATTTACGGCTTAAATGAATTAGTTCCGTTTTAATATATTCCATTTGTTTAGTTTACTAAAAGGCTTAAAAAGGTAGGTTTATCTGAAAGTTAAGTATTTACGCTTTATTCAAAGCAGATCTAGTTGGAAATGGCTAAATTCGATCAATCCTACCATATTTTATTTTATCGTATGTAAAATATTTTTTTTTAAATAAACAATGCACATTTTGATTCTTTTTTTTGTAGTGGTACTCGTGGTATATTTCCACTTATGCGAATGCACTCTTGACATCGAAAAGCTGCCAGAGATAGCCGCTGAAACAGCTTCCAGTGTGGGAGATATAATCGAATCATTGGGACATGCCGGGGAAAGTACTGCCGATGTCATCAAGAATGTTTTAAGTGCAAAGAAGGAAGTACTTAATGCAATAATTAATATTTTAGACATTATAAAGACCAAATAATTCAGCCAAAACGGTGACGATTGATGTAATTAAATTCACAAATAATTTTTATTTTTATTAAAATAACTAATAGAGACATAATTTAGTATTTTTTCCGTCACCAGTTTAGTTAAAAAACCCGATATTAAATAATTAATAATAAATACTTAAACTACAGTAATTGCCCTTGAATGTAAACTAATTCCGATAGACAATAGATAATACACAGGATGGATCAATATTCATTTTAATTTCTTCTGAACTACCCATAGTTAAAATAATTTTAGTTCCATCAATCATTTGCTAAGCTACATATAATATAACTTTTATTCCTGCAATAGCAATTGACTTACATTTTATAATAACATTGTACGAATTAAACATCCCATAATAGGTTAATCACTTTAACAATTCCTTCTGAATTGTTAATTAAACTTAATAAATGATTTTTACTTTAACATTTCTTGGTTGGCGTTAAATAATAGCAACATGTGTACACGATTTAAAATTCAAATATAATCTTAAAGAGACTGAATACCGCAAGTTTGTTGCCTAAGTCTTTAAGTTTAGTTGGCAACGCTGCTCAAGAGCCGAAGAGACGCGTGCTCAAAGCAAAGAGAGTTAATGCTCTCTCACACATTAATACACACACACAGACACACGCTGGCGATAGTCGTTTCTTACTGACTGAGGAACTCTGCGCTGTCTTTGTTCGCTCAGTTGCCATTTACCTGTTGCCGTGCGCTGTAATTCGTCCAGTGTCGTAGCGGATGAAATTGAATCTTCGGGCGCCGCATTACGTTGCGTGCCTGCCTCTGCCTGACTGTCAGTCAGCCTGTGCGTGTGTGTAAGAGAGTGTATATCGATGTGTGTGTGCGTGCTTGTGTGCAAAGCAAGGCAGCAAAAGCAAAGCAAAAAAATAAAAATAAAGATAACATAAAGCAAAGTAAAAGAGCCACAGTGAAAGATCAACCCGCATACTTGCACACAAATGCTTGTGTATGCACACACACACACAAACACATGCCGACTTGCAATGAAAATAAAGTAGAGAAAAGTTGTGTAAAATGAAATAACAAAAGGAAATTCAAAATAAATGCTAAATGGATTTCAATGTAGCTGCTAAAATTGCCCAATACTTAATAAAAAGTGCTATGCATAAATGAGAATTAAACGTGTGACGTGTATAAAGGAAAGAAAAAAGGTAGCAACTGCTATTTAATAAATTGCAATTCAAATTCTTGTTTTCGTTGCTCTCGCTCTCTCGCGGTCTCTCCATCTTTCGCTCTCCTTTTATCGCTCGTTCGCTGTGTATCGATTTGTGTGGCTTCAGCAAATGCAAAAAAAGTAACGACAATAAAAATAATGTTTTGTTTTTTGTGTGTGTTTTTCTTTATTGTTTTTATATGTGTGCGTGTTCGTGCCTGCTCGTAAAACTGCTAAGGAATAATTGTAGCATACGGATATCCTAGACTCTGTCTTTAGCTGGGTAAATTATTACGCATCTTTTCCCCCACAGGCAACAAGATTTTGCACAGTTCCCAAACCAGTTGCAAAGTTGTCACATTAAAATCACACCTTCGAAGAAATATTTATTGTTGTTGTTGTTGTTGTGGTTTCTTTACATACTATATGCACCATTTTGCCCATAACTCGTTCGGGCTCTCACAGATACAAATACACACACACACGAACACACATACAGCTACACCCTCTCTGGTTGCCTGGCAATTTTGCAAGCAAATTATACATAAAGGAAGTCAGACAGCCTCAGTTAGAGTCTCTAGAGTCTTAGCTACAGTGGTTACTGCAACTGGTTGATCTGCATAGACGCCCATTATAAGTAACACGCTGCATTCTGCTTGCTATTTGATATAAGCAGCTTGTTGTCGTTGATTTTTTGCCTTTTTGCATTGGGAACTGGTATAATATTGGTGAAATAGTTATAAACATTAGTGCTAGTTAGTTGCTCATTATGTGCCATTCAAGCCAGACTGGAAAGTCATGCAACGGATATGCTCATTGCTATATCAATTCAGAACTAGCATAAATTATAGTAGATGCTAATCGGGACAGTGACTTTCAGTTTTATATGATTTCTTTGAATTGGAATTGGAGTTGGACGTTGTCGATATTTCCACACACATCTGCTTAACACGTGTGTGCTTGTGTGCGTGTGTGTGCCAAATGTTTTCAATTTTATCTATAAGTATAGACAGATACATGAAAAATATACATACTATATATCATTATTTGAGTGCCTGGGGGGTATCGGCAGTAACACGGAAAACATGTGGCAACATTGTCGTTGTGTTTTTTGCTGTCTTTTGGCTTGTTGTTTGTTTTTGGCTTGTTTTGTGGCTTAAAAAGGTTAAATGATTATAAATTGTTAATTTGAAAGCTGTCAAAGATTTCGACATAACTTTATGACATTTGAATAAAGCACTTTCGTTGCACGTAGCATTACAAGCATATAAAATACCCCACTTTCCTTTCCCCACCCACCTTTAACTGCAGCTTGAACTCGGACAGCAACCGCAAAAGCTAAACAAAGACTGACAAGTCACTGCTGTCTGCCAATTGTTGGCTCGCTTTCCAAATGTCCGGGCTAAAAACAAAAGACTTAGGCCACAAACTTGATCGACTCGCAAAAATATCATAGGCCAAAAAGTTATGCCCGCCTGCCATAGCCATTTTATGCATTTACAAACAATTTAAAGTATTTTTTTATAAATAATAAAAAGAAAAAACAAAAAATGTCAACATATGCGCAATGCAGTGACAAGGCAGCAGCGAACAGCCAACAGTTAAGAGCCAACAGCCGGACCGGCCAACGGGCCAAGTCGGTCCAACTCGGTCCAGTCCATTCCATTCCAGTCCAGTCAGCCATGGCCCGCAGCTTCAGCGGGGCTGGCAATCAAAACAAAAAAGCTTTCAAGCCAAAAGCAGCCGACGACATCGTCAACGACGCCGCCACAGACATGGAAAAGCCGCGCGCCGATTCCAACAGATTTCCAACAAACATTTTAAATACCCTTAACGGGTATAAGCACTGTTAAGATTGTGTTGGAATATAAATATTTAATATATAAAGATTATGTTGAATACAGTGTATCACATTAATTTTAGTTTCGGTTGTACAAATATTTTAGCAAATTTATTAACAACCAAATTTATTAGAATAATACTAATTAAGCAGAATATAAATTAAACTATTGAAGTTTCTATGTTTTATTCATATTTAAATTTATAAGTCAAAGTTATATCTGAATATTAGTTAGAAAGAAAAATTTTAAAAAAAATTATTTTTACTTAAATGTTTTAAATTCATGACAAATCTGTGCCTTTGAATTCAAAAGAATATCACCTTATTTATGCTGTTATAGACATTTGTAAAGACATTTTGTTTAATGTTTGTAAAATTACTTTCGTGTAATTTAGTTTTTGTATTTCAACTTAATATTTTTAAAGCTAAATAAAACATTTATTTGAAATACAAAAATGAAATAACATGAAAGTACTTTTACTGATTAAGTACTTTACATTAAAAATTATATATTTTCTTCACTTTTTACTAAACAATCTAAGCAAGGTTTTCAAGTAAAATACACAGATATAAGCTTCAAATTGAAAATTCTTACTTAAAAAAGTTATTTACAAAGGGGATAGCTTAAAATGAAATTCTGAACAAAATCAAGTCGGAATTTCAGTATCTAATAATGTATTATTATAAATTTTAACTGTTAAATATATCACAATTTTGAAAATATTAAACAGTCATAATTTCAAATAGAAGCCGCACTGATTTTATAATTTAATTTGAATGATTCTTTAATTTTCGCATTGTAAGGAAATGTCAGAGTAATACAAAATTCGTTGTGACTGAGCAGTAAATTTTTCTATCTTGTCTACAATTTTGTTGTATGACTTTTTGTAAACTTGCCTATATATATGTAGATGCATTTATATATGATTTCATAGCATTTGCAACGGCGCAATAAGCAATACTGAAATACGTTGGATTTTTTTTATTTTTATTATTATTTATTTATTTTTGTTATTGTCTGCATTGGTTAAAGATGGTGCCACAGTTCAGGCCAGCGACATAGAGACTGAGACACAGACACAAGATGCAATCACCTATACAAGCATAAATACAAATACAAATACAAATACTCGAGTCACAGAGAGTTGCAGTGCAATTTTTGCAGCTCTCACGGCCACAAGCGACAGTTTTGTATTAGAAACGGCAACTTGTAGCTGCAGCTAGTTACGGGCTTGATGACTACCGTATGAGGGGATTTGAGATTGGGTTTGAGGGATGCGGAAGGGGCAGGTGGGCAGCCAAAGGTAGCTGGAATGTTGTCGCTGCTAGTTGGCAATGTTGCCAAGTGGCTGACATAGTTGTTGTTCTTGCTGTTGTAGTTCTTGATGTTGTTGTATTGGCAGTTGTTCTTGTTGTTGTTGCTAGTCTTGTTCTTGTTCTGCAATTGCAGGGCAAGTTTAGAGTGAACTTTAAAATTTAATTTGTTGTACAATTTATGTGTGGCATATTAGATGAAAGAGTTAGAACTAGAAACGTCAAGCAATGCGGGCGTTCTTAAATGCGGGCAATGCCAGCAGCAGCCGCGGCAGCAGCAGTCGTAGATACACAGATAAAAAGATACAGATAACCTGTTGTTGTCGTTGGCTCAGTGTATGCATGTGTATGAATGTGTGCATGTGTTGGTGTGTGTAGCAGAAATCAGACAAAACGGTGCTTTACATTCGTTTTTTTTCTACTCTTTCTCTGTTTTCTCTTCACGTGCTCATCAAACAGGCAACTTGCATAGCTGGCAGGCATCTTTCTCCCTCTCTCTTCTTACCTCCCTCTTTGTATCTGTGTCCTGCTTTAATGAAATGTAATTTGAAAAATTGCGCGCGGCAAATTGTTGACTTGTTGCCGCAACTCGTTGTCGCACTCATAGTTTAGAATTACAAATATTTTGTCTTAATTAAAATTTAGTTAGTCGGACTATCTAAGTCACATCGCATTGCATTGCATCGCATCGCATCGCATGTCGTGTATAAATCTTTTGAAATAAATTAGCGCTGTCGTTCGTCAAGCGTTTGTCGCGTTTTGCATTTAGTCGACATTTTTATTGGATTAAGTTTGGCCTGGATTAATCCGCTGTCTTGGATTAGATGCGCCATCATTCACGTTTCTTATTCTGTTTTCTGTTGTTGTTGTTGTTGCTGTTGTTGTGGCTGTCGCACAGCATGTAATTTGCGGTAAGTTGGCTGATTTTGTCGCTGTTTCTTTTGGGCTTGTTGTGATTTATTTTGTTTTGTTGGACATTACATTTTGGGTTAAGTGGCGTTTATGCACAGTTGACTGTTGACTGTTGTTTGTTGCTTGTCGCCGCATTCAAAATGTGGGTCATAAAACAAAAGACTTAAGCAACAAACTGGTTCGTCTGCTTTGCCTTGCGATGCCGATGCCAATGCCTTTGCTTTGGAATTTAAATTATTCCCCGCCAAACAAACAGCCACAATCAATACCGCAGAGTGAAAGACACCTTGAATAGTGCCGGAAAGAGACAGTAAGAGTGAGGGAGAGAGTCAGAGTGGAACAGAACCTTAACTATTTTTCTATTGATTAATGACAGGTAATTTTCATCCATTGGTCTCGGTTGGAGGGAGGCTACACTTGCAAAGGGCATTCGCCTCGTCTTCATGGTTCATTATATAAGCTTCGGTTTAATTAGTTTGGCTAAAAAAATGTTTGCAGTTTTTTTCATTTTTTTAATGAATTTGGCGGCAGCACAGAGTGAAATTTAAGTCAAGTTAATGATAATCAAATCTTACAGAATCATAAAAGAAATTTTCACAATTGGTGGTCAAATCTAGGGCATTACTAATTTGTCGGGAATTTCAATTATAATGATCAGCATGCTCATGATTACAAATAATAAAATAATGTGTTACATATTTTAATTGAAAACAAAGTATAAGTTAAATTAATTAAGTCATTATAGAATTGATACATTAATCTATTAGTCACTTTCGCGCATACTTTCTATAAACTTTTAGTGCTTATTTATTCCACAAACTGTTCCATAATTGGCTATTCAAAAAGTTAATAGTGGCATGCCAATAAATCAATCTACAATGACATTTTCAAATCTCTGCCTATGCATATTTCATTAGTTCATTTCACACATTCCAAATTCCGTTTCAAACTCAAATTTGCACTCTTTTCAGCCATAAAGTGTGTCAAAGTCTCGACAACTTTCAATTCTTGAATGTCGATTTACATAAAGTCTTTTTAGAGACGGAGACGGAGACGGCTAACAAAAAACAGTTAAGAAAATTAACTTCATTGTCATATTTCTGCAAATTATATATAAATATATACCATATTGTTTAAATATATTTCAACTTTTAAAAGACTTATACAGTTTTAAGTTAAGTGTTGTATAAATTGGTATTATTTAAATTAAGTTATTGCCACTGGGTATTTTAGAGTCGATTCCACTTATCATGAAATTTTATTATTGGGTTCACTTGTATCTAATCTCATATTTAATTGCTGTAATTATTTAAGATAACAAAACTGTTTTAACTTAAATGCTTTTAAATCTAAATTATTATTTATGCTGTTCAGAAATTCTATATAAGCTCCTTGATAATCAATGGACTTTAGACATGTTAGTTAATGTCACAAGTACGCTATTAATCTTGTTCGGTTACTTAAAGCCTACTACTAAGCCGCTTCTGTAAGATTATAATAAAACTATTTAAAAAATTAAATTGTATTTAGTTATTGATATTTGCGTGCTGCCAAGTGATTCTGTGCACATTTCCCGAATTGGTTTAATGACAAGCATGCCAATCACTGTTACCCTTTCATAAATGGAGGTTGCCAAGGCAATTAAAAAAGATTCGAATCAGCTGAAAAAATTATAGAATATTGTCGTTATTGAGATCATAAAAGACTTGATTGAATATTATAAAAAAAAGATTTAAATATCATTTTAAAAATATAGAACATGTTAATGTAAAAAAATGTTTTTATTTTTATAATCATGTAAAATAATCATTAATTGTAGTAGAAATTCTTGAGGTATTTAAGAAAAACTTGCAGGATTGTGAAGGGTTTTGTAGAACATAATTAAACTGTTTAATTGTAGTTAAAAGATTTCTTGTTAGTTGATTTAGGTGACTTTTTTACAAAGTTATAACTATAACCGTTATATTGTTTAATTTTTATATAATTTCAATAGTTCAAAGGGATGCCAACTTAAGATCGCAGACCATACTTGAAAATATACAGTTCCTAAAGAACTCTAGATAAACTTTCAGATGCTTTTAAGGGCTTTTTAAAACTCGTAATCAAATAGAGCAAATGGGTCCAACGGATAGATATTCTTCCCCGTAAAGTATTTAAGAAATGCTATTTATTATAAGTTTGATCGACATCAACAGAAGAGTCAATATTGCGATATCCGTTTGCCCATATGAAAATATTATAACAGTTTTTAAATATTCTTTCATAAATTCAGTACAAAAGTACATTTTTATAAAAAAGCTTTTAGTTCTCTTATACCGATTAATATAAAATCTAAGCTCCCAAAATGCTCTCTCAAATTCACGTGTTTACTAGTCAATAAATAGCTGAATGACAATCACAACTGTGCACTGCTAAGGCAAATAAAAACACTCCACAAAATATTTAATTATTTTGTCGCTTTCAATGGGTTTAATGCCTTTTTTATTCTCGTACAATTATGTGTACGACAAGACAAAAAAAAAGATACACATTAAAAATACTCAACAATAATAAGCAGTAAAACAGCTTTATTTATTTAATCAAGAGTATTTTTGAAACTTATGTACACACTAGATGACCCAATTTATTTTTGGCAACTGAGTTGCTATAAATAAGGCCTTAATCGGCAGCACTTTGAGTCTACTAAAGTTCATACAAGAATGATGTTATTAAAGACGACAAGTTTGTTGCTTATTATTTCAATGATTTTGCTGCAGTTCAGCAGTGCATGTAAGTTTTATTTAAATATTTATTTATTTATTTATTTATTCATTTATAAATAAAATTTAATCATTGTCTAGTGAGTGGCATTTGCAAGCAGCCTAGAGTTGTGGGTCCCTGTAGAGCTAGAATGCTACGTTGGTATTACGATACAAGTGCTAAACGCTGTCTGTCATTCGGATACGGCGGATGCCACGGAAATAGCAATAACTTCAATTCTTTGAAAGCCTGCCAACATACCTGTTCTTAACTGTCAAATTTAAATAAAAAGTATAGATTTAAATTTTGTAATATATTGGAAATTTGGAATATTCGAAAATTAGAACAACATTTTAAATAAGGTAGTTCTAATTAAAGAAGAGTTTAACCGTATAAAATATAGAAAATATACTTTAAAGGTCCTTTTTGGTAAAAATATATATTTCCCGCCATTTGATTTGCTTTCATTTAGTCATCGAGCACTTTTTAAGTTTTAACTGACGATTTAAAGTTTTTTTCTAAATATTTATTTGCCTTTTGATGCTCTGCACTGCTAACTCCACTGAACTGAACCAATTTTATGTTGTTGTATACTCAATGCCAGCAAACACTTAGTTCTTTTAAGTGAATCAATCTATTTCCAAGTGAGATTTGTGCTGAAAAACTTGAGATGATTTTATAAGACTCTGAGTTTTAGTAACTTTATTAAACCTTCGATAAAATGTTTATAAGTGCTTAAAAAACTTATTGTATTTCAAATTTGTGTAGTGGATGCGGTTTGCTTGCAGCCCAGAGTCAGAGGTCCATGCAAAAGGATTGTGACCCGTTGGTATTACAACAAAGATACACGAAGATGTGAGGCCTTCAACTACAGTTGCCAAGGAAATCAGAACAATTTCAATTCATTGCAAAGTTGTCAAAGAAAATGCATAAAAACAACTGCGAAATAAAAACTCTTGTTAACTCTTGCTCCATAGAAACACAGTACAAAATGTTATTGACAAATTCTGCTTTAAGTTAACAAAGTACCTATAAAATTAAACAAACAGCACTACATGTTCGGTCAATTGCAATAGTACTTAATATTAAAAATCACAATAAAAATTATAATAAAACGACAGCACTTCGATGCAGCAGATCAGCAGCTGCACCCACTTTTTTCCTGGGCTCTAAGAAATATTTTTATATATAATTTTTTTTTCAAACAAAACTTGTCAGCGCCACCCACTTTTTGTTCAATGTAGCTGTGTGTGTGAGAGTGTGGAAGTGTTTGCTTGTATATGTGTAGGAGTCGAAATATTTTTGCAGGCCTGGGAATGTATCGGGCGGGGCGCTGACAACACGATGTACTCGCAGTCAGCCGCAACGGCAACGGCAACAGCAAGCGGCAATCGGCAACTCCAGCATTTTGCTAAATCAAAATTGACACTATGCAAAAAGCCAACCCACGGAGCGCAAATTGCAACACGGTAGCTAACACATACACACACACACACACACTAATAGCTGCTGATAGATAGACACACTATGCTATGCTATTGTCGGGCCAGACTGGGGCCAGGCGCTCAGCGTGCCGTGCCACAGAGGCCAAAAGGTGCACGTTGTCCGGCTCCAAAGCAGTACAATCATACATGTATGTATGTATGTATGTGTGTGTGTGTGTGTGTATGTTTGTGTGTCGTTCTTGTTGTTGTTGTAGCTTTGTGGCGCCAAGTAATTTCTGTGTTAGCGTTAGATTTCAACCATGTGCAGACAACGAACGCCACACAAACAGCAAGCTCAGTAGTTATTATTTTTACACTACGCACAGTGGCGCAAAGTAGGCAAAACAATAAAAGTTATTATCTGTAATTATGTGTAAGCATTAACATTAAAATCCTCTATATAAACATAATTTCACTGTCATTGTATACAAATTTTGTAGTTATTACTTCATACTACGCATAGTGGCTCAAAGTACACAATAAAAGCTAAACATATACTTGCTATGTACTTAAAATGATTACTGATTTGCACTGACCAAATTTGAAAAGTACAGCATAGAAATTAACAAATTTAATGTAGACAAGAATTTTTAAGTAGAGCAAAAAATTTACAATTTTTATACTTAAACTTTAACTATTTCAATTGCTGAATAATTTGATAACTTAACTTGGTTTAAATATGATTTAAAATTTAAATATTAATCCCAGTTTATTTATTGTGACAGTAAATTTTTATTTTGAAATACAAAAAAACAAAGATTAAGATCTGGTTCCTATGACTGTGATAATAAATGCTATTTTGAGGTCAATAAAAAAATCTATTTCGAAGTATTTAATAATTTATAGATGCTACACAATTTATTTTAAAAGTATTTTACTTTGGATTTTTATTTCGAAGTTCGATCCAACCTACCTCGACCCACTGTGCACTGGTGTCAGCATGAATGTGAATCACTCTGCCGGCTGCACTGTGACCACCACCGTGGTGACATTTGCTCATTAAGAGTATTAAATAATTAGTACTTGTTGTTGTCATATTTTATATGCTCAATGCTTGTTTTGGCCCGCTGAGAGGCTTGGCATGTGAACAGCTTGGCAATAGACAAGGACCAGTTTTCAATAGCCAATTCAAGTGCTGGCCTTTTGGCTTGAAACGAGTAGAAATATTGTATATGTAAATATGCAATATGCAGTTTAATTGAATGGCCATTGACTTGCCCAACTGAAGAGGCTTCACATTGAGAAAAGTACTTAAAACTAAGACAACCCCAGGGCAGCATTTGATGTGAACTATTTGTAATGTATTTAATGAAATCACTTGGGAAACACTGAAACCAAAACCAAAATAATCCTTGAAAATTACTTACAAGAAAATAGAGCAATTGATCAACTTAAGTTTTACCCTGACTTAACTATTTAGTTACTGAAAATAAATATGGTAAATTAATGAGCTTTGATTCATCATGGAGGTATACTTAAGGTGTTTAAAATATTTATAATATTTCTAAATAAATTAAAATAAATAAAAACAATCACTTGGGTAACAGAGTGTTTAAATTAAATATTTGACAGGCTGGAAAGTCAATTTTAGAAATGTTTTAGCCAAAAGAGCTTTGAGCTAAGAAATATTTTATTATTTGTATTGTTGTAACTGAGAAACAAATTCGAGATGTTAATTTATGCAAATTGCCTGCTGTGTTGCCCAATGAGCCATTTGACACTTTTGGTGGACACGCAGCTAAAAATTTGTTATTAATTATTTATTGTCTAAGTATTGTTAATTATGGCAAGCAAATCCCAAAAAAGATCTCTCTAGTCTGTCTGGTGTCTCTTAAATCGAGTCAAGACTGTGGGCCTCTGGGCCTTTTCCTTTTCTTATTTTTTCTTTGGTTTTTGTGGAATCGAACCGATCCGAAGCGAACCAGTTGAGCGACATTCCATTTGAGGCGCGACAGGCGGCGTCCGTTTCGGAGATGCTAAGATTAATCAGCTGCCATAAGCCAAATGACAAGACATATTTTGATTTTTTTTCCACTTTGTTTTTTTTTTTTTGGACTTGTTGCCTTTCAAATGCGATCTGTGGCCTAGTGTTATTATTGTTATTATGTTTATTTATGGCATTGCTAGAAAAAAAATTAATTTCAAATTTGATTACAATAAAAATAAAGCCACACACACAGTCACACATACACACTAGCACACAAAGACACACTCCCATCTCGGCTCCAAATTCGAGACACTTGTAAGCAGCATTTGATTTACGTGTTCCAAAAATGTGCCCAAATCTTGTCTAGGTAGGCAAATGAAAGACCCATCAATGTATCTGCATCTTACTCTTTCACTCGATCTTTCTCTCGCACTGTCTCGCTTTATATGTAGGTGTTGGCTTGTGTGTGTTTACCGTGACGGCCCAACCCAAAATACCGCACAATACCGAAGAAGACTTGAGCAAAGACTTAACTAAATTTATTGTTTTCTATTTAGATAAATACACGAGTATTTTAAGTAAATTATGCAGAGCCCCCTCTAAACAAATATTATAGATGAGCGTGTCCAAAGAGGCGCATACTTGTTTCTATGTTCTATTTGCCGAATTGGGTTACTTTCAACATAATTTCAGGTCTTAGGTTACACCACCAGCAACAATCACAATAATAATCGTCTTTCTGGCCTGGCCAAAAACTACAGTTGGCCACGGTCTAGGCTTTAGAACAACCCACGCCTGGCTTCGACTGCGACTGCGGCTTTGGCTTTGGCTTATGATTAGAGTTTCCAATGCTCAAAAAGAGTCACTTCAAACTGGTTTCTTTTTTGCCAAAAACACAAATGTATACAAAAAAAAATCAGTTTTAGCCAATGAATGAAGCTGAAGCTGGAGATGAAGCCAGTGCTGTGCCTCAATGATCGTTGATGCCAGTGGAAATATGACAGCATACGTGTGTCTACAGAAATAGAAACAAATCCACTAACAAAAACGACAAAAACGACAAATAATTGGTTGACGCGTGGGTGTGTTTGCTTATTACTTAGTTATTAAATTGTTACCAAAAAATAATAGTTAAATTTATACAAAAGTTTTTAACTGGCGCCGAATTTCTGTAGCTAATCAAGTTGAAGAAATCTATTGTGTTGTCGCGTGGGTTTCAATAGAATTTTCTGCACAATTTAAAGTTTTGAATTCTCCCAAAGGTCAAATGCACTCCAATCAGTGGAGGTGTGGCCCAGTAATAAATACATATGCATATATGTACATATATTTATATATATTCATTTATACGCATTCAGTTTGCCCAACTGGAGTCGTCGTAAAAGCAACTTCTTCGAGCTGCCCACACTGGCGGCAATCCGCAGTCCAATCCCATGGCCATTGGGGCTTAATAGGCACTAAGCACTAAGCACTAGACACTAGGCGCAGGCTATACACAATTTATATAAGTTTTCATTTATTTTACTTTGCTTGACGACCACGACAACGGCGACCATCGATGACCCAAATTCCATTGTGCGATTGCTCATCCAAACAGGCACTCCACTTCGCTTAGCATGTGTGTGCTAGAGCTGGGAGTGTGTCGTGAGTGCTCCTCGTGACATGACCACACGCACCTATCCGCACAATGTTGATTTTTAAATACCCTGACAATTAAAATTCGGAATTTTGAGCAGAATATAATCATTTTAAAGTAAAATCTTTTCGAACTAGCGAAATATTCTTAAACCTCATTCATTCAAAAGGAAATTCATCTTCCTGTTTCTTTTCTATTCTTGTTAAGGTCGTTTGCCCAGTCAAAGCATTTTACAAATCATTTATGCTTTGATTTCGTTAGTATTTGAAGATTAAAACGCTTTTATTTTGAAACTAAAGTTTTTAAGTCAATTTCAACACTGGTGTTCTTTTTAGAAGTTCCAAGTGTTTGTTTTAGTAGTTTAAAGTTAAGTTTAAAAAAATGTGTTTTTATAAATTTTTTTTTTAATTTAATCTTCATAACATATTGTTTACAAGAAAACTCCATTACTTTGTGCTACGAAAGTAGTTCGAATTTCTATCTTTATTTAAATGGAAAAATGTTGTAATTGCAATGGTCAATAACAAAACATATTAGTTAACCATGTATGGCGGTACATATTATTTTATGAGTCCATTAAATATCACGTTTAAAATACTAACCTACAACTCAAATAATTTTTGTAAAATTTATCAAATTTTGAACTCCAAAACCAGCTTTTTTAAGAAAGTTTTATAGCAAAACTAATTAAAACTCATTATTGTCTTACTTTCAGACTGCTATTCTACAAGCGAAGATCGCCAAATAAAAAACAATTAGTGAAATCAAAACTCAACACTGTGGACGCTAGTCCACGCTAGTGACAAAAGCAAACATGTCGCACAAGACGAGCAGTAGACGTACCACAGATCTGGAATGTCCGCTGGCATCGCTTGGCCGCAACAGCAACGCTGTGCGGGATCAAC
This sequence comes from Drosophila acutilabella, assembly GCA_035046005.1. Taxonomy (NCBI): domain Eukaryota; kingdom Metazoa; phylum Arthropoda; class Insecta; order Diptera; family Drosophilidae; genus Drosophila; species Drosophila acutilabella. The sequence continues at coordinate 440,765 of JAWNOK010000031.1, read as the reverse complement.
TGGCGGCGGCTCATTACCATCATCCACATCCATTGAGCTCCAGTCCATTGGATCCGCAGGCCTACAAAATGTCTCGAAAGTCACCAAATCTCAGTCTAAATGTAAATGACACTGTGGCCAGCGGAGAGCTCTATTCACTCGGTTCACGCAGCTCCACACCGCACAGTGAACAGCAAACGCCATCGACGGCAGCTGCAGTGGCAACCACAGCAGCTGTGCTACACATGGTGCAACAAAAGGCTGCCACATTCGAGCTGCGTGGCCGACATCCGCGGCATGAGCAGTCCAGCTATGGACCACACTCAACTGCTTCCGTGGGTCGTCATGTGCAGTCTAAAAAATCACCCGAACTCCAGACTCTGCCGGCTCCAGCGACGAGGACAACGGTGCCAGTGCCACAGCCACGTAACTTTCTAACGCTGGACTGGCTGCACGGCAACAGTGCCGACACTGAGGACTCCAGTGACAATAATGCTGGAGTTGGCGGTGGCACAGCCAATGGCAGGCGGCGTGTTCAGGTCCAAAGTGGACGCTGCAGTGTGCCCACGGTGCTCGGCAATGGCAACAGTGCCCAGTATCTGCTGGACAAGAAGATGGAGTCACTGTATCTAGGCAATGCACTACGTGCTCTGCCCCTGGGCGCCGAAGCGAGTCAGTACCAGAACGAGCGTTACTACCTGGAGGACTACAGCAGCGGCAGTGGCAATGAGCGTCTACCAGGTGAGCAGAAATGAATTGTCTGTGGGGGTAAACAGATTTAAGATTGATGTATCCAAAGCATTAATTTAACTACATTGCATTCATTGATTGTACTTTATAGGTTAGGTATAAGCAGATACCTTGTATATTGGCTAGTAACCTACAAAGTACAATCAATCAATGCAAACAAAAGCTATGGTCACAGTCATATATTTCTATAGATAAAGTTGTAATTAAGTTAATTAACTGCAATCAAAGAGTTGTTAGCTATTACAATGACTTCAGTAGTTCTTATATGTATTATGTAATTATATAGAATTATTGAGTCATTGTAATGGCAAACAGTGCTATGATTACAGTGCTACTTAAAAAACACTTCATTATAAAGTTCTTATAAAATTCGGTGACCTTCCACAGAGCGTCTGCACCATCCCCGCAACTCCAGTCCCAGCGAGACGAGCGGGTCAGATCGCTACTTGTTGAATCGCAGCACCAATTCGCCCGCCAATGCCTTCCAACTGGATCACCATCACACCAAAGTGCAAAGCCTCTCCGATGGCCTGTGCAATATGGGACGCTTTTCACCCAGCCTGGATCAGGGCTATGCCACACTCGTATCACCGTCGCCAACTGGTCATCATCCGAACAGCACGACTGGCTTGGGAGTGACTAGCAGCAATAAGAATAGCAATGCCAGTGTTGTTGGCGGTGGTGCCATTGCCAGTAGTACACCAACGACGACACCGAGGCGAGGCTTGGCCAACAGTAGCAGCGTTACAGCCACTGCCATTGGACCACCGCCCTGGAACCGCAAGGGTCCTTATCGCTGTGGACCGTACTTTGAACGCCTGCCCGACGAGACCGTTGTTCGCATCTTCAGTTGGCTTGACAGCTGTGAGTTGTGCAATGTGGCACGCGTCTGTCGCCGCTTCGAGCAACTCGCCTGGCGACCTGTGCTCTGGAAATGCATAACACTGCGGGGCGAGCATCTCAACGGCGACAAAACACTAAAGATGATATTTCGGCAACTGTGCGGCCAGAGTTGCAATGGCGCTTGTCCAGAGGTGGAGCGTGTCATGCTCGCCGATGGCTGCCGCATCTCGGACAAGGGATTGCAGCTTCTGACGCGCCGTTGTCCCGAACTGACGCATCTCCAGCTGCAGACCTGTGTAGATGTCTCCAATCAGGCTCTTGTCGAGGCGCTCACCAAGTGCAGCAATCTACAGCATCTGGATGTAACCGGTAAGTAATCAATGTAATTATAAATGGCAAATATTAAAGCATCTTCCCTTACAGGTTGCAGTCAGGTGAGCAGCATTAGTCCGAATCCACATGTAGAGCCACCACGTCGTCTGCTGCTTCAATATCTTGATCTGACCGATTGCATGGCCATAGATGACATGGGACTGAAAATCGTGGTTAAGAACTGTCCACAGCTGGTGTATTTGTATCTCCGACGCTGCATACAAATTACAGGTAAGTTGTTTTTTGCAGGCAAAACTTAAGTACTTGAGTTTCATAAATTGATTGCTTTCAGATGCGGGTCTGAAATTCGTGCCCAGCTTTTGTGTATCGCTCAAAGAGTTGAGCGTTTCGGATTGCGTCAACATCACCGACTTTGGCCTCTACGAGTTGGCCAAATTGGGCGCCGCTCTGCGTTATCTATCCGTTGCCAAATGCGAACGCGTTTCCGATGCGGGCCTCAAGGTCATTGCCCGACGCTGCTACAAACTGCGGTATCTGAATGCACGCGGCTGCGAGGCAGTCAGCGATGATTCCATCACGGTCCTAGCCCGCTCCTGCCCCCGATTACGTGCCCTGGATATTGGCAAGTGCGATGTCAGCGATGCTGGGCTTCGAGCTCTAGCCGAAAGCTGTCCGAACTTAAAGAAACTCAGCCTGCGCAATTGTGATATGATAACGGATCGGGGCGTTCAGTGCATAGCGTATTACTGCCGGGGTCTCCAGCAGCTCAACATTCAGGATTGCCAGATATCCATTGAGGGCTATCGAGCGGTTAAGAAGTACTGTAAACGCTGCATCATCGAGCACACAAATCCGGGTTTCTGCTGAGGCTGTTGTGGGTGGATATAGGATCGATTGAACGATTGATTAAGACATAGAGGCAGGCCATATGAGCAAAGATGTTCTAAACAACAAACAACAAAAATAAAACAATTTTAGCTGTTAATTCCGTATTGTATATAAAACACTTACTTTAACTATTTACGCTGCTTGTTGTACATATTGCCAAGTTTATAGAGCATTTGTTAGAACTTAAGTAGTGCGCCTTTTTAGACTAATTCTTGCATAATAAATTATTTCATATAACCCTCGAGGAGGACTTTGAAATTCACGAGTAGAGATAATGATACATGTCGGGCAGGAAGTTTGGAAGGCTTCCCGTTGGTTTCTTCCGAGCTGGCGTAGCCGGAACGTTGCGACGGGATTTCCCTGCACTCCAGTTAATATTCCTTAAAAGTGATATCATTTTGATTTTTGCCACTTTTGAGTGCTTCACATACTTAATGTAGGAATATAAATCGTGTACATCGCTAATTAACAAAATCATTTCCTCGTCAATACTCTTTAACTTCTTTGCATTTGCATCTAAATTGTTTTGTACCACATCTTTTCCACTCCACTGATGAATTTTTTTGGATTTTTGGTAAGTGAAACACTCCGTTATATCCATTAACTTTATCAGATCGAATAGAGTATCACCTGGTAACCGCTTTTTCATTTTAAGAAGTCTTAATTTCTTGCTTTTTGACAGGTTCTTCCTATATTGATGCAAATAACTCTCTATCCAATTACGCAAATCTTCCATCACTTTCAATTTATCCGCATATTTTTGCGCGTGCGTAGCAATATCGTACTTAAACTGGGTATGCTTTGTTAGTAGCCATCGAATACTTGCAATTAAACGATTTGTATTCTCCTGATCTCTGTAATACTCCTTGGAAAGCATGCTAAATTTTTCTTTCCATTTTTCATTTTTTGACTTGACCATTTTTCACCAAATTTTGAATGAATTACAGTGATCCAAATCGACACAAAATATTTAAATTTCAAAATGCTGTCGATTTAATATCGGCCGACCACCACAACTACTCTGTGCAGTAATCGATGTTCAAAACGGCCACACTTTTGGCCACAATAAATGGGCAGCACCAAACTGCCAGTGCAACCCAGCTTTCACTAATCAGCTGTTGTGGCTTGCTTGTACGCTGTCACTTGTAGGTTAGATACGTTGTATAATGACAAATACTTTAATTTTTGTCTAAGCTTACTTAGTACATCAAAATTAACGTACGAATTTAGACAATAAATTAGTGAAACCGCTGGAAATATGGCGAAATACATAGCACAAATTATTGTTCTGGGCGGACAAGCGATAGGACGTGCGTTTGCCAAGGCGCTGAAGCAAGAGATTGCCGCATCACAAGAGGCTGCCAAGCGTGCCGGCGGCGGCAGACAAGGAGATCAGAGTGCCGAATCGAACCTTCGTACTGGTATGTTTAGTTATTTAAATATTTAATCGTTTAAACTTTACTCTCTTGTGTTGCCTGCAGGTATGACACTGGAAGAGGCCAAACAAATCTTGAACGTGGATGATTTGAAGAACGCGGAAAACATTGTCAAGAACTACGAACATCTGTTTAATGTGAATGAGCGCAGCAAGGGTGGCTCATTTTATATCCAATCAAAAGTTTTTCGTGCTAAGGAACGCTTGGATTATGAACTAAAAGCGCAAGAACAAAATCCAAAATCGAAAGGCGAGCAGCAGGCAGAGGAAGCGCCTCAAAGCAGGGCACGGCAAAGACGCTGAGCGACAACTGTGCTTTCTACCTCCAAACGAAACTAGTTGTAGTTTTTATTTGATTAAAATAGCTGTTAAGTAGAAAAGCCATGGTTCGATGTGTTCTGTAAATATCTTTTTAAATTGTGTGTAAACACAAAAATTGTAATCCAGCATGCGTCCACAACATTTGTGGTATTGCCAATAAAATCATATGTTTGATGTATGACAACCCTGTCATGTTACTGCAGCAAGTTGGCAGCAATACATCAGCTGTTGCTGGGCAGCACTGTATAATAGTATCGGAGAAAGAACAAGGCCAAGAAGCATTAAATGCTACGCAGCTGGATTGTTATTGTTATTAAATATACATTATTATTTGTGTACAATCGGACGTGTCAATTGTTTATTTAACAGCAACCACTAACGTCGCAAAACAGCTGGCACATGCGCGAAAATACATAGAAATTCCAGCACAAAGCAAACGCTGAAAACAACCACCGAATTCAACTACGACAACTTTCCATAGAGTAATAGGTGGCAATCTCAGCTTTTCTTTTGGAGCACTGGCTTTTCCGTTCGAGAGAACGCACCACCAAACGCTATTTGAGAAAAGAAAATTCCGTTGCTCATTCAGTTTTCAGAGGACCTTCGACACAGGCAGCCGAAAATTCAAGTTTTGCTCGTTTTAACTGGCACGACAACAAAAAAGAAATAAAAGAAACTCTAACTCAAGTGGTAATTTATAATCGTTACGTTTTATCTAGTATAAAAGGAGTCGGAGGCGGAGAAGTGCAAGAAAACCAAGCGTGGCAAAATATCGATTAAACGCGACATTTTCAAAGTGCGAATAATTTTGACAGTTTCATCTGGTGTAATTTTGTAATAATACGAATTATTTTGCCTATATATTGATTTTCGTTGCCATTGGCAAATGTTCCACTTGCATTGCAGTAAATTTTTATTGTTTTTCCATATCCAATTTACAGCGTGCAATCATAATTAACTGTTTAAACGCAGAAATTTACATAACTTGCTCGTTGAAAGTGAAACTACATTTGCAGTGCAAAAAAAAACCTATTACAAAATTCCTGCCAAGTGTAACAAAAGTTAAACGGAGGAAGGGAGACAAGGCAGCACAAACGTTTGCAGAATACGACAAGAGAGAGTCCATTCGCAGCGAGTGCTCAATTCAAAGAGCCTACAGCGTGAGAGAGAGACACACACAAAGCGAAAAGGGAGAGGACGGCAAAAGAACAAGAGAGCGAGCGATTAAAAGCATCAACACCCCAAAAAGTAAGCGCCTCCTTCGTGGACACGTTTCTTTTTTGAAGCTTTCGTCGCATCGACTTCGACTTCGTGTATCGTTCGTTTTGTGTATTCACGACGACGCCAGGCTAATCCTTTCGAGTACTGCAAAAAGGACACACAGACAAACAGACATTTATATATAAAATATATATATAAAAAGAAAACGAAAAATCCAAATATGTTTTCGGGTCTAACAAATCAATTCACCTCGCTGGTGGGTGCAGTCAAGGGCGGCGCTGGCGATGAGGATGTCCCATTGCCCACAGGCAGCGATGCCGCCACTGGAGCAGCGACCACATTATCAGCTGAACCAGTGGCTACATCAGCGGAACAGGATGCTGCAGCTGCTGCCGCCGGAGGCGAGGGTCTCGAAGGCGAAGAGGGTGCCAAAAGGTAAGTCGCAATTCCCATTCCATGCTTCATCATTTATTGACGTATCTTTAGACGTGTACGTGTATTGCTCGATATCTTCTCAGGCCAGATAAGCGTAATGTTTATTTTCATTTCTTTTATGTAGCTGCCGTTCAAGGCCAACTCCCGTTATCTGGCCAGTAGCAGCAGTAATGAATGTTTCGGGTTCCATAACCCTAGTGACATTTCAAATCACAATTCGCTATTGTTCTCCTTTGTCTCCAGCTGTGACCCATTGGCGTGCTCCGTATTGTATAGCGTGTCAATTTGACCTTGCATTTTGTACCTTTTAGCATTTTGCCAACCTCAACCCTTTCGTTTGTTGGCCTGTTTACTCTGTTTGCCCGTTTTGTAGTTGCATTTTGCAGTTAGCGTTTCGTGACTTAACATAATTGCTTTAACTACAACCGAATAGGTGATAAATTCGTAATATATATTTAAGTGTCGCAAATTTACTTCGTGCTTGCAAAATTGATTGATTTTCACTTTAATTCTTGCAGTCACAAATATGTTCAAGTTTAAATAGGAATTTTGTTGTTTTATAATATATGCAATAATTGGCGGTATTTTCAACACATTCGAAAGAATAATCGATTGACAAACAATAGAAGATTTTTCAATATTTTTACCCTCTTCGGAATAATAAACTTTCAATCACAAAGCTTATGATTCTTAATCATCTATAAGCGGAATAAGAGGAGTTTTACAGTAAACTAACGAGTTTAGACATCCTTTACTAATTTTAAATAAGTGATTATCGGTATAAATAATTAGAATATTAGTACATTCGTTCAGATAATGAACGCTAGGGCTTAGAACGAAATAATCGAAAATGTTTTTCAGACTAATTCATGATTAGAACATAGTTTTGACCGTTTATTTTTATGACAGCTATGTATACGATATAGTAGTCAGATTAAAGTAATTGTATTAATATGTGTGAGTTGGAATAAGATACCTTAATCAATATACAAGTTTATTATATTAATTTATATTTAAAGAGATTTCAAAAACTACCGTACATCAGCTAAGCTTTTTAGAATGTTCAATGCTAAATTATATTTTTTGTGACGTTTAGTTAAAAAAAAACCAATTAAACTTAACTCAATTTAAAAACTATTTTGAAAGTAATTTTGAATATATATTTTAAGTACTTTACAAAATACATACTCTTAAACGACGTTTGTTTATATGAACTAGTCCTGAAAGCAGCTACTTGTAAGACTGTTTCAAATCTTTAAGCTCAAAGTATGTAAAAGTGTAATTATTTTATTTTGGCTTAGACCAAATGACAACATAAGTCCAACTGACGGCCTGTTAATGCCACAAGTTGCTGCATAATCCTTTAGACAAGCGAAAGCCAAGTCGAGTTACATCGTCACCCTGCTTGCCAACTTTATCAAATACCATTTTTCACTTAATTTGGCACATTAATATTTAATTGTGTGTGGGAGGGTGTGCGGGTGTGTGTCTGTGTGTGCATAGAAGGCCAATTCTGGGCACGTTTTGCTAGCATCCTTCGCCAGCTGCCAACAGCTGCTAACAGACTTTGAAGTTTCCCTATCCTATTATCTATCTGGAAGCTACTTTTACACCTGCTACTGTATCTTCTTCCCTCCTGTTAATGCTACTGCTGCTGTTGGCTTTCACTATCTCCTGACATTGACAAGTTTGGCGTGTATGTCGCGAGCATCGCATCATTTTGCGCTTCTGTTTCGTTTTTACACAAATTGCACGTGTACGTGGCTATGCATAACCACAAAATGTTGAGTCATGCCGTCACATACCACCCAATCGCCAACATCCCAACCGCCTTACCGCCCACACACAGCCACATGCGCCGTTTCCATTCAGCTTTTTGGCCACTTTTGTTCGCAAAAACACGTCGTCTGTCGCCAATGTCATAGGCAATTGCTCCACGCTGAGCAGAAATACAGCAGCAGTAGCAGCAGCAATAGGACATGATTCTGGTGGTTGCTTTCCAGTTTCCAGTTGACTTTTGCTCGTTTTGTGGATCGATACCAAAGAGACCACAGACAGAGAGAGAGAGAGAGCAAACGAGAGGAAAAACATGAGAGAGTAAGACAAGTTGTTTTCTCTCTTTTGCTCCCACTCTCTCTCTCTCTCTTTTTGTGTTTCGGTTTCTGTTGTTTCTGCAAAACAACGAAATGTGCACATGTGATGTGCCCACACCAACCGAAAAAGACGCTATCGATGCCATCGCTTGAGCTGAGCTTCTCCAAGAGTTTCTTTTCATCGTCTACTTCATGTCCCTACTGTTGTTGCTCTTTTGCCAGCCTTTTTAATAATTGTGCATTCAGTAAACGTGGCCTGGAATCAGAGAATCTAACGCCCCCCAATAGCAATCAGCCTTTAATCTCTATAATTTTCTTGGCATTAATTTATTTAATTTTGGCTGTCATGCATAAATGTTGCTCATTAAATTGTCAAAATTAGTGTTATAGCTACATAATAAACTGATAGTTAAAATACACAATTCAGACGTAATTATACTTAAACGTCACACTTAAATTGAATAGTTTCCTATTTACCACATTACGCGTTTAGAAGAAAAGTTATTTAAATTACCTCATTTAACTGTAGTTTATATATAGATACATATATATTTTTCACGCCTAATCTCACAGACACCTAAAGTATGCCGCGTAAATGGAATGTATTTCGGAATGTTGCCAGTTTGGCCCCATTTTTAGTTCGTCCTGCGGAGCCTTCACCTGTGTGTATGTACGTCGCCAGGGCTAAATCCATGTTGACTTTGCCATTTGCGCGCTTTCAAGGACGTTTGCACTATTTGCAATTGCTCTCTTTGACTATGTGCGCGAGTGTATGAGCGTGTGTAAAATTCGCTGCATTTGTTGTTGACTGCGTTATTCTAAAATCATGCAAAAAGCTAAATAAAAAGAAGTAATAAACATACAAATAAAAACAAAACGTTAACTCAAATTGCTTGGCAAATAAAACTAAATGAAAAGGTTGCTTCCAAGAATTTGAAATTCTTTTTGTGACAAAACTCATAACGAACTTATTTAGATATGCATGTTAGAAGCCCCAAAAAGTTTTTGATTAGCCTAATGCAAAATTTACTAATTTCTTTGGGTATTTTCATGGAAAGTGAAACTCGTATCACAAATATTTGCATTTGAATTGATTTCAAATTGAATCCGGTTGCCTGGTTGTGTGTAAAATGCGTAGGAATACATGTGTTTTCAAATAGCATTTTCATTATGCTGTGCAAACAACAAGAAATGAACAAATGCAGCATATTTCAAACATATGGTATGCTTAGAATACAACAAGAATTCTTGTGTTGTTTAAAAATTGGTTTTTTTGCTTAAAAGCTGACAAGACTTTATTTTCGCTATATTAAAAATAATTTCTATTTTTTGTGTGTTTGTAACTTTTACAGACCATCGCCAAATCCAATTAAGTGTTCTTAAAAGCTGTTGATTTCTTAGGAATTTCTAACTATAAAAAGTACTTTCAATGTCTATATTTGAATGCAATTAAACCTTATAATTCTACTAATTAGATTGACACGCGCAAAGCGAATGTATATTTACATCCTCACTGACACTCATTCACTTTTTAATCCGTCAAGAACTTCAAGGCTTTCAACGTATTTTTCATAGCCTACATTTCAGCGCTACATATATATCCGATTCGGATTTGGGTTTGGGTTTTTAGCTACCTACGGCAGCTGTACTCAGCACACGGCAAGGCAACACAATCAAATCACAGCGATGGCCTCAAAATAAATATAAATAAATAAATAGAGCAAATGCAAGGTTGAGAATTTATCGTTTGGTCCCAAAAAGAAGAAAAAAAGAAAAGAAAAACAGTCTGTTGGTTGGCAAATAAAAATAAAATGTTGTGCTGAATTGAAACATTGCCAAATCAAACGCAAAGACCACCAACAACTTGAGGCTATTTAAATTTAAGGACGATATTAAAATTTTATGCCATGCAGTGGAGCAAAAACAGCAGGACATTGGACATTGGACATTCAGCCACACCGACACTCGGACATTGTCCACAATTGGCGTGGGTGCTAACGACGGGTCTCTGGTATTTGGCATTTCAGGCAAATTAACGCCGACCTCCAGTCTGACCGATGCGGGCAACATTTTTTGTGGAAAGCCCAAAAAAAAATATACACAAAAAAAGACGTCGGCACAATTTGGTTTTTATTTCCATTTGCCCCTCTCGGTTGCCTCCCTCACTTAATTGCCAATGCTGCAGAAGCCAGTGAATTTCCTGCTCCCAAAAGTGAACAGCATAAATAATGAATGGGAATTCATTCAACTTTTAGTTTATTTGTTCTTTTAATGCTGAAATTGAAATAAATTCGGAATCAGTTTGTTCATTAAATTCGATTAAAATGAACTAATTTTTACCTGGCTGTACATACGAGTACCATTAAAGTGAAGCTTTATTATTGGGGCTTTGGTAATTTGCTGTGTGTGTTGGTAATATAATTAACAATTCATATAAATGTAATATCTGTGGCACACCAAAGGTCAAGCACTTTGGGAATAAAACTACTTAACTTGAAGTAATATCCCAAATTAAATTAATTTTTTATTTCAAAACAAACATATTTTAGGAATACACATCCATTTTGAATACCTAAAATTAAACATGTCTTTCAAGTTATACTCCACTACGTCTCCAAAAAAAAGGGGTCTATATAATTAAAAAAAAATGTTATTGAAAACTTATTTATAGAAAATTTATATTTATAAAAAAACTCTCTCTGATATTTAACTTTCAGATGTATTGATTTTTTGAATTCATTTTTTATATTTCCCCAATAAAAATATTACAAGTTTTGCTTAGATGACAACTTAAAAGTTGGAATAAGAATAACTTGTAAGTTGTAAGTAGCGTCTCTTTTTACGCTGTCACATCCCAAAGCTTCTCGGCGTTTAAGTAATGTTTGCCTTTTAAAACTGACCCAGTAAAACGAGTGCGACAAAACCACAAATCGTTCCATCAACTTAATGTAATTTTTTTAAAATTTGTTTTTAGACCCCGTACTCTTTAAAAAAGAGTAAAGGGGGTCTATTAAGTTTGTCAGAAGCGAGATGTGCGTAACAGGCAGAAGGAGGCGTGGCCGACCCCATAAAGTATATATATTCTTGATCAGCATCAACAGCCGAGTCGATATAGCAATGTCCGTCTGTCCGTCTGTCCGTCCGTCCGTCTGTCCGTCTGTCCGTCCGTCTGTATGAACACCTGGATCTTTTAAACTACAAAAGCTAGAGACACCAAATTTGGAATGAAAGTCCGTTTATGATGTACGCAGATCAAGTTTATTTCAAATTGTTGCCACGCCCCCTACCGCCCCCGCAATAAGCAAAAAACCAGACACACCTCGAAAAAATTTGTGTTTTAAGCGAATAACTCAATAGTTATGGCACTTAGGAGCACCAATTTTGGTACGCAGGTTCCCAGAGACAGCCTAAATGCAATGTCATTTAAAGTTTTGAGCTGCCACGCCCCCTTTGCTCATAGGAACTAAAACACTCTCCAGCTTCAATGCCTTTTTGAAGGCATTAAATCAAATAGTACAGTGTTGTAATTTAACATACGCTTAGAGAATTACTATTTCTAACTTTCCTGAAAGTGGCATCAAAATCCTATGTCAAACAACAGAGAAATTACGGTTCAAAGTGCATGTTATTTTACTGCAAAATCACTGCATGCGCGTAACACATACAAACAAACACAGAAACATACAAACATATGTTCGAACGTTTTCTCTACCTGCTTTGGCGGCAGCGCTGCCCGGAGCCGCTGGCCGCGCCGAACAATGCTATGCATACACACATATGTATGAGCACACATACATATTTGCAAATAATCGGAAGAATGATAGAAGAGGGTCGTGGTGCAACTGGTAGAGTTGCGACGCAATATGGAACATTCGTATGGATCGCGGGTTCGAATGCTGACAATGACGATTGTTAATTTATTTACTTTTTAATTTTAATTCAAAATGTAAATATTTCATTTTAATTTTTTTAATTTCATTTTAAAATTTTTATTTTAATAAAATGGGCACTACTATGGGAGTACGGGGTCTTTTACAGTCGGCTCGATCGACTGTAGCCTTTCTTACTTGTTTTTTTTTCAATTTTATAGCCACAATTTGTCGACCACTTTTGCTTTGTAGTTAGCCTACTTTGTATTGAAAAGCAATTTTTCTCAGCTCAGTCAAGTCAATTGACGGTCAATTATGCCGCAGCAAGTATAAAATAAAACCCAAAAGCTAAAACGAAAACAGCTTTTGGCAGCTGCTGTTTATAGCCAAGTTGAATTTGAACATACTCAGCAAAGGTTTAGTACCTCACAGGCAAACCTTTAAAACGTAATCTATTATGGCTACATAGTCTCAACCCGGTAGATAAACGAAATTAGACAGAGCTAAGCATATGGACGAGTTGGGAGAAACATATGCTAACATATCCCCGTACTGCTTTGAGTCTGTAGAAATAAAGATAAATGAATTGAGTAGCAGAAGAAGAAAAGAGCAAAGTGCACGGAAGTAGTGAAGAGTACAGGAAACGGAAAAACAGGCGAAAGTAACGCGTTTCATAAAGTTGGCCAGTCCATAGAAAAAGAGAACGAGAATGAGAACTGAACAAAACGGCCAAGACTAAAACGTATCAAGACATAAATATTAACGCACGGCGGAAGTGACAGCCAAAGTAATGCCAACAAATGATGTGAAAGTAAAAAAAAAGAGGAAAACTCTAACTTGCTATGGGACTGTGTGCGTGTGTTGATGTTCAGACAATACACGCACACACATAAAAGCTGTTATATCGCTCTGGCTGCCAAAATGTTACAAAGTAGCAAATTACGGCGTATCGTAAAATTGCTATGACTACGTGTTTTGTTTGGTGTGGTTTTCTGCTCTCATTCTAGTTCTCTGTTGTCAGGCACCAAAAAAAAAAGAAAAAAGGGCCAAGGAAAAGACAAAGCAACACTTTATTATTGCTGGAAATTGAGATACTATTCAAGAAGTTTATTTGGCGACAGTAAAGTGTGACGAAAGTGCAAGAAACTTAAGCATAAATAGGATACGAAAAGGCAACAATGAGTTATCAAATAGAGCATAAATTTTGATTACAATATTCACAGTCCACTTGATCAAATTGGATGTTGAACAAAAACATATGATCTGTTTGTAATAAACACTGATTTGGTGATAAAATTGGATAAAAACTCTGCAAAGAACAACATTTTAAGATTTAAAATTTAATTTAAACCGACTTGAATATACGCCTCCATAATCTTTACTGTCAAATTCAGCCTTAGAAATTAAGTTTCACTTCACTTGACTTTGCATTCATGTTCCTATATCGAATAATGAATAGATACCTTATCTTTTTGTGTAATGCACGCACATAACTAATTTTTCATATCTGTTGTGTAGCATTTAGAATAATAGACATAAAATGAGTTTTTTCAGGCATAAACTGCCAGTCATTGTCAAATTTAAGCTTCAGCAAATAATCCAACGCCACTCAGCGCAAACAACAAAGTGAAACAGAACAGAATAAAACAAATTCCAACAAACACCCAACAAGCTTGTTCGTCTATGTATTTGGAACCATCCAAATGGAATACTTAAAAATTAACATAAAACTCGCACGCTCTATAAAATGGCAAATTGCGTTTGATAAGCGCGCACTCACTAAAATTTTGGAAATTATTATTCAAAAGATGGTTGGGATGGAGGGTTGGGTTTGAGTTGTGGTTTAGGGTTCTATTTGCATAGCGTTAATGGCTGATGGCAACTGCCATGTGAGGAAAGAGGAGAGAGATTGGCACAAAAAAGGGCAATCCAAGTGTAAAACTCACAGCCAGAAGCATTTAAACGTTAGCCATTTCAAATATTTGGCAGCTGTTTAGAGCAACCCATTTAATACTGGGCATACCCGGAAGACTTTTCTGATGTACTCTTCACAAACGTCAACAGCAGATGAATCGCTTTAAATTGTTGCAGTTCAAAAACATTTAAACGGAGTCAAAGTTTTTGTCGTTTAAGTTTTTGCCTTGCGTGGCATACCACGCGTATACGCGATATTTGTTGATAGCCCTTTTGTTTTTGGCCGTAATGCAATTCTGTGGCCATAACTGCGCAACGTCTATTGGCGTTGCAAATGTGTTTACGGTCGGAATGAAAAACACGCCTAACTCAATTCCCGTTTTAGACGCCGACGGCAACAAGGACCCAAGTCAACAGGAGCCATCGGTTACAGCTCCTGTTGTCCGTGTTCCCTGCTCCCTACTCTATGCTTTTTTTCACAGCCTTGTGCTGCTGCTGCTATCACATCGTTTGGAATTCAATTTTCTGTTCTGCGACCGTCACTAACGTGCGCAATTAATTCCGTCAACAACAGGCAGCCAAAAGGAGCAGGACAACACCTTCTGGCTATGTGCTCTGCGATTTTTCTTGCAAATTTATGCTGTATGCCGTATACAACGCAATTCAATATTTCAAAACTCGTCTCTTATTCTTGTATTTTTTTTCATTTAATCTACACAGACAGAACAACTTAAAATAAGCTCGACTGACCAGACGAAATTTAAAAATTCAAGTTGTTCAAATTTATAATAGAACATGGAGTACTACTTGATTTTTCTGCCAGTGTAATTGTTTGGTTTTCTGACCTTTTTCCAATTGCGGTTAACATAACTTTTAATGGCATTGGCTGCTGAATCCCTTTTGCCTTCCGTTGTTAATCTAGTTAGGGCTTAGTTTTCAAAACTTTTCTAACTTTATTTCCGCACAGGCGCAGCACACGACAAGCATTTGGCGTATATTATTATCTAAACTTTAAGTCAAAGAAATGTATTTTAAATACTTGTTTAATATTTATATTCTTCCGTTACTAAAATCTCACCATTTACTTATCTCACTTGAGTCTCTTTACCAGCGCACATTAAACTTTAACCACCTAATGCCCTTTCTCTTGAATTATTACCGGCAACCTCTTTTGTTTTTTAGAAAAATCCAGAAACTGCACACGTCTTTGTTGAGATATAATTTTTTTTGGAAATATGATTAAATTTTCATGCAGTGCAAAATGCTTAAGGGCATCTCTGTGACACCAAATGAGATTTTCCATGACCTTTGACATTACCTAAAAATAGCTGTGGCACACACACATAAACACACTCGTTGAGAGAGACGAGACAACAGCACAAAGTAACTCCTTGACTCCATGATTCGCCGAAGCCACCAAACATTTTATGGCCAATACAATTTCCGCCTCATGCAACTTCCTGCTGGCTTATGACAGACCTGGGTGTCATTTGTGTTCCCACACAAAGTCGTCGTCCCTTTCAGCTTCCCCACCCGCAGGCTGGTGTTTCCGTTTTGGCAGCACACCCAGCACTTTATATACACTTGGGGAGCGGCTAAAATGTTGACTCATAAACAAGGTGACAAGATGCTAACATCAAACACAAAATACTTTTCAAATAAATCCATAATTTTTATGCATTTCTTTGGCATTTTCTTGAGTTTATTTCGAGCTAAGTAGCTTAACGAATTTAAACAACTTTTTAAAATTAGTATCTTAAAATAACATTTCCAGCTCAAAATTGTTTGCGTGTGCCAATTCAATTGGAAAGCATTACTCTAAATAAAACAATAATCCTCAAACAGTACTTTTATTTAAAGTTACTGTTTCTTTAAAGATTTTCTGCTCAAAGAGAACAAAATTCCATGTTAAAATTGTTGCTTGTACCAATAACATAAAATTAAATTACTCCTAATAAATCTACAATTTTCTTTCGTTTCTTTGTCACTATCTTGAGTTAAGTCTGAGCAGAGTTTAAAAATGTATTAATGGAAATTGTAGTGAAAAAAATATTTCCAACTCTCATTGCATACGCCAATAAAATAAAAAGTGATAATTGGAAATAAATCTATTATTTGTTTGCATTTCTTGGCAATAGTCTTGTATTTATGTAGAGTTCAATATTTAATGAATTTCAAAATGTTTTTTTTTTAAGTATCGTTAAAAATGTTCTTGTTTTAATCTGTTGTTGCTAATCACATAAAAATGTACTCAAACGCTACTGACTTTCACACGATTGAAGGCAGTTAGTAAAATTCTTTAATATTTGTTGAACAAAATAATCGAATCTGACGGCTTCTATGTGTTTTCTTTGTCCCACAAAAAAATAAGAAACATGAGAAGGTCCCCTTGATTAACAAGAAAGAAAAGTACAGTCGAGCACGCCCGACCGTAGTATACTCTCTGCATTTATTTCCCGATTAAATTATTAAAATCGGTATCGAGATAATACAATGTGTAGTACTTTCAATAAAACACGTTGAAACAAAAGCAATCAAAGCATAATCAAACATACATCTGTTTGTCTGTATGCGAATACACATACGAAAGACAATATATGATGCATATACATGTATGTATGTATGTGTGTACTCAGCGCGGCCAGCGACTGCGGGCAGCGCTGCCGCCATGCAAGCAACGAAAACATTCAAACATGTGCTTGTATGTTTCTATCTCGCTTGCACTCATACATTGATACGAATGCGGTAGCGCTGCCGCCACACAGGCAGCGAAAACATTCGAACATGTGCTTGTATGTTTCTGTTTCGCTTGCACTCATACAAGATATTGCATTCAGTTATCAATATTGTAACGCTTCTAGTTTTCTTGTTTATCGTGCGATTTCAATGCGCCTTTCAGGATAGTTTGATATAGTTAGTCTCCACACGAATTATAAATTACAATACTGTACTATATAAACAAAAGCCAAAAAAAGGAACGAAAGTTGAGGACAATTTTTATTAATTGTGGGAGAAGGGGGCGTGGCAGTCCAAAATTTTAAATGTCAATGCATTAACGCTGTCACTAAAAACCTTCATACCAAAATTGGTGATCATAAGTACCATAGTTACTGAGATATTCGCCGAAAACACAGATTTTTTCCGAGGTGTGTCTAGTTTTTTGCTCATTGTGGGCGAATGGGGCGTGGCATCGAAAAAAAAAAAGATTCTTGTATTGACTGACTAAATATCTGATCGATTGAGACCAAGCTCGAACTTGTAGCTCTTACCATCTCTGAAATCTGTTTGTTCATACGGACAGACAGACAGACGGACAGACAGACAGACAGACAGACAGACAGACAGACAGACGGACAGACGGACATGGCTATATCGACTCGGCTTGTGATGCTGATCAAGAATATATATACTTTATGGGGTCTGCCACGCCTCCTTCTGCCTGTTACATACATTTGCACAAACCCAATATACTCTTGCAGAGAGTATAAAAATCACATTGCTTGTACCGATCCAATCGTGTAGCACTATTCCAGATGCTGCATCTTTCATTAGGATGTTTACCAATGTTGTGGGTGTTGCAACGAGTGGTGGTATGTTATAAACGCAGGTGCATGCATCGCTTTGTTCGTTGACTATTTCCAGTCATGTCATGCCACTACGACCTTAACTTGATGACTGACTAACCAAAGGACTGGCAGTCTGACTGAATGACTGAGTGACTGACTAACTGTCTTTGTTGTGATGTTTTTCACTTGGTCGTTAATTGAAAATTGCAAGCGGCAGCTGCTTTAGCATCTGCCAACTGTTTGCTTTGTAATTGACTAATGAAATATGCGCCCACACAATGACGATGGTGGTAAAACAGGCAACCACATCAATTAAAACTGCTTATACATTGAAACCCACATAAGTCAAGGATGCTGATTGTCAAGCTGAACTGGGAACTCGTTGAAATTAATTCTTTAAAAAGAAACTTATAATTTTCAAGGTTAAACAATAATTCTGTATTCACCTGCTATATTTGTCTGTATTGATTTAAGTATTTATACTTATTGACTCATTCATTAATGTTCTAAATAAAACTATACTTTGCTTTTTAGCTACTTTAAACCACACAAAACAATTGTCAAACAAGTAAGAAAAGTACAATCGAGCACGCCCGACCGTAAAATACTCTCTGCATTTTTTCCCGATTAAGTTATTAAAATCGGTCTTGAGATATTACAATGTGTAGTACTTGCATTAAAACACGTTGAAACAAAAACAATCTAAGCATAATCAAACATACAGCTGTTTGTCTGTATGCGAATACACTTACGACAGACAATATATACGCGGGCAGCGCTGCCGCCACGCAAGCAGCGAAAACATTCAAACATGTGCTTGAATGTTTCTATCTCGCTTGCACTCATACGATGATACGAATGCGGCAGCGCTGCCGCCACACAAGCAGCGAAAACGTTCGAACATGTGCTTGTATGTTTCTGTATCGCTTGCACTCATACATGATATTGCATTCAGTTATCAATATTGTAACGCTTCTAGTTTTCTTGTTTATAGTGCGATTTCAATGCGCCTTTCAGGATAGTTTGATATAGTTAGTCTTCACACGAATTATAAATTACAATACTGTACTATATTGAAAAATGCCTAAAAACGGAACGAAAGTTAATATTTATTTTTATTAAGTGTGGGAAAAAGGGGCGTGGCAGTCCAAAAATTTAAATGTCAATGCATTTACGCTGTCGCTAGGAACCTTCATACCTAAATTGGTAATCCTAGGTGCCATAGTAACTGAGACATTCGCCGAAAACACTGATTTTTTCCGAGGTGTGTCTAGTGTTTTGCTCATTGTGGGCGAATGGGGCGTGGCATCAAAAAAAAAAAAGATTCTTGTATTGACTGACTAAATTTCTGATCGATTGAGACCAAGCTCGAACTTGTAGCTTCTACCATCTCTAAAATCTGTTTGTTCATACGGACAGACAGACAGACGGACAGACGGACAGACGGACAGACAGACAGACGGACAGACGGACATGGCTATATCGACTCGGCTTGTGATGCTGATCAAGAATATATATACTTTATGGGGTCTGCCACGCCTCCTTCTGCCTGTTACATACATTTTCACAAACCCAATATACTCTTGCAGAGAGTATAAAAAGCAGTGCTATTTTAAAACAAACCACTTGTTCAATTGAAATTTAAGTTACCATATGACTTTACTATTTGCTTAAAACACAAAGTTTCAAATAAATTTGTATGTTGTTGTTTCAACTGATTGCATGGATTATTGTGCTCTCTTGGTACTCTAATGTCATTTATTATTTCCACTTGGATAAACAATATGGGGAACCCAACAGACAAATCCAATCATCATTATCGCATCAGCAATGTCACTCCCATATGCTGAGAAGTGTACTTGAGTCAATATCCATGAAAATACAACTTCTTGAAAATAGTGCGGTTTTCTTGAACGTGGCGTATACGTAATTGGCTTTATGTTTAGCTTGGGGTTGTTGCTGCGACTTCAACAAGTGTGACCGTGAAGTAAAGGGCAAAGTTTAATTAAATAAAAACCATAGTATTTTGTTGCAGTGTACGGCATCATTTGGCATAAATTGTAAGAGTCCTTGTATTTTTCCTGCTATTCTGCGCTATTTGCCGGAGCCTTGAGTCAACAGAGAACTTAATTTGCTTTGCTTTGTAGTTGATAGTTGTGGCTGTTGTTGTTGTTGTCTGCCCTTTGGTTACTGGCATTCGTGTTTTGTTTCAATGTTTTATCACAGAAGGTCTAAGGACTCCAGGCATCAGACATGCCGCATGCATTGAGGTCAAGGTCAGCGCGATTTACATTTCAATTTCCAGCTCGACTGCAATTTTTATTCCTCCATTTTTCACTCCCTCTCTATCTATCACTTTCACTCGCTCTCTCTTCCCTGCCCACTCTACTATTTGCACCTTTCACTGTGTGTCGATTTCATTCTGTTATTCCTGTCAATTGATTGTGCAAACAGAACATAAAGATACTATGTGAATGTGAATGTCCTTGCAGGCAAATTAATTCAATAAATAATCGCAAATTCTGATAAAAAGCAAAATCAATTTAAATTCCTTTTTTTTTCACACTAATCGTTGTTTTGATTTGATTTATGTTTTGTTACCTAGACTCAAAGATTTATATGTTGTGCTCAAAGCACAGCAAACAGATTCATGTCGATTTTCTTAGCTTTGCGTGTGAACTTTGAACTTTCATGCCTGGTGAACTGCAAAAACAATCAAGTCCCGTTCACTCGCTTTCATGTTGAGCGGCCGTTTAACATCATTTCGCTTTTGTAATCATATCTCTAGACTTAATTAAATAGCATTCATTCCGGACTTGGTTTCTGTCCGGTCATCGTCCGGTCATTAGGCGGCAATCCTTTCCTGACCCCAAATGACCGCCTTTTCAATGTAAAATCCCTAATTAAATTCTTAACATTTCCAACGCATACGATATAAATCTTCATTAATTCAAATCTTTTACTCTTTGCAGGTAAGTACTAACGATGCCAAAAACTCTACTAATTCTGCATATATAGTAGTGTTAACTTGAAGGTCAAAGTGTATTGCATTTATTTGAGGACAAGGAAGTTTTTAAGTATGCTTCACTAAAGGTTTGACGTTTAAACTTAATTTTTCTAGTGAATATTTTAAGCTTTTGGAGAATAAGCAAGGCTAAACATAAATTTAAAACAAAGTATTAAATAAGCATTTTATTTTCCTCACCATTATATATTTATATTTATATTTAATTGAATTCAGTTTTATTATTTATATATTTCGCTTCTTTTAATTTATTTATATTTATTTACTATGATTTATTTATCATATTTTATTTTAGCTTACCCAAATCGAATTCCCTGGTAGATTCATTTGTCAGCGAAGCCACGTAAGTTTCTTTTAGTTAAATATTAATTTAATTAATTCTTGTTTACATATTCATTATTTATTATATAAGTAAATGCATCGAAAATCACAGTCGTTTACAAAGTGCGGCTTTTAATTTAGTATGAGCTTGTTAACTGTAAATATTTATTATTATTTTATCATGTTGTTGTCTAAACAGTAATCAAAATAGATTACAACTTTCAACTTGTTGGTTTTCCTGTCGTAAAACCAACTTCAACGCAATGAATTGAGCATTAAGCCAAACTATCAGACCGAAAGGTGGAAAAACTTTAGCACATAAAACCGACGGACTGTCACGCCCATTGCGCCCCCGGGCAGGCCACTTAAGCTGCTAAATGGCAAAAAGGCTAAAAACCACAACGTTGAAAAAAAAACTCTCGGCGCTGCAATTGTAGGAAAAGTCAAATATAAACCAGCTGCTAAGGGACTCGCGTCCCGATGGCTTTTTGAAACTTTAATTGCGCCAAAGTGCTTGTGAGTGTAACTGCCACACCCACGCCCACTCACACACACACACACACACATGAGCTGACACATGTCTGAAAAGTTGCGCAAGTTAATCGCTTGCCTTGTGGCAAGAACTCAGAGCTGTTGCATGCAACAAGATTTTGTAATGACACTTTGGACGCTGTGTCGCCCTTTGGGTGTTGCGTAATTAACGGCAGGACTCTCTCAAGGACTGCTTTAATTACCATATATGGTAAAGTCTGAAAATATCCAACTGATAGTCCTACTTCTCCTACAACGTCTTGGGCTTTATATTACCAGCAGTGGGTGGGGCTGAATGGTGTGCAAATTTATCGGCTATTCATTTCAAGATAATTCATCTCAATCAGCTTAAATATCATGCTAAATATTTCATTTGCATACTTCCTTTTTTGCCCCGTTCTGGGGCCTGAAAAAGATTATATTTTGGAATCCCTTTTTGTGCTGACTTTTCCTTTAATTAATGCGCATAAAATTCCAGGTATTTTGCACCTTTTTTTTTGCTTTCTTTTGATTATGTAGCACGCAAGCACATCCTTTAACTGAGCGCTTATCCTGGGCCTATTTCTGTTCCGGGATCTGCGTGTGATTGAGTGTGTTGCTGGCATGGCAACAGCTCTGATTGTTTATCAAGCGAAGATTTGTCATCGTCACACACTCTTTGATGTCATGAATGATGAACTTTTATTAACATTGCGCCAATATTTACTGATGAGCTAGTAAATTTCATCATGTGAATTGTTCAGTAGGAAGGCAAAAATGTTTAAAAAGTAGTAAAACTGTTAAAAATAATGCTAATAATGCTAGTAACTAAATGATTTCATTCTGAGATTTCACAAATAGTATCTCATAGTTGATCAACTTTGCTTTTCGTATGCCAATTTGATTGGGTGTTATTTAATCTCAGTCTTTTAAATAGACACACAATAAAGTAGCTGTCAATCTGACATATTACTTATTACATCAACACACGCACAACAAATCACAATGTGTATGAAACGCTGTTAATGCGATTTTCTTGTGTGTGTACGTGTATTTGTGTGTGTTAAATCTGCTTAGTGCATAGCACATTATTATAGTGTAGATAAAGTTGGAGGAAGATCACAATAATATTAAATACAACATAGAGGAAACGAAAGCATGTTGAAACTTGAGTCTATTTTGTATTATATAATTGTCTGTCTGTGTGTGTGTGTGTGTGCGCGTGTACCGTTAAATGTCAGAAGTTTCAAGCCCTAATAACAAAATACACAGTGGCTCAGTGGCACATTAGTTAGTTACGCTTACAACACAGGGCAACAGTCAAAAGGAGCACTCAGCCAAAGGACCTGTTCAGTTCAGCCTGTCATTGACACGCAACTTAAACAAGTTAGCTTTTGATATTTTTAGACATTTGTGCAAAATTTCAGTTGTTCATGCCAACAACATCCTTTTCATAATTATACCTATATATACATTATATTTTGTGTGTTGCCAAAAACTCATTGTCCTGCTCCAAAGGATATTGTTCTTTACCAAGTTTGGCTAATGCCGCGTCACAGTCGCAGTCGCCGTTACGACAGACATAAAGCAATCACATTAAGTGGATAGTGAGGCAATGACAGCACCCGAGAGCAAGCCAAGGAGAGAGAGAGAGAAAGAGCAAGACAGAGAAAGACGTGGGAGTTTTGTGTGCACACTTCAATTATAGCACCTTTCCACTACCTGTAGCCAGGTGAGTGTGGGTGTCGTTAACAGCTATGCTCTGGATTTTGAGCCATAAAATGCTTAACATTTGCTGAATGATTACGACCATCTTGGGTTACAACTAAATGGCTTGTATATGGCTCAAATACAGAGCTTAAATGTTTTAAACTAACTGGACAGCAAGTAGGCCAAATCCATTATGGAACTGTCGCTGCCTAATGGATATCAAGATGACAGGATTAGAAGTTCGCTCTTAATGGTAGAAAATAAACCGATTCGGATATTTAATAGCATTTATTATTTATTATATTAGTTAAACTTGACTTCAATTTAAGAGAACTCAAAGCTATGCCAAATAGATGCAAAATAAACGAGAAAGAAAACTTCGTTCTACTGGAATAGAAATCATTTTTCAAATGACTTTAATTCACGGAAAAAGCTTGTACATAATATGAAATCTGCTGATGTGGCGAATGACTGCTCCAGTTTCGGAGACTTTTGACACCACTGTGCCGCTGTTATTAGTCCCAGCTGACCTTTGACATAAGGGTCATATAATTGGCTTGGCTACGAAATAAAAACTCGTGCTCTTGACTCATGTAGAGAGTGGAGCACTCGTAAATTTGAGTCAAAGAAGCTTTTGAAATTGCACGCACATATTTTCGCAAATTTCGCAGTTCCTTGAGATAAAAATAATGGCGTTATGATTTTGGTTTTCCTTGGCTTCAGTAATATACATTTTATTGCATACAGTTAGGCGGGGGAACATAAAAATGAAATAATTGAAAATAAGTAAGTCGGAACCGTCTGACATAAAACAACTGACTCAAAGAGTAAAGGGGAAGTGCGATAAAATGTCGTAAATAAATAGAAATTATCAAAGCCTGAAAAGGCAAATGTCATATGAGTGTGAGTGTGTATGAGTAGCAAACAGGCTAGAGCGGGGCGTTAAATGCTCGATTTATACATTATTAATAGCTGTACATGGTCGCAATAGATATGCTTACATATATATTTTCCCACTGTCACGTACTTTTCCGGACTTTTCTTTCTTTTTTTTTTTTTTGTTCTGTGCTTTGCTGGCTTCTGGCCTGTTTGCTTTTGCCCGGATAATTCCAGAGATCTCCTTATTCCCGACTCCAGTCCCTTTTCAAAGCATCCCCATATCACAGTCTTTTCAGCAGCTGTTTACCTGCTTGCTGGTAATTTGTCAAATGTGGATTTTTCCATTCTTTTTCATTGCTTTCACTGTCTGCATTAGTAAGCATAAAAGCATGACATACGAGGGTAGTTTGAAAATAAACATTTCCTTATATCATGGAAATATATTGAAAGCTAAATTGAGTATAACATTTTAGAAAGCAAAATTAGAAATAGCATTTTAAAGCAGTTGTGTTGATTGAGCACATTATTATTATTATCTAAAATAATAGAAAGTAAAGTATATTTTATTTCCATTGAAAGTAGTTATTACCAGACTTGTTGTTTAATAACACTTTAAGAAATCTGTTTAACAAACTTTTAAAGCTACACGACCTAGTGTTATATAAAACACATTTACCCAACCTTGAGTAGACTTTCTTGGAAGGGTATATCAAAGACGTTTCATCTACAATATATGACAATTTTTGTATTTTGCTTAAATTAAATTGTGAATACCTAATGGATTCAGTCCATGGTTACTTTTCTTGCCATGCTCATGGATAAATGCCTGCTGAGACCTCCTGTTGCCTGTCCCACCTGTCCTCCTAAGTTGTAGTCTGCCTGGATGCGTGTTATTTTTCTGCTTTATTTACGCATTTAGCGTTATTTTCCTGCGTAAATGTAATAAATTTCCTTTAACGTTATCTTAAATGGGTAGTAGGGTGTGTGTGTGTGAGTGTGTGTGTTTGTTTATTTGTTTGTTCATGTGAGTACGGATACATCAGAGGCTTAACTTAGCAACGAATAGCCGAAGCATTGCAGAGATTTAGCCATGAGGTTTGTTATTTTTTCTGCACTTTTACTTTAAAGTTACGTGTCTCGTAGCCTTTGGGTGGAAAAAAGAGCTGCGCAAGCTAAATCTCAGCTTTCCCATCCAATCCAATTAAAGCGCCAGCTCACGCGTGCCTCTCGACGCAGACTCAATTAAAAACTACACTTACAACCATTGTACTATATATTGTATATAAACTCTGTGCTCCAAACTACTCTTCTTTCTACCGTCTCTATTTGATTTTCCTTCTTTTTCTGTTATTTTTTCTGCAGCGTGAAGCCATAAAATTGCGATAAGCAATCAGGCAGATCGCTGCAAAAAATACCCATCTAAGCGTTTATATTGTTCCTGTTGTTGCAATCCAATTTGTGCATCAGTGCATTCCTGGGAACTGGGGAACAGGGAGCAGAGGCTATACGAAGTGTTTGTACCGAATTTCCCCATTCCAAGCTCTGCACTTTTTTATTTCATTATCCTACGAATTGCGGTCACAATAAGTGTGTATGTGCTTTGGTTTCTGAATATGAATCTGATATCATATAATGAATAATTGCTTGGGTCAAGAGATACTGACTTTAAAATACCCTGCTAGCTTTCATTTATCTAAGAGGAGATTTAAGATATCTAGTAACATATTTATTTAAATTAATTAAGATTTGTCAAATCAGTATTCAAATACTCCACGCTCTGTTCAACTAAACATAGACTATATTGTGTATAATATTAATGGCTATTCAGAAATTCGTGCCATTCGAAATGAGTCCATTGGCTGTAGAAACATCGAGATACATTATGCTGATGCCAGTCCATTGATGACGCTCATTTCTTTTGTCTTGAAAAGAAGAATGCAAAAAGCTCGTAATTAAATTTTTCTTTGTTTACTCTCCAGATTGAGGACGCTTTAATTGTACACGAACAGAACTTACTTTAGGTAGTACGAGCAGTAGCAGAACTTGTAGAAGATACTAAATTGCGTCTTAAAGCCCTATCCAATACAAGTTAAATATATAAAAATATTCTAGACATTTTGTAAAAACTTTTAGCTATCAAACAAGGAAAATGTATTGTGTTTTTAATATATGGGTATATGGTACATTTAGCCCTGTCAAGATGTGTTTTCTCCAAATCGTAGGCCTTAATTTTCCAGCCACTGCGCATTTGTGCCATTTTCCCTTTCCGTGGCTTAAAGTAAAACTCATTTCGTATTATTGTCCAAGTGCCATGTTTGGTTATGCGTGTGTGAGTGTGTGAGACTTTAATTTTTTTTCGGTTGCCGCATACACATGTCTTCTTTTTTTGTGCAGTTTCCTTCAACGTTTTCCGCAGAACGCCAAAATCAAACTTTTATAATTAAAACTTTTGGCTGCAATTCCAAAATAAAAAGAAAAAAATATTGCTGTCGATATGAATTGTTGAAAAGAATATGCGTGTTATTTCTCTCCGCACGCCATCGAGTGTATAAAACATAGAACAAAACTGAAATACATGTCAGCCCACGGCAATTTTTTGGCAGTTTTAAACAATAAAATTGTGAGAAAGGGTATTCAATAAATTAGACATACATAAATTAGCTTCAATTTGCAGAGAATTTTAGATATTTGCCTGAAAAATATTAATGCCAATTTGTTGCCATCGCTTCGTAGATACATTTAATTTGCTCACATTCTTTATGCTTCATCTTGAGACTTGCGTCTTTAAGTGCAGAGCAGTCTAGGGATTGGCCATAAGTATGCCACTTATCAGGCTATGTCCAGAGCTATGTGGAGGCTGAATAGTCCTAGGTGGCTCATAAATAAGCACAGTTTTTCCGTCGCCTGTCAGGCGTACAAAATTGCGTAAAAGCGTTCGTCGTCCTCGTTTTTCCCTCCCAAAACGCATAAATCACATTACAACTAGGAAGGCGACACATTTCGGCCCGGATGAGCTGGAAAAATGCTAATCATAGTTATCGTTATAAGTCTGACTAATCAGCCACAGGCTACAAAAGCTTTTTCTAAAGCCTTGATTGCATTACCAACTGCCCTATGTGTGCTTTGTTCACTAATTGAGTGCATCGTGGCGTATACGTAATATGTTTTTATAGAGCATATGTTGCGTTTTTAATTAACCATTTAGTGTGCTGAAGCAATGCAATGAAATCGAGTTTCCATCCATTTTACTCACTTTTTTCAAACTGTGCTGCTGTCGCATTTATTTTTTCACACTGCGTATACGTTATGCGGCAATATTATTATGCAAGTCTCTTCCCCGCTCACTCTCCGTGAACGTTATTATAATGCAACCCTGGCTTTAACCTTGCCCTGTCAATTCGCCAATAGAGCATAATAAAATAGAATTCTGCAAAAAGCGAAGGAAAAAACGAAAATCCTTGCTTGTCAATTTTATTTCATTTCCTTTTTCTCTTCGATTTGTCTAACGTGTGCTCTTGTCCCAGTGTAGGGGGTGTGTTCCTAGGCGTAGGCGTTGTCATTGGCGCGAGCGTGGGCGTAAGCGCAGTCAATACTTTTCCCTTTGTATAGCCACAGGCTAAAACACTCAATATTTCAATATGCTCGTCATGTGCCCAGAATGCAATCGCTTCGCTTTGTATTATTGGTGTTCATCTCATTGTTGTTTCCGCGCTTGACAGACACAAGTTGGGCGGGGTGGGGACACAAAGGTCGGGGACAGCTCCCTTTTTTTTGTACTTATAAAGGCAGAAACACGACGGGATATCAGTCACAAACCATTTACAGCAACTTAAGTTAAGCATTATTAATAACACCAAGTGCTGTCAATTTGGAAAGCCACTTTTATTTATAGCACAGTAATAAAGTAAAACTATCCTTACGTTAGTCTTAGTTTTCTTAAAGCTCACTTTTCTCTATTTTCATGAAAGTTTGTGCCATAGCTTATTTATGGCTTAACTTTAGCTCTCTTTGCAGCCTTTTGTGGTAAACCAGTATCTGTTTAATATTTCATGTCATTTTAAGAGCTACTATAAAATTTTGTGTGTTTAAAAACTTTTTAAAACCAAAGAAAAATTCAAATATTTTGGTCAGGCGTTTTATTTTATATTGTGCAGTATTTTCTGTAAATTATTTGAAATTGCAAAGTATTTAACATTCAGCAAAATAACATAAATTAATCACAATATTTAAACAAAAGTTAACGGAAAAAGCATAAAAGCAAGAACAACCATAACTATAAGATTTAATTAACTAATTGGTTTTCCACATTGCCTACGCTAAGAAGACAATTTTTACAATCGAGCGACGTGCTTGCTAAATGAAAAAATATACTATATTAATGAATTAAAATAGAAAACAATTACTTACAACATAATACTTAAAAGGCGCACGACACAAGGGACAAGTCTTAGAGTAGCAACTATTGTAGACCTTCTTGAGACAGCTCTTGCAAAAAGTATGCTTACAAGGTATGGTCACAGCGCGACGCTTGCGACACAAACAGATTGCACAGAAATCCTCCGAAGAATCCATTTGTTTTCTTGTACTTTTTTATATTTTCGAAATTTTTAATAAACTTTATGTAAGTTGTTACAAAATGTTGAGAATTTATCGACTTCCTAACTTTCGGAAGTTTATTGCAAAGCCATAAGCGATATATTTAGTAGGTGTTGAGCTCGAAATTTCGACGCTTTGCTGCACGTAAAACGCATATTACGCATACGCCACGTATTACATGAACTTGTCAGTGAAGATTTATTTATGACAGCACATTACCAAAGGAACCCAAAGGTTCAATAAATCGGAGACTTATCACATTAGGCCACTTATCACAAGGGGCAACCAACCGAATTCAATTTTATATATAAGATATAAATAAACATTCTGTATATTAATCTGCATATAGTTTAATAATTAGATCTTAACGAAAACAAATTCAATAAGATTTATATAAAATTGATTTTTATTCTTGACTAACGTTTATTCGTTTAGTTCAATTTAACTTTCGTAAAGTCACTGAAGAATTTTACTTACAAAAATTAATACACACTTTAAAGAAATCTCTACTCAAAGAAAGCCATACTGATAAGTTCAAAAGAATTGTAAATAACATTTATGCTCCTATATGTGTGTGTATAAAAGACTTTAACTGCAAAAGGCATTCAAGTGTTTTCTGCGCATTCTTGTTGAGATTTACTTGAATGCTTCAATGTTTGTGTCATTCTGTCAATAAAAAAATATAAGTATTTATTGAGCTTGTGTGAAGAGGGCGTTTGTCACGTTTGACTGCGACTGTTCATGGCTTGACATAATACATAACACACATAATACATTCTACATACTCAAGATATTATATAGTATCAGGCATTGTCAAATTACAGCACCGAAGATTGATAGATTGATTGTCAGTCTGTCAATCTGTCAGTTTGGCCGTCTGATTACAAGAATTTTTGGCACTCTATCAACTTACTTATATCCTCTATTTAATGTTAACTTTTTATCTATGCTTTGCAGTGGCTGGCTAGGAAGTGCCAAGGGCTGGTTGGGAAACGCTTCGATGCCATCGATGCCAGCCATGGCAATGCCATCGATGCCTTCGATGCCAGCGATGCCGTCGATACCATCGATACCTGGACTACGAAAGAGCGGAGCTGCCGATGGCGCCGAGGGCGCTGAGGGGGCAGCTGCTGATGCCAGTGCTGCGGGTGCTGTGAGTGGTGGCGATGATGACGACAAGTCGAGGTATATTAGGTATGGGCCCATGCTTAAGAATGACGGAATTTATACATTTCAAGCGGCTGCAGTGAAACTACAAATCATATAAGATCGCGTTTTGTCTTTTTATTTCCATTCCTTTCGTATCGTTTTGTTCCGTATTTCTTTTCTTATCGTTTCATTTCGTTACTTTTCTTACTTTCTCCAACTAAAAAGTTTTTGTATAACTTTTTACAACAGTTGGGGAAAGCCCTTTGTTTCATTTTAAGCAACCTCCCAACTTTTACTTACTTGGCAACGGCTTTTGTTTGTAATTATTTAGTTACACCTCAGCAAAAAATAACAATAAAAGAGCAACCTTTAAACTTTGATAACAAAACAAAAAAAAAGAATACAGTGGAAATACAATATCAGTTTTTATACTTATCCCACTGACCCTTGACCTAAAAGCCTACTTGAAATGCCTTTACACAATAATATACAGCTTATATTACGCAATATAAATAATATATATTTTTAACACAAGTTTATCTTTAAATATCCTATATATACTTCCTAACTTTACAACTAACTCTTTTAAATATTTGGTTCAACAAATAGTTATGTTTGATTATGTTTTTTCCAATCTTTACTCAATTTTCTCGCACAATTCTCTCGTGCTGATTCCAGTTTCACTTTTTAATAACTTTTAACTTCAAAACTGTACATACAAATACAAATACTTATATATACCAAGAACACATTTATCTCCTTATACGTTTTTGTATGTTTATATGCAAAAGAAAAACTATTTAACAAAACAAGAAAATAATTAAACAAACAGAATTTTGTCCGTTTGCAAATTGTTTAATTTAAAAAAAAATCAATAATTTTTAAGGTAAGTAAGCATTTTGTAAAAGGACACAATTTTGAATAGAACTCTGAAACGCATTTCATAAAGCTCATAATCAAGTTTAACTCATATCCAAACAAAATCATTTGACTACACATATTTCCCATTTGTTGCCATACAACATTTACTAACCCCTTCGTTATTTGATTTCATTTCATATTGTCATTATTTAATAAAACGCGTATTTAGTTTACAGTAAGCAAGGAAATTTATTTGTCCAATATTAAAAACGTTTTCAAGTATCAGATTCCATCATTATTGAGCGGCCCATCAAACAACCTCAAGGATTTAAGTAAAAAAAAAACCAACCACACAGATCTGGAACTACCATATTGTGGCTACGTAGTAGATAAAACCAAAACTAATTGTTGTTCATAGTTGCTATAATTTAATTCTTTTGTTTATAATTATTTTCAACCGATTTCTCTCTGTGTTGTTGTGTAGAGCTCTCTCTCCTCTCTTTGTCTCTTCCTATGTCAGTTTATCTTTTGCTTTACACTTTATCAATACTTTTTCTCATTTTGAGTGTGTAACGTCTATATGTATACATATATCCTTGCCAGCTCTTTGGCAACTTCTATCCTATCCAATATCCAATATGTTCTCTAAGTGTGTGGAATACTTATCCGAATAAAAATACACAATATCCCAATTCAAGACAACAGAAATATTCTTATAAATGATACGATTATTGGTGCATGACTTAGTGTGTCCATTTATTTATTTACTTGGTTTTTTTTTAACAATTTAATTTCCGTTTCCCAGTTTTCTGTTTGATGACATCATTCATTAAACATTCATTTAAATTTTATCAACATTTGCATCTGCATCGCAGCCATCATGAATAATTTGCATATTAATTGTCCTTCAACTGAAATGAATTATAAAGCTATATAAAAACGTGTAAATATACATAAGCGTTTACTGAAAAAGTAAAAAAGTAAAATATAAAAAAAGAAATTTAAAGACAATCTCAATATTTACGTACGGAGATTTTGCTTGAACACCCAATGTTGATTTTGTCTATGAAAACACATGGATTTTATTTGAATCGCATGCACATAAAATCAATATCAATATCTGAAATGCCGGAATGCCTCAACTGAGATATAGAATCCAAGTTTATTTGGATTCAGTTTTTAGTGTTGCATGCTGCATGTCAAGAAATACATAAGCTGCAATATTCACACCAGATATCCAATGTGTATTTTATGTATTAAAGTTGCTTAAACAATTCGCAACCCCAAAATATGACACAAGCTTATTTTGTTCTCTCTCTCTCTTTTCTTTTCTCCTTTCTCTTGGGATTCTCTTTCTCTCTCTATATATTTTTCTCGTTTGCATGCTGACGCAATTTATAATTACAGTGCTACCGAAGGCGCCGATTCGCATCCAGCATCGGGCGGCGGCACTCCCACTGGCGATGAGGGTCAAATTGGACAGGGTAAGGGAGATGAAGTAAAAAGTACGTGTCACAGTTTGATTGGTAACAAAAACAACAAAAACAGCAAAGAAAAATATAAATTATAAATGTCGTTTCAAAGTCAACTGAAACTCAAAACTTCAATTGCAATTTGCCAATCCAAAAAAAAAGATAAATGAGAAAATTATAGAAAGCGGTGACAGGTTACTAAATAGCATTTAATACCCGTAGTCTTTTGAAATTCCCATTTAACACCTGTTTGTATTACCTCTTTTCTGTAGCCACTCACTTAGTCTGTTAATCCATAACCTTTAACCACGTTTACTTTGTAGACTGTGTTAGTTACTAGTTGCAAGCACTTTTCATACATTTATAATTAATTTTTTCTATGTGTTAACTAACCGATTTCGAATTTGATTCAACAGTTACCACAAAAGTAACTCAACAGGCTAAACACTTTGGCTCGTTCTTGTCATCGGCCATCAGCAAGGCTGGCAGCAAGATCAAGGAAACAGTCAAGGATAATGTGAGTAAATCGAACATATATTTTTTCTTCTGTTACATTAATGTTTATTGTAAATCCCAAAACTTTAGACCATTCTCGACTCGTTCAACAAGGAGCAAGAGGCATTCATTAAGGGTCAAGGCGGTGCTGGCAATGGAGCTGCACCCTGGATTGGTCATGCCAATGAGTCAAAAATTAAGGAAGAGATTTTGGGCCTGTCACAGGATCGCCGCAACTTTGTGCGTGCTCCGCCCACTGGCGTTGACTTTGACTTTAGCTATGATACCGCATATCCCACTGCCATAGCCATTATGGCCGAGGATAAGGCGCTCGAGACGATGCGCTTTGAATTGGTGCCCAAGATGTGAGTCAACTTCAAATCACAAAACTGAATTAAAAGAAATTAATGAACATTAAACACAGCATTACTGAGGAGAACTTCTGGCGGAATTATTTCTATCGCGTCTCACTGATCATTCAGGCCGCCGAGCTAGGCACTTTGGGCGCTGATGGTGTTGGCCAGGCTTCCAGCGGTGAAGACGGTAAGTCTTTTGCCATTGCTTGCTCCTTAAATAGATGCAACAGAAGCAGCAGCTTTCACAGCTTTCACATCCAAGAAAGACCCAAGAAACAATCCATAATTGAGCGCGTTTATGATTTCCTAGCGCTTGCCTCTTCAGTATCTTTCTCTCTCTCTCTATCTCTCACAAGTTCTTTCGCTCTCTCTATCTCTATCTCTCTCAATACTTTTCTCTCCTATCTCTAAACATACCAACACTTGCTATTCGCGCGCTCTTTAACTCAACTGTCTATCAGTCTTTAATTGATCTATCTAAGTCTAAGTTTTCATTTATAGTTTCGTTTTGTTTACTTTCTAACACACGCGCCTGTTCTCTTATGATTTTAAATTCTCAACTAGTTCTAACTGTTTATTAGTTAACTCCTTTAACTTAACTTTCGGCTAACGCCTGTACTACACCGCCTTAAATTAAATGCTCTGAACTTTTAAAATTCTGTTCTCAGTTTGAATTTTAATTTGGAATTAATTATCAATTTGTTTGTCCTTCAGCTGCACTGGCTTATGTCGCCTGAGCCTAAGATCCGATTTCTAATTTAGTTTAGTTTTTAGTCTCGTTTCGTTTGTCATACTTTCATTTCACTGTTCACCTCGTTAAATCGAACGAAATTTAATCAAATTCAACGCAGTATCTCTCTGTTCGTCCTTCAAACGCCGATCACTTCGCAAGCGACAACTGTTCTTTTTATTTTCAAAAAAATAATTATAATTTTTTTTATTATGTTTTTTTTCTTTTCATGTTTTTTATTATTTTATACACATATTAAAAAAAAATTAATAAAACAATGTGAAATTATACAAAAACTCAAACTTAAACTCAACTGTGATAAAACAGGCAAAAATCAGCCAGATAATGAAAATATTGATAAAAATGCCAGCACTGTGAAAAGTGATACAATCACTGAGAAACAAAAAGCCAATGGAGCTGTATTTGATCAACCAAAGCCTGTTATTGACATTAAGGCTGCCGAAGAGCTTAAAGAGACTGACACGAAAGTCGTCTCACCGAAAATCTCCGAATCCGAGTTTGTCTCGGATGAATTTCAAACTTCAAATGATACCGATTTGGCTGAAATCAAAGATGGTATGCGTAAGTTGGGCATTGATAGTATGACTCAACAGGCGCTTGCTACCAGCGATGGTAAGAGGTTTTAGTTTGCAAATTCATTTATTATTTTTCTTTTAAGTTAATTTTAAGTTTTATTTGCTTACGTTTTTCACTAACAATTTAATTTGAAATGCTCTACGCCTCAGGGTATAATTGTTATTTAATTGATAATACTTTTGCTTATTAAATATCAACATTTTGTACATACATTTAAAGTTTTAAGCACTTGCTTTGAAATTTGTCTGAAATTTCATTGAGAGTGCAATAAAACTAACAACTTCGTACATACAAACATATTCATACACATAAAAACACATAACTTTTGAGCAGAAGTAAACTGATTCATTTTCATAAAAAGAGAATATTTAAATATTAAAGTTTAGGTATAAAAGTCAAGAAATGCACAGAATGATAAGCACTTAGTAAGTAAACATTTAGATTTTGTTTTAGACCAGGAAGTCCAAATATTTCATAAAATTTTACATGTTTCCATTGTGTCATGGCATAAGCACTTTTACCAAGTAGAACTCTCGAATTAATTTTAATTTATGAGTATTAGGAATAATTTTCCTAGCCTTTGTCCCCATTTGCCACAATTTAATTGTGTTTGGCTGTCGAAGAGTTTAAGTTTTTTATTGCCATTCATTAAGTCCACGTAATGTTTATTTTTATATTGCTTAAATCTAAACTTTCTAGTAACTATATACTTAAAATGCATACATATATTTAAATCACATAAACAGACAAAACACAAAACACTGAACAAAAAGAAAAGCAAATGAAAACTCTTAACAAAAAATGTGTGTACAAAACAAAGTGTAAAAACCAAACAATTCTCTTTTTCTCCTCTGCTCTGTTTCTTTCTTTTGTGTAAATTACATTTTTGTCAAATCGTTTTCTTTATTACCGAAATACTAACTTACAATACAATCCAAAGCTCTGACATTTAATTATTAAATAAAAATATCAATTGAAATGAAAGCAACAACAAACCCAATAAATAGTATATACAGACCTATGGCAACTTATGGATAATAAAAGAAAAGAATATTATAAATAATGTTTTAAAAATATACTATAGTAATAATAATAACAAATCAGACAACTTAAGTCTGGCTTAATCAGTTGTTGCCATTCTTTTCTAACTAGCATACAAAATATTAAAACAAATATAACCCAAAAAAAATCCTATAATTTTCACTTAAGTATCTCTGACCTATACTTCTAAACTTATAACAATGTAAAACATTAATTGAATTAAATTAAATTAATTAAAAAAATAAATATCAAATAACTCGTGCACAGCCACAAATCACTTTTGAACAAGTTGAGTATAAACAAAATGATATGATACAAATTCTTATTATTGATCAAACTCTTTACAATTTCGTGCTTTTTTAATCAATTGCATTTTCAATTTAATTTCAATAATTCGCTATTCAAATTATACTTCAAAAAAGTTCGGTATTTATATAAATAAACCTATATTTCTATAATTTTTTTAAACATATACTTTCATTCTTAATACTATCCTCCAAACTATTTCGGCCTTACTTCCTTTAAAATACTTATACCCTACCACCGTCACACCAAGAATTGCTCCCCAACTCACAGAACACTAAAAAAAAAGATACAATAGAAACTTTAAAGAAAATCAGCAAAATTAATAATATTAGTCAAAATACAAATTATTGTATCGAAAACATTTAACAAACATTTATTTTTTCATGTATTTCTTAATTTGTTCTCAAATCATCTTGCAGAAGATTGAATGGATAAACGCTAAATTCAAAAACCAAAAAAAAAAAAAACAAAAACAAAAACCAAAACTTAAACTAACAAAATAAAACCCAAACGCAAGAAAAATTGCCCACATGACAGAAAAGTAAATACAACAAAACAAAAAAAAAAGAACGAAAGAAAAACAAAATGCAACAAACCAAATTATATAAATACATAAATTAATCACTTGACAAAAAATTAAAAACAAAAAAACGCATTATTTATATAAACCGAAGAGCAAAACAAAACAAAAAATGTTAGTTAAAAAAACTGAAACAAAATTTTGTGTGGTAAGTTAGAAATTGTTGGTTAAACAAACAAATTTTCGCATATATGAAAAAAAAAAACCATAAAATGTTTCAATGTTTTGTTGTTGATTTTCAATTGCATATATATTTTTTATCTGCAAACTAGTTGTCGAAACAATCAATTTTATTTGTTACCGCTGTTGTCAATGTCCGTAATGTCTTATACTATATAATTGTTGTGACTATATGTTTCTTGGTATTTGTATTTGTATTTGTTATTCGCATTCGTAATCATTTATTCTGTTTCTGTCCACAAATTAAATTAAGCTAGCATTTATTTTGTAGTTGTTGTTTGGTTTCAAAAACTAAATGCAAGCTTACATTTCTTATATCATTTGTATTTATTGTTTACTTTCGTTCAACAAGAAACTTAAATATTAAACAATTTTCTAAATTCAAATCCAAAAGAAAATCCCCAAAACTTCAACGGCTTTTTAAACTGCACAAGAGACAACTTTTTCAATTTGATCAAATTAAATCCAAAATAAAAATTTGGTATATCTATTATACTACAATATATAGTACTAAATATGTCTACCAACTCACCACACAAAATCAGGAGATAGAAAATTTAAAATACGATAACTTTCCTATCTAACAAGCGTATGTAAGTCAGTCTGTCCATGTACGAGTACGAAGAAGAACACATTTAACAATTTTAATTGATGTACAAAACTGCTTTTATAAATATTATTTATTACTTTAATAATTATTGCAATTGTTTTTAAAATAGCTTCAAATTGAGTTAATATTCTTGGCGTGCTTTGTATAAATATTTACCGAATGTAATATAAATTATATTTAGCTTGCTTTTAATTTATGTGTTACATATGCTGTAAATACACACCAAAATATTTATTTTCTAATATTTTCGAAATTAATTGCAAATATTGACGGTGTCACCAGTGAGATTTACAACATTTGGCACTTTTATTTGGTGGTGTTAAGACAACAAGCAAGTCATGGCTGTCATGGGAATAACTAAATAATTATCCGATTTATATTATTTTTATGCCTACGTGTACAAATATATTCTTTGGTGCGTTGGTTCTGCACGCTAACCGTTAATTAATCAGGGTTAAAGAGGGTACAGCCCCTTTGGTTTTACCTACCATTTGAGTCGAGAACTTACCATATTAAATAAGTACAAATTTCCAAACTCTTGTAGACGATTACTTTTCAGTCACGGTGCGAATACCAAAGCGAATAACAGTCTGTGAAAATCTATGCCTTAGTTATATGAGTATGCCACGCGAATAGTATTGAAGGTAAAGTTGTTTGAGAAACCATGTTCTTGCTTGGAAAGTCATCACCAAAAATAAAATAATAATAACAAAAAAAATAGATATACAAATGCTTGCTTTACAATATTACTTACTTACTTACTTACAAAAAAGAATATAATATATAAATACATTTAATTTATGTATGGTATATAGTATTTAACCATGATATAAAACTGTAAGCCACACACATAGTAATCGTTAGTTTGACAAATCTTCCCCAGAGGAACAATGGGAAAAGGACTTGGAAGCTGAACTCAAGGACTATGAGGTTGTCGACGAGGGAGGCACTGGAGGTGGCCACAGTAAGCACGGGGCTGGTGGGAAGGACGATGACGAGGACGATGAAGAACCAACAATATCAAATTTGCGAACACGTTCGTCGAACAACGATTGGGAGGAGTATGCGGATTTAATTGAGGATACCGATGATTTAAAGTAATTAAGAGCTTATATCGTAGTTTCTTCTAAGTTGACTCTAAGTTTATAACTGAACTTTTCTTTCCTTTCCATTCCTTTCTACTCCTTTGTTTCTTAAATACTACTTAATTACTATATTTTGTATTACACTCATAATTCACTCGGTATGTATTCTGTATTCTGTAAAAACTTTCGACAAATCAACACAGAACTTTAAAGTCCTTGAAACGCACTATGTTGGGCTATCAATGAGACGAGGCATTCTTTACGCTCTTCTAATGTTGGCGTAAAGGATTCACATATGTAAATAGAATGTGCCTCGATACGTATTGGAAAAGTTGGTTGAGAGTTGTACCAAAAGCAAACTATTTTATTTAGTTACCTTTAAAGATGATATAAGACACTAAACCCAAATATACCTTATGGATTAATTCAAATCATTGGCAATTCATATCAAATCACTCGATCAACCAAAAAATTCAAAGATTTTCCACTTTCTTTTTTGACGCCCAGAGAAACGAGAACTTTCGCCAATTGTTCAGCACACGAAAAATGGCAAACAGTTAACTATAAATAATAATAAATAAAAAATTTAAATAAATAAAAGTACACAAATTCCAACCTAAAGACAGAGAAAACTAAAGTTAATAGAAAAGCGAATAAATCGTTTTTAAATATAGTAAAGAGAAAATTAATTGAAAATGCTACATAAAAAAGCTTAAAAGGGAAACATTTTGTTATTTATATTTATAAATAAATTATATATATATACATATATAAACAGATACAGATAAATTAATGCATTTGAATTTAATGTGTAAAAAAATTATTATAAATATATAGATATATTATATATATAAATATATATAATATATATATACACTATATGTACTATGTAAAGATATTAATATAAAATACTTAATAAACAAAGTATAAAAAACAAACTCAACTTTTATGTTAATAAATTTCGTTTTTATTTTATTCCTAAAACTTAAATACGTTTCAAAAATTGGCCACTTTCAAATCTTCTTAAACATGCTTATGATTTAATACTTGTTCTACGTATAGTTTAAATCACAGTTTCAAAACATATTTAAAAACACAACACATACATATGTATTCCTTTAAATATGAATGCCAAAAAACAATAATAATTAAAAATCGGAACAACACGTTCCAGAAAATGAAATGAAAATAACAAAAAAATGCAATTAAGAAAGAATACAAATAACAAAATCGCAATTATAAACAATAAGCAGTTCAAAACCTTTAAACAAATATATATATTTACATATATATTTCACTAGACAAATTTTTATGCATAAACACTAAAGCAACAAAAACAAAAAAAAATGGGAAAAGTAATAATGAATGAATTATGAAGAGAAGGAATGAAATACTAAATCTATATTATCAATGTTTTTGCTCTAAATGTCTACCTAATTGTTAAAGAAAGAAGGAAATTATTTTCAGCAGACAAGGACATGTTAAATAAAATATGCTATAAATGTGTAATAATTTGTTAGCAAATGATATATAAGAAGCTAGAGAAACAAAGTCAAAGTTATTGACACGTTATGACACGTTTAACTGAAGCTCTATGTACTATATTATACCTTATACTTTTAAAGAAATGCAAAGTATTTACAACAATAACAAGCAAGTGTTAAACGAAACATATTTTAAATTTATATTTACTTTGTGCGTTTTTAAAAACAAGTTGGCTAATTAAACTAAAACGATAAACAAAAGGCAAAAAAAAAATGAATAAATTATTATAAAAATGAACAAGGAATGACAAATAATGCAATGTTGACAACGTGTTTTACAGTATATCAAACTCAAAATGAAAATCCAAAACATTAACACATATTTTAATGTCTGCATACAATTTACATACTTATTATTATTAAACAAAACGTTAATTAAAGGGTTATAAGCAAAGTTCTTTAAAGCATTTGCATACGAGAATTAAATATGGAATATAAACATACAACAAAAGATTACATAAAAACAACACACACGCCGTAATTTCCATAAATTTACAATAAAAAGTGCAAAATAATAAACCAAAACAAAAACAAAAAAACCAGCAAGAAATTGAAAACCAAACACTATATATGTATGTATATGTACTAATTAAATTATATCACCCAAAAAAAATATATAATTTAGTTGACTAATAATAAAAACAAACAAAATGCAGAAATTCTTAATTATTAATTATACAGTGACACTTCGACAGAACAAGTGGCGTTAAATAAATAAATTACACACAACCAAATTGCTATAGCAACACGAACCCATTAAATGCCATAGAAAATTGAATGTCAAGTAATACTACTACCATATAGAAAGCTATCACTTGGAGTTCCGGTACAAAAGACCCATTTCAATGTTAAAGTTTAAAGTTCAAGACAGCCCAAAAAAAAAACACAAAGAAAGACAAGAAACTGACATCATTTGTGTAATATTTAGTGACAAACCGACAAATTATACTAGAATACATATATAGATACATAAATATATATATATGACAACAATTTAACGAGAATAACATCACGTAAATTAATAAAATGAAAGTGTATAACTATTAAAACTAACAACAAAACAAGAACACATTTCTCTCATTTTTTGTCCTCCAAAAGTGAAGGTTTGTATCCTTTGGTTTTCAGCCCTGCCATTAAAAACTAAACATTTTTTAAAAAGAACGACAGTTTAATATTTTTTAACACCTTTATTGCCAACAATTTTACTAGAATGTACTCTACAATTTTTAAAAATATTTCAATTGTAAACAATGCACGTAGAATTAACACATGCAGTTAATAAGTGCGCGATTGTTGTAAATTTAAAAAAATTTAAATATCTTCGAACCTCGGAGAATGTTGAAATTTTCACAAGGTTTGCATTGCAAACACCAGTGAAATTCCAGGGACTAAAGACCTTCTGCTAGTGGTTTTAATTTAAGGCTAGTAACACAATTTAAAAAGGATAACGTAGACCCGTATCCTACACTATTGGCTAAATGCGGATGTATTATCACTGTACAATTTTGATGACGTAGTATACATAAATAAAAATCTAGATTACTGATAACTAGATCTTCCGTAGCGTGAACTGCGACGATTTGGTTCGCTAGGTTCGTATGTGAGACTCTTGAAACGATTGCTTGCCTCCAGCGGTGGTCTGGGCACAGGTCCACCTCGATTTACTACCAAATCCTTCCATATCATCGTTAGTAAGATAAAGAACGCGCCTACTATCTTATTCAAAAACTCCAGCACCTTGAATAGAATTGGCGTCACGGTGTGCGTAAAACGGCTGATCTCAAAAAGAAACCGTACTGCGAAGATGCCCATGAAACGGAGGGCAACGGCAGCACCGCTGACTATCGAAAACATGAGCAGACCCAGGAATCGAATTGTGCTCATTATATTGCGCTTGTTCACATCGTTGGCCATAAATTCGTAGATTGTTGTAATAACTGATTGTCGCCACTCCTGCAGCACAGCTACAAAGTCTGCAAAGCCAATTGTCACCATTTGTTGCTCTTCGGTGACAATGTCTGCAGCATTTGCATCTGTCGCTTCTGGTTTGTCGCCAGCGGTAATAGCTGCAATTTTGCTGGGACTAATTCTTTTCACAGACGACAATCGTCTTGGTGTTGCTATGGTCTCAACTGGTTCAACCGCTCGAACCATTTTAAGTTTTAGTTGAATTTCCTGGTCACGAAACCGTATAGTCTTTATGCTAAACCAATATTCACCGAATGCCAAATCACTGAGCTCTGTCCAAACACAAGTATCCAGCTGTGCAGCATTGGGTATGTGCTTGTAGTTCCCCACACTACCCTTGGTGATGCCCACCCACATGTTTGGTACGAATCGTTGGTAGAACAATTGCAATTGTCCTGCGCTGGTCAGTAGTTGTTTCTCTAGGTCTCGTTCTGAGCATTGAAGAGATATAACATCACGATAGCCACCAATCTGTTCTACATAGCAACGCCCAAGGTAAACGCCTCGAAACAAACGCGATTTCAACAGCTGTTTAGTGAGCGATTGCATAGCCAGCTCTTCCGGAGGCATAAAGCGGGATACACCTGCTCGTACTGTGGCACCTCTTGCCGTGCTGACAATTGAGTCCGTTTCGCTCATTATGTGGAGCTGTTCGTTGATAGAAAATTGCTTTTGTTAAGCATTAGACAATGCACAATCTGTATTGTATTACCTGTGTTAGTGTGTAGTATGTAATTGGACTTCAGCTTTCGCCTCTTAGTCACCGAAAAACTTTGTTATTGTTTTGGGTACGGTTTGTTGTAGAATGCGCTACACTTAAAAACAAACTAATGCCGCTTAATCGGCACGCGTGCAACACAAACAGGTTTTAATTGTTAACTAATGGTATATATAATATTGCATATTGCACTCAAATAAACCCTATAATTTTTGCATTTTTTTTAACTTTTGCAAATTAATTAAAACGAGTTGTGTTATGTTGTTAGTTGTGTGTGTTAGAGCTGAAACTAAAAGCGATTGTACCATCGTTGAATCGATGTGTACCAATCGTCGTGAGTTATCGATTAATATCAACGAAGTCATTTTAGGTACATGCAAGATAAAAGTGTAGCAATTCGGGCAGCAAATCCCCAACCCCCATTATTCCGGTTAAATGGAAGAACGAAAATAATTTCGCTGGGAAAAGTGTTTCGTTGATTTTCGTTTGTTAATTAATTCAACCATTGTACTAGAATTATAACTTCTGGTATTTTTAGACTCTACGGTCACACTGAATATGACAACAAAACAAAAAGTATAAAAACGTT
This sequence comes from Drosophila acutilabella, assembly GCA_035046005.1. NCBI lineage: Eukaryota > Metazoa > Arthropoda > Insecta > Diptera > Drosophilidae > Drosophila > Drosophila acutilabella. The sequence continues at coordinate 397,796 of JAWNOK010000031.1, read as the reverse complement.
TTAACCACCACTTCTTATACATATTTCTGTAAAGACATTGAAAAAATCTACTGTCAAAATTGGCTCCAAACACAAACTTAGAGATTATTATATAAAGATGACTTTAGTGGGTTTAGCGGCGCGAAAGCTGGCTCAAAAACAGAGGTATGTACTACTATAAATACTCAAATAAGAAACAAATGAACAACCTTTTGTATAAACAGAACTGCAAAGTTGTCTGCGGCATTTCCAAATGGTATTCGATGCCAAAAGTGCCTGAATTTGGGACATTGGAGCTATGAATGCAAGGAAAAGCGAAAATATGTCCACCGTAGTTCGCGTACAAAGCAGCTGAGCAAGCATCTGGCAGAGAAAAGTGCAAATGCCGCTGAGGCCGAGTCGCGTGCTGCAGAAGCCGGCGCTGCGGCGCGTATCGATCGCGAGAAGCAGCGTAACAAACGTAAAACTAAGCGCAGCCATAGTTCATCATCATCGAGTTCATCGGATAGCTCAAACAGCAGTTCCGATTCTTCAATCTCAGATTCAAGCAGCAGCGACGATTCAGACAGTTCTAGCTCTGACGATGACAGTTCCTCAGATGGTGAATCTGGTTCCTCCAGCGGCAGCGATAGTGATGGCTCTAGTTCCAGCAGCAAGAGCAGCGACAGCTCGGCTGCACCCAAAAAAAAAATCCGACGAGATAGCACAGGAGAATCATCTGAAGACGGCGCTCAAGATGTATAATACAAGGCACTAATATCAATAACAAATTCATACCAATTTAATTTAAACGAAGCGTATAATACATACGTAGCTTTAGTAGTTTAGTTTATTAATACTTTCGGGTGCTATCACCAAAAACACAAAATAAAATTGGCATTTATAAATCGATTTCATACATTTAGTGACTACTAATATTGTTTAAATTGTAACAATAAATGACATTAATCAATCAGAATCAATTTCTTCTTCAAAATGTTGCAACTTGTTCAAAAATAAGTCTAAATCTATTTGTTGCTGATTTATTTGATCCTCCGGGACGATTATTTCAGGGTGAGCAACACTTTCACTGTCTCTATTTAAGCTTGTTGGAAACACTTGTGTTATTGTTTGCTGCACCGCCTGGGATTTTAAATGCAATTCCTCCACCTACAATAGTAATTTTATATATAAACATTTATTTAAGTACATGGAACATATTGTATCACACCTTTAGGGAATTCAATGCTTCCTGGATTTTAGGCAGCGCCTGAACTAGCTTTCTTTCTATGGCATATAGATCAGCTTGCTCTCTTTGAAGCATTCGATTGGTTTGCAACATTTTTCACAAGTTTGTTATCATTAAACAAAAGTAAGAAAATAGTATGCTTAAGAGCATAAATTAATGCTGTCAACTTAACATAAGAGTAACATAGACAAGTATTTACAGCTGTTTTATGTTAATAACGTTTGTATAATGTATGTCTGGTCACACAAATACTGAACCGCGTAACTAGTCGAATCTCGAGATCTCTGAACATTCTATTTAAACTTTTAATAAAAAAAAAAAAAACAAAAGAGTGGCACATAGTAAAGTTTTATTGTATTAAAACTGTTTAATTTATGTAGCTTAATTTTTAAATTGTATAAGTACTGATGTCAGTAACAAATATTTTATACAGTGTGACCAAACTCCAGAATAGCTCAGCGTCGCATTTTAATGTTCGCGCCGAAAAATAAATAAAAAGAATTGCCTAATTGTTTAAATAAAATGTAATAGTCGAGTGCATTTCCTCAATTAAATTAGTTAATTACAGTGCTTTTTGTTGCAGCACGCCAAACGATGGAGCAAGACGAGAACGGTTTAATACTACAGCGTTTTGTTGAAAATTGTCGCATATTACGATTTGCAGATGAAATCAAGCAAAACGCGATAAAAACATTTCATAAATTAAATGTGGATGGAGTGCTTTCCAATGATGCAGACGACTGGCTCTGCTGCGCTGTCTACAGTGAACTTCAAAAAACCAAAATGAAGGATATGCGGCAAGATTGCGAAAATCGTAAATCCGAAGATCTGGAAGTCTGGGAGAAGAAGGCCCGTTTAAATAGCTGGAATGTATCGATGACAGAAGTGCTTCGCGTCTTTAAAATCAACATTAAGAAATTTCTTAGACGAATGGAGCATTGGAACTGGATGGCACAGAACTCGCAGGTGTTTCAACTGGAGATAACCGATCTGGATCGACGCTTGGGGATTACCTTGCTCCTCTTAAAACACTACAAGCGCATTTTCAAGGAGCTCTATGTGCTCCCTGCTGCCACGGAGAGTCAAGCCCACTATAACATGATTTATGACTTTGGATGGCTTCTCTTTTTGGTTATACGCAATGAGCTGCCCTCCTTTGCTACCGTCAACATTATCAATGGCTGCCAGGTGCTCGTTTGTGCTATGGAATTGGTATATGTCAATGCACTTGAGGTCCACAAATCGGACATAATCAACACTGGCTTCAAGGGTGTGCCTTCCAAGTGGTGTACCAGCGATTTTGACCCCGATCGCCTGATTAAGTACAGTGCCATTGAGGAGATACTGAGTGAGCTTATACCGGAGCTACCAGCTAAAGGAGTCAGCATCATGAAGAATGCATTCTTCCACAAGGCCGTAATGGGATTGTTCATGGATCAGAGACTGTTGGGTAACGATCGATTTATGCGCGAATTGATCAAGGATGGTATCTTGGAAGTTAACTTGTCATCTCTGAATCGCAGCTACGCGTCTCATGTGGCCGACATCAGTGAGATTGATGAGCGAGTTTTATTGAAATATAATACTCAGTCTCCGCCAGATAAACAGAAAGATACAAATTTAGCTAAAGAAACAAACGATTTACTTCTTGACCAACTGATCGACGACATACAGAGGGATAATCTGACGCAGCTCATCTGGTATGATCTGCCGCAAACACTGCCAGCGTATATCAGCAAAGTTCTGGGCAAAAACGATGCGAATTTATTGCAAAAGTCGTTGCACGACATGAGCCTCAAGTTTGAGAAAGCAGCGAAAATGCTTCCGGATGGAGTAGATGATCGCTTGAAGCTAATAAGTGGTTTGTACTACATGTTGTTGGACAGGATTATGGAGGCTGAGCTACGTCGCCGACCAACAATTAAACTTGGCCAAATGCTGATGCAACTGCAGAGCACCTTTAATGCCACACTGATTGTCTGCTGCTTGGAGCTCGTACTGCACATCTTCCAAACGCAGGAGATATCGTTGCAGTTTCCATGGCTGCTAGATTGCTTTGGCATTGATCCATTTGAGTTCCAAAAAATACTCGAGCTAGTTGTGCGCCATGAAAATGGCTTGCTTACTCGTGATCTCATCCATCACTTGCGTGAGGTGGAGGCGCATTGCATAATGGGCCTAATCTGGCGCAAGGATTCGCAGTTGTGGCGTATTTATGCAGACACCAGCTTGCCCACCTGCCAAAGCGTACAATTGGGATTAGGTCAGGAAAATTTCAAAATGTCAATGGGCTCCACAGTCATTTGCCTGCGAAAGTTTTACCACCTGGCCAATCAGCGTCTTAACAATCTCTGTAATGGTTTATCCCTGCTCCCCAAATACACGAAAATTTGGCATATTGTCGAGCACTCCATCATAGTGCACGGTGCTGAGCTCTTGAAAAACCGTCATCTGGACCAATTGATCTTGTGTGCCGTCTACCTGTACGTTCGTAGCGCAAGTCTTCGCATCAATTTCAGTGACATCATTCAGCAGTATCGCCGGCATCCAAATGCCCGGAGCGCTGTTTATCGCGCAGTACATCTGGCAGATGGAGAACCGCCTGGGGATATTATAACCTTCTATAATCGACTATACCTACCACGTATGGCAGACTATGCGCGAGATATTCAGTGTGAGCCGTACTCAGACTCCGTTCGAGACACAATTAATCGACCACTTCAGAATATCAGCAATAATATGCGCCTCAAGGCAAATGTTTTTCTTGCACCTGCAGCAACGCCCCGCATCTGCATGGCCGATAGATGCAAGGCCAGGATTATTACCAAGGTGGCGACACCAGTTAGCATCAAACGAGCCCACTCCAACCACGAACTGGCCGAATCTGCATCCAGCAAGCGACCAAATATTCTTCGACGACGCACGACCTTCCAATAATATTATAATTCAGAAGCGTATTGATTATGCTACTACTGATTGTACTATATATTACAAAGTGAATGGAAAATGAATTATATTAATTGCATAATGAATTAAGCTAATGATTAAATAAAAAAAAACAATACGAAAGTAAAGAAAAAAATCTATATGTAACGGTCTATATAATAAACAATCGAATTTGTTAAGCCAAATGAGAAGTAAACTATCGGTAAATGGGGCCCAACCATATCGATAATTATTCTGATTTACACTTAGTTTAATTAAATAAAACATGGATTGATTTCATATATATGAATAGATTGTATTTTAATGCGGGTTTTGAGTTTGAAACTTGGTTCAAATTTGTGTAAATATTGAACGGGCGCCCAAATGAGACACACACACAAGTGGATGAAATATCGGGGCCCATGGAGGGACTACAACAAAATACATAGGTACACTAAGGGTAGGATCTGAAGCTGGGGGTTCTGACAAATAGGTAAGGGTACGGGGAGAGGAGAGAAGAGTATACAATACGTACTGAGAGCGTGCAACTTATAACTAATGTTTGTCTCATGCCTACACTTAGATTTAAGATGAAGGAGGTGGTGCAGCAGCTGCAGCAACTGGAGCCGCTGGAATGCTGGGAGCAGGCGCAACACTTGGAGTAACTGTCGGCACACTGGTTGCTTCTGCCGCAGGAGGTGCATTAGCTGGTGGTGTAGTGTCTAAAAAGAGATACATAAATTATAAGTTTGGAAGCAAGAATGATTAAGCTAGGTCTTAGCTTACCCATTGGGGTGGACGTCTGAGATGGAGCCACCGTTGCGGGCTGCTCACTTGTCGGTGCTGGCGGCGCTGAAACCACAGGTGGGACAATTGGCGGTGCCGCAAATGGAGCTCCGTTGGGCGGGGCACCAGCACCAATATGCGATGGCAAAGGCTGATGTTGCGCCGACGGTGCTGCCAGCTGCTGCGGCTGATGTTGATGCGGCAGCGGCGGTTGCTGGTGATGATGCGGTGGCGGCGGCGGTAATGATTGCTGTTGTTGCTGCTGCTGTTGTGGTGGCAATATTATGGAACCAGCGGCAGCGGCTGCTTGACCTTGTTGCTGTAGTTCCTGTTGAAGGCGATGGTGTGCCTGCTGGCGAGCGCGGAACTCGGCTGCCTTTAACTGCTCCAGATGGAATTGCTGGCGCTCCGTGATGAGCTGTTGCCTCTGGTATTCAAGACCTTCACGCTCACGCTCCATGGTGGCCTCCAGTTCCTCAAAGTGTCGCAGTTTAATTTCAAGCTTCTTCATTTGTGTTTCCACTAGCAACGCCACCAGTGATTTAATCTTTCTCTCCTCCAAAGCCGCCAAATGCTTGGCCTTAACCGCTGCCGAGGCCAATGCTGCTGCCGCCGCCGATTGCATGTTGTTTTCGCTGAAGGCTCCGCCGTCCTTGGTGGAGACGGCATCGTTGCTGCCATCCTTTGTCTCGCCATCACCGCTTGTGTCCTCCGTTTTGATCTCCACATCGCTGGTGCCAGTCTCTGTGGGTGAGGAGTTGGAAGCCGATTTGTTTGAGGCGTTGCTTGATTTGTCTAATTTGTTGGCTTTGTCGCCGCCGGACAACGACGACGACGATGAATCTTTAGATTTTTTATCTGTGTTATTGGTAATGGGCGTTGTTGTTGTTGTTGCTGATGTGGTTGTTGTTGTTGATGTTGTTGTTGTCGTTGATGATGTTGATGTGGAACTTGAGTCTGTGTTTGTATTGATCTTATCCGATTTCGTTTTGTCTTTGGACTTTGCCTCATCAGTGGCTTTAAACAATAAACCAAAACAATACAATTTTGTAAATAAAAGATACATTAATCCAAACATAAAAAACTAATTCAAAACAAACAACTAATTTAAATTTAAAACAACATAATAATGGTTTTGGTTTCAAACTCCAGACTCAACTTTGTTGTCAAGAATAGTCTAAGAATCTGTTGCTATATATATATATATTTTGATATGAATATTTTACCGTCTTTCTTGTTGGAATCCTTGGCATCCTCATCGTTGGCAGCAGGTGTTGAGCTGCTGCTATTGTTGGCTTCCTTGGACGACTCCTCGTCCTCCTTATCGTTGCCGGTGCCAGCAATTCCACTGTTGGCCAAACCAAAGTTCGGATTAAATTTACCACCAGCTGAAGCTTTCTCAACGTTCTTCATATGATTATCCATTATAGTGGCTGGCACCTCGTCCTGTAATATAATTGATTTATAAATAACACATTCCGTTGTTTTTTTCATGTTTAATTACCTTAATGGCTGCAAACTCCTCCATTGCCGCCTTGGCAGCAGCAGCAGCGACTCGAGGATCCACAACAGAGGCCAAGAATGCCACTGTTGACATTATAGGATTGCCAGATTTGCTAAACGGAATTGGCTGACAGCCTAGCGGGCCCAAGAAGCCACCATCGTCTTCAAGGTACGGATCCTCAATAGGCAACCGCAAAAAGTGTAGAATACACTCATCCTGAGTTCGGGTTCCCACATGCTCACACACCTTATTCCAGTCGTCCTTGTGCATCTCCAAACCCTCAAGCAGTAAAAGGGTTTCCTGGTCTGTCCACTCGCGCGACATGCTCGCAGCTGTGCGATTCTTCATTGCTGCTGGCTTTTTGGCATACTGATCCAGCTTTAGGCCAAACTGACTAACACCAGATGTTAAGCCACTACTAGCTCCATTTTCAAGTGTTTCAGTTTTAATACCCAGACCCCCAGCGCTCTTGTCGCAGTCGACGCCACCTTCCTTGCCCAGCGGCTTCTTATCCAGATCAAGTAGGGTCTTAGCTGCTGAAGGTTGTTGAGTCTTTTGCGGATTAATCGCCTGCAGACCCGATGGCGTATCCGATAATATATGAAAGTGTGAAGTGGGCGGTGGTCCCATTGGAGTCGGACGCAAATCCGCATCGATCTGATAGTTAATCAGGCCCCATTGCTCCAAAAATGCGTGCACACGCATTATGGCACACACATCTCCAGCAAGATTACGACGACATGCCGTGCTAGTCAAATATTCCGTGGGATTTAACCTGTAAAAACAATTATAGGTTTTATATAAAGGATATTCGTTTGTTCTTGCTCTAACACTCACCTGTAGGTGTCAATCATAAAGTTGCGATAAGCCATATATATTTCTGGTGTCTTAGATTTATTCTTGCTGTTGAAAAACTCTGGCATTGCCCGTTTTTCTATGACATGAATTGAATTGTAGTCGAACCAGGCCGAATATGAGGGTACTATTATATGATGCGTCTGTTCGGTCACGTTGTCCTCCATGTCCTCCTTAGCCGATGATGAGAACTCCTGTGTATTACTGTTGTCGCTTGTCTTGCCCGTTTGCGAATTGTCGCCATCACCGGTTGACATTGCTTGGGCGGCACTGCCGCCAGTCATTTCATCATCCAGATCGGTCATGGTGCCACCTAAAAGCTCATAATGTAGTTAAAACTAAATTGCAAGTTGGTTGATTCTGTAAAATATTCACCTTTAATGGGCATCATATCGTTGTCAGCTCTTGATTTACCACCTGGTGCTGGACTGGCTGTCGACTGTAAGGCTGAATGCGTTGCCTTGTGCACCTCTTGGATATTGGGCTCTGCCGGTGGATCGTCAAGATCACGAGTTAGATCCTCATCCTCATCATCGTTTCGGGATTTCTTATGGATGATAGCCGGAGAGCGCTTCCGTTTGCCCGGTTTCGATGTGGACGTTGAGGTAGTGGGTGAAGGGGATCGGCGACGCTTCTGTTTGCCGGTTCCAGCGCTTGTGGTTGGTTTCTTTTTGTCATCGCCGAAGGACATGATGTCATCAATGGACATCCGTTGTTTGTGTGTCTTCTTTTTGCCCACCTCATCCACTTCGTAGTCCTCCTCAGCCATCCATTCGTTGTACTGCTCCAGGTCCAAAATCCAAGAGGCAGCGACTCGCCAACGTTCCGCGGGAGACTCCGGATTTTCGGGTATATTCTCCGGCAAATCGAAACTGTTCAGTGTCCACGAGTCATAAGACTCTGGAAAATAATACCAGTGAAGCATTACGTGATTACCACGCTTGAATATCGGTCGAGCATATTCATCTGGATGTGGATCCACCACCGGATATACAATGTGCGTGGCATCTTCTTCATCGGTGACAATTTCCACCCGTCGATTGTCAAGAATTTCACGCAAACGCGCTTCAAAAGATTTCTCAATCTCAGGTCTTATATAGATGTAGGGAATACGATAGAGATCTGCCTCAACAAGCGCCTGTTCGATCTCAATTAGAAGTTGAATATTGGGATCCTTCCGTGTGGGATTCTTTCCAATAGAAAAGTCAAACTTCTTGCCACGCTGCTCAGCCCGAAAGCGAAACATTGTCGAGAAAATTATACACAATCCACCGCCTTGCTTAAAGTCCAGAAAACAGCGCATCTAGAAAAACACATTTCAAATTTATAAGTATCTTTTTTCATTAGAATTTGTTTTTTTTTATCGATACTCTTTTTTACTTAATCTATCAATAAACAGATACTTATTCAGAAAAACTTGAAAATAAAATTTTTTAAATTTAAAACTTTATTCTATTCGCTGATTATACACAAATATTTTAGCACGAGCACATCTCTAGCGCGCGTGTACATACAAAACATTTTGCACACCCAAAACACCCTGTTCCCCTCACACACACTTACCGGGATTCTCGTAGCCGGCGGCTCGGCTGAATTCTTGCCCAACTTCGCCTCCACGTATTGCAGAAATAGTATTAGCAATTGTGCCAGCGATTCCTTTGTAATTGGCTCCGAACTGTGCGCCAAATACTAAACAGACAAAAGCATGTAAATTGTATTGTGTTTTTTTATTTGCTTGAAGCGCCATTTTTGTTTTCACTTACGGCGGCGGCGCTAGCGTTGTACTCACCTTTTTACAATTCTTTTGTAGCCATTGGCGTATTGACTCGAAACCTTGTAGCGTCTCAGGCGATTGGAAAAAGTCAATATTAGGACTTCCGTCCTTTTTAGGACCTAGAGTGTTCATTGTGCAATACTTTTTTTAACGTTTTTATTTTTTTGATACACAGTTTCACGACGAAAACGAATATAGAAAATACAGCAACCGCAATAGACGCACACAATCGGATTGGCGAAGTATCGATACCATATGAATATTATATGTACTCTAATCGAAATCAAAAATAATTTGTTATCAACTCTGCTAGCTTCCCTAACAAGTGGTGGGAGCAATCGTTTATACTTGTTTATATTTATTTGATATTCTTTATACATTAATTTAGTTACATTTTTAACAAGTTATCGAAGAATGTAAGCTTAATTGATGAATTTTTATTCAAAGAATTTTTGGATGAGTAGTCATTTGATATAATCGAATATAATTTTAGTACTTCAATAAAATAGTTCAAATGAACCAAAATGTTCAATTCGGACCACTAGTATTTAGCGGTTTACAGAAAAATAATAAGTCAGTTGAGAAAAGGGTCAATAATTGGGAGTTTTATTTAAAAATAATTACATATATGTTAGATCTTTTCATGGTAGTTAGATTTGGTAGACTTTTACCTCTTAGAAAAATTTCCAGCTTTTAAATCGATGGATCGCGACTTTAATAAAACATCGATTAACCGATTCTGGAATCGAATTGACTTTCACGTCTACTGAGCTACTTCCATCCCTGTATTTAAGTAGTGTTGTCAATTAGTTTGAATTCATCACTTCGATCAATTTTAGCAGCGTTCGTTAATATTTAGATTATTTGAATATAATATTTACACTTATCTTTTAACTGCAGTACAACATGAAGATCTCTATATAAAAATCAACTTATTTTCATAATTTATACTCTCACGAACCAGCTATCTAATGATCGGTGGCAACCCTATTTGAATTTTATTTCATGCGCCAGTCGAGCACCGCACAGTATAAATGTGACTTGAACACCGCGAACATGGCTTTCCCTGGTAATTTTAATGTCCGAAAATTTGAGAATATAGGGCGAATTGAGTGTAATTGTGACTGTGTTAAACCAAATGTTAAATTAAAACATTGACTTTGTTGCTAAACGACTTTTGCTACATAAAATTAAATCTGTTGCGGTATTCACGCCTACACCGGTGTGTGTGCGTGGAAAATCGATGGATCGAATTGGTTACGCGTGCGAGTGAATAAGAACAATTTTGTGACGCTTGCAAAAAATAAGTGAACGCGTAGCAGAGCTGCGCTGTGGCAGAGCACCAACACATACACTAGTTGAAAAGTGAACTGTACAATTTTTTTTGCAATAAACAAATCATTAAATAGGCATTTTTTTTGCATGCATCATAAGCTGGTGGTGAAAAGTGAACAAAAATGCATAAACTTAACACAACGCGCATGAGTTGAAGTGCCAGCAAGCGCAATCAGTCGCATTGCTGCCTCAACAGCAGACGTCGACGGTGACGCCTCTTTAGGTATGCTGCAGTAAGCAGAGCAAAGCAGCACAGCACGCCGCGACAGCACCAGCTGAAACGTAACGTTTGCCAAAGGTAAAGTGCCTAAATAATGTGTTAATAATTATCGCTAGGGAAATATACATCACAATCGTACATCTCAATAAATAGTGTTAGCATAGAGCGATTTAATAAGTGGGAAAGAGAGAGAGGAAAATCGTTTGCTTATCGTTTTGCCGACTGCGCAGCTTTCCTTGACGCTGCCGACGCGTCTTCCGTTGCAGTTTTCAATGTATTAGTGACTGTGTGTGATTGTGGTGCTTCTAATACGTTTCTATGCAGCGTCAACGGGCAAGGCGGAGCAAAGGGGGCATATTAAGCTGTGATAAGCATACATTTATGAAATCGTATGTGTTTTCATGTGTATACACAAAACAAGCATATACATATAAGTGTATTATGTCTTTTGCCTATGTATACTTAGGGTATTAAATTATGTACGTTCATTTTTCGACAATAAATATAAGTATCTAAGAATGAAGGCGCGGGGAAATCATACGATGGGCAACTCCCATGCTTACGAAAAGAAACAAATTGTAGACGCGTCTCTCGACTTATTTCATTACTTTGATTAGCTTTTTATTATTATTGTGTTCTTTCGGTTTATTGCTGTGAAGTATTTGTTTTTGTTGATTCTTGGCAACACTCAAACGATAGAAATTCTCTCGTCATTGTATTTTTAGTTTCAACGATTGCTTAATACACTAAGTTTAGTTGTTGTTTTTGGCATTCTGCTTTGATTTTTGTATTTTTGTGTTGTTGTTATATCTATGTATCTGGCCGATCTACTGTCTCCCGTCATTCATTCATTTACTTTTAGGACTGATGCGCGCGCCCAACGTAACAAATTGATTTAACAGCAAAAAGTGTATATACATATGTAGAAACGTACATAAATACAGTCAAGCATGCATGTGTATACATATTTATTTGTATGTCGAATACGAGCATTTGCTTTACCGTTCAAGTGCCTTCGTTTGTAGTTGTCGTTGCCGTTGTCGCTGTCGCATTCGAACTCTCCCAGTCTACATGTGTTGTCCACGTTGACGACGGCCTAGCAGCAGCGACAGAGGCAAGCAGCAAGCGGCATTTGTATTTATTTATGGTCTGCTACCGTAATCGACATTGCCGACGGACTCAAACGCTCCCCAGCTTTTGTCTCTCTTTCTCTCGCTTCAAACATGCAGCTCATAGTGGGGTAGGGCACTTGAACTAGTTTCAGCTGATCATACATACGTTTATGTACATACTTTCAAACATTCGTGTGTCACTCCATAAAATTAGTGACTCGTACTCATTACTATTACTTGCAGTCGTTTATGGTGCATATTTAGTAGCTTACAGTTATTTTGGGGAGTTTCGTTATCAAATAAATACTTTTTGGCTGCTTACTGCATTTGTGTCTATCGATAATCGATACTATCGATACTAATTTGCTTTTTTCCCAATCTTAAAAGCAGTGTAAGCTGTAGTTGCAGAATAATAGTATATTTGTTTAATTAGATTGTTGTTGTTGACTATGTTATATGAAAATTGAATAAATGGGAAATTTTGTAGACCTTTAAGTTAATTGTACTTATTCAACTTAAAAGATGATTATTGAGAACTTATTTATTCTTCTAGAGTTCACAACTCACATGAAAGGTGTTCATATAGAACATCAATAAGACTTTAACTTGTCGACTTCATTTCTCTTCTTTTCTGGTTTTACCGAGAAATGTGCAATGCAACCACAGCTGTTATAATATTTGATCAATTTTGTTTGCATTATCTATATATTAATAAATATATGAAAATGACAATTGTCTTTCAATTTGAGCAAAATGCCTACAACAATTTTTTTTAATAAATTTTCTAATACAAAATGGCCACAGTTTTTGCCAAAGATTAGATTAATATACATAAATTCATCTAGTTTGGTCCACTATCGATATTTTTTAATGAATTTATGATTTTATTGATATATAAGCAATTTTACAGTATTATATACATATATCATTTAAGATATTGTTATTCTTCAGAGTACATAATTAGCTAAGTTCCTTATAGTGGAATGGCCAATGGGAAAGGAAATTTGAGGGAGAGAACGTGGCATCCCATGATTGGTTGCAAATTCAAATTGGCGTTGTTCAATTAAGAAAAGTTCACAATTTTTAATCTACGTTCAATATGATCGACGATTAATGATATCATAAATTTGGACACATTTCACGGCTCATTTATGTTTAAATAAAAATATTTAAATATATGATGGTTTGAAAGATGCAGACATTGATGGGAGCTCTCATTATTGATCGAAAATCACAGTAGCAATTTAATGTTTTATACCCCTTCTCCGGCAAGCAAACAAGGTTAAAATACATTTATTTACGATAGATACATTCATTATTACATAATTCAATATGAATGTTTATATCACAGTGCTGTTGTGATTGTTGTTCTTGTTGTCGGTTGACTTTTTATTTATAGCAGGCAATTGATTATTCCCATGTCATACAAATGTATTCATTATAACTTTAACGATAACTATTATCTATGTATGTAATCTTCAGATTTTATTGCATTTTGTTTGCCGTTTCCATGGATAATTTACACGAATGACGTGTACAGTTTAATAGTTTTTACTTGCTTTTATATTTTTGGGTTCACTAACCCGCCATGAGTGTGTTTGATTGTATTCAGATATATAATTATTTAGTTAATATTTTTTAGAACATTAGTTTACATGTGTTAGTACATACAAGTGATAAGCTTGGAGAAAGAAAGCCTCGATTTATTGTTTAATAATGACTAGAAATATTTACATTATCACATAGCTTATACATAGTATATATGTATGTATTTATATGTGAACACTATTTACTAATCTTACTTCCATGTTAAATTTGCTTTGTTTTCTTTTCCTTTGTTCCTCATGAAATGGTTACATTTTTTTATTTGTCGTTAATATTGTAATTATCACGTTCCATTCTGGATGTAAGTGGCCCTTCATCCTACTCAGTTGATTTTTATGTGAGTGTTCAACTGGTTTATTCATATTTTTAATACTCATTGCATTGTATGTATTGGGTTTGTGATAAATATGTTAAAGACAAAATGAGGGTTTAACTATATCTACTCTTAATCGAATTGCGAATGCTACTCGTGGTGTACTGCAAGAACTTTCATTGGACACCGATTTTAATAATGTTCTCGGAATAAAAGCAGAAAGTATTTTACTGCCGGGTGTGCTTCACTGTTCTTTTTTTCTTGTTTTTTATTGTTAAATACAATTTACTTAACACAAATGATTAAATGTTTAATTTTGTAATTTATTTACACCATATTGTCTAGTTCATAAATAGTGATTGTGTTACAAGCTCAGTTTAGTTGTCCCCAAATAAAAAGAGCTTACAATTGTAGTAAATTAACGATAATCGATTAAATCACATGATTAGAAACAGTGTTATATTGAATCCTAACGAGAAAAAATCAATTTGAGATTCACATCACTTTCAGTAATAAAATAGAAAGATTTGTAAATTACAGACAACGCTTTGAACACGGGTTTTTTATATGGGTGAATCACACAAACCATATAAGTATGTTATGTCTGGCTTATATGGAAATTTCAAGATTAGCTAACTTTGCGAGCCGGCTTTAGATTATATTGACCACAGAAAACAATTTAAAATATAATTCAGAGCAAGTAAAGTTTATGTAACTATGCAGTTTGCGATACAACTATTAAAATTTAGTCAAATATAAATTGTATTATATTTTATACTTGATTAACTTAACTTATTTTGTGTTATCTAATTGTACAATGTAGCTTACACGCCTCTAATATCCACCCACAATTTATTGTACAGTGTACTGTATAATCGACCTGAATAACTTATGAACAATACAATTTTATTGTTTGTTGATTCATTGCGTGTTTCACGACTCCAAGCCAAATAACCGTTTGCAATAAAATCGCCGGATTAATATTTTTATATCACTTCCAATGCGTTTTGGCAAGAAAGACATGGCAAACAAATAAAACTGAATGTTGAACAAACATGCATATTTATATATATAAAAACTTTATTAATATTCAAGGTTGTCATGGAGCACGAGCTTCCTTATAAAATCAAGAAAAATTCAAATAAAAAGAAATAGAAATAGAAAAAGAAAATGAAAGAAACAATTCAAAGAAACAAATAGATTTCTTGAACTCGCCGTATACGAGTTTTATTTAGCTGTTTTGTATCAGCTTTGGTTAGTTGTCCGGTTTGAGAGTAGTTTCGAGCGTTCACACCATTGTACATTCAAATATATACAAAAACCTATGTATATAGTTCGGCGTAAGTCAAAGGGTCGTGTTTCATCGTGTTCCAGTAACTTGCTAACCCGATTTCGTCTATTTATTTTATTTAAATAGAAGCAGTAGATAGATACTCAACTTTATGATACCCTAACACTAAAAAACCCCGTACCCTACTACATGTCTTCATACAAATGTCCTATCTTCGACAGAATTGCCCAATGGAAGCTTTCGGCAATAGTGGTCCGATCCGGATTTGGTTAGGATAGTTAAGCTTGTAAATTTGCTCACGATAGCTTTCACACTTTTCAGGTTATAATGACGTGAATTATTTTTTTTTTGTGAGGTGGACATTTTTTTTTTGCAATTTGCGTGGGCGGTATGGGGACTGCCAACAATTTAAAATAAACTTTATTTGCCTGAAATATTGATGGACTTTCAATCCAAATTTCCTGGCTGCAGCTCTTATAGTTTCAAAGATCCAGGTGATCATACGGACGGACAGAATGATTGGAAAATAATATATATATACGTTATGGGGTCGGAAACGCCTCCTTTACCAACATTTGGCTTCTGACAAACATTAAAAAAAAATCAAGTAATTGTTTTCCATATCATTGATTTCAATTAAAAAGTATGACGACAATTGTAATCCTTTATCCTTCTATTGACACTGTGTATTTTCTTTATCATTTTACATATGTTATCATTTGGCTCAGCAGCTTGGTGTTTCATTAAATAAATAATAATTCTTATTGCCAGCATTTAATTCGAGTTTTAATTGTTTTTTCCAGATTAGTTACATATAGGAATTAGACAAATTCAGACAGTTTGAATTCACAATTAAAGAAAAGCATCGCAAATCTCAACTACACAATGACTTCCCGGTAAGTATTGATTTTAAGAGCACAGGAAAAAAAACTAATGAATTTTTATTCTCTGCAGACTCGATCGTCTTTTTATATTGCTCGAGTCTGGCTCTACGGCTGCCACACGTCAAGCCGCTGCCAAGCAAATTGGGGAGGTGCAGAAACTATATCCACATGAACTGCATGCACTGCTTAATCGACTGGTGGGTTACTTGCACAGCCCGTCGTGGGAGACACGAATTGCTGCGGCACAGTCTGTGGAGGCGATACTGAAACAGGTGCCACCCTGGCAGCCGGAACTGCAATTGGGGGTTATTAAAGCGCAGAAGGAGCGTCAGGCAAGCGATGCCACAGAGGAGGACAGCTGCCAATCGAATGCTTCATCGTCTACAACAACAGCGACATGTAGTGAACGTTTACTCAGTTTCGATGAGTTCGATTTACAGCAGATACTGCAGAAAGGAGCACGTCTGATTGGCTCCGAGGGCAACGAGTTTGATGTGCAAGAGGAGCAGCCGGCCAGCGGGGGCGGTATCGAGGATCAGAATGTGGCAGCTCGTTTGATACGCCAACGTGCGCTTCTTAATGACAAACTGGGACTGACCACAGCTGCCAAGTTGGGCGTTAATCTGACCGATATGATTACCGATGAGGATGTGGCTTTAACTCGCAGCGGTACGAGCTACAATGTGAATGCCGAGAAACTGCCAGTTGAACACATACTGAACATAAAGCCAGCGAATGGAGGAGCAAATGTCACTGCCATTGGCCAAAAGCTGAGTTGTCGTGAAATGAACCGGGCCAAACGCAAAGCTCGTCAAGGCAGCTCCACTGCTGCCTCCACAGTCACGCCCACCTGCAGTCGTCGCAACTCAACAGCTGGCTTGGCCATTGCCATCGGTGCTGGCAGCAACAGCAGCGGCAGCAGCTGCAGCAACAACAGCATCGGCAATGGCAACAGCAACAGCGCCAACGTCACCAGCGATGAACCAGAGAAGAAAAAGATGAAGGCAAACGACAGACATGAAGTCTTCTACAGTTTAAATGGTGCGTGGGTCTGTTGTTGATCTTTACGGTGTTTATCTTAACCGACGCAAACTATACGTATTTTTAGACACGTCGATTAGATAAATCTTTTTAGTCTCAAGACTTTTCGATAATTATGTCATAAAACTTGGTAAATGATCTTGACACTGTATAAGTGACTGATTTATTTCTTTTTTTATGGAGTTGAATGCGTCTTATTTAATTATACTTTATGACTAGGCATTAATTGCTTAAGCTGACTAGTTAATGAAATTGTTTAGCTTTTATTCTTAACTCATGTATTGAACTTGATTTCCCCTAATTTAATTTCGCTTACAAAATGTTAATTAACTAAATTGTGAATCACTGTGCGTCTCAGGACTTGGTTAATTAAGACTTCCGTTAATTACACATTTAGTTTAATCAATTAATGCTTTGGTTTTTGCAGCTGCTGTGCCGGATGCGACGGGGACGTGGGTTGACGCTGTCTCGTGGCCATTGGAGAACTTTTGTGCACGCCTATTTATTGATCTCTTTCACGCCAAATGGGAGGTACGTCATGGAGCGGCCACTGCGCTGCGTGAGCTCATTAATCAGCATGGCACGGGGGCAGGAAAGTGTGCACATTACACCCCCGAGCAAATGCACGATGCTCACAGTCGTTGGCTGGAAGATGCGGCGTTACGACTGCTCTGTGTGCTCTGCTTGGATCGATTCGGTGACTTTGTCTCGGACCAGGTTGTGGCACCGGTGCGAGAGACTTGTGCCCAAGTGCTTGGCACACTAGTCAAGGCCATCGACGAGTCCAAGGTTCATCGCATTGTGGACATTTTGCTGCAACTCATACGCCACAAAAACGAATGGGAAGTTCGTCATGGTGGATTGCTGGGCCTCAAGTATGTCTTTGTGGTACGTGAAGAATTGTTGCCCATTTACCTGCCAAAATCCATATCGGATATACTGCTTGGTCTTCTGGATGCTGTCGATGATGTGGGCGCCGTGGCGGCAGCAACACTAATACCTGTGGCAATCTGGCTGCCCAAGCTCCTGAATGCCACGCAGGTGTCTTCCATTGTGAAAATGTTGTGGGATCTGTTATTGGATCAGGATGAACTGACCTCAGCCTGCAACAGTTTCATGGGTCTATTGGCTGCGATTCTGTGTCTTCCCAAAGCTGCCAGCTGGATACAAATGGAACCCATCGGCACGCTAGTGCCACGCCTCTTCCCCTTCCTTTCACATAGCACCAGCTCCGTGCGTCGATCCACGCTTAAGACGCTGCTCACTCTGACAAGCAGTGAGGACAAGATTATTAAGCGGGAGCAAGGTGAAATAAAACTGGAACTGGAGCAGTCTAGTGCCAATGGTAAGCAAGAGACACTGAAGCTCAACTTTGGAGTCGTCGACTGGAACTGGCAGCTGCTACAGCAAACGCTGAGACACATCTATCAACGGATGCTGGTGGAACCACAAGCGGACATACAGACGCTGGCCCATCGGGTGTGGTCTAATGTTATTGAATATGCCGACTTGGGTGCTCTACTGCATGCCGCCTGTCCGCACGTCTCCTCCTGGATATGCCTGGCCATGCAACCGCCACGTTTAGCGTTCGATCCGGGCGTGCTTATCCGAGCTATAGCCGGTGGCAACGATGCTGGAAACGCGCGTCGTCGTACTCCAAGAATTGGTGATGATTTGGGTGGCGTCGCATTGGCTCATACGAATGCCATGCAGAAACTGTATTTGGGTGGCAGTGAAGCGACGCCACTGGAGCTGCGAGAGGCCAACTTTATGCGTGCGCGCATCACAGCCTCCCGAGCATTGGGAGCACTCTCACACTACTTGGTGAAGCCGGCGCCGGGTGTGCTTTACACACCGCAGATGGAGAGTCCCACGGATTGCTATACAAAGGTGTTGCTGGGACACTTGAATGCCCGCTCAGCGGTACAGCGCATTGTGTGTGGTCTGATTATTGCCTTTTGGGCCCTCGACGATGAGCCAGTGCGTCCGGGTCCGCCTAATCTACAGGAAAAGCTGCATCAGTGTGTCTCTGAGTACTTTTATTACGACGAGGTGGCCATGTCGTTGACACGACTGCTGCAGGAGGCACAGGATTTTATAGCGACGCTTAAACAAAACAAAATACCCATCAATGATTTCAATAATGCTAAGATTCTAACGCTCGATCAGATCGAAGCGGTGGCCACCACACTAAGTGACAATCTGCGTAGCTATGCTCTCAAACCAAAGGTGTTGGACACGCTGCTGGAGCGCAGACGCAGCCTGCATGCATCCTATCAACAAACTACCAGTGAACAAGGTGCTTACCATGTCAGTGCCCAGGCGGCCTTAGCTGGGGCCATCTGTGCGCTGCACTGTCTGCCAGAGAAACTAAATCCTGTGGTGAAGCCTCTCATGGAATCCATCAAAAGAGAACAATGCGTTCCACTGCAGCAGTTATCCGCCGAATTCTTGGTTCATCTTATGGACCAAGTTTGTGATAGAAATCCTAGTCCCAATAACAAAATCTTGAATAATCTGTGCACGTTGCTGCGCAGCGACACAGAGCACACGCCCAAAATGGTAAGCTGATGCACTAGCACATAATATTTATATAGACAACTAAAAGATGTTTTCATTTACAGAATCTGCCGCTTCAAACGCTACTGGACACACGTCCTGGTTCCAGCTCTTGTGAATACTACGGAATTCTTACGCTTACTCAACAACAGCAGGCGGTGAACAGCAGTAGCGTTAATTGTGCCAGAGCTGCTGGCACACCCACAACGACTACACCACGTGGGCCGGGCAGACCACCGGCCAGTGAAGTGTTAGCCGCTGCAGCAGCAGCTGCGGCCAACAATGAAGTCAGCAACCTGCAGAACAAGGAGGCAGAAGCTCGACAATGTCGGATTCAGCGTTTGGGCGCTGCCTGTGCCATTGTTAAGCTCTGCAGCACGTTCGGAGAACGCATAATGGACAAGGTGCCAATCTTTCATCAGCTCATGTTTGGCAAACTGGAGCAGTATGTTTCCAGCGCCGATGTAGTTACTCTGAGCAGCACAATCCCCGAGCTGACTTCTTGCAATGAGTTGATAAGTTCGTTGCAACTCATTGAAACAGCATCCCCGCATCTACATGAAGCATTGCATTCCCAATTGTTTGCACTACTGCCACATCTGGGGTTCATGGTGCGGCATCCGCTGAAGGTGTTGAGACATATGGCCGCCCGTTGCATTGCCGCACTGGCAGACATTGATGCAAGCCGGACAATGCCATTTGTGGTTACTGAGTTACTGGAACTCCTGCTTAAGATTGAGAAACCCATTGAGCGTCAGGGAGCGGTGGAGACCATTGAGCGTGTGGTCAATCGTTTGCAAATCCGTGTCGTGCCATATATTGTACTGTTGGTGGTCCCATTGCTGGGCTCGATGAGTGATCCAGATGAATCAGTGCGACTGCTAGCCACTCACTCCTTTGCCACGCTTATTCAACTGATGCCCTTGGACGGTAGCGTCGGTAGTGCCAGCAAAGGCAGCGGCATTACTTGTGATGACAATGACAAGACTGTAGCACATCTCAAGAGCGAACCATTGCAGGAGCGAAAGACACGAGATCGTGAGTTTTTGGACTATCTGTTTGCACCTAAAACTATACCGGATTATCGAGTGCCGGTATCGCTTAGTGTGGAACTGCGCGGATATCAGCAGGCGGGCATCAATTGGTTGTGGTTCCTCAACAAATACAATCTGCACGGCATACTCTGCGACGACATGGGTCTGGGAAAAACGCTGCAGACCATCTGCATATTAGCTGGTGATCATGTGCAACGCCAGGAGAAACAGTTGGCTTCGTTGCCCAGCCTGGTCATCTGTCCGCCTACTCTGACCGGCCATTGGGTGTACGAGGTGGAGAAGTTTCTGTCACAATCACCGGTGCTGCGACCTCTTCACTATTTTGGATTCCCCGTTGGGCGCGAGAAGCTGCGCAGTCAAATCGGCACCAGCTGTAACCTTGTGGTCGCCTCTTATGACACCATACGCAAAGATATTGATTACTTCAGCGGCATTAACTTTAACTACTGTGTGCTGGACGAGGGTCATATCATTAAGAATGGCAAGACGAAGAGTTCGAAGGCCATTAAGCAGTTGAAGGCCAATCATAGGATAATCCTTTCGGGTACTCCCATTCAGAACAATGTATTAGAGTTGTGGTCATTATTTGATTTCCTAATGCCTGGATTTTTGGGCACTGAAAGGCAATTCATTCAACGATATTCACGCCCTATTTTGGCCTCACGTGATGCGAAGAGTTCACCCAAAGAGCAGGAGGCTGGTGTTCTAGCCATGGAGGGGTTACATCGTCAAGTCTTGCCATTCCTATTGCGTCGCGTCAAAGAGGATGTGCTCACAGACTTGCCACCGAAAATCACACAGGATTTGCTCTGTGATCTGAGTCCATTGCAACTGCGCCTCTACGAAGACTTTAGTAATAAACATCTGAAAGACTGTTTGGATAAGTTGGACGATACGGAGAATCTCGGCACCAAAACACACATTTTCCAGGCTCTGCGATATTTGCAGAATGTCTGCAATCATCCTAAGCTGGTGTTACGTCAATCCAACGATGAGCGTGGAAGTATTGCTGCTCAGCTTGCCCTCAGCCATAGCTCCCTGGATGATATTGAGCACTCAGCCAAGCTGCCGGCGTTAAAGTGAGTTCATGATGCAATTTATAAAAATTATACGATACTCAGCATAGTTATTTAAATTTTCCAGGCAACTATTGTTGGACTGCGGCATTGGTGTGCAGACAGAGTCAGTTAGTCAACATCGTGCGCTAATCTTCTGCCAACTGAAGGCCATGTTGGACATAGTGGAGCATGATTTGTTGCGCAAGCATTTGCCCAGTGTTACCTATCTGCGACTGGATGGCAGTGTGCCGGCCTCGATGCGCCAGGATATTGTGAATAACTTCAACAGTGATCCCAGCATTGATGTACTACTGCTCACAACACTGGTAAGTTTAATCTCTTTTGATTTGGGAACGTAAGCTAAAAATATTTTTAATTGATTTGCAGGTGGGAGGATTGGGATTGAATCTAACGGGAGCTGACACAGTCATCTTTGTGGAGCACGACTGGAATCCCATGAAGGATCTGCAGGCCATGGATCGTGCTCATCGTATTGGCCAAAAGAAGGTTGTCAACGTCTATCGTTTGATCACACGCAATTCGCTTGAAGAGAAGATCATGAGCCTGCAAAAGTTTAAGATTCTCACTGCCAATACGGTGGTGAGTGCCGAGAATGCCTCGCTACAGACAATGGGCACTTCACAGATATTCGATCTGTTCCAACAAGGCAACAACAAAGCCCAGGGCAGCAATCCTGGAGCAGCAGCAACAGCTGCCGGTAGCGGTGGCATGTCTATGAACACCATCATTGAGAATTTACCAGAGCTTTGGTCGGAGCATCAATACGAGGAGGAATACGATTTGGGCAACTTTGTGCAGGCGCTGAAGAAGTAAATTAATCGCCATAACTTCAAATTCTAAGACTTGGCATCTCCACCAATAAACACACACACTCATTCACAAAATTATTACACAAACACATACACATTCAACTACACAATGCATCAGTTTCGCTGATGGCTGATAAAAATGAGTCGAGTTTTATTTTTAGTTTTTTAAATACGTTTTTCATTTTATTTTTATTTTTTGAAATGTTTCTTCTGTTGCAAACAAAAATTGTCGAAATTCATAATAAAATCAAGAAAACACATTTGAAGTGAAAATTAAATAAAACTGTGAGTTTAATGGGGATTATAGCAGTATCTCGATCTAAATACATGTGATAATTTATTGTTTTATGACATATCGTTAAAGAATTCTTTAATGAGTTGATAACGTCTGGTTTTCGGCTACTATGCGATAAGCTTATTTACAAAATCGATTCCGAATTGTGTGTGTAATCAGCAAAAATCAAATCATTATTATTAATAAACTGATAAGTGTGCGTAAATAAACAGATGCAGGTATAATTTTGTAGATTGTGTTCGTAGTACGTGTTAGTGATAAGCTTATTCGGAAATTTAAATTAGTTTGCACCATAAGGATTTAATGAAATTTAGTGGCCATCGTTTTGGTATTTAAAATTATTAAATTTTCTATAGATTAATATTATACACACTGCTTAGCAAAATTTAAGGCAAATATATTTAGAGTTTCATTCAAGTATTCTTTAACTAATCATTGTTATAAATTCTAAATTATTAAAATTCTTGAACTTTGAATTTAAAGATAATTTTACATATGCCATGGCCCTAAGTAGTAGTCCGGACGCAGAGCTTGTTATCGCTTAAAGTTTAGTTAGATTTAGGAGCGTTTCGCGAACGTTAATAGAACTCACTGCGAGCGTTTGGATACCTCTGCCAATGAATAGAGTTGCGTTGCGTCCAGGCATCGTAGACTTGTTCGCTCTACGGCGAGGCATTGCGAAAATTGATGCTCAAGCGTTTTAGTGGTATTAAGGTCATCGCATTTCCTGCAGGTAGTGTTGTTGGTTATGCCCGGCTTCGTTGCATGTGCAGCCACCAGGCAGTGACCGGCAGTAAAAATTTTTTCGAGGGAGATGCAGTATGAATGGGCTTTGCATTTAAAAGAGACGATATTTTATTTTCAATTTATTTATATACCGTTAAATAAATAAATATTAAACATTATTTTTTTAGCTCTAAGATTTTCATTAGCCAATTTCTGCTGCTTTTCTTACAGCGATCAGTCTATAATTAAGGGCAGCCACCCATACGAACAAGCAGTGCATATTTCCCAAAGGGAACACATGTATGAATAAAGTAGTGCACACAGCAAGCAGTTGCCGTATTGAAGGATCTTAAAAGTACGACCAATTTTCTTTGTTTTTATAAAATGCTTGTATTTAATTAAGTTTATATTTGGTTTCGCTTTGGTATAAAAAAGTTCAGTAGGTTTAGACGTCATTTAAGCCTCCACTTCTACAGGGGCAACTGGCTGTGCCTGATCCATGGCCTGCTCCTTAATCAAGTTGCGGCCCCAGGAGATGTGCACATCGGCGCAGTTCTTGAAGGTCTCTTGTGGTCCACAGCCCAGAGCACCGGTGCCATTGTCGCACCAGCCCCAGTTGTTGGCTACAAATAGGTTCAAAAATGAAGTAAATCCCTTTCGACTCACTAAGATTCCATACGCTTACCTCCTTCGTAAGTCCAGCGGAGAACACAGTGCTGGCAGGTCAGTCCCTGGGGCAGTAGAACAGTCACATCGAACTCACCGCTCTGGGTGCCAATCTGCAGTCTGTCGCTACCATCGGGGAAACGCAGACGGTTCTGGTTGAAGCACTCCTCGGACTCGTGGCCGAAGACATCCAGATTGCAGAGATGGAACTCAAAGTGACCCAAATGGTTGGTGGTGATTTTAACGCCCACGGTGATGGCATTGGAGGCGGCATAGCTCTTTGTGATGACACCTGAACCACCGTACTGACCTCCAATCTCATTGGGACGAGGCTGGGCAGCCAAGTAGTTATCGCCACACAATCCGCACTTTCCACCATTATTGGCCTGGGTCTATATAAAGCAAGTATTGAACATAGGGTCAATATAAGCTTCCTAAAGTGTTCTTCTTAGGACTTACATTCATGCCCCCGCAGAAGAGCTCATTATCGTTCCAGTTTGTGGGAGCGGATCCATCGAAGCGCCAGCGGGAGGAACGGCTTGGAGGATTGAGCATCATACCATGAGCATCGATCTGCTGCAGACCAATGGCCAAGAGGAGGACCACACTAACCATGTACTTCATATTGTTAGCAGTTTCAATTTCACTTTCACTTTGCCTGCTCCTGGGACAGCACAGTCTTTATATGCCATTGGATCCAACATTATCAGCACTCCGATTATCGCCTGAAGAGTTTTACGATGTCCATTCAACAACTGTTACTGCTACTGCTACTATATTTTTGTTTCTTTTTATCAATTTCGGGTTAACGCACAACACACAACGTGAATAAATAATACACTATCATCTCTTGTATCTATAGATTAGTCGCACCTTTCTGAACTGCCGGGGATCTCGGATAACGATCTCTGAGAGCCACTCCAGAAATTACCATAAAACTGTCACCGAAACTCAAACGGCATTGGAGGAATTTAAACCGTTCTTATTTTTAAACAAATGCAAATCATCGAAAGTGCAAAATAATTTGTGGGTGCTTTAGTTTGAATGGATCTGCTTATCGGTTTATTATCACCGTGTATATACTAACAAATAACATAATTAACCTACATACATATGTGTATATGTGTATATGTCCATCTGTTTATTTCCTGTTGTGATTAAATGGTCAGTGCTTGTCAAGAAACTCCAAAAGTAATCAAATTCTTTATAAATATTTTATTCATCAGCATTTAAGCTAGAAAATTCTGGAAACGAATTAAATTTAGCTATTTATATTTTATTATTGGTTCATTGCTCATTGAGTTCCTGCACAAATCAGTTTGATTCATTGTATCTGAATTAAATTGTACACAGGTAATATTATTTGGATTTATTAAAGTTATCCCTTTTATAGACCGCGTACTCCAAAAAGTTTGTCAGAAGTCAAATGTGCTTAACAGGTATAAGGAAGCTTTTCCAACTATATATGGAAAATGCTTGATCATCGTCAACAGCCGAGGCGATATAGCGATATCCGTCTGTATGCCTATCCGTGTGAAGTATCGATCCGTGCTATGGGATCTATAGAGTATAGTGATCCGCTCCAAATTAAATTTGATAAATATAGTTACAATTATTAACACATTTTATATATGAGTTTGTTTACTTTAGCTCAACCAACACTTCATGTCTTCATACAAATGTCCTATTTTGGACCGAATTGGTGAATTGTGAATTGGTCATGATAGCTGTAGTCGTTCGCAAGTTATGTTTGGCGGGTGGTGGGGGGCATGGAAACAATTTAAAATAAACTTGATCTGTCTGACGGACTCTCATTCCAAATTTAGTGGCTCTAGCTCTTTTAGTTAAAAAGATCCAGAAGTTTATAGGGACATACGGATGAACAGACAGACGGACATTGCTATATTGACTTGGCCGATGCTGATCGAGAATGTATGTATATACGTTACGAGGTCGGAAATGATTCCTTCTGCATGTTACGCACATTTGGGTTTTAACAAACTTAATAGACCCCTCTAATATATTTAAGATTTTACGTTCCTAAAACTAACAAAATTATTTCAATTAACATTTTTTATCTTGCTATTTTCGCATCACTTTCTGCACTTGAACAGTTTCGGAGTCCTAATCTACTCGGCGAATAGTACTTGCTGTTAGGACACCGCCTAAGAGTATGCAACATTATTTTTACACAAATATTAGACTGCTGTGGCCAAAAATAAGAACAATTGTTAAATTTTTTGCTTCAAAATCATTGGCAAGAAAGAGCAAGCTAAAATTAATACAATCAAAAATAATTTTTCCATTTTTTTCAATAAGAACAAAAATTTGTTTACTCTTTTATTCTTTGTTATCTTATTTTATTCATTCTTATACTTTACTCATATGTAGAAGAAATAAATTATTCAATTTAAATTAATAACCGATATGCATTTATAATTAATAATGTAATGAACAGTAAATACTTAAAATACCAAACATACAAACTAATTAAATTTTTTAGAATTCTGTTTGGAGACTTTGGGGCGAAGATCAAGAACTTTCAGATGATTAGCGGCAGTTAGATGACATTTATGGTAACTACTTTGTCTGCACCTCCGTCAGCACATCCGTTTCGGATAGGTGACGCAGTGTTACAGGTGGAAAGATCTAAAATCACTCAATAATTTTTTTCTGGGTATAGCAAGCTTTATAAAGGAACGTAGTGGGGGCGAAAATCTTATTAGTACTAAGGATCTTTTGAACTATGACTCTCAAAGACAATGGAGCTGACTGCAGTGTGTAAATGACTCAGTCAAGATATACCGATTATAATATTATACCCATTAGAACCTGATGGGTATCCTTTAATAAAGCGACTCAATCGCACTCACAGTTACGATTTCATTTGGAAAATAAGATCCTTCAATTGAGATCCCATTTCGACTGGCTTGACAAAAGTGTACCTAATAAGACTAGTACCCTATATCTTTCACCTAAATCGGTAAGTTAATAAATTCTTAAAAATACTACTCCAGGCTTCTACAAATATTAATGTACGAAAGAGATTATCCAGTCAGCCGTTACTTAACAAAAAATCGCAAAAACCTTTATACACAAAGTTTCAAAGTGTATTTTTTTAGTAAGGAAAACAAGCGATGTCCTGAATAAAAAATAAATAAATAACTAAAACAGAAATAAGAATAATTGATTGTCACAAAACCAAAGATGGTTTGGAAATTCCTGAATTGCATAATCCCATAACTAGCGCTACGTCTCTTTACTTCAATAAGAAGGATTTAGCCCGATTGCCAAACTAGTCACAATACGCTGACATCTTGCCAATAACCAACTCACAAAATTAAGTGTTAAACAATTGCATGACAACCTTACGTATCTGAAACTATCCATGAAACTATCGGGAAATCCCTGGAAACACAATTGCAATACACGTAAGATACTCATCGGCAATCTCTCTAACAAGATAGAATATCGGGAATATATTCAACATGAACAGGAATTTTATTTAGTCGCATCTTATACGTGTCTTACGGATGTTATCATGGACTCGCTGTTGTAATAATCTTTATTTCTCGACATGAGGAACTCAATTATAATGTGGACTGACTCAAGTGGATATCCGTACTGGAACCCCAAGTAATCGTTGCTCTGAAAATCGATGAATTTTTGCATTTTCACATGTGGATTTGGAACTTGTTGAGGAATATGTGGAGAGACTGGAAAATGGAAAATTTCCGCCGAGAATATAAACTGTGCTTCTTTCAACGCTAGGTGAGTCCATTCCAAAATGTATTTTGGGATCAATTGAGGAATCCAAGAGAATCGTCGTTTTGATGACACAAAACTTTGTCAATTCTTCCTTGTGTCTCTTCGAACTGCGATCGGCCATTTTAACTACTTCTATTGAAAAAAGCAATCGACTAATTATTATATTGCATCTCGATCAATTGGACTCAGAATTCAAGATGTGCACGACATATAACACGTGTCTTCGTCGAAATGATCCTTTGTTCTGGATGAAACTCTTGTTCTCGATTCCTCACAAGCGAATCCATCGTTAGCAGCCTTCGCTCAAAGATGCACGAACCGATAAAGAGATCGAAATTTGATATTTACATTTTGTAAGTATTTCTAAATAGACTATTCCAGTTATTAATTCTTCAATTATCTTCAAGTTTCAGAACAAACTCTAACGTTTAAAAATAAAAATAAATAAAGTAATAGCTGCATTGATTTTAAAACATAAAATCAATTTAAAGTTATTTTTTCTATAGCTATACAGATTTTATTCACTAAAGATACCCAATTGTATAAGGACGTTCAGAAATAGTGCTTGAATTCTGAAAAAATCTTATTTCCATTAATGTTGATGATTTTAACTGTTGCTTATTTAACTCAAGTGTTTTGATTTATACGCATATTGCTGACTAACTCGTTCACTGAATTGTCAATAAACTAATAATCAGTTAAAAGAGCTCAAATTGTTGGCTATAAATTATTTTTAATTTGAAGGTTGGTTGCTAATTGACTTTATCGTACAACAGAACTTAGGCTCTTTCCTTGAACCAATTTTTACTGTAGAATTGTTTTTCAAAAAAACATATAGTTCAGCCTTGGGTAAACATTAAGTGTCTGTTTAATGTTAAAATATATTTTAAAAAACATCTAAAGCATTAACT
Source organism: Drosophila acutilabella (assembly GCA_035046005.1). Lineage (NCBI taxonomy): Eukaryota > Metazoa > Arthropoda > Insecta > Diptera > Drosophilidae > Drosophila > Drosophila acutilabella. The sequence continues at coordinate 369,076 of JAWNOK010000031.1, read as the reverse complement.
GTAACTAACAAGTTAGAAAGGCTACGGTCGATCGAGCCGATTGTAAAAGACCCCGTACTCCCATAGTAGTGCCCATTTGCATTTCATTTAAATTAAAATTTTAAAATGAAATTTAGAAAATTAAAATTAAATATTTACATTTTGAATTAAAATTAAAAAATAAATAAATTTACAATTGTCATTATCAGCATTCAAACCCGCGATCCATACGAAGGTTTCATATTGCGCCATAACTCTGCCAGTTGCACCACACTCCTCTTCTATCATTCTTCCGATTATTTGCATATATGTATGTGGAACAATTTGAAATAAACTTGATCTGCTCGCGAAAATAACGGACTTACATTCCAAATTTGGAGTCTCTAGCTCTTGTAGTTTAAAAGATCCTGGTGTTCACACGGACGGACGGACAGACGGACATTGCTATATCGACTCGGCTGTTGATGCTGATCAAGAATTTATATACTTTATGGCGTCGGCCACGCCTCCTTCTGCCTGTTACGCACATCTCGCTTCTGACAAACTTAATAGACCCCCTTTACTCTTTTTTAAAGAGTACGGGGTCTAAAAATGAGTAATTATTGATAATCTATATGTTCATTAGGTTGTAAACTGACCTACACAACACACGCCGAAGAAACGCAATTATCTTAAATTTTTGTAAGGCTAGTAAACAAAAATAAATTTTTATTGGAGAGAGTACAATCTCTTTAAATATTTATTGCATTGAGTCTTATCAATGTTTTAGTTCATAATTCGCATAACAACATTTAATAAGCTGGAAATTTTAGTGAGTCAATAATGTGAAATGCGGTTTGTTTGCCTTTGTCATAGATGTTTTTGGCCAATAAAGATCGGAGCCATTTGGCTGGGTGATAAAACGATTCCCCAAAATTTGGAGCCCATAAAAGAAGGCCAAAATAAGTCAAAATGTGTGTGTTAGAAGACAGACTGATAAGAATCAGGTGTTGACGCTTTGCACTGTCATAATAATGCCTAATTCAATCCGAAAAACCTATCCAAATAATGATAACCGCTTATGATAAGGCCAACATTGTATATAAGCCATGGCCAAAGCAATTCTTGGCACAGTAAAAGAACGAAAGAAAAGTCTTAAGCAAAAATGAGTTACCTCAAGCAGATCGGTATAGTTACCTTAGTATTAACAATATGCAGTATAATTGGACAGATCGAGGGACATGGCATGATGTTGAATCCTGTGGGTCGATCCTCCCGTTGGCGCTACGATTCCACGGCTCCAAAGAACTACGATGACAGTGGTCTCTACTGTGGTGGCTTCTGGGTAAGTAGTCTATCTCCATCTCTCTTGGAACTTTCTCTAAGGATTTATTCCCTCTCTCTCTAATTTGTAGAAACAAACTGAGAATGGTGGCAAGTGCGGTCTCTGCGGTGATGACTACAGTCTGAGCCAACCAAGGCCCAATGAGCTTGGCGGCACATACGGCAAGGGTGTCATAGTTGCCAGCTATGTGGGCGTTGACTCGTTCGATGTCAAAGTGACCATAACAGCCAACCATCTCGGTTACTTTAGTTACGATATGTGTAGCCTGGATGAGTTTGGCGAGGAATCCGAGGAGTGCTTTGCTAAATATCCTCTGCTATTCCCGAATGGAGAGAATAAGTTGTATATAAATACAACAATGGGTGAAATTATTCAGAGTGTAGTGCTGCCCAGTTCCCTGGGTAACTGCAAGCATTGCGTACTCCGTTGGACCTACACTGCAGGTGAGTCTACAGCTTTCCACCTGCCCATACCAAATTAAACTTACTTCGATTTGTTTATAGGCAACAACTGGGGCGTTTGTGAGAACGGATCGGGTGCTTTAGGCTGTGGTGCCCAGGAGCACTTTGTGAACTGCGCTGATGTCAGTATAATAAGCTCTACCCGCAGCCTTATCCAGGGTTCCCTGCAGCCAGAGCTGCCTGTATCTGTGCCAGAGGCTTAGTTGCAGAAACCAAAACTGCTCAAACTGAAACGAACAAAAATATCAATCTCAAAACCGCTAGTATTGAAATGAATGCATTTTACATTTTATTCAATAAATTTATTATAATTTATGTATATGTATAAACTTTGTTCTTTTACTTGTGTGAAGTGTTTGTGTGTGTGTGTGTTTGTGTGGGTGTGTGTGTGTTGTGTGCATCTAATGATTCGAAGATGTGTCCATAAAAATGCAAATTTCCGGCTGCAAATGTAGTTGTACTTGAAAAATCTCAGTGAATGCAGTTTTGAAAGCCTTTTTCCGACTAAAAAATATGCAACTGTCGTCGGCACACATCCTGTAATAAGTAATTATGTTATATGTTTACGCTAATGTATATATATATATATATATATATTTATATCGTATATAGACTAAATATGTTTGTGTGTGTTTGCAATATTTGTTATTTCTCGTTTGCTTAAAATTATGTTCACAATAACTGCTTAGTACTTATGTTAAGTTCCCAAATTAATTTCATTTTTTTTTAATTTAACTTTAATTTGTTTTTCTTTCTTTACAAAGCGTTCAGGTCATTGGCAAAATATAATCAATCAATGAATTCATTTGGTAATTTCACTACTTGCACTCAACTCAAATATTTTAGCAGCTTAATTTTCGAATTGTGCAATTAATTACTTAAGACTTAGTATAAGCACAATAAGTACACGTAGTTAATTATATTTGTTTAACAATCAACCAAACAATTCGCAAACAACATTTGTGTAACGTTTTTTTATCTTTTTGTTTTCTTCGCTATTTTTTTTATGATTTTTTAATCTTTTTTTTTTGGTAGATTGCCACTAGAAATTTTATTAAATTGTGTATTTCTTTTGCGCTATGTTTGCCTATTTAGAACTTTTTGTGAACTCCAACTACTTGAGTACATTTCCAAATTAAAAACTATAAAAACCTCCAGACTTACTTATTTCCATCATTGAAACTGTGCGAATCATTTACAACTGAATTTTAGTTTCATTTCAATTTCGAGTATTTTTTTTTAAGTTTATTTTTCTTGTTTTCTTTAAAAGCATTTTAAAATACAGTTGTGGTTTTCATTTATGTTTTTGAAAAAATATATATAGTACATACATATATGCTTTATACCGTTATACCGTTCAAAATGTGGTTTCTACAATCGTTTGTAAAAGCACCTTGTAAATTTTACACAAGTTTCTGCAAAGTTTACTCACTTGTTCCATATATATATATGACTTTTATTTAATTTCTATGTATATTTTATTGTTTTTGTTTAGATTTTTTTTTGTTTTTGGTTTTTATAAATAGCTAAATATTTCATCTTGCTTTCAAAAAATGTAACATTATACAACACTATCTGTTCTTGTAATACCTGAATTTTAGAATTTTGTATCCGAAACGCCATTTTTGGTTTGAGTATGTATATGTTTTCGAGTTTTGTTTTTTACTGGTAAGTTTCTTCCAGTTTTTTGCATTATCAAAATTTTGTTGGGTCGAAATTTTTGGTTGCCAAAAGTTTGTCACGTTTGTATTTAATTTTTGGTTTTTGTTTTTCTCATTTTGTATACCATTTGTATTGTAGTAAGTATAAGTTCTCAAGATTTGCCAAAAAATGTTAGTGGCTTGCACTTATCTTAATTGACTAATTTGAATGCCTACAGAGTTTTGGAAGGATGAAACTTGGATTATCCATTTTTGTAATGAGATTGAGATTTTTTTGGAATTTGACGGGTTTCTGGGTCTATAACACTATCTTCGATTTTACGTATTAAGATCTATAAGTTTTATATTCATTGGCACAAATTCGCTATGTGATTTCCTGTCTAAGTTGTCGATATATGTATCTATGGGTGTTAAATGAGTTTCAACCAAAAGGCCAAAATAGAAATGAACTTTAGTTTGTGCAATTTTATATTATTTAATATGATTGCTGCTTAATTTGTTAATGCATTTCTGCAAGAAATTCACACGAATGTTTTGCTTATAAACTTTGTTTTATTTTTATTTTTGTTATTTTTTTTGTTTGTTTCTTTATTAACATTAACACGCTAAAATGTAGTTGTTTTGTTTTTAATATATAAAATTTTGTTATCGACTATTTATAAGAAACATAAAGACTAAAATAATTATACATAAATTATAAGTAAGTGCGGCTTTAAAAAGTTGAAATCAATTTCATTAATAACTAACTATTACACAAATTAAGTGTGTGTGTGTGTGTGTATATTTGTATGCATGCGTGTGTTTGCAAGTGTTTACTTTAGTTAATGGCAAACTGAACGAAAAGTAATTGTATCTTTTGGAAGATTATTGTGACAGTTATAAAGAAAACTATAGGTTTAAACGACTTAACAAATCGAAACATGATTCTAGTAAATGTAATGTACAGTTACACTGCAAACAGACACATTATTTCAAGTTTTTCACACATAATACAAAATTTCTGGCATCTTTTTTTGTTATTTTCACAATAAACGAGAATTTCGCCATTGAATATGTTTGTTGTCAACGCTTTGAAATTTGTTTAAAGCTTGTTTAATAACTAAATTGTAAAAACTAGTAAAGTAGTATAATGGTTGAAAGCCAAAAAATATATAAATTTAATTTTATTTTAAATTAAACGCAGTCACACACTCTATTTATACAATTAAATAAGCAAAAACTACACAGAGAATTACACGTAATTAAAAATTAGAATTTCTAATAATAATCATAATACTAATAATAATAAAAACAATTAAAAATATTGATAATTCATGTATTGCAGCAACAGTGGAAGACAGTTTTGTGTTAAATCATTTTCTTTCTGTTTCAAATTGCAAATGTTTCTTTCAACTCGATTTCTCTTTGAAATATTTGTTGTTGTTTATTGCTGTTGTTGTTGTTGTTGTTTTAGTTCTTCGATAGACAGAGTTGTGCATTTTGTTGGGTTATTAACAATTTCATTTTTCATGTTCGAATATAAACAAAACAACCGTCAAACAACCGTGTATATAATTATAAATATGTAATTATATAAATTAAATTTGTTTTATTCAAATTAAATCGACAACAGTATTAAAAAGCCAGAATAGTATTAGGATAATAATAATAAAAAGTAATGTACATACAAATAAAAAAAAAAAAGAATGTTTCACTTTTTTCTTCCGATTGATTTTTCCAAAGAAAAAAGTTGACAATTTAAAAGCATTTTCATGCGGTTTCTTTTCATTCGAAAACCGTTATGACTAATTATACAATACAACTACAATTTTCTTCATACAACTTACAATTTTTGTTAACGCTTTTCTTTTTTTTATGTGTTTGTTTATGTTTTTTGTTCTTTACGTTTTACTTTCATTTCGTTATCGTTTTCCGTTTGTTTTTATACAATTGTTTGCATTTATACTTGTGCTAAATACACTTCAAAAATTAATGTGCAATTTAAGTTAAGTTTAAAGCTTATGTGCTATTTATTTTTTTACTCTATTGATTCTTGTGGTTGCTGCTTATGGTTGGTTGTTGTTTTCTTATTATTGTTTGCCTGTAAATTAATAACTAAACTGTTATACAATGTTTCCATTATGTGTATATGTGTATGTACTTCATATATATGTAAGTATGCTCTTCATAAAGTTCTAACTTCTAAGTGAAAACTTCTTCTTTTCACGTTCTATTTCTTGCTTTATTAAGCTGCTTAATAAATTCATTCCTTTCCCCTTTCTATCTCTTCCACTTTCTCTATTTCTCTACTTTTCTTTATATCATGCTATATATCTGATTTTGTTATACGTGTAGTACAATTTGTTACATTTTTTATCTGCTTGATTTATGTTCTTTTATAAACTATTTCTTTTGTTGCCCAATTTGCATCTGATGCATGTGCTGTATCTATGTGTGTGAGGGTTTTCTGTAGTTGTGTGTGTGCGTTGCTGCAATTATTGTTGTTTGCTTAATTCGTTTACTAGTTTTAAGTAATTTGTCACTCGCAGCTTATCAAATTCGTTCACGTCCTGATCCTGTAATCCCCCTTAAAGCATCTCACTTGTACTTGGTTTCATTATCGTTTGGTTTACTTGGATGATTCCCCTATTGCAGTCACTGTTGCTGTTGTTGTTGTTGTTCAGCAAATTGTTGTTGTTGCTGCTGTTGTTGATGTTGTTGGTGCATACCTGTTGTATAGTAATATGGAAAAACATCTATAAAATGTTTTTGCAATAGAAAAGAAAACAAATTTAAAGTTGACAAACAAAACATCACAAAAAAAAAAAAAAAATGTTGAATATTTTTCCTAAATTGATTTGCATATAGATATTAAATGCAATCCTTAATCCCCATTAGTTACCTGACGCTGCTGCATTCAGATTGGCGCTCAGTGTAGCCGACGAGGGGTTGGAATCGGAAGGCGTATTGGGACCAGCCGAGTGGGGTGTATAGACATGATTTCCAAGCACCTTTTGGCGTACCTCGCGTATCTTAAGCTGCAAATCTTGTTTGCGTGGAAAGATATCATTGTGTTTATTCTGCAATAGTAAGCGAATGATTAAAGTTAAGCTCCTTAAATGATTTATTTGGGCTGTGTTCACCTGGAAGGCAATGGTGGCCTGCGCGGATGGGAACATGCCGTGTTCATTAAATAGTTGCATGACCAAATTGCGACGAGCCTCCAGCACTTTGCGGTGTCCCTTCTCGCTGGCGTCGGACCGTGCGGTTTGCAGCGGTGTTTTTGGAGTGCGTGGTGACCTTCCAGTTTGATCAGCGGTCTCAAGTTCTGCAGCAAATTGAAGATTAATTTCCAATCGGTTATCGCAAATATTTGGGCTTTGTGCTTTACCTCTCAGATCATTGTTGAAATTGGCACCAAAGAAACGCTGTGAGGTTGTTGGCGGCGCAGACGCAGGCTCATCAATCGAATCATCCTCGACCACTAGTCCAAAAAGTTGTGAATAAAATTAGATTTCATTTTCAATTTGGATTTTGATAAAAGTTATAAACATACTCGGTTTCTGTACTGGCGGTGGAACGGCGTTCTTCTTGCGATAGTTGGTGCCATAGACACGCGGTGAGGAGGGCACGGCAATGGCGCTGGGAGACTGACAATACTCCGGCTGGAACTGAGGCAACGCCTTGTACTTCTTCTCAAAGTCCACTTGCTTGAGCACGCTAGAGAGCCAAAGAAAGGATTAGTTTTGGAAACAATTGGAATTAGTTTAAAACTTACTTGTTCACTTCATCGCTCTTCTTTTTGTGGGTGACCACAGCGGGTGCCGAAGCGGGCACGTTCCTCAACGGCGACTTGGACTGTACGCTAGAGTGATGATTGTTGTTGCTGTTATTGTTGTTGTTGTTGCTGTTGCTGCTGCTGCTCATTGCTGGCGGTGTCAGTGGCAATTGCTCATCACTGTTAGGCGTTGTGGTCGATGAGGTGGGCGTGGGCAATGCTGAGCTAAGACTACTGCTGTTCACATGTCCAATAACTGGTGAAGACGTCGCCACATCCATCATAGTGGGCGAATGCAGCTTGCGTCCAATGTGCTGACCATTGCTGACTCCATAGCCACCACCAGAATTCACATTGTTATCCGACTTACTTTGAGCTGCATGGAATTCACAATAAGTATGTTTTTACTGGTAAGTATTTAAATTTACTTACATAGATTCTTGCGACGCTGCAGCGGTGCACGTCCCAGTTGAGCGGGCGTTGGAGCCAACACAAACTGATGACCATCGGCATCCACATCCACGTCGACATCGGTGTCATCTTCGTTGCTGGCATCACAGCTACGTTTACCCGCCGATTCTGGAGCTGCACTCAGATGATATGTCGCCGATTTGGGTGTGGATGGCATTGATTTGTACGATGGTGAGCTAGCTGGCGGTTGCTCCTGGCTGTGTTGGCTGCTTGGTGCATATCCATGCAGCAGCATTGTTGGCTGTCCGCCCACCTGTGTCAAGGGCAGTGCTCCCTGCACCCCGAGGCCACCGTTGTGCTTCTTAAACAGGTAACTGGGAGCAAATGGCTCCAGCTGCAGATGTTCCAGGCTGGAAGTAGTCTGCTGATGAGTACGCGGCAGCAGCGAATACTGCAAATAGGAAATCTTTATTGATTATAAATTTATTAATTAATTAATGAAGGAAACAATATTTTTTTTTCATTTTCCACAAATGGAACTGAACTTATTGTTGTTACTTACAGGATGTCCCATGGTGAAGAACATTTTCTGAGTCGCAGTGGGGACTCCCGGACCCAGAATTTGTGCCGGTGCCGACGCGGGGGGCGTGGCAATATTGGCTGCATGCCCCAGGCCGACTGCTGCCGGGGAATTGGGTATACAGGCTTGGTGAGCTGCGGATGAGTTTGAATTGATCATAAGAATTGTGGTCGCATCGTTGTTAATGCTGTTATTGTTGTTGTTATTATTATTGTTATTAATATTGTTAATTTTATTGTTGTTGTTGCTCTTGTTGTTGACACTGTTTGAAACAGAGTCAACAGCTGCAGTTAGGGTTAATTCATTGGCTTTATTGTTACTATGATTTGCTGTTGCCTTCGTGAGCACTGTTATTGTGGGCGTGGTCGTTGTTGCTGTGGTTGTCAGAATGCGTGTGTTGGCCGGCAGCGTGATCTTGTTGCAAGAATTGATGCTAATAAACGACAATGGACGCAATGTTCCTCCTGCACTGGACACAGCAGCAACATGTTGCTGATTGTAGCTGTTCACATCTGTAATGAGCAACATTGTTGCCGGTTGTTGCATACTAGTTGTTGATGTCGCTGCTGTTGTTGAAGATTCGCTCAGCTGCTCCAGTTGCTGCCGTGTATTGTCGGCAATATCGCTGTTGTTGTCATCGTCATCATCGTTGCCGTGCAAAGTGTCCAGCACCAATGCATCGTACAAAATGGCGGCACGTCCTGTTGCTTTGCTCGCATCTTGAAGTGTCAATAATTTTCGTATTATGGACGTTTTTGTTGTTGTTGATGGGTTGGTGTTAGTATTGTTTGTAGTTGTTGTTGTAGTTGTTGATGTTGTTGTTGTTGCAGCAGCGTTATTGAAATTATTGGAAAATTTAATAAGTTGCTCGTTACTGTGACTGATTGTAGTTGTTGTTGCTGTGGCTGTGGTTGTTGTTGTCATTGTAGTCGTTGTTGTTGTTGTGGTTGTGTTTGATGATGTTAATGTTGCTGATGTCTGAGCTTTTGAACATTTGAAAAACAATGGCGGCGGTGTGTTGTGGTGGTGTTGGTGGTGGTGTTGCTGTTGTTGTCGTTGTAATTGCGTTTGTTGTCGTTGTGATTGTAAAGATTGTGATGTTGTTGTATTGTGTGTGCGTATAATGGTGATATGATTTCGTGGCAACGACGTAGCCGCCGCAATGATCGTTGGCGACGCAGTCGCTGCTGGCGTCGGCGTCGGAACTCGCGTTATTACTGTTGGCGGCGTTTCGACACGTCGCTGATGGAGATGCTTCAGTTGCTGGTGTGGTGAGTTCGCCGGCTGCAGCGGCGTCAGTGAGCGCACTATGGTGAACTGCTTGCGCTTAAATGCAGGCGCTTGACCGACACTAACATTTGAGGACGTGCTAGTAACAGTAACTGTGGGTAACAAGGGCGTGGCTGGCTTGGCAATCGTGTATTGCGCAATGCCATCAAAGTCTGTTGTGACACGAGCGAGCTCATCCATAAACTGTTCATCGTCGTCGTCATCATCATCGTCATCATCATCATCGTCTTCGTCATGTTCATCATCATCTATTTCGTCTTCGGCATCATCTTCGGCTTCACCCTCGTGTGCGTGCGCTTTCGCGTCCTCGTGCTTGACACGCTCACTGCTGGCATTGACTTTGTCTTTGTTTTGCTTTTGCTTTTGTTCGAGTTCTTTTCGATTTTGTTGTGAGTTGTGATTGAAGCGTAAGTGAGAGAGACATAGAAATGGATAAAGGTAAAAGCGAGGGCGAGAGAGTCGATCGATTGCATGTGTCGGTATTGGTGTGCGTTGTGGTGGAGTGATGTGCATGTAGTGAGTAGGTTCGTGTTAAGTAAGTGAGAAGCAAAGAGAAAAATGTGATATGCAGCAAATTGTTTAGAAAATCAAAAAGAAGAAACATTTTACAGGTGAGCATTACCAGGTGATGTACATGGGTGCCAGGCAGTGGGCGGGGCGGTTATGTGGGTCGTTTGTCTTAATTTTGTCATTTCGGTGTAAACAAAGTAAATTAAAAAAAAAATAAATGCAACGCAACAAAATTATACGTCACAAATGGTACTAAACAAATCATAGTAAAAATAATGCCAATTTTTATAATCATTTACTATAAAATAAAAAACACAATTGTAGAACAACAACCTAAAAATTAATAAATTATAACATAATAAAGTTATTGTTGTTTTGAGCCAGACAAAAAAATTTTAAGTTGGAATTTCACAAACACTTGAAGAGATTCAAATTTTGCACTTTGTTATTAAAAAATCAACTATTAAGTTATTAAACATTTAACTTTTCTATAAAAATTTAAAAATTAATTAATCTTATTATTGTCTAGCTCAAAGCGACAAGTCAAAGAATCTTCTTCTGTACTAGTAAGTGTTAGTGCTAGTTAGTAATTCACTTAGTTAATGCTCTACTCACCCCTGACATCCGTGGGACTGCAGAGGGTATGATGGATGGGATAGTGGTACTGCTTCTGGCTCAAAGCCGTTGCAGTTGGCACATTGAAATTGAAGATTGCACCCACAGCACTGGTGGGCGGTGGTGCACTGATCACGCCCCCAGTGGGAGGTCCAACTGGAGGACCCGCAGCATTGCCATTCAGTTTGTAGGGCGATGGTGGCTCCTGTTTGATATCTTCCTGCTTAATATGAGCCTGCATTTGTTGTTCATCCGATTTGCAACCAGACGAGCTGCTGCTGCCTTTGGGACTGATGGGCATGGATTTGAAGGCACCGCCTATACAGTGGGGAGGAAGAAAGAGATCACAATAAGCAACTGTTTGGAGAACTAGAAAAGTGGGTTTATTGCTTGCTCGCCTGTGGGTTGGAATGGTGTTACACCGATTGGATTCTTAGGACTAGTGTAATGTGTGTACATGGGCATCTGTGGATACGGCAGCATGGTGCTCTCTAAACCCGGATGTGCCTTAATTGCCTTGGGTTTAAGCGTGATTTCACGCTCACTTCCCGTTGCTGGAGCGGACATGGCCTGTCCATTGCAGACGCTAGCATGATCCTCCTGCGGACGCTATAAAAAAAAAGTAAGGATTAGAGAAGGGAATGAAATTTATGGGATTGACATGGTCTTACTTGATCCGTCTCCTGCTGTTGCTTGCGGTAATCGTAAGGCGATTCATCCATTTCCAAGTCGTTGACACGTTCGCGACACTGCAGATCCATTTTCTTTGCCGGCGATTGTTCATCCTCCACCACCAGCATTTGCTCGTCCTCATCCGATTGCAGTTCGTTCTTTGGCTGCTTCGATTTGCAGCTACTCTGTGTCTGGGCAGCTATCGTCGTGGGTGTGTCATCGCTAGCAATGTTGTAATTATCAATGGTCAGTGGAATGATATCGCCTTGAAGCTCCAAAGCTTGGGCACCACCGCTGCCACTGCCGCCAGGTGTGGAAGGACACATGTCATCCTCCAGTGAATCGGAGCCATCTACAGAGACCAGACGCTGTTTGCCATCACCGGCGGCGTTGGCACCACCACCAGCTGCTGCACCGCCCTTGACTGATGCGGATGACTTTCGACGATCTTTAGAGCACCATTTCCAATCCGGATGCAGTTGGAAGTGTGCGTCCTTTACAGATTTGGCCAGGTCATGATACTGGGCTTTCTGCTCCGGCTTTAGGGCGTACCACCATTCCCCGAGTATCTTGCTGACTGTACGATTATCCTGATTGGGATGCTTCTTGTGCACCATCTTGCGATGCTTCTTCGAAAAGATCATGAAGGCGTTCATCGGACGTCGCACCTTTTTATCCGCTGCCTTTGCCGTCGGTTGTTGCTGCTGTTGTTGATGTTGCTGCTGCTGTTGTTGCTGTAGTTGCTGCTGTTGCAGTGCACTCAGCGATTGACTGCGTCGCTTGGCTGCCGATGTGGTTGGCGCACCTGCAGCACCATCGCTAGCATCGTGGCATTCATCCAGTTTTCGTATGTTGCTGTTGTAGGTAGGCAAACGCATTGCTGCCGTCGTTGCCTTCTTGCCATTCGATGTGGATGGCACTGTGGGCGTTGTTGGCTCAAACACATCATCGTCCAGCTGCTCATCGGGTTCGTCTGGCTCATCCACAGTGCTCGTTGAAGATGCTGCTGCTGCAGCCGCCGCCGCCGCTGCTGCTGCTGCCGCTGCCTTAGCATCGTTCATGGAACAGTTGAGGGGCTTTCCGGGGGACGAAAGCGGTGCGGGTACAATCAAATGATTGTTGTTGTGATTGAGCGACTGCGATTGCTGCTGTGTTGCTGTCGTTGTAATCGGTAACTGTGTCACTTGTTGTTGCGGCGACAACTGTTGCTGTTGCTGATGCTGTTGCTGATGTTGCTGCTGCTGCTGCTGATGCATCAAAGCCAGATTGTAACCACTGTTGGTTGTTGTCGTCGTCACCGCAGTTGCTGAAGGTGCTTTGGTCATGGCCGGCTGTTGCGGCAGTAGCTTGTGCCACGCATAGCTAGACGCATTGTAGCCTGTAAAAGTTTACATAAATTAGATTAGCAAAGGGTCAACTTTGTAATACTTTTAGAAATTGTTGTAAAAAATATAATTAAAGATATTGATTTATATTTCTTGCTCTAATATTAACAATATCTTTTGAGTATTTTTAAATATAGTCAGAGCTAATTGTTGTTTGAATTATATTAAATAATATTTTTTAAGTAATCAGTTTATGTTTTAACAATTGCTGATCACCTAAGCTAAGATAAATGGATAATTGACAATCATTATAATTTTGTCCACATATTAATAACGTGATTATTGCCACATTAATATTTAAGTGTTAAGAAATTTACGATTTCTTTATATTTAATGTCACTTTAAATAATTTGTTTATTAATTAATCCACAATAACAGATAGCACTTTAACTCTTTATTAACTTTAAATTATTGTCACCATTAATCACGTGATAATTGAAATTAATTAATGTCGTTAAATTTATTTGAATTGTTTTTAACGCGTTTGAGGGCAAGACACGTCGATATCTTTACATTTACTACTAGCAATACTATCGATAGCAAGTTATCGATTCACATTAAAAAAAAGCTGTGAATTTTGTGGATTGTGGAACTAATATCAACACAGTTCTCAATTTGTTGCCCTTACCGTTTTTTGGCAAAGCCTTGTCATGTGCCCCTGCAATGGGCACCGTTGCGGATGTGGGCGTGGTTGGCGGATGTGGATGTGGGTGAAACGAAACCGAAGTGGGCGGCAGCGACTGCTGTTGTTGCTGCTGCTGCTGCTGCTGCTGTTGGGCAACGGAAAGAGGCAATGAATTCTGCAACTGCGACAACTGCGTGGCGTTTACAATAACGGGATGAAATGTCTGATGGCCAGCAGTGGATACAACAACATGTTGTTGTTGCTGTGGCTGCTGAGTTGGCGCTGGTTGCTGCAGTTGTTGTGGTTGTTGTTGCTGGCTGCTGGAGATGCGTATGACGCTGGTCGCATGACCAAGACTACTGCTTGGCGGTGGTGCTGATAGCGCATTGAGATGAGCGGCAGGTGGTTGTTGTTGTTGTTGTGGCGGTGGTGCATGCATAACCAGCGAAACAGCCGTTGTTTGTGGCGGTGGCGGCGGTTGTTGCTGCTGATGTTGTTGTTGTTGTTGCTGACTACTCTCCCAGCCATTGTTGTGGCTGTTGTTGTTATTGCTGCTGCTGTTGTTGTTGTTCGTGTTGTACAACACTGGACTGGGTGTTGTCTTCCACTTGCTGTCCAGCGGCACAGCAGCAGCAATCGTAGCCACATGTTGCTGCTGCTGAGGTTGTTGTTGCTGCTGCTGCGACTGATTCGCAATTGGTGTAAAGAAGTTTTGCCTATTGTTGGACACATTAACCGGAGAGTGAGCGATGGCATTCAACGGCGAGGCGCCGGCATGATTCACGGGTGATGTATACGATGGCGTTGCAGAGCGAGAGCTGCTTAGTGACACTGTAGAGGGAGAGAGACAGAGTGGGGGATAAAGGGTATTAGATCTATATATTTAATTTGCAGTTGTTTTTTTTTTTGTTTTTAATTACATAAGCACTGTAAATATAACTTTGCGCCCAGCTCAAAATCCTGAAACGCGTTCATATCGCTGCTTGGCTGCCTGCACCTCACACTCCTTACTGAAGCACTTTGTCTGGCATCACTTTCTGCACATATTTTCGTATTTAATTTGGTTGAAAACTTTTTTTGTCGTCGTTGTCACATTCGTTTTGTGTGCTGCATTCGCATTGGTATTCACTTTTTTTTATTTTTTTGTCTTCGTTTTGTATTTTTCTTGCTTTTGCGCCGCGCTCTGTTCTGTTCTGTCTTCTTGCCTTGCCTTTGACAGTTTTCAACATAAAATGCGACGACGCCGACAACGTCAAAAGAACAGCCAGCAATCCAACTGAGCGAGCAGCGAGCAGCGACAGCATAAACTGAGCGCCGCTGCTCTCGCAATCATCATTGCTCTCTTATTTTTGTTGTTGTTCTCTCACGACGACCATGTTTGTTTACCTGTTGTGGCTGTAACTGTTTGACTGTGTGGGTGCTGTTGGTCGTCTAAGTGTTAATGTGTGTGTGCATGTGTGTGAGTAAGTGACTGAACGCGCTCTCTCAAGTGCATTTTTGTTTAGGTAAAAACGAATCAAAGGCAGGGCAAATAACAAGAAAAGAAGAATCTGTTGCGCTTCGCACGCAGTTCGCTTTTGTTTCGGCTGCGCTGCATTGTTCGTTTCAAGTGGCGGCGTTGGCATCGACGTCGACGTCGCTGTTGCTACGATCGTCTGCAGGTGCATTGGAATGCGTGCGCGCCGCTGTTAGCGTCGACGCTGACGTCGCAGCGTCTGCCTTTACTTTTTGCGTTTAAATCACGCTGCGGTCACACTTTCAAGTGGCTAGCTAACGTTCCTGTTGTTGCTGTTATTATTTCTTGCTGCCGCTGTCGTTGCTGCAGCACGCACACGTCAAACAATAGCACCCCTCATCAGCCACGTCCCCGAACACCTTAACAAAACCGACGACCTTTGTCCATAGAATTGCATTGGTGTGTGTGTGTGTGTGTGTGTATGTGTGAAATGGTCAGCAGCCGCGCTGCCACAATAAAACTTTATGATATGCATTTTTATAGAGAATTGGAAATGCATTCGAAGCATTGTGAAAGTCTCAGCTGCAGCGGTCGTGTGAATGATCTACAAACGGTCTTCACTGCCTAATGATAAATTTAAGAAGCTTCCACTAAATTCTGGAAGATTTTGCTATATTACATATTTAAATTATCTATATTATGCTTAATAAAATTTCTGTATAGTGCATTTAATTTAATATAAATGGCAAGAATATTTTCATGATACGTTTTTTTTGTATGCTTAAAAACATTGATTTTAGCTTGGGTTCTAAGACTCTTAAAATAAAATATATTAAATATCAGCACTAAACTCATCGTATATATTGATAATTGACTTCTGTGTCGTTAAAGGAAAATTCTGTCAAAATTTAGTAATAAGATTAAAAACCTTCGACCATATTATGTAATATTATTTGAAATGATGCCATCAGAATAAATACGGATTCATTTACAGTTGTCTTGATTTATTGTAGCTTTTCCTTTTGTTTAATTACAAATGCTTGATATTTTAAATTGACTAAAAATTTAATGAGTGCATACTAATAAGTGGTAAATTTTCATATCAATCTCGAAACTTTAAAATTTGTTTAATGCACACAGCAAATTCAATTTTAGCATACAAGAGTAGAGCACTTAACGGTCAGTTAAGCCAAGTGCAAGCATTTTCAGGTATTTTAAGAAGCGCCGTGAATAACAAGCCAGAACAGCCTAGATACAGTTAAGAGACTGCGCTAGACTCTTGACCGTTCCCGTAATTGCGTGAACAACGATAGATTGACAGGTAAAGCCGGCGCTCATTTTAGGCATTTGGGCATTTCCAAAAACTCAGCATCATTTTTGGTTCACTTCGGTTCATTGTTTCAGGCTGGAAAAGCCAGCCTTGAAACTGAATCGAAGCGAAGTCTATGAATAAATTTTAAAACTAAAAATTTCTTGTTTTTATGACCATCGGAGGATCGAGTAGCGATAGCGTCAATACAGTGCGGTGTCATAAAAAGTTAAGAGGTGTGAGATATACATACCTAACATGGCGGCCACATCGGCCTCTTCCTGATCATAGCGACCCGTGACACGATAGTTGGGCGATGTTTCCGAATCGCGTGATGTGTCCTCATCGTTTTGTGTCTTGCTGCTCGAACGGCTATCACTGTGACCACATTAATGCCATGAAAGAGCATCGATAAAGAGATGAGAATAAAAAGAGGGAGAGAGTGAAAGAAAAAGAGAGAGCGTTACAGCAGCGCCAATCGAGAGAGTGGAGTTTGTGTATTTGTTGTTGTATTCACCTGAGAAAACGACCTGGCCCCGTTGATGAGGGCAACGCATTGGGGCCCTTCTGATTCAAATGCCTGGAACAAAAGCCGCGCCGCTGAGATTCTTTCATGCACAGCGTGCAGAGACGTCGCCATTGCTTTCCATTGTACTTCTTACGCACTCCGGATTCCGATTCCACAATATCGCCCTTCTTGAAGCGATGCGGCGTCGTAGCCTGAGATCTGTCAACGAAACGAGAATACATTCACATTAATACTTACATACATGTGTATACGTGTGTATATCTCCCCTGCTTATCCAAATACTTTTAATTCTAATTATTGAACTCAGTTTAAGACAATTGTTTCATTTACTTTTGCTAAAAAAAAAATTTTAAGAAAAAAAAACAACTGTTATAGCAGTAAAGATTAAGAGATGAAGAGAGAGTAGAGGAAGGAGAATGAAGCAAAGATCTGAATCTCCCTGCGTGTGCAGAAAGCTGAACTTAACGGTATATTTGACACGGTAGACAAATAGAAGATTCAGTAAAGCTAATACCAATAGCAGTTGTTGTGATGAGAATCTATATTATGGGAAACTTGTGTATTAGAACTTTACACATACACGTAGTGAAACCATGTACTAAGATGCCACTGTACTGCGTTATGATCTATTCTAAGCGCTTACAATAGCATCAAGAAGTATTGTACACACATGAGGTAGATCAAGTGTATAGGACATGACTTTCTCTTTTATTATTTTAAACATGAAGTATGCGGTTGATACACCTCTTTACTATACTATAGCACATCCCGTTCCCTATTAATTCATTCATATACATGAGGTAGACCATTGCAAATGGTACACTACTGTATTAAAACATAGTGCGTCTCTTTCTATCTCCCATGTCGGGGCTTTTGCACACCACTGTAGTTACAGTTAAGTACCTTGGAGTTGCCGGATGAGATCGTGGTGTCAGCCTCTGATCGAGTAAACTGGAGGTGCTGCCGCGACTCTGCATGCTGCTGCGTTTGCTGCACGCACTCATCTTCTCGGCATCCACATCTCCAGCGGCCGGTGAGTAACCAATTCCAACTCGTTTCAGTTCATCATCGGAGTCGTAGTCATCGTAGCCGCGCTGTTGTTGCTGCTGCTGTTGTTGCTGCGCTGGCGATGGCACGTGCATTTTTGAATGATGATGTTGCTGCTGTCCATTGCTTCCCGGCGAGATCACAATATCGGGCAAACCATTGGTCTGCTGCTGCTGCTGCTCCACGTGCGCCAACAGTGGTGGCGGTGGCACTGCACCACCCTGGAATGGCGATGTGGCAGCCGCACGATAATACTCATGTTTTTGCTGCTGCTGCTGCTGTGTACCCGAAGCTGTATTCGTTGGCAACTTGCCATCAAAGCCCGTGGCCACAAATGCCTTGGGATAGACACCAGTTCCAGCCGAAGACGTTTCTGATTTCCGCTTCACGCTCGTTGGTGTCAGTTCGTTGAGCTCATCCCACCACGGCGGCAACAGAAGACGCAAATCGGCACGACGCACAACTTTTGTATTGTGCTGCAAAAAATAATCAAATTATTAGCATAATGCGTATTTTAAGATTGTGAACTGGATGCAGGATTGTGCTTACCACTTCATCGTTGGCCAATTGCACGGTATATTGCTTGGTGCCCTGGTTGATATCCGTCAGAATCCCCTCCACATATACACAGCCCCCGCTGCGTCCCTCCACACGTTGTCGCACACAGACGCGTGCCTCCAGTGTGATCTGCAAAAATAGGCGTATTGAGTTAGTTTGGTAGTCAAACCAAAAATGATTTTTATTTAAAAACTCGTTGCTCATTTTCTGGTTATTTAATAAACACAATACAGAGATTTACACTAAAATGTAATTCTAAAAGTTGCAATAAAATTACAACAAATAACTTTTTGTCTATCTTTTTAAATATTACAATTTATTTTAAAAATTATGTGTTTAATGTACTCTTACACTACCAGTGCAACTTAAAATAAATATTCTAATGCTTAAGGAAGTAATCAATTAGGGGCTTTTTTCGAGGAGAGTTGTATTAGATCGCTTTCAAAATTTAAAAGTTGAGATTTCTACGATCTAAAGCCCTCTACACTTTCACGCGGAATAAAATTAAATTCTTCAAAAACATTTTATTTGTACTTACATCTGCCATAGACGGACTGGCATCGAGTATCACATTGTAGCGTCCTAGCTGCAGTACGTCCTGATACAGCTGCTGTCCAAATTCGGCGGCATCGAATTCTACGAGTATTGAATGTGGCGTATTGGTAGTGGCACCACCTGTGGGCGTGGCCGCAGTGGTTGCTTCATGCACTTGTCGTATAATGCCGGGCTCATAAAATTTACCAACTTTGGCCAGGACACGTGTGTTTGTCCATTCGCTGAGATCGAGTAGAGCAACAGGCTCATGTTGCTGTTGTTGTTGTGGCTGCTGCTGCTGTTGTTGTTCCTGCACATGTTGCTGATTGTTTTGTGATATAAAGCTAAAACGTGGTTGTTGTTGTTGTGGTTGCTGCTGATAGTAGACGGGCGTGTGTGTTCGCGAATGATGATTGATTGCTGGATGACTACTGTTGCTGCAGTTGCTGGTGTTGTTGTTGCTTGCAACGTGTTGTTTGTTATTCGCATTTGTTGCATGTTGCAGCGGCGATGTGATTATAATACGTTGCAGCTGCTGCTGCCTGATATCGCTGCTGTTGCTGGCGCCTGCACCTGCTCCAGAGCAATTAATTGCTGCTGGTGAGCTGACAATCATGCTGCGCAATGCCAATGCATGCTGCTGCACGGCAGCAACATTGCCGTTGGACAATGCTTCGGTATTGCCATTTGTATCGGCGGGTTTCTGTTGTTTATGCAACGTATGTTGTTGCAGCTGCGACTGTTGTTGTTGCTGTTGTGAGTGTTGCTGCTGCTGATGATGTTGTGGTTGCTGCTGTTGCTCAGCTTTGTCCAGCTCAGCTGGATCAAATTTGCGTTTCTTGGGATGTTGTCGCGGCTGCGATGGTTGCTGTTGCTGTTGTTGAGGTGTTGCTGCTGTTTGTAACTGTAGTTGTGGCTGAAACAACACATGTTGCTGCTGCTGCTGTTGATGCTGCTGCGACTGTTGCTGTTGTGGCTGTGCTGTCTCAACAGTTGCTGCTGCTCCTGCCCCTGTGGTTGTTGTTGTTGTTGCTGTTGGTATACCGGCGACTGCTGCTGCTGTTGCTGGTATAACCATTGTGTTGGCGGCAACAACAAAATGTTGCTGTTGCTGCTGCGTGTGTAGTTGTTGCTGTTGCTGATGGTGTTTATTTGTTATCACATACGTTTCGCCAGCGGCAACTGCTGCAGTGTGTGTTGCTGTTGCTGCTGCTGTTGCATTGGCAGCACTAAGCATCGTAGTTGCTGTTGCTCTCCTCGTTTATCGGGTTTCAGTTGTAGCAGCAACATGTGTCTGGCTTATGTATTGCCCTTGTAGTTGCTGCTTTAATGTAGGCTTAAATTATTGCCACAGCAGTTGTTGAGGTTGTTTTGCAACGCTGGCGTCCCCGAAATTGGCAACATCATCCTTGGCATCGCCGCCTGGAAAATGGAAAATTCAAAATGGAGTTTACATTAATCAAGTTAAGAACTGAAAACTTGTATAAATCTGTGCACAATTGGCTAAAATGTCATTTCAAAATAAGCAAAATTCGCTTCCTGACATTGCTGATATCCTGGCGCCCTCTGTCGGCAGTTGCCCGACGTCGGGCCAATAAAATTCAAAAGGACCAAAAATACATTGCCCTGTTGTAGACACATAACGTGTTATGACTGCCTGTCTGTCTGTCCGTCTGTCTCTGGCGTCGGAAGCATTTTAATTTACATAGCAGCCGAGGCGTGGCCAGACCTCTAGGATCCTTTTCCTCCTGACGTCGGAGGCGCCTTTTTACGCAGAGTACAAATGAAATACACACTCGTGTGAATGATACTTGAAACATTTAATGCCAAAGCCGCACACTAATACACCCACAACAGTACATAGGTATGTACGTATATGCAGACAGCTTAGTACAGTTGCATACAAAGATGCAAACAATCTGGCAACGCTGCAATGGCAAAGGCAGGCTAACGGTTAACAGCCTGACAACATGCTAGACTCAGTGACGTCGCACAGTGGTCATCACACCATTATTTTTAAATGAAATGGGAGAAGAGTGCACGTCTTTAAAATACCCTTTGCAAATATATTTTACAGGAAAACAAAAATGTTTTATGAATGAAAACTGAACAAGTAAGAAAAGCACAGTCGAGCACGCCCGACCGTAAAATACTCTCTGCATTTTTTCGCGATTTAATTATTAAAATCGGTCTGGAGATATTACAATGTGTAGTACTTGCATTAAAACACGTTGAAACAAACACAATCTAAGCATAATCGAATATACATCTGTATGTCTGTATGGGAATACACATACGAAAGCCAATACATGATGCATATACATGTATGTATGTATGTGTGTATTCAGCGCCGCCAGCGACTGCGGGCAGCGCTGCCGCCACGCAAGCAACGAAAACATTCAAACATGTGCTTGTATGTTTCTGTCTCGCTTGCACTCATACATTGATATGAATGCGGCAGCGCTGCCGTCACATGTGCTTGTATGTTTCTGTCTCACTTGCACTCATACATGATATTGCATTCGGTTATCAATATTGCAACGCTTCTAGTTTTCTTGTTTATTGTGCGATTTCAATGCGCCTTTCAGGATAGTTTGACATAGTTAGGCTCCACACGAATTTTAAATTAAAATACTGTACGATATTAAAGAATGCCTAAAAACGGAGCGAAAGTTGAGAATTTTTTTTTATTAATTGTGGGAAAACGGGGCGTGGCAGTCCAAAAATTCAAATGTCAATGCATTTAGGATGGCGCTAGGAACCTCCATACCAAAATTGGTGATCCTACTTGCAATAGTTATTGAGATATTCGCCCAAAACACACTTGCAGAGAGTATAAAAATTAATGTTTATTAAAAAAAAATTATCTAGCATGTAGTATATTGGAATAAAAGTAAGTTTAATAATTTTATTTATCCAAAAAATTCGCTAAAAATATTCGTCATAGGATTTGCGACACTGTATTTGTCGACTTTGAAAAACTTGTGCGTCAGAGCCTTGATGGGCCCCTTTGCCCTTCTACCCCTTTTACCTCTTCCACCCTCCCTAGGTCTTTTTGAAGGCCAACTCGCGTTTAGATTGCACGCCTGCATAGCGTTGAGTCTGTTACGGCGCAAAGTAAGCAATAAAGTGACTAGGTAGTCGAATATGACATGTTTTGACGCTCGAGGTGAAATTTAGATAAATGTGTTGAGAAGTTCACGTCGACATAACTGGCTCTGATAAGAAAGTATAATTATGTGTGAATGGCACAGAAGCAGCAAAGTAATTCGGATACAAAGTCAATAAATTTATTTTCATTGATCGAAAGAGAAAAACGAATTCCATAAGAATAATAATAATGTCATAACTAAAATTTAAAGTTTTCATTAATCAAGAGTAACCCCTTAAGGATACTATATCCTTTTTCTCCTCCTTTTTCGGTCTCCTTTTATGCTGCTTCTTCCCAAATCACAATTCAAACAGAGCTGGCAAAGAGAAATGAATTTCACAGAAAAAAACTGTAGCATACTCTCAGGCATAACGTAAATGTCTCCTTGTGCAGGTAGATTTAATGTTCGTGTACATGGGTGTAGGTGTGTCTGTGTAGTGAGTGAATTGCAGTGTTGCCATCTTGCTTGAAACCAGTGCAATTCGGCTTATCATTCATTTCACACAAAACATCATCATCATTGTTATTATCATCATAATCATCATCATCAACTTGTTGGCTCGTCGCTTCGTTGTGTGTAGGCGTAATTGCGGGAAATGACTGCCACGCCCATTGTGGCCCACACGGCAAAAACAAAATAAAAACAGAAAAAAAAATAAAATAAAAATAAACAAAAATAAAGCAACATAGCAACAGGAATAAATACGCGCTCTTCTGCTGCTGCTGTTGTTACTGTGCAAGTGCAATGATTGCTTCATTTTTATTTTATTTCTCTCTTTTTGCTTTTCATTGTGGTTTTTGTTGCTAGGCTCAAAAGCTTTGCGATTTTGTAGAAGCTTTGGAGTCCTGCTCTCCCTGTCTCTCTCTCTCTGACTTGCTCTCTTTTTCTAACCCTTGTTCCATCACTGTTGTTGTATCATTAGCAAAAAAAGACTCTCTGATTTGTTGGTCAAATGCATTAAAACCGATGCACACATGTAAGCATTTATATAGCATTTATGCAAATAACAACAATATCTTTATATTTTAAATGCACACAATAAAATTATAAAAAAAAACAAGGTATAATCTGCCAACTTTGTTGCCGAAGCGTGCTTAAGTAAATCTACGGCACGCCTGGCTGGTTAGACCCCACCTATTTACCTTTATGCACCCACCAGGATTGCCCCAACTCGTCTGCCAATCAGTCTGCGCTTTCAACACAGCTTGGACATCCACAAAAATATAGTAGCGGCCAAAAAAGTACTACACTGGATTTCTTCTTGGGGTAGATTAGTTTACAACGCAAGTAAAGTGAATCGCTTTTTATTGCTCCACATAAAAGAAACGAACAAAAAACGCTAATAACATTATCGCCACTACTGTAGTGTATAATAGTGTGGACAGTTCACAGTGCAGTCCGCTTTCATTTCAAGTTTGAGTCTATGGACATTGTGTTTGTGTGCATTATTACAGTTATCTATTTATTGTAGTCGTCGCTATGCCAAAAACCTGTGCTTGTTCGTTGTAGTCATCTGAATTGTTATTGTCGTTATTGTGATGTTGTTGCTCATTATTATGTGGTTCAAAGCTGCAGTTGGCATGATTCTCAATTGCAAGAGTTGTTGTTGCTGCACTTCTATACATACAATTATACATACATATTTATAGGTGCATATGTATGTGTACACAGTCTGCAAAAATTTGCGATCGATCTCAATGCAGTGATGATAAATTCTATGCCAGGCAAATGTGTAAGAGAAACATATATGGTTACATGTACGCACATGTGTGCATGTATTAATTTGTTATGATATGACCGCCGCATACATTGTAATTAGACTAGAGAAACCGAGAGAACGAGTTCTTTGAACCTTAACGGCAATTGGTTTCACATCGTATTTTGGCGCCAAACATTAACGAAAGCTATGCTAGCAAGCAAAAGTGTAATATGCATTCTCTCTGAGACAGCTTCAGAAGCTGTGGAAACGCGAAGCAAAGTCAAAAACGTAAGGCGAAAATTTATCGCAGACCGTACGTCGCTGCTGTTTTTCCCTTGCAATTACTCACTTTGCATTCGTTGCTAACTGCGCTGCTTACTGCGCTGTCCTCACGCACTTACATTGACATGCAGGCATGTATGCATACTCACCCATACACTCATACATTCGTAAATGCATATAAAAGCAACGGTAGCAGTCTGCCTCTGTCTCTGCCCGGCTGCTGCAAAGTCAGTAACCCCACTCGTTGACAGCAGCAGCAGCAACAACTACAACTGCGGTAGCTGAGAGCACGAGAGTGGGCTAGACAATAGCAACTGAGGAAGCGAGAGAGAACACTCACTCAGTTAGGAGGCGAACTTGTGTGCTGTGATTTTTATGTTGTTGCCAACTCGTCACAAGTCCTCCCATTCTCCATAATATCAACAATACAGGGCACAACAACAACAATAAATCTCTTAGTCATTCAAAGCATAGAAAATATGTATAAAAAAAAAAAAAATGCAACGCAGCATCAAGTGAGAGTGAGTTGTGCAAGCGTTTGACGGTCAGCGGAGGGAGTCTTCTGCGGTTGGCCGACACCCTCTCCCAACATCTACAACCCACGCTATTGCAGAGCACCCCACCCTTGAAAACAGAACAGAGAAAAAACGAAAACAGCGATGCCGCTCATTTGCGTAGAGTAAATGCAAACAAGTCGTGCGTTGTTCGTCTCGTACGAGAGTTACCCACACACTTAGAAACGTACCCAGAGTACACACACACACACGTGCACGCATGAATGCAGTTCGCGCCAGCGGCAAAGAGAAAGAAGTTACATTGGCGCGTGTAACAGCAGTGTTAAAAACAGTGCTGGTCATAAAAGTTGCCCACTTTGTATAATGAAACTCTCCTTGATAACAGATGACCATTTTCCAATTGATTGTGGGGATTTTAAATGCTCGCATAGGCTTAATAAAATAATTGAGTCATCTAAAATTTAATTATACAAAATTAAAAAGTTTATTTTTTAAACTTTATTTTTTGCGAAACACTGTTATATTATGCGCGACTTCACTGTAGGTCAACTCAATGCCTACGAGTATGCAGTTTGCTGTTGCTGCTGCAGCTACCCACTATGGTGCTTTTGCCTGTTTTTTTTTGGAATTTATTAATAACACAAGAACAGATAAATATATTTACATTTATTTGGCTGCATAACTATAATAATATATACAATAATATAAATTGGTCATCTTCAAAGTTATACCCTCGTATTTTAAGCTATCTAGAGCCAACTGACGTAATTAATAATTAACTGCACTCATATATATATATTTACACAAAATAGGAACTCAATTAATACAATATATCCCAATTCTATGTTTAAAACAATTAACTTCATTCCATAAAATCGATCAAATGCACCATAGTGCAGCCTTAACTTATTTTTAGCTTTTTGCCTCTGGATGGCGTAAATTATTCGTATGCGCTGTGGCTGAGCTTCTCTTGTGTAGTTTTTGTTGCTGCCCAGTGCGGGACGGCGCACTAGTACTACAAAAAAGAAAAAGCAACGCAGAGTGTAGAATAATGAAAAGACTACTGTTGAGGGCGGGAGAGCATTAGGGGATATATTGGGGATCGCAGTGCAGCGTCGTCTGTCGAGCTGCGATGCTGTTGAGTTGTAAAGACGAGTGCACACTAAGTGAGTGAGCATGACTGTATAAGTGTATGTATGTGTGTAAGTAATGACCTGTATGTGTGCGTATGTAAAGCTGTGCCTCTGTATGCGTTTGCCTGCCTAGCAACGCGAAACGCGAGAAAATGTTGAGCAAAAATTCGACGACAAGGAATTTGGTTGTATGAATACATACCTACGACATGTACAAAATGTGGAGCAGGCAAGTGTTGTTTTGAGTTAGGGAAATGGACGCGGGGAACTGCTAGGTGTCCTGCGCACGTTTACTGATTGCAATGGCCAAAGATGAGATGACGAAGCAAAAAAAATATTCAAAAGGAATAACAGAAATTGAAAGACTAACAACTAAAGAGAAAGGGGATATATTTGGGGGACATGACTGTAATAGTAGGCAGCCATTGACCGGCGCAGTTAAAACTGCGCTGCAAATTACGAACAGTAGCAGCGAAGAGCAGGCCAAAGAATGGACAAAACAGCGACGTCGACTGCAGCTTGATTACACTTACAATAACAACAACTGTAGGAACTTTTTGAAATGGCGCCGACATCTCCAAGAAGATGCAACTGGCATTTTAGTTGTTGTTTTTGCTGCCGCTACTGTTGCCAGTCGTTGTTCTAATTGGCTTTAATGCTTTGCGATTAATTTGCGCTGATGTTGCTCAAATTGAAGCGCACACACTAATTAAAATTTTTCCTAGCATGAAAAGAATACAAAACTCATCTCACAACTCACAATGTTGTGCTACCCACCTTTATTCCCCTTTTGTCACATTCGTTCTTTCCAGCTAATTGCCATTTGCTCAATACTAAAATCTCTAATGGCACTTTTGTCGCTGCACTTGAGTGCTTGCAACTTTGCTATGGATCAGAAAACTTTTTCGAGCTATGTAACAATCATTTGAAATATAACGCAAATTATAATGTGAATAAAAATATCAAATGGCAATTAATAATAGGTTAGTCAAGTTTGTTAAAAAATTAACATTTCTTCAAAAGGACACATTATTTTCGTATTCTTTGTTCTCTCAATATTCTAATATGATAAGCCAAAAGTCACACAAAAACAGATATTTCTATTATTGTATTCCCAAAACGGGAGCATTGCAAACACTTTAATTACGCAAACAGAAGCCGATCCATCAAAATAATTCGAAACCGTTGCAAAATGTATTAAAATGTTGCAAAAGACGGCGACGACAGCAACAAAACCAACAAAACATCGCTGACAATCGTTGATGATGACGATGTGGAGCAAAGACAGAAAGCAACAACAACAGGCAAAGAACGTTGCTATGCAAAGGAAAAAAATATGGCGCATAAAATTTGCATTAAATCATTTCAATTCACTTTTTTTTTTTCCTTTTTCATGCTGCTGTTGTTGCTTTGGCTCAACTAAAACGTCAAACGGTAGCCAAAGAGTTAAGGGAGAAAATGCGAAAGAGCGAAGCAGAAAAGTAAAAAAAATAAACACAATAAAATGCGCTCGACTCAAGAATAATCAGAGTTGAGGTTTGCTTTTGCTGTCTGTCGCTCCTGCTGCCGCGGCTGTTACTGGGGCTACTGTTCTGGATGCTGCTGTAGCTGCGAGTGCGGCTGCATAAGTCGGCGTCGGTGTCGGCGTCAGCTTCGAAGCGACGTTGTTGTTGTTGCTGTTGTCAGTAGCTGGGCTTGAAGACATAAAATGAATATTATTTGCAAATGACAGCAGCAACAACAACAACTACAGGAACAACATAAGCCTTGATGAAGTTTTTTGTTGTCTACTTTGTTGCTTTTCTGCTGATGAAATTGATTTGAAATATGATCCAGCCCAGATTAATATTCAAACGCCTCGAGAGTATAACAATAAACCACTTGTTAATTATCCTCAATAGCCTTGAGGTAAGTTTGGTGCGATAGTAGAAGAATTACTCAATTTAATAAGTTCAAGAATTTGTGTTAAGATTTACTTTAAGAATATTAATAATATAAGCTAAACAAATCATCTACTTATGAGTGTGTTGTAAAGAAATACAAATTATAAATAATTATTTTACAAAAACATTTTATTGTTTAATATTCTTGTTGTCATTAAAAATCAAGTCAAAATAAAATAGCCATGAAAATACTTTGTAACCACAGGTTATTATTAGTTTCAATTTAAATAGGTCACCTGAGAAAATTATAGAGTAGCAAATATTTGTGAAATCACTTGTCTAGCAAATATACTTGGGACTATTTAAATCTATATACAGCCAAGAGCAGCAAAATTTATGTTCAAGGGAAGAGATACATGTAGTTTTGAAAAAAAGGTTTTTTAATCCATAATATTTTATAGCAGACTTTTTAGGATGTCACCAAAATTTTAGAACATAATTTTCAGTACTTAGCATATTACAACAAATTGTGCATTCAAGCGTTTTACTTAAAACTACATTTATCAAATTAGCGGGCACGACAACTAATAAAATAATTTTTTGTGCCAAATACCATGTAAAATGACGGTCTAAATAAATATTTTTTTAAGAGTACCATCTCGTATATATATATTTTTTAATATATAACAAATAATACATAGTTAACACAAAAATGTTTGGGGTTTGATTTACATATCACTAGCACAGGTGCTTAAATGCCCGCCGATGGAAACAATTTCAATTTCAATTAATAACTCACTTGCAGAAAAAGGAAGCAATAATTTAAATACATATTATTAACTACTTTGATTTTACAAAATTGAATTAAAAATAATAAAAACTATACTGAAAAATGTTAACTGAGTAATTTTCTAATGTTGAATATTTTGTATTCTAAGTTATGGTGGCAACCCTGCACGCATACAGCGTTGCATTTCGCAGCGTTTATGCAATGCAAATCTATTGAATATTTATCAAAGAAAACACAATAATAAAGGAGGCACAAAAAGCAAGAAAACGATTTTATTTCTTTATTTCTTATCACTTTTTTTCGAAAATGCAAATTGCATTTGATCGAGCTCGAACTGTAAATTTCTTACGATGCTGTGTGTGTTTTGATTTCATTGTTATAAACGCATGTGAAGTTTAAATGAATCTGCAGCATGCAGGTTTATTTATTTAGTTCTTCAATTTTGTTTTTCGTTTTGTGTTTTGACTTTTTTAACATTAGTTTTTCTATTTTGTTTTTTTTTTTGTTTCTGTTTTTCCTGCCTCTTCAATAGTTTTGAATGTGGCAATTTGAAATGGGACGTGGCATCGGTGTGTGTGCAGATTGATGAATTGATAGACGGATGGATATAGTATGGTCGGATGATGCCATATGTATGACTAAACGAGTATTGTGCAAATTGATTGAAAAAAGCTACGCAAAACGCAATTGAAATGCAAACTGCAACTGCAAACAGCAAATAAAATAGAGAATTACGAGTTTATCTCCAATGTGAGACTGTTTGTTCAAATGAAGTGCACATATTTATTGGTATTTATAGTAGCAGAACCACAATTTAATATCTCTTTATTGCATAGACTTGTTTTCTGCCTGCTAAAAAATTTAATTTTTCCAAGGACAGGTCCATTCCCACTCAGACTTAAGAAGTTTTCGAGTGAATTGTAAAATATTTGATAACTTAAATTATGCCACAATAGTCTCAAGGGTCTTTCAAATTTATGCCTTGATTTGCCCATTGAACGGTTTATTGTAGTATGCAAGTATTGGAGTAGAAAAAGGAAAACTAAAATCAATAAATTTTGTAGACAAATCGGGAACAAGTCCAAGTTACAGTCGACACTGACACACCCCCGCATTGAACTGCGGTCCAACTTTATTATCAACTTTAACTAACAATGCTAATGAGCATCGGATTCATGTAAAAGTTATTTTCCAAAACTTTCAAATTATCTATTGGAGGCGCACTTATATGTGTGTGTATGTGACGGTGGGTGTGTGTGTTGAGTTTTGGCCGCAACTCTACTAAAATGATAAAAGCTGGAGTTTTGAACATTTTTTGTCGGCCAATACAATAAGAGCGCAAAATGAACTTGGTTAGAATGCAATGCGTTAGCTGTGCTTAATTTCACTTTTGTAGAAATTTTAGTTAGAAACTTTTTATAATTATTGGAAAATCAAAAAAAACATGTGTTTAAAAAAAATGCATTTTTATGCAAAGCAATATCAATACTCATTAATGTTTACATAATTTGTCATAGATAGCGATAACAAAATATAAAATGGGGAACATCGATTTATTGCCAGAAACCTTTTCCCCTCTTAAACGCGAATTTATTTTCGTTAGAACTTTGCAAAAGAAACAAAAACAAAATAGAAATGCGCAATAACCTAAAATATAAATCAAGCCCTTCTCATCATCTAAGAGCGGTGAACCAGCTAAAAAGCGTGAAACCCTCCAAGAACTCACCGCAACATCAAATAAACCAAGCCACACAAACACCGCACACACATACACCTCTCATACATATATTCTCTTATACATACTGATATGGAATTCATGCGACAAAATATTTTATGAGGCCTATGTAGGAAAAAAAAAACAATTTTTAAAGCTTATGTTTAATATGCTGAACTACAAGATACCCTGCATGCTAACTTAACTAACTTATATAACTTTTAATACTCCTACAAAATTTTTAATTAAAACAATATTTTTGGAATTTTCTTAATAAATTGAATCTTCCTGTTTCAGAAGTTCAAAGAGTTGCTTATAATGATTAATACCTTTATACCAAAATTCATAATGTTTAAAGAGTTCATCAGATCTTTTTTAATTATTTTTCTATTATTTGCACAAACTTATTATACCCATTCCAACTGATATATAAAAATATTTAACGTTATATGTACATAATAAAATTGTTGTTGGGGTAGCTTTGAAATACACATGAAGAGTGAAAGATAATGTGTAAGAGAGAGGGGGAGATGGAGAGAAAGAGAGCGTAAAAGAGATGAATAAGCGGCATTTCAATCGGTAAGAACAACAAAACCCACGGACAAAAGTGTAAGGGAATATAAAAAAAGGTATATTTAGAATTTCTTTCTTAAGTAACCGCATAAAACGCTTACACAGCAGCCGGATAAGGGCGAAAGCTGCAAAAAGGGGCGCAAAGCAATGGCAAAAAGGGGCGTGTCAGAGTGAGCGGATAAGAAAAGACCTATTCGAAATGATTAGGGATCCCTTCGTTACTGCTACTGCTGCTGCTACTGTTATTGCTGGGGCGTTGAGTAAACTATTATGACCACAAGTGTCAAAGGCAGGAGGCGACAGTCATCGCATTTGGAGGGGAATGAACTGTGAACTACTTTGCAGTCTGTTAGCATCGTGCATCTCAATTGATTTACTCAAACCTAAAACTTTTTTTTATAAAAGAAAATATGATACAAGTGTGGCAGTGAATGCTAAGGGGCTGAAAGCTGACAAGTGTCATAGGAAAACGACTGTGAGATATCCATTAAAGTAGAAGAGTGAAAATGCGAAATTCTTGTACGTACGTCAGGAGTTTTTCAAACATTTGTAGGATATATTATTGAAGTAAATAACTTAACTTTGAAAACCCATTTGAATA
Source organism: Drosophila acutilabella (assembly GCA_035046005.1). Taxonomy (NCBI): domain Eukaryota; kingdom Metazoa; phylum Arthropoda; class Insecta; order Diptera; family Drosophilidae; genus Drosophila; species Drosophila acutilabella. Next base: position 338,031 of record JAWNOK010000031.1, on the reverse strand, counting down.
ATAAATATCCGTACATAAATCCAATATTATATACTGTCTAGAGATTAGATATAGTCAGATTAAGCCCAAAGCTTAATATTTACCAGAAAAGTTAACAAAACCGACCAACAAAAATCGTTAGCAATTTATTATTTCTCTACTACCACTACTGCAACAGGGTATTTGCTACTCGAAGCAAGCAGAAAACTGTAATTCAAGTACGTTTAGGTCGAGGGAGCAGTTAAGTTTTAATGACGAGGAAGCTCTGGCCTTTTCCCAAATAATCCTACTCGTGCCATCTGTGAACGTGGGAGCCGAAGTCTTTGGGGAGTCAGCCCACTCAAGTAGGCACCACTCTCAGATACTCAGATACACATATACACGAATACATAGATACAATAACGAACAGTTTCTGGATGATTTTGCTCTTAACGCTTTGTGCGTGCCTTTCTTTTGGCCTTCCAAGACGAAGTCGAGAACAAAAGTGAAAAGTATCTGTATACTGTGACAAAGTTAACGTTGTTATTACCATGAAGCTTATAAACCATCAGTTCCAATTAACTAAAAATATCACACACCCACACACGATGACATTCAGAAACTTAACAAGCTTTATTTAAATACTGTCTACACAAAAACAAATACATAAACAATTATGTAGCAACTTTCGGTCAGTGAAGGAATGATCTTTGCTCCGTGGGCGACTCAAGTGGCAAGTTGTCCCTAAGTAGGTCAGCAGGATAATTTCCTTAAGCATTTGAGATAATTGGAAAGCTCTTAAGAGGACATAAAACTTAAGCAGAAAACATGTTGGTGTAAATGTTCATTAATAAAAAATTGAGTTTAAACATTAAATAAATAAATTTCAAACAAAATTACTGTTCTATATCTGCGTAAGAATTCCCAGATATTATTATATTTGAATGGGCACGAGTACACATTATGCATAAGCAGCTGGAAAGTTGTATGGAATTCCGCACCCAAAAGCCAAAGTGTGTAAAGGTAAATAGAAAATCGAAATATAATACCATGTAAATATTTGACACCACTTAGCAAATGCGTGTGCGTATTTTGTATTTTGTACATATTTTTATTTAATTTATGTATTTGTGTTTTCTTATTTATTTATACATATTTTCGTTTTTTTGGTTAACTGGTGTGACCTATGTGCTATCTAGGAAAGATATTTTCGTGCAATCAGTAAAACTGTGCGAAATGGCGAGAACAACTTATACAAAAAGTAAACAGAACTTTTGAAATATATATAAAGTGGTTGAAGTAACTACAATTTTGTATACCCTGTACAATAAGGTAAATTAATTATATAGAACTACTGTACTCAAAAAAAAGAAAAAATCGAAAATCGGTTCAATGCCCAAGTTTATTTCTGTGCCCAGGGTATTTTACAGTCGAGCACACTTAGCTATAGCTTTCTTTTTTTTGGGATTTGGAAGCACGGTGTGTTTCCCCCATGGTGCTTGTCAATCAGACTATTTATCTGACCAAGAAAATAAGAAGTAGAAGACAAGGAGTGAGAATGGTTGGAGGAGGGTGGGCAATAGGTTGCCCTCTTTAAAAGTGCTTCGTCTTCATGTTCATGTAGAGTTCGGTTGTTGCTGTTTATGTTTACACAGTCACTAATTGATTGTGGCTTATCTCAAATTTCAGATCGAAGCACGAGGCACTACAATATAAAAATTGATCTAAAAAGTGTTGAACAAGAAAATGCTTAATAATAAACAGAAATAATAAATTTCTATATTTTTGTTAACTACAGAAAGTGTCAGCTTTACACACACACTTCTAGGGTATAAGCTTCGTAATGTAAATGTCAAGAACTCAAAATTATAACAAGATGAATGTGCTGGGAATAACTCGACATGCAATATGATTGAGAAGTTCCGAAGGAAACACGTAACTTGGAGAAAAGCAGAACTAAATTTGTTGAATTTTTCAACCTAATATTAAATTTGCTTAGAATTTCAGTGGGGAATTTGAGCTGGCTTATGCGCTTCTAAACTGGGCCTAAACAAATAGGTAAGGCTTAAGTGAAAATATCAACATAGTCAGCTCATATTCAGTTTCAATATTGTGAGGATTGCTCTTTTTTGGGGCAGCTTTTGGGTGTTTTTGTTGATTTAAGCAGCAGACTAAGAACATAGAGGATAATGTCAAAGGCAATACACACACACACAAACACAAAGAGTAAACAGAAAAGGTTAAAGGTCATAGATTAGGACACTTGCACAAACTGTCGACATTTTCTTGTGATTATCCATTGCGGTATTTGATTCAAGTCACGTTATGTGTCGATTAGTCAAGAGACCCCATTGTGACATCTCATTAAAGGTGAAAACTTGCTCAACGTGTGGGTGAGTCAGAGGGTCAGGTATACACAGGTATATGGTATACTAGACTCAGCCAGTTGGCCAGTCAGGCAGTTGGTCATTAATTATATGTAAAACCCGAGAGAGATATAATCTTCGAATCAGATTTCACAATCGGTGGAAATTAGGAAGTTGTTTAAATTGTGTGGGTTATGGATGCGATCAAGATTAAGATTATAAAAAAGTAAAATGATGAAATGCCATGATTGATTGCGGTTTTGGTTGAACTCTTATCGAATTTGTTAATGGAGTTTTCGGGGAAAATAGCCAATACTCGTAATAAGGTCCATTGGGGATAATATGCCGCAGTTGATTTATAATTTTCCAATCCATATTACTTGTATGAAACTTGTTTTATTAAGATATTTATAATGATCAAAGGCTGTTTCACAATTTGGAATAAAATCTTATAACATAATTAAAGGTTTGACGATTTTCAGCAATTCTTATGCAAATCTGCTAATTTTCAATAATAAAGCCCGAAATACTCAAGAAACACCCACACATAACAACACTGTCCGATAAACAAATAAATAAAGCTACTGCTTGGATCTTTAAGAGCAATGGAGGCGCCAGTTTGGAGCCTACGCTTAAAACCAAACAACGCATTAATTAATTTCATTGAATTTAATTTCTTGCGCTCTCTCATGGCATTGTGTTAATCGCATAGATGACTCCCTTTCTCCCCCTATTTACCCCCCTCTTTAAAACCCATTGTATAGCAGGCAAGCCGTGTCAAAGTAACAGCTTTTTGTGTAGGTTGCAAGGCGCGCCTCAACTTAACTTTAACTCTGTGTTTCGGGTTTGAGTTTGGGTTTGGGTCTGACTCTGGCTCCGACTCTGGCCTGGTACCAGTTTATGTGCATGCGTGGGCCGGCCGGTTTATATATATATATATACACCATATCTGTATACTATATACAAGTAAATTGTGTGTGTACTACAAACCAAACGTAGTAAATTAAAAGTGCAATCACGAAACCCAAGCACGTTGCTGGCAATGCTATTGTAACTGATTAGCTGGGTAAAAAAAAAGACAAAAAGAAAAAAATGTGCATGCGAAAAAAAAATCAAACAAAATATTGTTGATGCATGTGAAAAATAAAAAAAATAAGTAAATAATGAAGAAATTGCAAAAAATTAAAAAAGAGTCAACTAAAAATGCATGGAAAATCAAGGTTGCACTTGAGCCACATAAGGAACGTGCCCATACAATGCACCAGAGTTCACATATCCAAACTCAAATTATGTACAAACACCAAACACTTCAATATACCCTGTAGCAAATTTATGATTGTAGCAGAATATGTGGAAATCACTGACGTTTTTTGCATCTCTTATCCCTAAAGAGATAAATTTGAGTCTAATTATAGTTTGTGGACAGTAACTAAACTGTGGCAAAGCAGCTCAAAAAATTACCCTGTAAGTTTTATTTTATGTATCAGCGTTCCCAGTTTAAGAATAAATAATAGTAGTGCGCCTAGCAACAGCTTAATAGGGTATCACTGTCACTCTGAATACTTTACTCCAACAATTTATAGATAAGCATATATACACATAATACTATATATTATGTATGTGATGCTTATAAATGAACTCTGGCTACACTCTAGACTAAAAATTGATTACTAAGCGCTTGTTTTAATTGAAATTGTTAAATCATCAGCAAACAATTTACAGACAGCAAGAAATGAGCATGGCTCTTTAAAAATCGATTAAATCGACAGTTAAGCATGTTATATAGATACATACTTAAACTTACTCATATGCAAAAACAAATTTGTAGATAAAACTGCATGTATAATTACATAAAGTCACAACTTGTTAAACTGCTGAGTAAAGATTTCAGTCAGCGTATCAAACATTCTTGTTGTTCTTTTGTTTCCATATATTAATTAAACTTTTATTTCTTTATATTTACCATTAATTAATGCACAATTCCATCAGTGAAACGTACCTGAAAATAAACAAAAATACAACAAATTTATTAGTTTTATTGAAATGAATAAAGTTTCTTTATAATTATAGATTCCCCACTTTCTTTGCCATTTAATATATCGAACATAATGAGAAAACTCAGAGACCTCCAAGTGTTTTGCATTGGTGACATTCTGGCGGCAATAATAACTTAAGAGCGTAGCCATTAAAAACAAACCACAAAATACCTTTTAAGGCATTATTTCTCTTTTTTTTTATTTTTTGGTATTTATGAATTTCCAAGAAATTTGGTAAATAAGTTTTGAAGCTTATAATTACAGGCTATGTTGATTTTGATTCGAGTCTTTTGAGTTTTTGTGATTTTTTTTTTGGTTTTGAGTTTTGCATATAGTGAGGAAGAAAAGAAACGCGGCGTATCGTTATATGTGTGAAACTTAACACAACTTAATTTGGTCAAAAAGCATTCAACAATAACAGAAATAATAATACAACTCGCTGGTATAGACATCTCTGTCCCTCTCTTTCTTACTTGTTCTATATGTTTGTGAGTATCTATACTTATTTTGTGTATAATTTATGCACATACAATCACAGATAAACATGTAAATCAAACAAGAACTTTGACTGATGGCGACAAAAACGCGTATTTGTTGTAGTTCCAACGTCGTTATTGTTGCTCTTGTAGCCTAATTGAGTGGCGCCAACAAGGGGGAGAACAAAATATTATAGTTCCCCTTCCCCTTCAACCCCCACGCCTCCACACACACACACACACATACAAGTTGTAAAACCCAATATTTTATTATGTGTGCGAATTTTTGTTGTTTTGCATCTGGAGTGAAAAATTTGAAATCAAAATCAAAGCAAAACGCAATGGAAATGCAAACAAAACATTAAAATTTCATTTGAAGCGAAACCAAATGGAATAGAACTATAAAATCAAAATAATTGCAATAAAAGTTCACTCGATGAGTGCTTAAAATAAAAGTTTAGAAATGCTAACGAAAAATTTCAATTTATGTTTTTCTTTGCACCCAAATCAATAAATAATAATTGCAAAATTCGAATACGTTTTACTTAGAAAAACGCATAGATCGTTATTTATTTAAGCTTAATGTTCTAAACTTATTTTATATGCATAAACAATGTTGCGTAAGTTTAAATGTACAGAAAAAGTTTAATTGAGAAGTATGCAAATTATTCTTTAACTATTAGAATACATTGAGTTTATATTTTATAATTTATACTAAGAACGTTCAGAAAACGAATAAACCAAATTGCAGGGCACTCAAAATTCCCCCAAGGCATTTTTCCGGCATGCGAAACAAAACAGAGCAACAAAATAAATAAAAATATTTATGTATTAATTAATTTATTTTCTATACTTTGCAGAAATTTGTTTTCCTTTACTCTTTTGGTTAGTTGTATTTGAATTTGGTCTAAGTTCGCAAAGAAACGCGGTCGCGGCAATTGATTCACATTATTTACGCAGCATTAAAATGTATTAAAAGCTTTTTTTTTTAAATATTCGGCCCCCAGGTGGGTGGGCGGTTAGTTCTATGGTATAGATATGAAAAGGTGGAGAAGATGGGGGTGAGGGGCAACGGAAAGGGGGCAATTCATATGTGTGTTGACGCGTGTGGAGCGTACCAAAAACAGACGTCAAAAGAAGGCAAAGTGAGTAAATATTCGTAGAAATGTACATAAATATATATAAGTGTATATATATGAGTACATACTCATATCGGCTGTTGTGAATATATATGCGCAAAGATATCGCAGTGTGCGTGTATTTGTGTGTGCCTGTGCGTGCGTGTGTGTGTTTGTTTGTGTGCATTCAACGATTAGCGCATGAATGAAAAAATCACACGACCATCGAGTGCGAGTATTTTGGGTTCGTTTTCTGTTTCTTTTATGCAGTCAGTCTTATCGCATCCATTTTTGTAGACAAAAATGTTGTTTTATAAATTGCATGATTATTTGTCTGGCGTATAAATAATATGTATGCATGTGTGTGTATATCGAAAATTATTGCAAATAAAATGCATTTGTTTGTTTTTATTATTTTTTATTTTGTTTTTTGGTTTGGCAAGTTTATAGATAGATAGCAAACCGAACTAGTACTCATAGATACACATATAGTCATTGAGAGTGTGTATTGGAATGAAAAGATGTGTTTTTTTCAGGTACATATAGATATGTGTACTATATTTATACTCAGACCGACTGACAAGACATAACTCGCACATAAACAAAGATATATATATCTAAATAATTGTATTTATAGGAATATTGTTAATTTTTCGCATCTGCTTTTCAAATTTGTTTATTGTTATTTTTGGTCTTGGCTCAAAATAAAATTCATGAATTAAATATGAACAAAACGTGGCGTAAGTTGGATTCTATATTTATATATATATAAAAAATAAGTTTATGATTTGTTTTGTTTGATTTGAAATAAATTAATGTTAATATCGCAGAGAAAGTATTGGAATTAAGTATAGCATAAAATAGATAAATATAGAAAATGTGATAATAAAGTATTTCCAGTTTCCAGTAAATCAATGTATAAACACCTTTCTCTAAAAAATAGTAAAGTCGTTTATTATCCTATAGTGCCAGTGGGAGAAATCGGTCGAACAAAGGACATTTGTATGAAGAAATGTAGTGTTAGTTGACCTATCGCAACCAAACTCACATATTATTATATATTATTAACTATCAAGTTTGATCCTGATAGAACAACTATAGCCTATAGCTCCCACAGGGCATATAGTTTAAAAACGACTTTTTTATAGGGAAAATGGGCACTAGATTGAGTACTGGGTCTTTTACAGTCAGCTCGCTCGACTGTAGCCTTTCTTACTTGTTATTTATAGACTTGTTGATTATATTGCTAATGTTAATAGAATTAGCTTTAATTAGCAAATATTGCTCATAATTTAATTTATAGAATTACATAAAGTTTTTATTGATTCTAAAGTTATTTTGTAATTTATAACTGACTGATTATTTACTATCGTACTTCAGTGTATTTCAATTCATAAAAGCGTAATCTTTAATCCAGTTAATGGCACAAATGATATTCGACTATTGACTGATAATGGCACGACAATTTTTGGTCAATGTTTACTCCCTCAAAAATGAACTTTGGAACGATCGCTCTGTACCACAAAAGTTCTCGAATATTTTTAGCAATATTGTGGCACAAATGGCAGAAAAATGAATTTAATCGAAAAGTGAATTCAATTGGATGCACTCAAATCGATTAACTTTATTGGAAAAGCAACTTAATGGAGAGAAAAACAAGTTCATAAGAAATTCGTTCCTCTTACTACACAATTGCTGGCAATACCAACAATTCTATAAAAACTATCTGAGAGTGTGTGTAAGTGTGTATTATTATTCCTTCACTTTGCTTTTCTTTTACACAGCACACAACTCGTTACCGACTCTGTTATGTTTTTTTCAGGTTTGTTTTTAATGTTTTTACGCGCAAGTTTCTAAAAGAATTTTTACGCATACGTTGCCGACGGTCACGATGATGATGGTGATGGCAACAACAGATCCCAGTGCCAGTCCAGAGTCGTGGAGCTTCTCCACATTGCCACCGTTCTCCTCCACTTTACCCCTCGGGGCAGAACGAGGCGACGGCGATGGCAAGGCGACGCGCATGTATCTAGATAAGCAGACAGGGCAGCGTGCCACAAAAACAACCGCGAAAACAATCAGAAGTTCAAGGAGTGATCGACTTACAGTTACCCTAACTAGATATGTTCAAGATAATTTAATCAATAAACATACGTGAAAATTGTGAAAGTACAACACTTCTCAAATTATTATTTTTGAAGATTTTCTAAAGTGTCTATAAATAATTGTAAGATACTTTTAGTAAAAAAGTAAAGTATCTGTACAAGTTCTACAGGGTATTACCATAGCCAATTGGTAGCTCGAGTCCAGCGCAGACTAACGATACCCCTTCTTGTTGTTGTTTCATTAATATTTTCCCCCATTTTTAGGTTGTTCTTGTTCTCCGGGTGCTTCAGTCTTTCCAGGCACCCAATTTTTGCTTTCCGTGTGTGTTTTTACGCGCATTTGTTTACTATAGATACACAACAAGCCGAAAGATACAATACACATACATATGGCTAACATTGTATACTTAAATGGCTAAAGTTTTCAACGCTGCTGAGGCTACTGAAAGTGCGTTTATATCTGTATTTGTATCTGTATCTAGATATGTATCTCTGCCATTAAGCTTCAAAATACCAAAAATAAATAATTTAGGAACAAATAAAAACAATTATACAAAGAAGAATATTTGGGATTTCTTTAAACGATGCGATAGTATAACAATTACTAAAGGAGAAAAAAAGAATGTATCTACGAAAATGTTGCACTTGTTTCTTAGTAGCTACTTAGGAGTATTTACTGCCGAATTAAAGTGAATTTTGTGGCCATTACATAAAACCGAAAGTTAAAGGGCAACTACGATTATAGTGAAAGAATGAACGAAAAAGGGAGAGAGAGATAGAGGGAGAGAGTGCTACCGTTTCGAGAAACCAACACACGGTTGCATTTTGTGGCAAAGTGGGCACGAGTTTATTTACTTTTCGAGTGGAACTTTAGGATGGAGGTTTAAACAGACATACACACATGCACATACATGAATGTATCTACACATGCCACTGTATCTGTTTATCTCTGTATGTACGCGTGTGTAATTTGGTAGTGCCCTCTTCCAAGTTTGTGCCTCATGCGCATTGTTTACTTTACGATTTAACAGGTAGCCCCAAGCATTAAGTTGTGTGTGTGTGTGTGCGTGTTTTGCCCCAAACCTAACGGGTTCTTGCTAAGGAACTTGAGACCATACCCTAATTGGATGTCTAAACCTTTCGGCATGTGGTGGCACATAAAAATACAACAACAACAATTACTACAAAACACAAAATAAAAAAAGAACACCAAACTCAAATGTCCAGAATAATCGAAAGAGGCTCTAAGTGTTCTAAATGGAATTGCCATCATTCAGGAGAAGTCGTTTCCAACAGACCATAAAATTGAACTAGCAATTCTACAGGAAGGCACAACATTTCAGTCAGTTAAAAAAGGTTTTCTTTGTGCAAATTAAATGAAAATTTAAAGTAACTATTAGATGTCTTATGTATATATTTTGTGTATACACATATAAGAAGTTGAATCTGTTAGTATTTAAAGTATAAGCATTACATATTTTTATAAAATACAATTTAATTTATAAATATTGTATTTATTATTATATATACAATTTTAAGATTTTTCTATTACCAATCTAAAATTCTATTCTTAATATCGGTTGAATACCATCAGAGACCACAATTTATAGGGTATAAAACTACATTTACTTTGTCTAGTTTTGATTGCAACACTCCCATTGATATGTCTGATTGTAGACCCAAAAGTGTAAGAAGAAAAAGACAAGCACAAGCCCATTGATGTAGATACTCGTGTTTAGGTTAGAGTTGACACCACTTTGTCTTGATATAAAGTAATTTATTGTATGATTTATTGGCTACTTGATTGATGAAGTCGTTTCGAGTTGATTGCACGATAATTTTATTGTTCGCTTCATGCGTTCGGTTCGTTCTTCTATAAATTTTGTCCATGCCAACAGGCAACAACAGAGTCAAGTTCCCCGCACACCTGACTGTGATTAATATTAAAAGATTAGTTGAAATCAGCGAGCAAAAACCTCTTAAAGTAGAGAAATGGTAAACAAATGCGCTGATCTTATGATAAGTAATGGACTTGGTAGAGAAGAGAACAAATTAAGAGAGGAAAAGAAAGATAAAGAGCTGAAGACGGAATATCCTTGCTTAGAAATGAAGTTTAAATTTAGAATAAATATTGCAATTACATTAAATTACAAAGTTCATTGAATTCCGATATTCATTCAATTATGAGTTAGGCAAGAAACCTCAGGAATTTAATCAATAATAATTATAACTTATATATTTTAATTTAAATACAGTCATGAACCGTTGTGATCAGCATCAGAAAATGCAGACATAAATTGAATTTTGGTTTCCTTAAATCAATAATCGTTAATATTGAATTTGTAAGCTTACAACAAATTAATAGATATTTACAAATTAAAAATAACTGAATCGAATGCTCATTAAATATTCCTCTTAATAATTACAATTCGATATTTTTAGCCTTTTATATATAAATGAAATAATTCTTTACAAGTTATTAATGCAGTATTGCCCCCATGAAAAATAACTCACACAATTTACACCGATAACACAGATTAAACACAAATGAGCTTTATATATGAATGTGATTACTTTATTTAAATAATTATATACAATTTAAATAAGTTTCTGCCTTGTAGTTTAGTCATAGAACAAGAAATGCTACTAATATAACATTTAAAGTAATTATATAAATTTGTGTAATGTGTAGAAATGCTCGTATGCATATATTTTATGCACTCACTGTATGACAGTTTACATCCAAACAACTTATTAATGAATAACTGGCTGCTCAACTCGACTATGGCTACAGTTTAAAGCTTATTATCGAGCAAAATATATACAACTACTGCCGGTACTATAATGGCATTTATTTATACACACATATACATGTGATTGTGTGTATTTTGAAACCAGCTCGTACTCATAGTATCATATAGTATGTATGTATATGAGTGTGCATAGCACTTGAAATGGCAAATGAATGACACCGCTGCGTACAAATGAGCGACCAACTGACTGACTGACAAACAAACGGAACAAATGTCCGACGGACTGACAGACATATAGACAGAATGACCGACCGACGAGTTAAGACTAATCAGGCCCCCACGCCATATATGTATTATAAATACTATGATATGGCAAGGCAACAAAAGTAACAATAATGGTTTAAATGCCATATCAGCAAAGAGTAATGCTGACTACAAATTATACACTAACCGAGGGTTGCTCCACAAATTAACGACCAATTACTGAAGTATTAGTATTTTTTTGGGCAAAAAGTATGAAGGCTAATTAAAATTTAAAAACTATATTTTAAAAGTCGAGTATTATTCCCAAGGCATCGTGTTAATGTATAAAGAAGCCTCTAAAGCTCACACTGCGCCACACAGGCAAGCAATAAAGCTCCAATGAATACTTTTAAAAAGCTTTGTATCTGTGCGAAAGCTTTCTACCATGCGTGCAAATGCTTATAAATGTACTTCGAATGAAGCACACTTACTGTATAGTATATTCGGTATTTCAGATCGTTTGCTTCAGAACTTAATGATCAAACCATTTACTGTTCACGCACACATTCTTAGCTACATATTAAACCGCACTTTTTATAGATAAAGTAACAGCCGATTCTCGACAGGCACACACACACACAGGTATACACCAACACACACAATCGCACAACGATAATCGAGCAAAGTTGTTGTCAACAAGTTTACGAGGCAAAAAAAAAAAAAAATAAATAAATAAAAAAGAAAAAAAAAAGAGTTGACAAAGTTAAGAGTCTCAACTGAATTAGCCACCTCCGCCGCCCCAAATCGGCCAACAAGCCCAATAACCATGTGCGAGAGTTTCTTTTGCTTTTTAAGCATATCTTAATTTCGAGTTATCGTTGAACTTCGTTGGGTGTATTTAGTTTTCATTTTGTATTCGTTTGCGTATTCGTATACGTATTCATAATTCGTGTTCGCGTTTCGACTCATCGGTAACTGTGTGTGAGTGTGTTTTTGTTGTGCGAGTATTTTAATATTTTATTTATATTTGTTGTGACGTGCCGTGAGTAATAACTATAGATATCACCGTATGCTTAAATATATGTTTATTATATATATTAAGTATATATATTTAAATATATGTTTGTGTGACTGTAGAAAACGTGTAGAAACCCGTATACAACGATTTTTTGGCACTGTGGCGCTTTAAAGCACGCACAACTCGGCCGAGACGCCAAAATAGTCAAGGAAATTGGTAGAGCGCTCTTTAAATTTATATATATGCCAACACACATATATAACTCTAAATTTGTATGCACAGAACTGATGATCAGTCACTAAATGAGTATAACTTTAACCATTATAACGACCGATATCACAAGCACTGAGGTTACCAGTGTATTGTTTTATTTTAAGGTCTTTTGCATGGTTAATGTTTGTTTTCGCTTTAGAATTTTAATTCATTTCGATGGTTTATCGCTTGGCTACAATCTGATCAATTATTTAAACTTAATGAATACTATAAAACAAACAATAATGTGCAATAAACATTCTTTTAGTACTACAAATATATAGTAAATTTGTTTTTTGTTTCTTCCCAAAGATAAATATACTAAAAACGACTATATTTAAAGTATTCCTCTTTTGCTAAGTTTCTAAATAAGTTTATTTGCACAAAAAAAACATAAAAAATGCTTTAGGTTGATGCTTTTAATAGTTTATGAATAGAATACTTGTCCATAAAATTTCTTTTATTTCCAACCTTTCCTTTATTATAAATTCATTAATTTATCCTTAAATGTTTACAAGCCGAGCACAGTGAGAAAACATTTAAATGTTTACAAGTATTTAAAAGACAACATATATTTAGACGATTAGTTGAAAATGTTATTCAATTTTCCGCCTGCCTAGAGCTGAAAAACTACCGAAAGCAATAAATTTTATGACCCAAGCGCCTTTCATTCATTCGCAACAAAGCAGATAAAACTTAATAATAATAAATACAAATGTATACACGCACACATACACACACACACACACACACGTGTGAGAGTGTGTGTTGTGTGTGTGTAAATGACTGAATGTTGTGCTTTTTTGTTAAGAATGAATTCAGCGTATATATACAATTGTATCCGCATATATCTGAATAGAAAGCTAAATAAGTATCTGACCGGCCATATGCAGTTGGTATCTGCTACTAGAAGTTTATTTATCGTTTTACTAATAAGACAGACAGCATACTAGATATAAGTATATATTTACCCTAAAACGTTTGTGGAAAGTGCTTTAAACATGTGACAAAAAAAAACAAATTATTGAACTGCTTAAATCAGTAACAGATACTTGACTGTTAAGCTTGTATCTTTTATAGTAGCTGCAGCTGTATCTGTATCTGGTATTGCATCTGTGCTGCCAAGGCCTAAAGATAGACACACCATAGACACCAAAATATAGAAATACAAAAAAAAAAAACAGACAGACAGACACACACACACATACATACTCACATCAATATGAAAGTATTAAAGCCAGACAAACTGATAGCGATACGATAGATCGACAAACCAACCAATTGGCTGACTGACAAACTGACAGTCTTAACTTGTTTTGTATTTCACAGATACAAACATATATACGTACATACCTATATATTTATATATAGGCACAACACGCGTTGTGTGTATGTACATACCCTGCAGCTATACCCTAGACTTGTCGCACACCTATGAATACCTCGTCTTAAGTATTTGTGTACCGGCTTATCATTATTAAACAGAAATTTAAATTACATATAACTTATCAGCGTATTTTCTTTCGATTTGTTATTGTTTTCATCCTATAAATAAATATATAGGTATATACTATTTTGCGGTCGCTTCTTTCACCTCTTCTTTTCGACTGTGTTGAATCTGAATCTGAGTTTGTAGTCGCCTGCCTTTTCTTGAGCTTAAACAATTCTTAATATAGTATTTATACAATATTTATTTGTTATTTGCTTCGTCTAAAGACAGACAAACACTTTGTAATCTTTAAATAAGATCATTTAATCTCTAAAATTATTATTTTTCTATAGCTCCATTTAAACGGTACTTTAATAATTTATTTAATTTATGAATGTATACTTTAAAAATCAATTTTATAGTCGGGTTTTTACAGTATTCAGCCAAAGTTTTTAGTTATTTTAATTAATATGGTACTTTCTGGGCATGACTTTATCTTCTAATCAAAATGACTAATTATTTAACTCAGTTCTGAATAAGCAACACTTTTAATAAGTGCCTGGTAACTATTTTGAGCTAAATGTATTTTTGTAAAAGTCAGTACTTAAAATAAATTGTAAAATTATAAACTATTTAATGTTATGTCACTCGCTGACTTTGGTTACTATACAATAAATACTCAGCTGATTTGAGTGATGATTATTATAAATAAATAGGCTGCATATGTATGAACTGAAAGTATATAGTATAGTTGTATAAATACTGATCTTATTTAAAAGTGTAGCCTTATCAATTTTGTTTATTCTAAATGACGCTTCAGCAGTTCACATTCCACATATTCCGAGAATTTATTTTTCTTTTATCACACAAATATTTGCCCAACACTTTGGCCCCTCCACGCCCCCTCCTGTGTGCCCGCTTCATACCCAACTTGACAGTCCCGCATAACATATGCATAAGAATACACACATACATAAGTTAAATACACTTTTATATACTAAACGAAATAAGTATGAAAAGTAAGAGCAAAAACAAAAACAAAAACAAGCTCCTAGCTATGAATAAAAAGAAAAAATTATAATAATAACATCTGGTTAGATCTGGTTTGGGTCTTGATTTGCTGTCCGTCTGCTGTTTGGCTACTGGAACTGGGACTTTATTCCGGATGGCCCCAAAAACATGATTCGCCATTATTTGGTATCAGAAATTAATTTCCTTTAAGGGGAAAAAAATCATTTGATATGGATTCACACAATTTGTGTTGCAAAAATTCTCAATTTTTATTAACTTCCAGTTAGCGATCTAACTCGTTTGTTTGTGAATTTTTATTACAACATACGTATTTGACGTAAACCGGTTTTTTATTTTTTACGTATATTTATTTTTAAGTACCGAATTCCATAATTTATAGATATAGAGCTGGCAAACATTCAAAGTGTTTCCAAGCCGGCATTTGAAACTAGTTTTCTTTTTTTTATTGTTATATTTATGATTGAATTTTTGGGAACCTATATAGGATAAAAACAGAATCAAATACTGTAGATGAGACGGCGGCAACAAGTACTATAAATACTTATATAGAGTACTATATAAATATCTTTCTTTATCGAAAGTTGAACAAGTTTCCATCCGCTTATCGGCGGCAACACTGAAATAGTGTAGGGGCTTTTAAGAGTGGTGAATAATGTTCGAATGCTAATGAGGGCAAATGCTTACTCATCTCTGCGTAGTGGAACCAGAAGAAGGAGATGCGAGAGTTAAGCTGATTGAGGGGCGAGGTCGGACTAGGAGGAGGAGGAGAAAAAAGGAGGTAGGTCAGCAAACCAATGAAAGGAGAGTATAAATAGGCACAACGCATGCTTAAAATATGTATGTATGCGTATGAACAATCATACAAACATAGTTCCCACAAAGGCAGTGGCTCAAAATGATTGTAGATAAAAACAAAAAAAAAAAAAATTTCAAAACTAAAACTCAGAGTCTGGAACAGAGATGGAAATGGAGACAGCTACCAGTCCCGTCCCGAGTTCCAGTTTGAGTTTGAGTTCGACTCTACTAAATATAAGCTCGAGTTCCAGTTCGTTTACGCAGCAGCAGACAAAGAGCAGCCTTTGTGCAAACACACACACTTGCACACAGAGATTCTAATGCGAGCTCGAGTCGATCGCATTAGAAAAACAAGAAAGTAAAGTTCGGACGAGCAAACCCGACTGTAATATACTCTGTACTTTAATAATATTCCTGCGTTTAATGTTTTTTTTGAACAGATCTTTACGATAACTTTTTAAGATTTCCAGTTAAATTTGTAACGACCAAAAATATTGATGTTTTTTTTTGAAGAAATCTGGTAAGTAAGCTTTTATTTAGTAACACCAGGAATTACAATGTTTCCTTTCCCGATTGACCAGAAAAGAGGCGTGTCAAAAAAATAATTAGAAAATAGGATCAACTGCTGATTCTTGGTAAAGAAAATATTTATTTTTGCTCTTTTGGTACTTATAAAAGGCTGGTGGTTATACACTGCCCATTTTAAAGACACCGAAACAGCAAAAATAAATATTATACCCTTGGCGCAGGGTATAACAAGCAGAGACAACGTTGGAGCCCGACAGAATGAGAGACGGACAAACGGGCAGCTATGACAATGGAGAGAGGGCCTATCAGGCCTGTCCTCTCAGTTAGAGTGAGTGCCAACTTCTTGTTTCCTTCTTGAATATTCCGGTTCTGTCTGCCTATGTGATGCACAAAACTCACAACATAGAGTATGAAAGAGTTATAGAAAGAGATGGAATACACACATACACATACACACACCCAACGAGTGACAGAATGAAATAGAGACTGAGATGGAGACGAAGCCAGACGTAATTAATGATCCCAAAAACGCTGACAGCAACGCGAGAGCCGAGATTGTTGGAGACGTCCATGGAACGCATATATTGGGCCATGTTTTTTTTATTTTGAGTTGGAGTTGGTAATACCAAAACGAACCAGAAGAAGTAGAAGAAGAAAAACGACATACGAAATACAGGTGCGGATTAGGGTCAGTCAGCATGACTGAGAGGAGCATCTATAAATTGTCAGATTGAAACTGAAAACAGTTCGAGAACTCTACAAAAATAAAAAAAAAAACAGCTTAAAAAGAAAAGAGTTTAAAGATTTTTATTGTAGCACAAATCTTTCTGCATTTTATGTGCTTATCATTGCCTTGTGTATTTCCATATAAATTACCACTTTATTTTATGCTCAATTATTATTATGTAGTATTTGTAGAATGCTGTGGCAAGACGGAACGAATGAGTTAACAAACGAACGAGCGAACGAACGAGGCAACAACAAACAAACGTATCGACAAGTTACACGTACAACAACAACTACAAGAAGAACGCCAGGAGCAACTGAAACGAACAACTAACGCAATGTGGAACCGGTTCAAACTTACACACAAACGTTTGCATGCGAGTGTGTGTGCGCCTGTCGGTTTCAGTCACAGTCTGCGTATGTGTGTGTGTGTGCTGCACACACAAATTCAAACAAAATGACCAAAAGCCAACAAGAAGACGAGACAGCAACAACATGACCACGAGGAAGGAAAAGCAGCATGAAAAAGAAGTACAAGAGGCAGCGGCAAAGTACATAAATATGTGCATATACATATGTATGTATGTAATCATTGCCAGCGTCGCAAGCACACACACAGACACAAACACATATGTATTTAAAACACACAAGTACACAGAGGGCATGCGTTGGCAACACCATACATACAAACACACACACGCACACTTCCATACAAACACATAATCGGCTACCTTTTTTTCTTTTAAATTTTTGTTGTTTTTTTTTTCGTTTAGTTCATTTTACGCGTTTTGCTTTTCATATTCTTGAACTTCAAAAACTGAAGAAAAAAAAAACGATCGAACAAAAAGCCACCATAAAATAAATAAAAATAAAGAAAAGAAAAAAATCAACAGCAAAAACAAAAATAAAAACAACAACAACGACGAAACGAAAACGACGGCGAAATGTTGTCGGCAGCCAAGCTGTCAGACAGCTACTGGTGTTAAACGTAGTACATACTATAGTATGTAGTAAAACAACAACAGCAACAATAAACAAATACAATGGCACACACACAAGTAGATAGATGTGTGCATAGCCCGCAGGCAAAAGCGTACACACACTACTCTGCGTATACGCGACGTTGCTTATCGACTTATTTTTTGCTGCTGCTGTTGTTTTTGCTGTTGTTGTAGTTCGCATAATGCAGCTAATGCTCAAGAGTGCTCCGATCTTGTGTTGATTGCTCATAAGATCTTTTGCAGCCCTTAGCGGCTCTCGGCCCCCAAGTGCCCGCTGGTGGCAACGACTGCCAGTGAAATCTTCGTAGGCTTCGTTTTAGCACAGAGCAGACATTACCAATGATGTTTATTCCTAAACTTCAAGGCACGAATCTTTGAATACCCTATAAACACTTTTCAATTCCTAACATACTCATTTAATGAATTTATATGTAAGCTATGATTTTAGCAATAAAACAGTTATTTTACTAATGACGGTCAGAATCCAAAAATATATTCTTGTAAAAGCCATTTTACTAATTGACGTTATGGTTATAAATGACTGGAAATGAATCGTTTGTCTAAGAACAATTTATAACAATAATTGCACAATTTATGTATAATTGTGTCATCTCGCACATTAATTATAATTGCTTAGTTTTGTGTTCACTATTCATTTATGGTAGTTAGTTTATTGATGGCAATTATTAAATAAACAAACGTTTGGTAAAAGAATTAATCTCAGACTTAAATCTTTCGAATTCATAATCGGTATTGTACTTGACATAAAATTAAGGAATAATTAAACTTCGTTTATAATCCTGAAATTTTTACAGAAACTGAATATATAAAGGTAAACTGTCATACTATAACTTCTTTATTTTCTTAAATACTATCGATAGTTTTCTCCATGAAATAAAGTGGCAAACTTGTTGCCACACTCAATATACCCCACTTCTTCTTAAGAATGCATCATTTAGTTGATTTACTGTCTGTTGTTGCCGTCTGTTCTTCTTGTGTTTTCTTCGCATCAATCTCCGCTGTTGTTGTTGCTGTGGCTGTTGGCCATATGATGCCATAGGCAGTTGGGCACAACCATGAAGTTTTTGTAGCTACTATAAAGCCCATGCACACACACACACACACACACACACATATAAGACCATTACAAATGCTTTTATTTTCATTTTGTGTTTAAATTTCAGATCTTGGCATCGCATTTTTTACTCCTTCCTCTTTATATTCAGTTTCTTCTTGTCGTCTTCGTCTTCTTCTTGTTCATCTGTCTGGCAAGTTTTGTTTGAGCATTTAATGCTCCACATGATCTTGTTTTACCTCGGATTTAGGCAATTTTGGGTTCTTTTTTCCACTTTTGATGGATTGTTATTGGAGTTGGGTGTGTGTGTGTATATTTTGTTTGTTATTAGCCACTGTGGCTTTTAAACATTAATGATCTCATGTTGGCTATGTAAACAGTAAACTTATGCACCGAAACATTAAAAAAAAAAAATGTTGGCTTAAGAAGACAACTTCAAGGCTATTTACAGCATTTATAGATTAAACTTAAGCTTTGTAAAATTTAAATATACATTTGCTTACCCTGCGAATGCACAAGCATGAATAATTATGATGAAACTGACTGGATTACGCGGAAATTATTGTAATTTATGATGAATAATCTATTAACTAAAACAAATTGATTTTGTTTATTGAGTAAGTATAGCACGTTTATTAAAATTGAATTTAAATATGTATTTATTTAGTTTAATAAAATAAATCACATTTAATCTTCTTTCATTTTAAATTAATAACTATGAGTAACTTAAAAATTCTATTTCCAATTCCACTAAATAGCAATTCTAAAAGTATCGATACTCTTTGAGTTGATAGTCTTTAACTTTTCTCCCAGTGTAGTTGAGAAACTTGCAACAGACCAAATATATACGCACTTGTCCTACCATAAAAGGTTCCAACACCAGAAAAAGAATGAAAAAAAGAGAGAAAAAAATATACTAGAAAAACGTGCGCTGTATAATAAAGCTAATGAAAACACTAACTATAAAACAAAGCAAAGAGAGAGGGAGGAGAGTGAGAGAGACAAAGCTACATTATAAACAAAATACACACATTTATAAACAATCAGCGTCGTTTCAAAACGGTTTTTTTTCCTCTTCGCAAATATTGTGAATGTGTTCTATGGTGATTTATTTATTTTTTATTTATTCATTCTCGATTATATATAATTTTTCTTCAATTTTCTTCCCGATATCGGCGATTGCACTGAGTGTCGCTGTCAAGTCTGACAATTGTTTAATGTGTATTATCTGTGTGTGTGCCAGTTGTGTTTATGTGAAACAAAAAGTTTTTTTTTGTGAGCTTCATTAAAATTCCTAGAAACTCGACCACTGAGAATGTTCTCTAATTACAAACAATTTCAATGCAGCTACAACGTTCGCAAGTGGCAAATTGCGGCTATTGTTTTTGTTTTCAATTTTGTTTATTTGTAAATGTATTTTTTTTTTGTATTTTATGCATTGCCAAACAAAAGCTGCACCCAAACACACAAACAATTTGTCACAAGGCAACAACAGCAACAAAAACAATGGAAAGAGAGTCAATCAAAATAATTACAGCAACAACAAAGACCGATAGATCAAATAATAAATGTCAATTGAGCACGCGTTCAGTTCTACTTAGAAACACATGCATTCATAGTATGCATACATATACAAATACAAAAACATATTCATGTGTATGGGTGTGTGCTCAGTCGCTGTTGTAATTGTTGTTGTTGGAGCAGTTGCTAAGTGCGTTTAGTAATTTGCTGGTAATTATCACTCACGCACAATCGAATGTAAATTAGGAAGCTCACATCCAAAGAGACTCACAGAGAGCAAGAGAGTGGGAGAGAGACAAAGTAAAAGTTGCTGCAACTTGCAGGGCACTCAGTGAGTGCTAATTATACCAGCACTTGCACTCCCATACACGCATGCATACTCACACTCATATGCATAAGGAGTGCAGGATTAGAGATGAGCGTTTGTGTCAAACATTAACGTCACTAACACGAATCACAAAGTATTTTTTTCCTGTCAACCGATTAAAAATAAATAAAATTTTAAATAAATATCAAGTACAAAATTATTTATTCATTATACGCCCAAAAACAATAATATTCGATGGAGTCAGTTCGTGTCACGATGAAACGAGCTCAAAGTGGGCAAACTGAATGCGAATTGCAGTGCACAGTGGTGCGTGGGCTTGCGTACCAATGAAAAAAGAAACACTGACAGGAAATACATTTGCTATGGCCTTAAATTTTTTCTATTTATTAATCAATTTATAAGTGAGCTCAATGATGTCAGAATATTAATAGAACTGTGTACGAACTAAAACAATATCGAGCATAATCACTATTAGCATAAGAACATTTCTAGCAAATACTCAAAATTGTATTCGAAGACGATTTCGGTAGCTGATGCCAAAAGCTAATCTAAAATTCAACCTTTTACATTTAGCATATGACAGTGTCTATATGTATGTAGATTTGGATGTAGATAATCTGTACATTGTTTCTCTTTTATTGTCAAGTTTGTCAAGCTTCTGTGGCTTTTGTTTCATGAACAATATTATGTGAAAATTGTAAAAAAAGAAAATATTATAATGGGAGACAACAACAAAAGAACAAAAATTAGTATTGTCGGTATAATTTGTATGTTAATATTGTATTAACAACAACAACAATAGCAAAGTTTGAATAGCAACAGTGCTTGGAGTTAAGTTCTTACTGGCCTGACCAGCTTCAACACAAAGCATCTGCACTATGGTCACTCTATTTTAGCCAGCATGAGTGAACAGGCAAGCGCGAGAGAGAGAGCAAGAGAGTATCACTATTTACGCGTGCCTATATACGTGTGCTTCAGTCTGACAGTGTGTGTGTGTGTGTCGCGCTGTAGAGATGAATGAAGCGAGCGAGCGGCGCGTCGCGTCGCAGCCGCTGTCGACGTAAGAGCAAGTGTAAGTTCGTATGCATGTATATGTGTGAGTAAAAATATTTTCGCATTTTGAAAAACAAAGAACCAAGAAATTTTCCAATTGGCAAACTCACAACAAGAACATGGGAACAGGGGCTGCGGTAGACTCAGATTGAGAGAGAGCAAAAAGAGAGCAATCGAGAGTGTACTGTGAGTGAGAATTGCGCTTACCGTTTTGCTTATTGACGTAGGCGTCCCGTCTGCTGCTCTGCTTCAACTGCTGCCTGCGTATACTTTTGTAAGTCTGTGTCTCTGTGTGAGTGTGTATATTATTTTTTTTGTCACTCGTGTTATTATATTTGCCCAGGGGCTGCTTGCGTTGTAGGTTTTGTTGTTATGCAAAAATGCCAAAGAATTATTTCTTTTAACACAAACACAATTACACTAAAAA
This sequence comes from Drosophila acutilabella, assembly GCA_035046005.1. Lineage (NCBI taxonomy): Eukaryota > Metazoa > Arthropoda > Insecta > Diptera > Drosophilidae > Drosophila > Drosophila acutilabella. The sequence continues at coordinate 315,791 of JAWNOK010000031.1, read as the reverse complement.
TTATTTAATTCTGTTGCCGCCGATACTGCTGAAAACACACACATGAACGCACTGTGAGAATGTTTTACAAAATAAATATAAATGTCGAAATGTGTGTGTGGGTTTTTAACAATTAGTAACAGCTACTACATTAGTAATAACTTTTTTATTTGTTTGACAGCGCTGCTGCTGCTGCTCGCGTAAACGGCAAAACAACACAACTGCGACTGACGCAGCGACCACTTTACCGTGAAAAATTTTCATTCATTGAGGAAAATTGAAATGAGCGAACCAACGAACGAGAGAGAAAGAGCGAAAGACAGCGAGAACATACGAGCGCCGATGACGACAACGAAGACACACAGTTGACTGTGCTTGCGATTGTGTGCATGACTATGTTAACGCTCTTTCACAGTGCTGCCAACTCAGCAGCGGTTAACAAAGTGCTCCCAAAATGAGACAAGCATTAAAACATGCAATTTGTTTCAAAATTAAATTTTGTTTCTGCCTGCACACACATTCAATATCTTCGTTTGATTACTGAACAGGTACCCCGCCTCCTCGCTTACACTTGAACACGCACTCACACAACACACAGCCAACACACATGTACGAAGTGAGAGACTCTCAGTTCGGAGCATACAAACAGACGGCGCGTCGACGTTGGCAGCGGCACGTGTGTGTTATGTGTGTGTCTGTCACTGTGTGTGTGTTTTTGTCGCTTGCTTGAATTTCTTTGCTCTCTCGCTCTCTCACACGCGCATTTGGCTTTTTTATTTGCTGCCTAGATTCGATTTTCTTATTGTTGTTGTTTTTATTATAATTACTTATTAATTCAAAATTTAAAAATTACCCACTGCACTTAAATACTCGTGATTTGTTGTTGTTTTTGCCCCGCTTGGAGCGTTCTCACACACAAATATACAAATACATGCACAAGCGTAAATTACATTTTTTCTTGTTGCTACATTTTTCACTTGTTTTTCATTATTGGTTTTCGTTTTTCCAATGCGACTCGACCGCTAAATTTGTGGCTTATTTACACTGCATCTGCATATGTTTCTATGTATTTATATACATATATATTTTGAGTTGCCTAGTGTTTAGCACAAAATTAAATTGTTGCTAATTTTAACATACGAACGTATGTTCACACCACGAATGTCTCTAGCAAACTGAATCGCATTGGCAACTCTAAGACATTGTCACGTTAACAGCATCAGATAATTTCAAAATACCAAAAACGCGTGAAAAAATACTAGCAACTTATTTTAATGTTGCAGCCCTGAGTTAAGGCACACATGGCACTAATAAGTTTTTAAAATTTGTTGAATTTAAGGCCTTGAAAATGTTTCATAGAATTTCTGGTCTAAAAACTTGAACACGAATTTTTTCCTACTTGCATTCTGCATAGAAATTGCTGTTAATTTGAGCGTGTGGCAACGCCGACGTCTATATATGGCGGTTGTTTTGAATTTATCAACTTTTATCAATGTGGATTTTGTTTTATTTAAATCGATAATTGATATGCCAATAACAGATGCCTTTTATATATTTGGCTACTATTTTGTTTATAATTTCCAATTAGATAAATGATATTTATTCCACAAATAAATGTAATTAATTTAAATGCATTTAAACAGTTGAACACGGCCAGTTTGAAAGTCAGCTGACGCGCGAAATGATGGTCTCTCTAAATTTCGTTTCCTGGTTAGGAGTGACCGTTTACCAAATTAGCTTTTAAATAGCTTTTTGTGAATATTTATGCATTTGAATAAAGCACTTAAGTTAGTTAAATAATTAAAAAAAAACATAAAAAATCATATTTAGAATTTAAGAATAAAATTAAAATATTAAATGCTTAAGTAAATTTAATTAATTGCTCTGCTAAGAGGGGGACATTAAAAATAATAATCATAATTTGCAACACCTGTCGACAAGATTTTATGTGTCTCGGTGGGAAATGACAACGATCATTTCCCCGCATAATTCACCATAAAAAGTAATTTATGTAATTTTCAACAATAAAACATTTCGATAACAAAATGTCAACGGTCTTCAAACTTTGTCCTTCTTGGGGTTTTCTCCTACTTCCCCACACCCAACGCTCAGGAGGGAACACATTTTTCGCATTTAGTTGAGCATAAAAACCGCACATTAAAAACTAATATAAAATCTAACGAGTATTGCCGGTCCAGAGGGTTTATGGCATTCAGTGAATGGAATTGTTTGGACTCGCGTTTCCAGTAATTGGGGAAATGTGCTAATTTTATAGATTTAATGTGCGATTATAAGCATTTGGTTTCCCTTTTTAATGCAGGCAAAAAGCAGAAAAGCAAAATTTTAATTAGTAATTCAAAGGACTGTAGAGCTATATCCTTTTGAAAACCTTCAATTATGGTAATTATAGGAAAATATAACTTTTAAAGTCATTGGAAACTGAAGGTCACTGAAGGTCAGGGGACAGAATAATAAATATTTCACTTTAAAATTAAAATTTACATTAAATTTTTGTAAAATTACATTTAAACTTTAGTCCTTTTGCTATAATTTAAAAGAAGTTTAAATAGGTTTTTTAACTTCCTGTTAAGGTAAACAAAGTGTGTGAGTGACAAAACAATGAAATAATTAAAAGAATAACAAATTCAAATAACGTCAATGACCACAATGAAAACATAAACATACAAATCAAAAAAGTTTTTTAAAAAACATTTTATTTGCTTTAAATTCACACACTATATGTATTGCAATTAATAAAGCTTAACAAATTTGAAGTGTGTTTAATTTAAAATGAAATGTCTGCTATCAGCTGTGTGTGTGTGTGTGTGTGTGTGCACGCGAGTGTGCAAACCACACATTGTTTAATTTTTTAAATTTAATGAAATTTTTGCATAAAACTTTCGCTTTGTCAAAGTTGAAGAAAATGAGAAAAAAGTGTACAAAAATTTGCAAAAATTGTTCAACTTCCCTTTGGTTACGTGGCATGCAACAAAAACAACAACAACAACCACAACACGTCACAACAAAAATGCCAACAGACATATTTTGCTCTTTGTTTTTGTTAAATGTTGTCAAGTTAATTGAAATAGTTTTACAACAGGCATCCGTAAACTGAAAGCGCAGCAAGTGAAGCTTCACTGTGCCACAAACTGCGGCTGAAGTTGCTGCATGAAAACATGGGCAACAGTTTGTTAATGCAGCTGCAGAAGGTGATGTTTTTTAGGTGTTTTGCAGCTCAGCCATTCTTAAAATGTCGCCAACCTTGAAATGGGCCACGCCTCCCCCTGAAATGTAGCCCCTATTATCAAGTCAAAAAGTATTTTATTGCCCATATAAAAGTTGTTTTTAATAGCCGCTGTGCCGGCTGAGAACTGAAGTCATAAAAAGCATTCATTAACATTTAAAAATTGAATCGAAGATAAGTGAAATAAAATATAAAAACAAAAATAAAAAAAATATATTTGGAAGCATTTCACAAATTTTACAAATTAAAAAATAACAAAATTGAATTAAGAGTACAAAAAAGTATAGCATAATATTTATTTTTTAATAATATTGGATTTAAAAAACAATTTCTTTATTTTTTAAATTAATTTCATTCTTTATTCCCCATTTTTAATATATACTTATTCTGTCTTAGTTTAAATTTCTTGCATTTAATTTATATATTTATATTTGTAACTAGGACGATTACAAAATTTGCCATAAATACATTTTATTATTTTCTTTCGCTGCATTTTTATATGAATTACATAAAATTTACTAACCAAATTTTACTGCAAAAAAAATCTTTCAAAAAAAAAAAAAGTTTTTTTTTCACTTCATTAAACTTCTGATAATTTCTGTCATTTTCATATCATATTTCATTGGTGGCGTTTATTTCAGTTACAATTTTAATCTGCAAATCGAAATAAGTTCATCTAAATGTCTTAAATTGAATTTAAAAACAACTAAGTATAAAATGTAAATATATTTATTATATTCTGAGCAATTGTTTTCTTTGTATTTCTATTGAATAATACCCTAAATTTTTCCGTATGAATTTTGTCTATATTTGCGTTGATTTATTAACTTTGTTTAAATTGTGTTTTAATACTGTTATGGAATGATAAGTTTATTTACATTTAATTAACGTATTTCATATATATTTTTTGATATACCTAGTCAGAAATGTATAGCGTACTTAGTTTAAATTGATTGAATTTATTAACTACATTTACTGAATGGTAGAAAAAATGTGCACTACACTAAAACGATTTAATTATGGGTATTATCTTATAGACAAATATCATATATATTTATTACCATATCAACTTGTATATTTCACAACAGATTTCATTACTTTATTTACAGCAGTTTAGTTTTTAATTTAAAATACACATTTTCTGATACGTTTAACAACACTAAAATACTTTTTAAGTTCTCATTACTTTCTACTTTGACTCTGCAAACAAATTACATAGCTTTAGTTTAAACAGAGCTTAGTTGCAGTCTAGTAGTTTGCGATTACTTTCGGCTTAATCGGCTTAATCCGAGAAGTTTTTCTCGTCCGAGAAGCGCACATGATGTTGCTGCTTGAGTCTTCTCTGCTTCGATGTCGCCATTTTCACAATACCGGTTCCGCTCCCGCTTCCGCTTCCGCTTCCTATGCCGCTGCCACTGTTGTTGGCGTTCGCATTTCCGCTTGTCAATGTGGGGGACATTGTTGCTGTGGAAGTGGTCGTCGTTGTGGATGTGGGTGACGATGATTCCGCTGTAAACTGTTCATCACAGGAACAGTAGCCGCGTGCCACATCGGTATCTCTTGTTGGCTGTCCATGAATTTCCCGTTTGAACTGTAGATTCTTCAGCTGCATCTTGTGACCAGCCCCCTCTATTGAGTTGACATTTCCATCTGCTCTTCGTCTCGTTTTATCCTCTCGATTGGCATTGAGTTGGTTCTCCGGTTTGCCCGTCTTCTTAGCCGCATAGAATTCTTCGGGTGTTTCGGCACGCAGAGTTTCTATGGACCTGTAAGTAGTCGGATTAAAAGAATTATTTAAAATTATGAAATTTTTAGTACGGTAGCTTATAATTTATATTGGGTTTCGTTAGTTTAATGAATTAAATTACATTAAATTAAAAATGTCTACCCAATACAATGCTGTAAAGGATATTTTTCTATTGCTGCCTATTTTCAGATAAAAGCCATTTTGCTGATTCAATAAAAATGTAAAAACATAGACAATAATAAACATGGAATACAGAAAGTACTCAATGGTATAGCTTTTCGATCCATAGTATATTTAATAAGGATAAATAGGATCGTCATGTACCAAAAATGTGTGAGTTTGGTTTAAATACCTCAGTCCAAAATTATTATTTTATGTGAATCTCAAATTTTCAACCGATTTGTCCTATGTGAGCAATGGGATGTAGTTGTCTGATTCACACTAAATATGGTGAGAATACTTGTTACGGTTACTGTAGTACTTTCATTGAAATAGGTTCATTTTAACTTCAATGGAAGATAGGGGAAACAAGTTTTATCTACCCAATACATAAAGGGACTTTCATTTCAAAGTTGAGTTTCTCTGTGACAGACTCTGAGAAACAGGAGTTCACTCCTGGATCCTTTTTTTAGTACAGGGTCCTAAAAAACTCATTTTAAATTAGTTCAACTAACTTTTGTGTAATATTTGTAGACTCATTGAATTTTGAGTAAGTTCTACAGAATCGCATGGCTTATCCAAAGGGAGTTAAACATTCCCTGAATTTAAGAGTGAATAAATTCTAGGCTCAATTTCAAAGTGCCTCAAATTTGATTTTAGGGTCAAACGCGTAATACTCTACAACTACAAAGCCGTGCAAAGTTCAAAGCACAAGCCAAAATACTTCACTTTTGGCCAGATTTATTAATTGCACTCAAAAACTTGCTGTTTCCACTCACATCTACTTCAGCTGTTAATTAGCATTCAGTTAAATAATCACAAAGAGAATATAGTGGAAATAAATATGAATGTATTGTCGATGACCCTTATGCATTTAAATTACAAGCTGCAGCTAATTAATTAGTAGTTTATATGTACAAAAATCCCTGTTATTTATACAAATAAAATTCAATTATTTATACAAATAAACAAATGTCAATTTAACAATATTGCAATAACTATCAATTTTAAACTGCATTAAAGCGTTGACAATTGTTAATTAAATTAAAACCGTAGTCTATAAATGACAAAAGTTGAGATACTTTTAATGTAGAATTTATCAAATGACTGGTTTTCAATTTAATATTTTAATTAATCAATAGTAATCATGGGATAAACATTGAACTAAATATATGAACAACAAATAATGCTATAGTCGCATTGGGTTTTTATTGTATTCGTTACTCCTTTTTATTTTTAATGTGTTATTAACAATGGGGTATGATTATAATATTTGTGCAATAGCTTAGGCGATGGATAAGATCGCACTTTAAACGCAGAAATTTTTTTTATAAAAATTCATGTTTGTAGCATATTTTCTACAGATTGTACCTATGGGAGCTATACTATCTAGTAGTAATGAAAGTAGTAGTGAAATTCGGTCAGTATGTCTATGTTATTGAAAATGCATCTGTGTCAGTTTCATTAAGATAGCTTGGTAAATACAGATATTTTTCTTACTAGTTCCTATTTAGGGGTCATTTTGACCGATATAGTTGTCCGATCAAACTTGGTCAGTATATGAACCCCATAGATATGCACATCGTGTGTGAATTTAGTTCAGGGTAGCTAAAAAACAAGTCTTCTTTACCAAAACATACTATTTTTAACTGTTTTTATCTTTCGATGAACATAGAACACCATAAAAAGGGTGTGTCAAAATACAAAAATAAAACTTGTACTGCTTGGGCATTATATTTTTCATGAGCGACCTCCTGGGCCTTTCTAGCTCTAAAAGTCTCTGAGATCGTTTTGTTCATGCAGACGGCCACATCAAATGGGCTTCTTTCTCCCTGTTACATACATTCCAACGATTACAGTATACCCTTCTTCTCTGCGAGTAAGGGGTATAATTAACATGAAGAAAATAAATTTTATAATTTATCCTATTTATTAAGTTTAAATTAAAGTAGAACTTAATAACTTAACTCTGTTAAATCTAGACAAAATGATAATTTACTTAAGTAACTTAGTGTTGACTAGCATATCTTTTTTCAGACTCATAGCATAATTAGCATAATGAGTAATTCCAAAATCCCAATTATGATTATAGTATGACTTAAAATTCCCATCCAATCTCGGAGAATGCAAAGTATCTGAGAGATGCAGTTGTTGTTGTTGACTTTCTGCTATCAAAGTTTACAATGCATGTTTACTACTTGCCTTGAGAGCTGCCATTGCCACGCCCATACTCATGCCTAGATTCAACCACAGACAAAGTGGAAGGCAGTTAGAAGGAGAGACAGAGAGAGAAAGAGACCGCGAATTCTGTATATTTGTGCTATTTTGGTTGCCTGGCCATGAAAGTCTTTGTACTTGTTTTTGTATCTTGTACATAGTTTTTTGAATATACATATATATTATATATGTATCTGTCTCTGCTTCTGTGTGAGTATCTTTCTATCTGTGTCTGCCCAACTAGCCCACTTTCCGCTGCCATTGCATACTTCATTGCGCTCTGTTGGCGTTTTCCATTATGTTTTTTTTTGTGTTTCTGTTTTTCGCCTTAAAAATTCAACGCATCTAGTTTATTTCATCAAACGGCAATTGCTATCTCTCTCTCTATCTATCCCTCTCTTTCTCTCTTGGTCTCTCTTTAACATGCATTTTTGTGCGTTCCCATTTTTACAGTACAGTAAACTCAGTTTTGTGCTATGCAAAGATAGTGAAAAGTGCAAACTGAAGTGCAACTGCAAAATGCGCGAATGCCTTTTGTTTTGTTCGCCCGTGAAGCTTTTTCCCCTCTGATTTTCCCTTAACCCCCCCACTTCCCTCCCCTAGGTTCCCTCTGGCTCTACTTTTTCTTGGCTTCCTCCGGGCTGTGGTCGTAGCCGTGATAGAAGTGCCGTACAGTTGAGCGCGCAATCTGCCGCAGATTGCCAGCGGGGGAGTATTTGTGGCTGCCAAATGTGTTGTAGGGAAGGGGTAGAGAGGGCTTTAAGAAGTTGGGGAAGGGGCTTGAAGCAGGGAATGCGAATGTACGAAACTTATGTTTGGATTCGACTAAAATCTACAAAAAACTAAGCAGTGCAATGTGTGCAAACTTCTTGAATAACTAACTCTAACGCTCATCTTTCCACCTGTTACATGAGTCTCTTTTCCTTACTCCCTGAAGCCCGTACTCCCTCCTAATACCCTTCACTTGAATTTTGTCTTCTTCTCATGTGCTTTATGCATATGCGCGTCGTCATTAAAGCATTACACATTTGTGCTGTCATTTGGCAAATCTTTTGGGATGCAGACAAAAAATGTTTACAGACTCAAGTTGCAGCTGAAGTATTTAAATTCTTTTAAATGTCCAAGCCAATTTAAATAGAATGGAGACAATTGGTACAGTAAACTAAGCGTTCAATTAAACGAACAGCTAGGTAAAATTATTTCACTTTTTTGACTAGAATAAAATTTGTAACCCATATTATGGTATTGATTTAGATGTTTCAAATTAGTTTTCATATTATAGAAGTATAAAACTTTAAATTTTAAATAATTACATTACGATGTTTGATATTCTTACATGAGAGCAGTCGTTAAACATGTCTGCATCTCATGAGAGCTACCGTAAGAAGGGTGTATCAGTCTTATCCTAATGTTAAACTATCTAAACCGTCCATCGATGGATACTTAACATTACAGGTATTATCGATATTCACTTCTACCTTACACGTTAAATCTTGAGGAAGTCATGAAAAATTTATTAAATCTCCATTTTCTTAAACATTTTTGACACCCTAGCGAAATTGTTCCACAGAATAAATTAAAAAGTCTTTTAACTAAATCTTTGAGCTTAAATTACAACATTTTTCTGAATACATTTTTTATTAAATTGCCTTTCAGCATTACTGAAATTTCAGTTATATTTACAGTTGAATTAACAACTGAAAAATAAAGTATTTTTTTTTCTGCGGAGTGAAGTTTTCTTGTTCTTAATTACAACTTAAATATGCACATCAAACTGCTGGAAAAGTAAGAAGAATAAAGTGAAAGTAAAGTGAAAAGTTGTACAAAAAAAGGAAGGAAAATTAATATTTACTGCGCTTTTAACCCACATACTTTTCAGTAGACTGCTTCCAAGTAAAAAGGTCGTGTATATACATATATATATGTATATGTATATAGTATGTAAGTGTATACTTGCCACATGTGGCAGATGTAAATTTACATAACTGTTGCCACTTGCTGCTCTTGCGCACTACTTTAGTTGGAAAATTGCATTTTCCTGAGCACAAGGGAGCAGCACAAATGTTAATCAGCTAAGAGTGTTTAAAGCTGTATGAAAGTGTTCAGTTCAGGTGTAAAACAGGGGGATAGGGGGACAAATATGTGAAAGAAATGCAAATTTAACTGAATTAATCACCTGTCCGCACAACCACACACTGAGACATCAGCCATTTTGTGGTGTTTGCCAAGGAAAAGTGCCTACAAGTGGACAGTCTGCTGAGCAAAAAAGGATTTTAGAAACCGTTAAGCGAATTTAAAGTTTTTGAAAATCTACATAACTTTGAATCTTGGGACTATGTGGCAGCTTCTGAAACTTGTTTTGAATATGCTTAAAATTACACCAAAATATACATTTAAATTCACATTAGATTTAAAGCTTACTAACGTTTGGATTTATTTTACACAAAGCATACAAAAACTTAGTTTATCAAAATAAAATTATTCATTCAATAATAAAGAATAAAATAATCGAGTTAATTTCCTTATAACTTAAATGCTACTTTCTGATTAATTTTGTTTAGCTGGTTTAAGCTTATTACATACAAAGATACATTAAAACAAGTAGTGCCCATTTTATTAAAATAAAAATTTTAAAATGAAATTAAACAAGTAAAAAAAGTACAGTCGAGCACGCCCGACCGTATAATACTCTCTGCATTTTTCGCCGATTAAGTTATTAAAATCGGTATCGAGTTATTACAATGTGTACTACTTGCATTAAAACACGTTGAAACAAAAACAATCTAAGCATAATCCCACATACATCTGTTTGTCTGTATGGGAATACACATACGAAAGCCAATACATGATGCATATACATGTATGTATGTATGTGTGTATTCAGCGCGGCCAGCGACTGCGGGCAGCGCTGCCGCTACACAAGCAACGAAAACATTCGAACATATGTTTGTATGTTTCTATCTCGCTTGCACTCATACATTGATACCAATGCGGCAGCGCTGCCGCCACACAGGCAGCGAAAACATTCGAACATGTGCTTGTATGTTTCTGTTTCGCTTGCACTCATACAAGATATTGCATTCAGTTATCAATATTGTAACGCTTCTAGTTTTCTTGTTTATCGTGCGATTTCAATGCGCCTTTCAGGATAGTTTGATATAGTTAGTCTCCACACGAATTATTAATTACAATACTGTACTATATAAATAAAAGCCAAAAAACCGAACAAAAGTTGAGGACAATTTTTATTAATTGTGGGAGAAAGGGGCGTGGCAGTCCAAAATTTTAAATGTCAATGCATTTAGGATGTCACTAGAAACCTCCATACCAAAATTGGTGATCATAAGTGCCATAGTTACTGAGATATTCGCCGAAAACACCGATTTTTTCCGAGGTGTGTCTAGTTTTTTGCTTATTGTGGGCGAATGGGGCGTGGCATCGAAAAAAAAAAAGATTCTTGTATTGACTGACTAAATATCTGATCGATTGAGACCAAGCTCGAACTTGTAGCTCTTACCATCTCTGAAATCTGTTTGTTCATACGGACAGACGGACAGACAGACAGACGGACAGACGGACAGACGGACATGGCTATATCGACTCGGCTTGTGATGCTGATCAAGAATATATATACTTTATGGGGTCTGCCACGCCTCCTTCTGCCTGTTACATACATTTGCACAAACCCAATATACTCTTGCAGAGAGTATAAAAAATTAAAATGAAATATTTACATTTTGAACTAAAATTAAAAAGTAAATAAATTAACAATCGTCATTGTCAGCATTCGAACCCGCGATCCATACGAAGGTTCCATATTGCGCCGCAACTCTACCAGTTGCACCACACTCCTCTTCTATCATTCTTCCGATTATTTGCAAATATGTATGTGTGCTCATACATATGTGTGTATGTATAGCATTGTTCGGCGCGGCCAGCGGCTCCGGGCAGCGCTGCCGCCAAAGCAGGTAGAGAAAACGTTCGAACATATGTTTGTATGTTTCTGTGTTTGTTTGTATGTGTTGCGCGCATGCAGTGATTTTGCAGTAAAATAACATGCACTTTGAACCGTAATTTCTCTCTTGTTTGACATAGGATTTTGATGCCACTTTCAGGAAAGTTAGAAATAGTAAGTCTCTAAGCGTATGTTAAATTACAACACTGTACTATTTGATTTAATGCCTTCAAAACGGCATTGAATCTGGAGAGTTTTTTAGTTCCTATGAGAAAAGGGGGCGTGGCAGCTCAAAATTTTGAATGACATTATACTAAGGCTGTCTCTAAGAACCTGTATTCCAAAATTTGTGCTCCTAAGTGCTACAGTTACTGAGATATTCGCCTGAAACACAAATTTTTTCGAGGTGTGTCTGGTTTTTTGCTCATTGCGGGGGCGGTAAGGGCCGTGGCAACAATTTGAAATAAACTTGATCTGCGTACATCATAAACGGACTTTCATTCCAAATTTGGTGTCTCTAGCTTTTGTAGTTTAAAAGATCCAGGTGTTCATACAGACGGACGGACAGACGGACAGACGGACATTGCTATATCGACTCGGCTGTTGATGCTGATCAAGAATATATATACTTTATGGGGTCGGCCACGCCTCCTTCTGCCTGTTACGCACATCTCGCTTCTGACAAACTTAATAGACCCCCTTTACTCTTTTTTAAAGAGTACGGGGTCTAAATATAAAATATAATGATGTAAGATTAAAATCTAGTGTAACTTTGTATCTTAGCTGATTTTAGTGGGCTTTAATTTACTGTTAATATTGTAAATAAAATAAAATATAAAGAATAAGCTCTAAAATGTATCTGTGATGTGATTAACAGACAATTTTATCCTATAAGTATATATTTTTAACCCAGGATCCGTAGAGACTTATGTCGATTCGATTAACATTCCCAGACAATTAACAGACAATTTTATCCTATAATTTTATCTATATTTTTAACCCAGGAACCGTAGAGACTCTTGTCGATTCGATTAACATTCCCAGACAATTAACAACTAATTTTATCCTATAAGTTTATTTATATTTTTAACCCAGGAGCCGTAGAGACTTAAGTCGATTCGATTAACATTCCCAGGTAAGTGTCAGAAATATATAAATGTCTTTACAAAAACTACTTCAAACAATACAGATCTCTTGACGCTCATCAAATTCAACTCACAATTTCAAAAAATGGCAACATATGCTATGTACATAGCTTCGGCGATGATGTCACTTGAACCACCATCGGATTGGGAAGACATAGAGGAACTTGCCTTGAAGCAGATGCGTGTCAATTGGACAACTGATTTTGCCAAAATGCATTTGCGTAAAGCTTTGGAAATGGGACTACGTTCAGGGATTATACGGGAACACAATCAAAAATATTATCTCTCTCAATATGCCGAGATAGATCCGGACGGAAATATCAGATACGTTTTTGGTGATGATCTTTTTAGTCGGTTTGCATCTGTCGGTCTACATAACCAAACTACTAACTACTGGGGAAGAACGGGATTCAAACCTAATGAGAGCCTTTTTAGAGGACATTTTCGGCAATACGAAACATTTGTAGATCTTAGTAACAGTAATCTAGATGATATGCAAAATGAAGACAACCAGTCCTTGACAATTACAGAGATCTATGATGAAAGTACAGAAATACTCAATTTGCCCATGAATGAAGCAGAAGTAGGTGATAATGAATTAAATCCCAATCAAAATGAAAGTGATGTGCATACCGGTGAAGAAGAAAACGAAGCTGATTTGCAAACAATTTCAAACGATTTTGAAATAAGTCTATCGATACTCTCAGAAGACCCAAGTGCACACGAAGATAGCGACTTTTCGGATTCTCTATTGAATATTGAAAAAGAAAATTCAAGTTCTGTTATAAATTTTCCATTGAAAAGAAAAAAATCGACTGACTGGGAGAGGCCAGTTAAAAGGCAACGACTAGAATAAAAAAAAACAGTTAAATTTTTAATTGTGAATTAAGTTGTTCTAAAAGTTAAGTATTAAAACATATTGTACTCTCTAGTTCAAAAATTGCTTTAAAGAGATGTTTAAATTAAACTTGACTTTGCTGATTAAACACTTACGCTGACTTGTATAATTAAATGAATTTAAAATGAAAATATTAAACTAAAAAAAAGAAAACTAATTTTGTTGTATTTATTTGTTGCCTATTAAATTTCGCGTCGTTTGAAAAATTCTCAATCAACCCAAACCAACAAAAGTAATTCAATCTAAATTAGTTTTAAGGCCAACTTACCCTATTGACGACAATAAATCCAACTCAAATGCCGTTTCCTATCAAACACGCATCTCGTCCATTGCAGCCTGTGGCACTTGCTGCTGTTGTGTTGCTGCTGCTGCTGCAGCTGCTGCTGCAGTGGAACTCATGCTTAGACTTTCCCCATGGGTGTGCATTAAATGGCCATGTGAGTGTGTGTGTGTGTGTCCTTTCGAGGAGCTTGGTGTGCTGCTGACGCCGCTGCTGCTGCTGCCTCCCGATGAGGTCTGTTCTAGTAGCATTCCTGCAGCAATAATGTTGGAATTGTTGTTGTTAATGCTGCTGCTGTTTGTTGTTGCTGTTGACGAGGCAGAGGTGCGCAGAGGTGGGCGAGGTCCTCGCATATGATGAGACTGCATGCCAGTTACCACAGGCCCATTTGGCGGATGTTGTGGCTGTTGCTGTTGCAGATGTTGCTGCTGATGTTGTTGATATTGCTGTAGTTCTGAAATGTGGAAATATGGCATGGGTTTAGTTACTCATGTAAGCTGCTTATATGCATGTATGTCGGCAACAACAGTACCATACTGACAGAAGTCAATTTGTAAACAAGACATATACACACATCGTCGAATTCGTCATTGTTGTCATCGATAAAACGACACAGGGCCTGTTGCACTCATATATTTGCCCACTGACTGTTATCGTTCTTACCAGCTCCTGATCACCTGCTGACCCTATTTTGCTGTCTATTTCACTTCCCTATCTACTGTCAACCATGTCTGCGTCTCTTCCAATTCGTCAGTTATAATATTTTTATGTTTTTCTCTGGCAGAGCCACCGCATCTTCCTGCTCTTTTACTGTATTTCTCGCTCTCCAATAAATGCTCATAAATAAGTTCTAGGTAAACATACAAATATTTGTCTGTTAATTTGTTTTTCTGCACCGCAAAAGTAGAACTCGTAAATTTTATTGTTTTGTTTGCCTTTTGAGCACGTTCCACATTCAGACATTAAAATTAAGAAAATAAACATAAAACTGGAATGAATTTTATGCGGTGTCCAAACTTTGAAATATTATTCTTTGATATGTTTTAAAGGATAAATATCAAATTTAATTTAAATCTATTCATAGCGTCATGAAATAAATTCTTTGCCAAAGGTAAAAAGTTTACTAACTGAAACAAAAAAGAAACCTTGAAAAGAGCAATTACTTTTAGCCATTTGCTATGCCAACTAAGCCACCAGTTGGCTAGTTACTTACATAATTTTATGGTTCATCAAGAAACATAAAGAAGAAACTCTAGAGACTGTTCAATGTCAATGCTTAGATAGACAAAGATACCCAAGGTGACCACAAACTTGGAGTAAGATAAAAGCTTTAGCTTTGCCTCCACAGTGGCACTCACAAGTATTTGCACATACACACAAGTACTGAGCAAGCTGAAATGCATAATGAAGTAGATGGTTGGAGAATTCGTACATGTGCGATGTTCCTTAGGGCCCAGTCTCTGAATTGCCCTCAATTCTGAATATAAAATTAGTGACGGTGCGTATACGTAATGAATTCAAGCAGCTTTATACATATGTGTTGGCTTCTGATTCTTTTTTGTGATTGTAGCAAATCTAATTCATATGCACATTGCTCATATGTACAGCTGTACAAATGCAAAAGCGACTTGCATACACATATTGTAGCAACTGCTCATTATAGAGACACTTTTATTTTTTGAATGCGCTTGAAATTGTAGAGTTGACGCTCAGCTGTGGGAAAAGTTATTTCTATACAGCTGAATTTATTTAAATTTCGTTGTTACAAAGCCACAATTGTTGCATTCATAACGTAAACTACGAATTATTAACTTCAGAATGACCTAAGCTTGTCCAAAGTGATTTACAGGTAACCCATATTCGGTATTGTGGTCAGTGCTGTTCACAATCGACAACCAAATAGCCAATTTTCAGCCAGGGGCGTTGCCGTGCGTTTTGAGTTAATGAGCTATACATGATTGCACGATTCCATTCAATTCAATTCTATTCAATAAGAGCGAATACAAATGATTCATTGATTAGCAAACACCATGTAAATTATACTTCAATCAAATATAAATCACAGCCATTGACCAACAGTATGTTCTGGCTAGAATATCAGGTGCAAAAAGGCACAAAATTTGTGCAATGAAGAATTTATAGCTACAAATGCAACATTTGTGAAATCACCCAGGTAAGTAAATAGAATTCATTCGATATACAGCACAAATGAAGAACTATTAAGTATACGCCGTACAAATGAAAGCAAAACACTAAACTAGTTATGTGAGTGTGTGTAAGCAGTTAAATTAATATGGATTTATAGATAGCAAATGGAATTCAGTGTGGACACGCAAACAGACAGCTGTACTCTTTAAGCACAGAGAAACACATGAACTACATATGAAAAATGGTTATTGAACTCATGGAAAGCATACAAATCGTACCGTGTTTGTCATGTCATCAATAATGTGTAAGAAAAACTGCAAAAACTAGAGCAATTCGTGGCAGTGCGGAGTCTGTGGTGAAAGCGAATTGAATGAATAAATTGAAGAGAAATGAAAAGTAATACACAAAAATGTGTCTGGCAACGAAATGAAACTCGGATGATTCAAACTTAAGAGCAAACTGCAGAGATTTCAACATGGAAATACAATAGATTTAAGTTCCAAATAGTAAAAGTTGAAATAGCTGACTCAAAGTTTAGCTTTTTAAAGTACTACATAAAACTATGGAATACAAATACTGTTTAAATTGTACACTATATGTAATTTAGTTTAGAAAACTATTTATTTTATTCGTCAGAGCATGTGATGGACTCAATTCAATTGAAACAAAATGCTTAAAATGCTAATTTATCTTCACACTACTCACAGTTTAATTGCACTTTTGCAGTTTACAACAAAATTTGTTACAAATTCATGTTGCAAATTAAATTTTAAGTCGTGCATAAAATTGTTCTTTTGGCAAACGAGAGTAGTAAACTTTTATAAGGGAAATTAAATCAAAACATTTCGAGCCCACAAGTAACAAAAATATGTGTTGGACTAACGGCCTGTATCCTTAAAGCAGATCCTTTATTACACCAAATTGTAAGCCACAGCGTACATGACACTTGTACCAATGTCGTCGGCAACAGAACTGACCGCATTGTTGGTTTTCCCATACCCGAGGCAATAAAATAATATTGTTTTATCTAACTAGCTGCGATGAGCATGGAACTGAAATTGGGTAAAGGAAAGTGGAAAAAGTACGCGTAGCAGAAGAGACTATAATTCGCCAGTAATATAAGCAAGTACAACTACATGAAAAGTGGCATTTGTATGCCTTTTGCAGGGTCAGTTGATTTGTGAGGATAATCAAATCAGAGGAACAGAGTGGGAGAGAGAAAAGACAAGTGAATAATAATAGCAAGAAAACAAGAGACAAGAAAAACAGGCGACAACCACCAAAGATCGAACAATGCCAAAGTAATACAATGATTGGAAGTGAAAGGCTCAATTTTTTTCACTCTAGATGTATGAGTAAAAGTTGGTTCAGTCTAGAGTCTGATCGGGTGTCAATGAGGAAGACGGAACGAGTTCTTGCCTCAGCTGCCTTGCAAATAGATTTTTCATCATTTCTTTTCTTTTAGGCTTTTCCTGCTGCGCATACACAGCGTATGCGTGATAAACGATTACAGTCTGTGCGTGTGTTGAAATTTCAATAATAACATTTGGTTGAAGCTGTTTATGTCCTCGTGCTGCTGCTGCTGCCGCTGGTGCTGGTGCTGGTGCTGCTGCCAGACCTAACGGTAATGTTATGTTATGCTTGCCTGACGTTGACAATGTGTATGACAATCACATCGCGTATTTTTTCTTTTCTTTCTCCTCATCCCGTTTCTATCAAAGTCTCACACCATTTTTTCTTTTCCATTGCTTGTACTTGCTTGTGTTGGGCTTAGCAGGCAAGTCGCGTTTGCCTTTTGTTTGTTGTTTTTTATTATATTCAGCAAACCGTACTTATCCCAGACACTTTCACACATACATACTAACAAAAGAAACATATCACATACAAGTCAGCAAAAAAATCGTTTACGCTTCATTGTTTTACTCAACTTGGCTGATTTTTGCTGGTTGCCTTTTGTTTGCTAGTAACTTTTGAATTAACTCTGAATTTAGTTTGTGTAGTTAAAAATGTTGCTTTATTCTCTTTTACACATCGAATAAATTGAAAAGTAGCTGCCATATATTGAGTGGTTTTGAGCTTTCAATCATAAAAGTAAAACATAAAAACTTTTTACAGTTGAGAATTCATGCACAACCCTCAAAAGTAGGCAACATTTTTATTTTAATTAATTGTTTGTTTATAGTGTGCAATTTGGGAGACAAAATTAAAAAGCAACAACTTTTTAACGATAATAACACAGATTTAAAATTGCTCCATATAAATTAAATAAAATTTGTGCACAGCAGTAAATTCTGTAGTTCTTAAAAATCGACATTTTTATATTAAGTAAGCTTAAAATATTATTCAAATCGTTGGCTATTAAAATAATGATGTAATTTTTAATAATTATGTTTTTATTACATTTGTTCAAGAAGCAAACAAAATCTTTTTCCTGCATAATTATCATTTAATGTTAAAAAAGCGATGCTATTAAGAAATATTATAAAAGTCGCTGCAAACTGTTGGATGAAAAGTCCGAATAAACGGACCAAACCTAATGAGGTATTAAACTGCCGTTTAACAACGTTAGCGCTTTATGTAATCCAAGAGTTTAAGACAGCGAAAGCAACAGTATCAACAACAACGACAACTCCGTGCCACTTGAGTGCACAGAGCAAAGAAATAAAAAGAAAATAATGTAATAAGAAAACCGGCCAAAAATCTCAGTAGAAACATTAATTATATAAGAATTTCGCACAGACCCTCAAAACTCAGGTTGACTTTAATATTTATGGTCCAAGTGAAGATGAGATACACGCTGCTTAAATAAATAACTCAACGCGAAAGTTGTCAACTTGCTTGTGCAAAAAGAGCAGAGAAGGTAAGACGATATCTGTCCAAAGTATGCGCCAACGCATAATTATATGAAAATTCGCAATAATTATAAATAATGCAGAGAACGACAAGAATGACGGGAACGCAAACGCAAGTAAGAGCACACTCGCCACTTCCGTTAACGCAAACACCTGAAGACAGCGCCGTTATAAATGGCATGGAGTGACAAGCTTATTTACCAGTCCGTCGGTGTGTTGTGGCGACCAAACTTATATAAACCACTCACTTATCACATAAATATCCTTAATAAGGTATAGTGACAAAAGCACATAAAATTTGATGATTAGCTTTCGTCACAACTTCAAGTTTAAATTGTTATAAATCAAACTTCTAATGTTTGTTTTTCATAATCAACATTTTGTATTAAATTTATACAATTGTAGAAAAAGAATAAAATATTACACTGTTGTGAATAAGAACTTCTTCGAAGAAGTAATCGTAAATAGGCTTTAATAAATTTGTACAACTTTTCAGCATTAAATCGAAATAAATTGTGTTCAATTCATTTTATTTGTGATCTAAAAGTATCAGAAAACAATTAGAAATTTCATGGGCTTTGAAGATTTTACATTTTATTTTGTTTTACCATGATTTTAATCCTTTACAATATATATATAGTTCTTACTGTAGCAATCACAATCTAATCTTCTAAGAAATTAAATTTGTTTTTGCAATCACATAAGTACCAATACACAATGTTCAGCACAGTTTTTAACAAAAAGACTCAAATATTGTGTTTAACTTAAGCTCCAAGGAAAACAAACAAAATACATTGAATATTTCAGAGAGTGAAAATACACTTCGTAATGAAATGAAGCTTAAACTTATTTTTGCTTGATTGCTTCTAGTTTTTGTCGAATCTTTACTATTTGGCATATTGCATCATGTGACATGTGTATGCTTTTTAACAAATGAGAAAGCCATTTCAGAAATGAAAGTTCAACTAAAAATGCTAGTTTTCAGGCCTTTACCTAAAACACGAGTAAATACATACTTAAGATATCTTCAAGAAGCTCACATACATAGGTACGTTTTCAGGCCAACTTAAATAATCCGCTTAAAAGTATGCAGCAAGTTTTTGTTTTGTAAAAACATCCGAAACAACAATAACAATGCGTACGCAGAAAATATTTGTTGCATAGCTTATGGGGATACTAACGCCATCTGGTGGTACGCGGAAAAACTAATAATTGATTAAGAGAAATGTAATCTTGGTAATTGCAACATTTTAATCCATTAATGGAGTGAATTTTTAAACAGTGTAAGTCCGTCTACATTCATGTTGATTTTTCTAATAAAATTAGTTTACGTTGAAATTGAAATAAATTTTAAGAATTGTTTTGCAATAAATTAATATATTTTGATTAATTAGATCGTAGTTAGTGTGATGAATATATTAATATCAAGAATATATCAGACTCTCCTATATAAGCAACTTTCATGATCGACTTTCCTAATTGTAGATTTGATCGATTGGTTTTAAAGTTGTTTCAGCTTCTGAATTCATGTCTACTTTAAAAGTGATTTATGAACTGCTCACCTGCGGTGGGGTTATGTCGAGCCAACAAATTGAGGTTACGTGGCAGAGTCATGCAGTCAGTGTTGCCACCTGATGTGCCAGCTAACAGTACGTTGCCACGGCTATCCACGAGGGCGGTGCCAACTCCCGCCAGATTCAAAGCAGCCGTGTTGCGAGCGTAATTTAGAGTTGTGGCATTTTGCAATTGACTTGGTTTGGGCAAAGTCATTAGGCCAGGGTTGTAGCTAACGCTGTTGCCCGAGACAACAACAGAGGTGGCAGCATTATCGCCGCCGCTGCCACGCCCGAAGGTCTGTGTGCCACCTACAATGCCAAGACTTTTCATTTTTATGTGTTCACGTTGCTGGTGGTGTTGCAACTGTTGCTGTTGCTGCTGTGACTGTTGTTGCTGTTGTTTGCTGCTGGTACTGTATGTGACATTGGCCATGTTATCGACAACGTTGGTTACATCCATGGTAGAATTTCCACTGCCGGCCACCTGCTGAATTATTGGCAGTTGTTGTTGCTGCTGCTGCTGTTGTTGTTGCTGTTGCATGCCCGTGTTGCCACATATATGCGGTGGCGGTGGCTTCGATGCCTCGTTGACTGCAGCCGCAGCCGCTTGTAGCAACATTGCCGCCTGACTCGCGGTGTCCTGACCATGGCTTTCCACATCGACAATCACGTTTGAGCTCTGCCCATGCCCATGTCCCATATGATAGTGAGCATGTTTTATGGGCTCCGGTGGATACGGGACCGTTTGATGCAAACCACGTTGTTGAAATTGCTTCTGCAGTGTCTTCACCTCCAGCCGTGTCTTGTCCCGCTGATAGTAGACACCAGCAAATATGAGTACATTCAAAATGAGCAAACTACAGCCAATGGCTATTGTTACGCTTAGAGCTGTGGAGTAGGCAGCATATCCGGCTGCCTCGAAACCGGATGCTAGCGTATCCGTTGAAGCATTAGCAAATGTTGTTGGAGTGAAAATACCACCTCCGTTTGCTGTATAATTACTGCCAATAGGTAAACAAGTCGTGTTCATGTTGTTCGGATCCACGGTGGTAACTGTTGGAAGAGAGTTGAGGTTATAAAAAAAAGCATATTAATATTTTGCATACTAAATAAATTGCTTTGTTTGTCTCCACTTGACTTATCACGCATACGCTTCGCGACTTCTCAAGCAGAAAATATTTAAACTCACATACGGTGTAGCTCAAATAAAAAGGAAGAGTATTTGTTTAGACTATTAAGCTTACGTTGCTTAAGAATAAATTTCTAGCTGAACTTTAATGGTTTAATTATAGCATTAACTTTAAAATCATTGAATTGAAGCGAAAATGTACAATTTGTATTGTTCCCCTTATATTAATTATTATTACAGCATGTATGAAGGACACAAATATTCTGCTGCAAGCAGTTCATTTTAAGGAAAATGTAAATTGCACTGTGTTCAAGTGTCTTGTGTACGAGTAGTTGCTGTTATTGAGTTATTTTGTTGCTACCTTGTCTCCTTCGATTTCCTGCACTCAAGTGCTTCCTTCCCTTCACATTGTTTAAGGCCAAGACAAGCGAAACTGTGTTTATGTTTCGAACGTGTGCGAGTGTAACTGGTTGTGTGAAAGTCAATGCTGTCGGTGTGAAAAGTTTTGATTTTCAATTTTCTGCATATCACACAATTTGGCAAAAGTTCCGTGCCAGATTAAAGACTTTTGCACGTATTTTGCATAAATATTGAGACAATCAACCAGAGAATAAAACGTATTTCATGAGTATTTCTATTCTAGTCCTCAATATGTTTGTGGAAATGTTCTTAGCTGTCAAGTGACAATCAAGAGTTTTTCAATTTGCATTTAAATTGACCTGAATAGGTTGTCAAGAGAATTTGTATATGGTATGCCAATTACAGCTTATTTATGATTGAATTTTACAAAATAAATGTGTTCACAGTAAAGTTTGAATTGTTGATTTGTCTTAAAATTAGTTAGTTAGCCAACGAATACAAAAATTATTTATGTCTCTTGCCCATACAGACACTTAAGCAAGACGATAAATTTAATTTATGGTGTTACTAAACAACAACATCGTTCAAATTTGAGTGGCCACTGAGACATTAACTTCTTACTTATGCTATTCATAAGCCCAAGTAGGCGAGTCTCTGTCTGTGTATGACAATTTGAAAACACTCAACTTGTCACTTGACGGACTCAAGCAGCAAACACTTGGGATCCTTTGCATGGGTTGGGT
The DNA here is from genome assembly GCA_035046005.1 of Drosophila acutilabella. Taxonomy (NCBI): domain Eukaryota; kingdom Metazoa; phylum Arthropoda; class Insecta; order Diptera; family Drosophilidae; genus Drosophila; species Drosophila acutilabella. The sequence goes on along the minus strand of JAWNOK010000031.1, from coordinate 293,379 downwards.
TCGAACCCCTTTGCTAAATGACATAACTAGCTTAGTGCCAGCCCCTAACAGCAAATGGCATAGGAAGAGGAGAAGAAAAATACCAGAGCGCACAAAGAGGGAGAAAATATGGGACCTCAGATGAATTAAAGGCATCCTACTCTTCGTGAAACTCGGATCTGCATTTCTAAATGTCCCACAATAAGATTTATATCAAGCTTAGACACGTTTTTCTTGTATTTGTAACGAGGAAAAATTCCTATTTTAATTTCATTAAATTTGTATTTTAATTTCTGAACTTAGTCGTCGCTTGAGGTCAAGTCGCCGGCGCTTAAGGACTCTAGATAATTATGTGCGGGGATACACAACTCGAGAAAGATAAGCAGGGACGAAGCCAAAATGAGATTGCCTTGGCCTGGTCTAGAAAGTCTGCTTAATGTGCCTTTAATTAGTGGAATGACAAAAAAACCAACCATAAAATCAACTTAGGTTACAAATGCCCCACTGGCTATGGCCCAAACCCTTAACGCTTGTAGTCAACTCAACTTCTACTTAGTTTTCTGTGCTGGGTTTTCTTAATTAAATGACCTTGCATAAATTACATATCAGCAAGAACAGCTGCTGCCATATTCTACAAAGTGAGAAAGTATTTAAGAGGTGATTACGAAGCGAATCATTCATACAGCCAGTCAGGCGATATTTCAATTTGCGCTAACTGAAACTAGGAGTTAACTCTGCCAAAGCTTTGAGTCTTTATCAAATTTAATTCAACTCTAATCGTAGTGAATCACAACTAATCTCTTACATTTCATTTTAATAGCTTGCTTGAGTTTTAAATTATTTTTCATTAAAAGTTTCTAATGAATAACAATATTTCAAAGCGAAATGTTTTTTATCTTATTGAAAACTGTTTGTAAAATATAATATTAAAAGATTTTTTATTTCTATTGAATGAAAGTATTATTGTTATGCATATCAAGTAGGAGTCTCCTAAATGAATGTTTTTGCTGCTCAAAAACAAATAAAACAATCCAATAACAATGCTTAAAACTAAAGGAAACATGCATTAAATCCTTAACTTTAATACTTCAACACATTTCTATTTCCATTTTCTATGGTCTGTCAGTATTACATAGCAGACTTTAACTCTACAACTGTTTTTCAAGAAGTTTTTGCTGTTTGCTTTCAATTTCCTACATTTCTTTTGTTTGATATTGAGTTGCATTCAGTTTTTTGAATATTTTGGCTCTTTGTTGCATGGCTGTCTTTGCATCTTTCACAGACTTCATTCAATATTAATGTTACCTTGGTGCTCTCGTGCTTTGTCTATTGGCCAAAATCACGACTTCATGACGAGGTGTCAACAAGAACCAAAGGTTTTTCCAATTGTGCCAAGGAACGGCGAGCTCATATGGCACTGACAGACATCTTCATCTCTTTATCTCCATCTCTCTCTTTCTCCCTCTCACTCTCTTTCTGTCCCTGTATAAAAACCCTATCCCCTCCGTATGTCCATCATTCTGTTTTAGCTTTGTCTGCATCAGTGTCCTCAACTTTTCAGCATTTTATCATCTTTTTTTACTTCCACAATGAAAATGGTTATTGATTTTTTTTTTAGATTAATCTTTGTCTATTTCAATGCTTTCAATGCGTTCTTGGAATTTCTTTATTTCTATCTTTTAAAGTAATTGAAGCGTATCTGCTGTGCAGTGCCATCGTTTGTATTTTTCCGACATTTCTACTTTTTTAAATTTTATTGAAACTTATACGAGGTAAAAGTTTTTAGTTCTTGATTAGGAAATTTTGAACATTGCAAGCAGATTAATTTATCTTTAAACAAAGCATAGAAAAATGTCTAATGTTGTTTGATTCTAATTGTGTGGAGCGAAACGAGGCTTAAATTATTTTTCAGATTTGTATTAAGCTGTGTACATTACAGTTGTATTTTACTATGTGAAACAATAGTTTTTGTTTATCATTTCCCTAAAATAGCTTAGTAAAATCCAATTTTAATGGCTTACGCAAGTCATTTGGTTTGCAGCTGTGCCAACACTTCTTTTGAATTACTCCTCGGATGCTTTCAAATTCAGCATTTACCAGAGTAAAATAATCGGGGAAAAAGCGCTTTTTCTCCACAGAGTTTTGAGTTGGGAAATTGACTTTCTTTGAGATAAGCAAAAAGAGTTTCAAAGTCTCACTAGCGTAGTCGATGGAGTCGTTTGTGGTGAATAGCTACCACGCCTCTGTTACGCCATTTCCACGCCTTTGCCCTTGCTGCTTGCTGCAAAAGCATTTTGATGTTTGAGTTACACTCTGCATTTTTGGAGTTGCACTTGGGGACACTGAGTATATAAAAACTAAATGCAAAAACCATTTGAACTAGCGTCAAAGTTAGCTGTTAATTAAGGGAAAGGGCTGAAAGAAATTCAACGAGCTTTATATAAACTGCCCTAATGAGTTTTTGAGCGTCGACAGCAAGGCTTTAAAAATTGTGCGGGACCCAATTTGTGTGGAGTTTGAAAATATTATATAAGAATTTCGGATAAGATGTTAATACTTCAAATGCGAACGAGATATTTTTGCTATTCGGTTTAATGCAAATCGCGCTGGATGGCCCACATGGTGATTGATTTAAAATTATGTAGGAAGTTAGAGTGAAGACTTACTTTCATTGACTCATTTCTAATAGGCGTAGTATACATTTAAAGGCCAAGTAGTCACAGCTGTGGCTGTGTCATGGCTTAGACACAAAATGCCAACTTTGCAATTTGTGCTTTGACTTGTGAGTCGGCAGAACACAAAGCAAACAGATATTACCCGACTGGGATCAAGCCTTTGCTATCTCTTAACAAATCTTCGTATCATGCCTACAGTGTTAATTCTTAGCTGTCTTGCTATGGGTTTGAAACCTGACTCTCTACTCGACTTATCCCCGACAGTATAATACTAAAGTATATATTTGTGAACATTATTTGAGTAGCAATAACCCCTTGCCAAAGACCCATATGGCGTATGTGTAATATTTGATTTGCTTAGTATTACATCTGTGCTTTATTTCTCTCAAATATTAGGTCATTGTGTAAACTCAGCAAATTAAAGGGTTTCTACTTGGATTTACACACACGTGTAATAACCCAAAGCCTGACTAAATGTGCAAACAAACACAAAACCAGACACTCGTTGCAATTCAATCCCAATTGCGTTGCCTAAAGTTACACAAATGTTGGACATCAATGTGTAGATTAAAATGGCCTTTCCCATTTAAAACCACAAAGCAAAAGCTGAATTTCAATTTGCAAATTTATAAGAAGTTTTATATAAGCTGTCATATAAAGTATCTACCACAAAAATAATTAAAACGAAATTAGTTTTGCATTTCAACAAGAATTTTCAATAAAGCACGCCCTAAGCCAACTGACAAAAAGCCAGTTAATATTTGAAAATCTTTCGTTACACAATTTAAGATATATTTAAAGTATCTCGTGATATTTCAGTACAGTAAACTCTCATTTAAACAATGTGTTATAAGATATTGATTTACTTACCATCTAATATGCTATTTAAATGAGTCGTGGCATTTATGACGCGTCCTTTTTTCACCATTTGCTCGTCGATGAAAAGCAGTCGAGTTGTTAAAGATGTTTTTGTTAAGTCGCCAGAAGCAGAGATGCCAAATGGATCTGGCCTAACGGTACCCGCGTATAATTCCATATCGTCGTGATTTTGAAATAGATTGTGTCGGACTATCACATCCTCCATTCCGGCGCGGTGTAGCTCGGGTATAAGACGCAGCCAAATGGAGAGTTGGTGAGCCCGAAAGTGATTCTTAATGCGTGGCTTCATGCCTTTCCAGAGTTCGTGCGAGTTCATGAAAATATAATGAAAAGACAAAAATAGTAAGCGTTGGTGTAGGCATTGTTTTGTAATAGCAGATCAAAGAAATTATTTATATTTCAGTCCATTGTTATTGTAAAATTTAAAAATTTAATGTAGCGATGGCAACGGTTTCTTTTGCAACCGAATTTAAGCTGGTAAACACATACACACACCTTGAACCTGTTAAATTTGAGCAAAATAAACCACAACTCATATTGTTTAACTCTATTTCTATGCAACATTGTCCTGTGTTAGTAACCCTTCAATATTTCGACAAATGTGCACACAATTCACGCAATTTTAATCAATTCAATTGAAATTGAATGGATTTCAAATCCATATATACTGTGAAAAAGGGAAAATCAAAATTCGCAATCATTCGTGGACGTTTGCAAATCCTTTGCCTTATGCGTGTTGTGTGTGCGTATGTGTGTGAGTGACAGGAGCATTGATTCAAACTTGAAGTCATTCAAAAAAGGCCCAAGCGGGGACAGAAACACGTAAACGAGAATACGGGTGAATGTTCTTTCAATTAAAATCAAAGAAAAGGCTAGAAAGCAGTTAGCATACCATTTACATACTTGATATGCATCGTTCTTTATTGCCCACATGTGCGTAACGTAACTCGCAACCCAATTCCTATTTATGTTGCTTTCATCAAGTATTCTCACATTTTATTCAGGAAAGCAGAAATTTAATTTTAAGTTAGCATCATAGACTTCACCGACTCCATAATATTTTCTCCTACAATATAAAGTCGCGTGGATTTCTGACATTTCTGGAGTGATGACAACTGAACTTTTAAGCGTCTACTCTAGCGTAGTTTTCCAGATTTCTAATACTTTTTTTTTAAATCTTGCTCCTTTGATGTTTTCAAATAACCATGAGTTGGTTTTATCAGGTTCTTTGTATATTTAAATTTAGATTAAGTCGTTTTTCATTCACATTTTTTGAACACAAATTTTTGGTGTTAGAAAAACTCATTTAAACTTTTTGTTCTTATACTTTCAATGTTCCGTGTTTTATTAGATACTTTGTGAGGCTTTTACGGCATTTTACCATTCTTAAGTTAATTCTGTTAATCATTTCACAGAACTTTTATTATCATAATTTGCACAACGTAAATAAATTGCAAGTGATAAAAAATTTGATAAAAAACGAGTTGACAAATCGCTAGGATTCAGTTTTAAGCGGCTTTATAGCTTTAGCTTTAAATAAATTACATGAAATAAAAAAAATTCTTTTTAAATTGTTACTTTTTTATGGATATCAACATTGGGTAACTGAAATGTGTTGTGCTTTCTTCCCCAAGTAAAGTCAAGTTTATAAAATAAGGTATAAAAGTTTTTAGCATCTCACCTATTGTCAAATATTTCTGATGCAAGGGATCATAATTTTCCCATGTCATGCTGCGAAAACGATTGCGTTCTCTTGAAACTGGCAGCACTGAGTCCTGTCGACGATTTTCATTTGTATTGCTGTTCGGATATAAATAAGACAAGCAAATATGTGACTGAATAACAAAAAGTATTTAAGAAATGATATTTTCTTACCCAGTACGTGCGAAATTCGACCAGAAAATCATTACTGCCTCCGACAAAGCCTTCTCAGACTTGGTATAGTTTTGCGGAAAATGACTAAAGCCATCAACGAGCGGAGCTCCAAAAACGTATGGCAAATCTTCACCATGAACTGTTCCCATTCGTTGCGGATAGTTACCATCTTTGGTCTGATAGTCAAATACATAGAAATAGCAACGTCCCGAGGGCTGTGTAGAAATTGATCCAGCAGCTTTGTCTGCACCACTGGGAGATAACGAGCTCATTGAAGGTGGGGATTTAGCTGCTAGCAAATCACCAGCTCGCACCAAAGGAGCCACAAATTGAGCGTCTGATAATGCAGCCACCGCCATGTCGCGAGTGTTTATTGGATGTTCTGCAGTACGCTCCCAATTTGTATATTCATTTACGATCTATAAGAGAACATGTGTTATGTCATTTATCTAGCCACTGCTGTAAGTTAAATAGTATAGTAGGTACTTCCAAAGCAATCACGGTAATGTTCCTTGATAGTTTACAAAATAAATCTAATGCTCTAAATTAAATGCTCTATGTACTTTGGTAAATCTTTAAAACCATTTTAAATAAATCACTCAGCAATGATTATGTGAGATAAGTGCAGTTGACTGAATTGAAGTCAAGGTTAGCAATCGACACATTTATAAAACAGTTCGGCTAAGCAATGTTCGTACATATACTTCTAATTAATGGCATCAATATGGAAATACATTTCTTTAGCGTACAGCTGAAAACATATAGCATCGCAGTGCAGAATGCATTTTAAAACTCTTGACATAAGTACACGCAGTCTTTCCTTAGTACGACTAAGAGTGCGAGCACGACAAAAAATGAAGGAACATAAATACGAATGAATGTTTGCGCTATAATAGTGATGTACGCGTTGGCAATTTACGGCTGTTTGTGTGTGCAGTTAAAGTACACACATACAGGCAGAAGTATACAGGGGTATACTTGGTTTTAATATGGCAAATGGTGACAACGACGCCTGACGATAACGATGTGTCTTAGGTTGGGAATGCGAAGACCGATGACGATGAGGACGATGCTGACTGCTGACTGTTGACTGTTGACTCTCGTCGTTGCTGTTGCTGTTGCTATGATTTGGGTTAAGTGTAGCCTGTGTGTGCTTTTAAGCAGGCATATATTTGACTGCGTGTTTGTGTGTATGCTACACACATAAACAGATACAGACAGAAATGGCCGGTATACTTGTCTCAGTGTCCTTGCCAATGCATGTAGGACTTCATAGAAAACCACATTCACAAATCTGCCAAATAAAGCGTGTTAATGTCATGCTCACAATGGCATGTTAACTGCCTTCCATTTATCTTGCTTGCGCATTATAAAATATGAAATAAAAATAAATGTAATGCAAAAGAAACATAACACAAAAAAATAAAATGTAAGCAAAAAAAAGGACACTCAAAATGAAATAGAAAATCTGCAGTTTTTTAAGCATTCAACATAATTATTATCCTTTGCGTGAAATAATAAATTTCTGCTTTTGCTCATGTACACTGTGTTCCCTCGGGTACTTATAATTACATTCATATTTGCATATTTACAGCTCCACACGGTGAAAACTGTTTTTTATGTTAACTGATTTTTCCAACGAGTTTTTCTCTGAAATTTTGTATATGTATAACTAAGTTTACTTTTGTGGCGTGTCTGGATTGCTGAATATTTGTCCTTTACAATCTTACACTTGAATCATGAGTTCATATATACATATAATTGTTTAGTAACTTACTTAGTGAAGATTTAAAAGCTTAAGGTTACACTATATGTTCCACAAATAAGTTATTATCAAGTTGAATTATATTTGTTTGTACTCACTGTATAAAATATCTCATTAAGGTGATAATTGTAAACATTTCGCACATAAGTACGTATAATTTTATCACGTCTCTCGCCCTCGAAGCCATTCTGTATATCATGAGCACTGAAGCTCCAAATTGATTCGCCAGTGACAACACCAAAGAGAACGTCATAAGGTCCGACTGTGTTTGTTTTGGTAGCAGCACCACCAAAGTAACCAAAGTAACCGAAGCCACCACTGAACACCGAACCAGGCGTTGATCCATCGTTGTCGCTGCTAGTTGATTGGGAACTTGCATCCTCTGATGAACGCTTTGAGTTGCGCGTCATTAAATTATCAATATCGAGATTGGAATTTCCGGATCGAATGACAACGCCATCAACCTAAATTGAAAAAAGGGAAAAGATAATGAAAAAGTCAAAATGAAAATGACAAAAACGGATGTAAAGAAAATCGAAATAGAAACATAATAGAAACTTAAGTTTGAGTACAACAGAATTTGCCAAAGTAAATAACAAAATTCATCTAAGCGAAATAGTTGAACCAAGCAGCTAACAAAATGGAAGTAAAAAGATTTCTAGTAAGAGCTTACAGTTAAAAAAACACATGTATTAAAAATACTAATGAGAAATTTGGTCTTTCATAAAAATATTTGTTGGAACACTTAATAAAGTTTGGATACATATAAACAAAAAAGTTATTAAATCATTATTTAATTTACTGAAATAATTAACAACATTTGATTGAATTTGTAGCACAGTTTTATAAGTGTAGATCCCTTAAGTTTTTTTTTTAAACATAAAAATTAAAATTAGCAAAATCTGATTAGTATTATAAAAAACAAGCATATTTAGATTAATAAGTCACAGTTTTTACAAAATTTAATAAATAATAAAAGGTGGGAGTGAATGTATAAATTTCAGCAATCATTATTTGAGTTACATCCTACCGAAGGTCCAAAGGGTGTAAGAAAGTGCGGAGCTTGAATATCCACACCATATAAATCTTCTAGTGGTATATCTCTCAGGCAGTCGACAATTTCCTCATGATGCCTATTCAAGTCATCGGGTATAGTGCAATTAACTTCTTTGGCAAGCTTTACGGCATATAGAACTGGATCATCAACTAGCGACCATGATGAATATGCTGAACCAGACATTAAAATCGCCCGATGAAAGAGACCACGGACCATTGTGGGTGAAGTCATCAGAAAATTAACACAGGCTGCTCCAGTGCCATGGCCGGCCAGAGTAACAAGATTTGGATCACCGCCAAATTTTTGTATATTCTGCTGTACCCATTCTAGGGCCGCCATTTGATCCATCAGACCATAATTGGCGGCACGTGCGTGTGTATGGGGAGTGGGATTTGCATTCAGGAAACCTGTTAAATAAACAAATTTATGTTTTGAAAACTTATAAGCACTTTTAGGGAATGCTTACCCAACACACCGAGGCGGTAATTAAGCGTTACAACAACTACTTCTCCATAACTGGCAAGCACGGATCCATCGTAGGGATTTCCACCGCTCCACTCATATGACTCACCATGTATGAACACAATGACAGGCAGCTTCTTATCTTTAGCAGCTAATATTATTTAATAACATTATCCATTAAAAAAATACTTATTGTTTTATTTCAATAAAAATTTATTTACCATTCGCTGGCGTAAAGATATTGAGGTATAAACAATCCTCAGATTGATTATCGAGAAAGGGCAACAGTCTCTTTAAATATTCCAGACGACCTTTAGGCATTCTCTCTAGTGCATCAGTTTCATTCTGAATATTTGGTAATCGCTGTGGACAGACTGGGCTGTAGGTATCCGCGATCCGAATACCTTCCCAAGTCGCTGGAGCACGTGTTGGACTAAAGCTTTAAGAACAAGGTTGGTTAGAAAATATTCATAATTGGTAAATTCACGACATTTACCGATTTTGTTTTGTTGGAGGCGCAGCATACGGTACCCCTAAAAACACTTCAACCGATCGTAGATAACGAAACTTGTCCAATGGTAAAATGAGACCATTTAAACGACCATAACGAGTCTGCACAAGGCGATGTCCCAACCTAGCACCCGAATACAGTTCCTTTGTGGATGCACTGGCGAAGCTAAACCAGGCTATAAGAATAAACGGAATCAGCAGGAAAATACGCAGCCGAAGTTGTTGAACATATAGCGGCATGATCTGCAAGTACATCCTTTCCTTCTTCTTTGAGTTAAATGATGCTTAATGATGTTTATTCACTGTTGTACATCATTTTTTCAGATCTGTAGGGAAGTAGTGCATGGACTGTGACTAGATAGTCAGTTTCCAATGGTAAATCATTCATCTTGTTTCCGCTTGTCTTCACCTGCAAAGGTAACAGGCTTGTTAAGGTACACTGACAAATATGCTCTTAGTTTGGTTTGAAGTACAAAGCGGTTTTGGTTTGTTCAGTATTAACATTGGACATGATTTTTAGCCCCGTACTCAAAAGAGTACAGGGATCTGTTACGTTTGTTAGAATCAAAATGTGATTATAAGTGACATTAAGTGTTTATCCGTGTTTATCTGTGTTATGAATTTATCGTCATCTGTCTGTCTTTTTGGACCTGGATATTTTAGAATAATGGAAGCAATGAGGCTAACACGACCAATATCCTCAGCAAGTTTAAAATGTCTCAAGGCGTATATGATTGATTCAGTATAAGAACGGTGTCTGTCTGCAGGTAAAATTTGGGTACTTAGGAATTTAAAGGTATAAATAATCTCACCATAACAAACACTCATCAAATACTGCATTAAGCTGATTACTAATTTAACAAAATATTTTAATACGCACAATACAATTTAAATGCACTAAAGATTTTTGTAGAGTCCACTGAATATTTCTCTTTCTTTTAATCCTCGTTCTTAGACCCTGTACTCTGAAAAAGACTCTATAATGTATATATATTCTTGATCAGCAACAACAGCTGAGTGTATCCATTGTCCGGATGATCTTTTAAACTACAAGAGCTAGAGCCACTAAATTTGGAATGAAAGTCCATATATGGTGTACGTAGACCAAGTATATTTTTATTATTGGCCAGGCCCACTACCGGTCTCGCAAATTGAAAAAAACTATTTTCACATCACCATAACTTGGAGACTACTTAAGCAAAATTTACACATTTTGTTTATGGTACCATTATAACTATCCTCACTAAGTTTGATGTTAATTCGTATGGAGAAACGCGCACTAAAATGAGTACGTGGCCTTTTACAGTCGGCTCGCTCGACAGTAGCTTTTCTTATTTGTTATACCTCTTACTTGTGGAGTACAAGTGTATACTGTAATGGTTTGAACGGAAGTAGCAGGTAGAAGGAGGCGTGACAGTAAATATGTTCTTAATCAGCATCAATAGCCGAGTCGATATATGTATGAACGAAAGACTATAAGAGCTTGAAAGGCTCGAGAGGTCGCAAATGAAAGATAAAACGCTCACTTTAGGGCCATATGTAGAAATACTACATACAGAAAACAAAATTCATACAGGATGTAAATATCTATGGCGAACTTCTACTAAGTTGGATCCATACTGACCGAGTTTTATCCAAATCGGACTATTAGATCGTATAGCTCCCATAGGAACAATCGGTCGAAAATATGTTATAAACATGAATGTGTATACAAATTTTTTGTGTTTACCAAGTGGTCTTATCCATCACCTACGCGATTGAACTAATATTATTATCATACCTTATTGTTAATAACAAACCGAAATTTAGTAAAGGGTATCCTATAGTCGCGAGCATAGCATTCTTTATAGTTTTCTCTTAAAGATAAGGAAACTGTAATTTAGTGTTTGCATTAAAGTGGCTGTTTATCGCAATTTATGTTTGTGTATTGTGACTGTTTAACGAAATTCTCTGAAAGGGAGAATGCATCGTTATGAATGCTTACATTTAGTCTGCATCGCGAACTCGGTACGGGCATTTGAAACAAAAATGTTACTCCGACTTATAAGAGAAACATCGGCTTTATTTATATTGCTGTTCATAAAATTTGTTATTTGTCAAGATGACTGTCCATTTAATTGTTTGGAAGATGGCTCCTGTATAAAACAAAGTGCCGTATGTGATGGAATTCCAGATTGTCGATATGGTAGCGATGAGTTGTTTGTTTTTTGTAAGGAATATGATGTTGACTCAGACGAGACCAAATGTGCAAGTGGAGCTCCGATCGAGAGTTCTAGTGTGTGTAATATAAACGTTGATTGTTATGACAAGTCCGACGAATCAGACGAATTCTGCATCAGTGAAATTGGCAGACCAACAAAAATAAGAAGTAGTCAGTAAGTAAATTACCCTCATACAAAAATTTATTTTGTTTAATATAGTTTTGTGTAAATTTTTTAATGGGTAAAATTACTCAAATCGCACTAAAAATGGTTCTGCATATAATTGCTCAAAGACCATTTCCGGTGTTCATTTACTTGTGAAAGTAGTTTCTATAAGATTGCAACTCTTTACTTTAAGATATATCTTTAGTATTTTGAATTGGATATATAAAATAATTAAAAAATTCTTGATCGGTATTACAGAAATAAAACTGAGTGCATATCCAACGAATTATTACCAGAGAAATATGAATGCGATGGAAAGTTTGATTGTTTTAATGGCTGGGACGAATCGGCGGAGAACTGTATGACATTTTGTCACTCATCGTTTCAGTGTGGAAATGGAGTATGCATTGATGAAGCGCTTGTTTGTGATAATAAACATGATTGCATTGACGGATCTGATGAGTTAATAAGTATTTGTGAACACATTGAAAATCGAAACTGGAAGAAAAAGCCGCAACCTGTATGCCAAGAGCCCACATCGGAGGGCTTACAATTTTCTCAGAATACCCCAAATTATCCGTTAAACGGAAAAAGAGCTGTATTTCCCAGTCAACCAGTTTATTTTGAGTGCAGTAATAAACATTGTGAATTAGTCGGTAATCCATGGAATGTCTGCAATACTTCGAGTCAATGGCACTTCGGTATGCCGACGTGTAAATGCAGTTGGGTTAATACTGATAAAAATACGAATGGGGTGAATGGATGTCCAATAAACACATACGCGAAGTACAAAAACCAACTACGGATTTATAAATGCGAAGTAAATAATAACAATAATTGCACAGAGGAGGTTCATCCACCAATCAATGATATGACAGTTAAGTATGCTTGTGAAAGCGACTCCTACTTCGTTCCAGAAGATAAGAAGGATTGGCCTTTCAAATGCATAAACAAGAAATGGTCTGCGCTGTCCGGGCACACAGATCCAAAATGTATTAGTATGTATTATGTAAATTAGTTACTGTCTTTTTTTTAATAATATTTTGTTCACATTTGTTCAGGGAAGTGCAAGACAGATTTGTTATACTGTCGGGACTCAATGGAACCAACCTGCACATTTGATAAATTAACGATAGCATGTAATAGACCAGAGGGTTTGGAGACCGGTACCAAGGTCGCGTTCCAGTGCCGTCAGGGATTCAGATCTATCGATGGGGCCAACACAGAAAAACTTACTTTGAATTGTGAAGACGATGGAACTTGGACGAATAGCTCTAGTATGGACAAGTGTGAAATCGGTTGTGGATTTAATAACAACAAGCTGGAAAACTCTTGGACAGTCGCCCTATTCATAAAGAGTCAAAACAATGTCTTTGATTATATGTGTGCTGGTGTCTTAATAAGGCATAATTTGGTATTAACTGCTGCACATTGTGTTTGCGCCAGTCAAAGTACTAAAGAGATTGCGAAACACCTAATCCGCGTAGGACCACCAAGTAGTAATCGTAGATCTGTGACAAGAAACTTCGGTTGGTCGATTTCGGAAATTAAAGTGAGCTCGTAAGTAAAAAATATTTTCTTTATACCTTATGCTTATACAGTTATCTTCTTCTTGGTATTCAAATTTAAGATACTATGATCCCAGTAACTTTCAATCCGATTTAGCCATTATTCGCATTGACAATGAGCAATTGAATTTCGGAGCTATTTGCCTAAAGTTCAGCTCAGCATCGACGGGAAGTGGCACCCTTCACCTATGGGATACACGATATATGAATAGAACTGGTATCTTGTTAAAGAAAGAAACTAATGTAAATGTTACCCGATTGGACGAGACAGATTTTCGCATAGAAACACTTTATACAGATACCGTTTGTAGAGGAAACAGTGGAAGTGGCTTTGTCCAATCGGAGAATGGTATTTCCTATCTGTATGGCATTGTAAGTTCAAAGAAGGAAAATGAACATCGTTGCACCAATGATGTTACTATAGTAAACACCAATCATGCTAGCAGTATTGAGTTCATTAAAGAAACTGTTGAATTTTACTCAAATAGCTGCGGAGAATTAGAGTAAGAAAACTCATGATTATGAATGCCACTTGAAGTTTTGTAAATTTTTTAACGTCTCTTATTCAAAATAATTTGTAATATTGTCAATTTCATTAAATAAATGCTTTGAAATTAACCTCACATATTAACGAATGCTGTATACATATTTATTGAACATTTTCATATACAATTTCCATAGTTCAGAATGCGCAAAGTTCAAAATATTTTAGATGTATTGCGGAAAGTTCGTCTTAAGCTAAAGACTAGTATCAAAAGCAGTCCAAAACTCGAATCTGACAATGTTAAAGTTTTGGGTGAGAGGATACCAACTACCAAGCAAAGGTTGGAGTATTACAAGAAGGAAAGTGCAAAGACAAGTAAAACAGTTGGACTCAAACCCAAAGCACAGGGCACTGAAGTTCTGTGGCAGAACCTACGTCACGTACTTAACATTTGTGGGGGCAAGCTTAAGCCGCCATCAATTGGGGGCGCTGACTTGGATATGGAGTCTGGAGCCCTGGTTAATGTACTTGAGGTACAGCGCTTTGTAAGCGATGTATTTGCCGCCATGGATGTACCAACCCAGGCTGCCGGCGAGATGGCAGATGCTTTAATTGCTGCTGATTACATGGGACAACGGAGTATGGGGATTCATCGTCTGCCTTCGATTGCATCCGATCTGATCAATTTAAGAATCGATCCACGTATGCAGCCCAAGGTATTGTGCGAGCGCGAAGCTTTGGCTTTGGTCGATGGTCAGAATGCTCCGGGTCCGGTGATTGCCAATTTTTGCATGGATTTGGCCATGCGCAAGGCGCGGGAACAAGCAATTGGCTTTGTGGCAGCACGCAGATCCAACCACATTGGCATGGCATCGTGGTATGCCTGTCAAGCATTGGCACAACGTATGATTGGTCTTTGCATGTCAAATGGACAGACCATTCTAGTGCCCAGCGGTGGTGTTGAGCCAATATTGGGGGAAAATTCAATAGGCTTTGCAGCCACAAGTACGAAAGAGCAATTTCTTGCGGACATTGGCATGTCCGCGTATCCTATAGAAAAACTTGAGTTAAACTACTGCAATGGGTGTTTGAATGAGCTTCCTCCTGATGTGGCTTTGGACTGTAATGGTAAGCCAACGACGAGTGCCGCAGAGGCTCTGCAGGCACAACGTCTTCATCCGTTCTCACCACAGTACAAAGGATTCGGAATCGCCGCAATAGTTGATATACTTTGCGGTGTAATGACAGGAGCTCGGTATGCTTCACAGTTGAAACACCGGGGCTTATTCTCTACGGATGAGGACATGGATGATCTAGGTCAAGTTTACATAGCCATCGATCCAATGCGTTTTAATGTATCCTTTGAGGAGAGAATGACCGATTTTCATAACCTTCTGCGCAGAGCGTTGCCGTTTGATTCAAAGGAATCGACTCTGATTCCGGGTGAGAAGGAAAACCAGCACATGCAAATGGTGGACAATCAAGGTGGATTACTCCTATCCCCCTGCACTCTCTACGTACTGCAGGAGCTGAGCGAACGTTTTAACATTAGTCCCATTAAGTCTATTAAAAAAACATAACGAACTTTTGTAAAATATTCTGACAAATATATATAAATCTTACGGTAGTGAAATTAAAGGAGATAAGAGTAAGTTTATAATATAATGGTTTTTAAAGACTGCCATCGTCTAAGAAAAATATCAAATATTTCCTTTGAAATATTATACATTTATAACAGAAAAGTAAAGAAATATCACGAACAAATGGTTCTTAGTTGTGAGTTCTTTTTTATTCCGCAGCAATAAGCACAGGAATTAGATTTCAAATTGAAATTGTTGCATTAAACTATTTTTTTTTTAATTACCTTGTTGACTCAATTTTATTCGAAATCCCAATAATATTCCCGATGGACATTTTACGACCCAGCAGCTGCTGTTGTGTTTCTCAATAGTAATCCTCAGTTATAATTCGCTTGCGTTGTTTGATGTTATCAATGCCTTGAGAGTTGGCTATACGTGTTACTGCTTCAAGAGCAAAAAAATTTTATTTTTTTTTTCAGCTGTTTTTTTAAAAATTATTTTGCACACTCACATACACGCACATATGCTGATAAATACATTATTATGTTGTGTATATAATAGAACACTCATTCAAAATTATGTTTTAATCGCTTTGATTACTTCCAGCCTGTTTCCATAGAATTGTGTACCATGTTTATTTAAAACTTGTACAATTTAACTTTCATCCTATTGGACACATTTCGTACTTTGTAAAGTCGTTAAATTTTCTTTTAATTTTTTATTTTATAGTATTTATTTATATTCAATGGTGTTAAATATTTGTATTATTTATATGCACTTTGATTTGATTCTGCTTACTAGCACTATACTATAAATATATTTATTTCTTTATTATTTTGTAATACTTTCTGCAAATATTATAATATTAATTTGCCACAGAATTTACTTGTCACTTTTTACAGTTGTCGTTCTTTTTAAACATAACTCACAATATTGAAAAAATGAATCGACTGCTATGCTGTTTGGTATTGTTATATAGTGAAATAATGACATAACGATAAAAAATACTTTTCAAATAGTAAGTTGAATGAAATTGAAATTTCATAATTTAGCGGGTCACAGTTAGTGGAATTATTTCTTAATTAACAAATAAACAAGAATAATTGGTGAATCATTGCTCTGACGAAAAATTCTGTGAAAGGTTTTATATCAAGTATTCGCTGTTATGTTCTTTGTTCTTTAAGCTGTTTACTTCTTTCGTGTACCGTGAAAAAGTACCAATTATTTGCGTGCAGAGCACATCAGGAAAATGCCAAGAAATGGTTTTAAAACGCCAATGTCAACGACCGTTAAATGGATTGAAATTTAGTTTGGACTAAAAAAAAAGCTGCATATTTTAAGTCACCACTGCAAGTAAATATTTTTCTCAAATTAAATCTTGTTCCGAAGAAAAGGAGGTTGCGGATAATTTAAATAAAATTTAAAGAATGAGTTTTAAACTGATTTTACACACGCACACACACATATACGCATATTTAGGAGTTGACTATTTTAATATTGGATGCTCGCAGCTTGTTACTTAGAAGTATGACTAAGTTAAGCGATAAACTTAATACATTGCATTTAATTTTTACATCCTTCTTTTTTGTGTATTTTTTTTAGCACATGGTAACCGTTACCACACACACATTTATGCTTACTCTTTAAGCTATATATAAATTGGCAACTGTTCACTAAGCGCTGTGAAGATTAAGTTGTGTCCACGACCCACGAATGAAATCCAACGACTGAAGTAAAATTTCAATGTTGTTCTGGCTCTTGGGCCAACAAATTCGTTTTGGCCAACATTGCTGCTATGTGGGTTAAAAGTTTCAGATTACAAATGCGAGAGCCTGCCAGTAAAGAGAATGTGGATTTTGTGAGAGCACTTCCTTCCCTGGAAGTGGAACGTATTTTGCATGTTTAGCTATCGCGTTTACGCTCTGCTGTATTATTACCTTAACAGCTGTTTAACCGGTAATTGCTGTTGCTTCCAAAACAACTAAATTTATATTAATATTTTCTTTCTACAATCAAATTTTGTTGCAAGTAGATGTGTAATAGACAAAAGTTACAATGTCGCTAATAACGATAACGACCTGTTGTGATTTCCATAGAAAGAAAAGCTCTCATGACGCTGTTTGCCATAAAGACGCCGTGTTTTTGTACCAGGTTTGATGATAAAATCAAAATCATTGAATTTAATTTGCAATAACTTTTTAACAAATACAATTTATTTCATTTTGGGCTGCTTGAGAGAATAGATCAAAATTAATCTTGAACAAGTCCCTTGCTCTAAATTTGGAAACATTTTTTTTAAAATTTCACATCGTTATTGCTAAATGAATTGAAAACTGAATGAAATGAGTTTGAAGCAGTAAATTCTATGAGATAAAAAAGAGGCAGCAGGTAAGACTGCGTTAAAGAAATGCTCTCATTAAATAGCAGTCTAAAGTTCTATGCAGGCACTGCACTCAAAGCTATTGAAATATTTATGGAAGTCTGTAGAGTTAGTTGCAAAATGAAGGAAGCAGGAAGAAAATAAAACATATATGAACGTTGAAGCATTTCGTTTTCAATTTGTGTCACGTTTGTTGTTGTGATTCTTGACTTGGCCTGCCTAAGTGGAATTGCACTAAATGTTTCAAAACGTCCAACCGTTTTCATCTCCATCTCCATCTCTGTCTCTGTCTGTCTGTAAACATAACGAAATTGGCCTCTTTTAAAACATAGCACAATGGCGTTGGAATAGCTTTGTCAGTGCGTAGAGCGCTCTTTTTTAGACTTAACAAACTCTGGGTGAATCTCTTTGCTTCTTGCTATCCTTCTTTCCTTGTGTGAGTTGTTTTCTCTTTGTTAGACACATTCTGAATATTTGTACAATTTTTACCACTTGACATTAGCTTTTATATCACTTTGTTTATGTGATGTTTTAACTCTTTCTCAAATGGCTTTGTTTTTATGAAATTGTTATGCGATGGCAAACATAATCAAAATTTGCCTAACAAAACCATGAGTGAAGAATTCCATTTTAACGGCTCATATTAATGGTAGCGAAATAGTTTGTATGGCTAGCTGAAACGTATTTATTATTATTTATTTATTTACGAAAAATATATATTGAACTTTGATCGTTGTTGTTTTATATCTTAAATCGAACTATTATTCATCAATGAGCGTTAAAGAGTTGTAAGTAATTTTCACTATACTTTATAAAATGTATCCTTTTCAATTCACACTAAAATTTGAATGTCTTGGCAATTTGTTGAAAGTTAAGCCCGACTGATGTCAACTGCAACAACATTTTAACCGAAGTTTTTACCGAAAAAACGGACACCTAAATCAAAAAAAGGGAAGTTATTGTTGTGCCAACCATAAAAAGTAAAGCCAAACATACATACAATATATTTATATGTATATTTGTTTGTATATATAATCTAGTTTAATGTATAAAAAACTGAAACATGAACATTTGAGCTGTAGTAATAATATATGAATCATCTCTTACACATCAACAACAATAAGAATAAAATGAATTTATGGAAAAGCGTTGATATTTGATCCATATATTGTAGTCATAGTGTTCTGCATATTTCTGAGTGTACATGAGAGCTTAAAATGCCAGCCATTTATTCTACTGACGTAGAGTGGAGAGTGAGGTCATTGCATTGTGGGACTTACCTTCAGTGTGCTAGTGGCGTAAATTAAATACACAAGCTGCTGACATACGACGATGAATTTACAAGACTACTGACCCCTAAAGCAGCGATGGCGATATTTTTTATAGAGCTGCAGATAGCAGCATACCTTATGGCACATGCCATAGATAATTTATGCTAGTCCAGGTATGTGAATAAAGCCCGGATTCCGGAGCCACAGGATATTGGCTTTTTGTTCCAATTTAAAGAGAAACTGCTGCACAATTTTTAATAAATAGTCAACGTAGCTTAAACTTTATTTAAACTCTTGACTTTTCTACATCCTTTTTGCTTGCTTGTGTTTATTTAAGACGTTTCACAGACTTAGTTTATTGAAGCGACAAATGTGCCTGCAGCACTTTGTGCTGAGTTCTAAGTAAAGTTAACTTATGTTCATCACATATAATGTGCCTTTGAGCATGAATAATTCTATTATGGATATATATTTTGAGCACAAAATAAGCAAACAAACAAACTAAAACAAAGAGCAACTAAACCAAAACCTGATCAAAAATGTGTTCCCAAAACGAATACATAAAAAATGTTATAACCGTATCTCCTATGTGCTACATTGTTTTCATGTCATGTGTATGTAAGAGTATCAACACGGACTTGAATTTTATATGAACAGTTTTCACAATACGTGACACGGAATTGCAGCTGCAACATGAGACACGTGGCACAAGGCAACTTGCCAAGTTAATCTGCAACATATTCATAGAAACTATGCGAAATCATGTTTAATGCAAATCTTTTAACGAATTTGAATTCTCAGTTTTCCATTCACTTTTAAGACCACGTACTCAAAAAGAGTACCGGAGCCTAGGTTTACCGAAAGGAAAATGTGTTTAAAATGTAGAAGAAACCATTTTCACATCCTTAAGTATATAGATTCCTGATCAGCATGACCAGAAGAGGTCAACAGCCGTCGGTCTGTATGAACACCGAAACCTCCGAGCCTATAAGAGCTGAAGCCGCCCAGGCTTGATCAGGCAGGTCAAGTTTATATCAAAAGGTTGCCACGCCTCATACAGCCCCCGCCAGTTGTAAAAACTATTTTCACATCACTATAAACATGGAAACGGAATACACATATATGTGTTAATCCTATTATGAACAACTTTATCCCATAGCTCCCATTAAAAATATAAAAAGCACTCTTACAATCGCACATCTGTAGCCTATTTAATTTAATTTTCTTGCCGCACTCTGATTAAAAAACAAAATTGGATCTGAGTATTTATTTGCAGAAGATAATAAATAGTGCTTTAAAATATTGTATTCAATTTGATTTTAAGAATGAATCAAACCGGGAGATATTATTCATAGAATTCTTCATCTGCCTAAATGTATAAACACAAAAATCTTAACGCAATGAGATAATTTAAATTCATTACTCGGCCATGGGTCGTTTTGCTTGCGACCTGGTTCAAATTAAAAGGCAATGTCTGGTCTAAACATTACCACTGAATTCAATTTGTTTGGTTGAAACCGTAGTTCAGCCTGGGTTTAGCCTCCAAGCAGAGTGCAAAAACAACAGCAATCAACAGGGAGAGATAATGAAATCGTTGGTCTGGTCCTAAGAGAAGTTGTTTTCCATTTACTGCTGATGACAATCTACAGAAATTTTACTCTCAGTGACACTAGTCGACACTTTTGCTGTCTTGTGTCGCTGTCTGAAACGACGAAGCAAACAGGATGGCAATGAATGTGCAAAGAACAGATTAAGGTCAAAGCATTGTCATACACATAAAATGCCAAAGTTTTTTAAGATCAAAAATACACATTTAAAGCAACAATTGTTTTGGAATTATATTTTAAGTGCTTCATTAATTAATATATTTAAATATTTTAGGGTTCGTTTTTAGGTGATTCTGTTATGAAATATTTTAAGTTAGCTTGTCGTATGAATAATTACCTTTAGCTACTCATAGTCATTGCGTATACGCCGGGTATGCGCTGAAGTCATTTTCATTTTTTAAATGTTTCTATGAATTTTAGTTTCTTTATATTGTAAATTGTCGGCCTTAAAGAATCTACTTTAAAGTAGCATTTTTTTTAACATTGTTTACAACCCCTCTCCCTTCAGGTAAAAAAACTTTCCTGTTGTGCTGTTGTAGAACAAACAACCAATTGATATGTTTGTGTTCCTGGCAAAGAACACATACAAACAAACAAAAACACACACAATGGTAGGCAAAATTGACAGCTAGCTAAAAAAAAAATGGAAGACCTACACGTGTTTTTGATTGCTGACTTGCTATTTAAAAAATGTTAATGGTTTTTATTGCTTTCCTTTTCCCATAAGTTTCCTATTTGCTTGCGGCATAAAAGTTAAAATTACTTTCTTACTACTTCTGTGTCGGGGTGGAAAGTGTGTAAGATCGAAATGCCTTCTCTTTCACTGAGTTGACTTTAGCTGATGGCAGTCGAATTGGTAGTCAGTTTTTGTTGAGTTTTCATTGAGTTGACATATTTGCTTAGTCTTTGTTTTAATTTAATTCCGCTATATGTTGTGTTGCTCAATTTGAACTGAGTCTTCTTTGAATTTCTTTGTATATTCTCCTTAAGTTAATTAGCTTTCTTTATGCTCTTGGAAATGGTATGCATATTATTATCCTGGCTTGCATTAATTAATCGACAGTTTGCATTTGTATTCGTTGCTTAATTAGAATTCCACTTGTGTTTCTCAAATACCAAAGCGTGCCTGTGACTTAAGCATTTGTATGTCATCTCTCCCTCAATTGTCTCGCAACTCCATATCCTTCGTGTGTATTTCAAGAACTTTGTCATGCCCGCCAAACTCATAAACAACATCGCAAACTATTAAGTTGGCTAATTAAGCGACATATGGCTTGGAATTTCGCAAATTATGCAAGCACTTATCGCATCGCACTCATCACACTTGAGGTAACTATTTGGTTTTTGGCCTCCGCTTATTTAATGATTTTTTCCACTCAGTCGTCTTACTGACACAAATCATACTTTAAATTAAAGAAATACGATTTTTCATATTTCGAAATGATGCAAATTAATCAGATATGGGTTTTCAAATTTGTTTACCGTTAACTTAAAATGTTTGTTGATATAATGGTAATCCATGGAGCCATTGACGGTCTTAGTCTTGGGAGCCTTGTGCAACATGGACAGCTTTTCTACCAAAGGCCATCACGAAAATTATGCCATACGAGGCAATTAGAGTGGGCTGTCATGGCAAGGGGAAATGGGATTGACCATGTAACCTGGCGGCGAAACTCAGCGCAATCAAAATTGTGGCGAAATGGTCGGTGAATGGGAAGATGGCCAAAGGACATCCATCCAAATGGAGTTGCACGCATTGAACGCGCTTACACGCTGCATTTTCCTGTTGGGCTGCAACTGTTAAGCCAGGTATGGTCAGCAGAGGTCTGCTGATGAGTCCGACCCAATTGTAAAACGACAGTGCCAACTCAGGAATTTGCTTAGGAGAATGAAATCTTCCGTGTGTGGTCTTCGTTGGGTACAAGTGTTTCAGAGTTAACAATGTTTACCATAGTTTCAACATTAATTTCAAACTCAATTAAGGATTCAACGGCTTCTGAGAAGTAAACACAGTCCATTCATTCTTCAAAAGAACATTTAAACATACAATTTCACGAGAAAATACATACCTTTTCCAAGAATTGTAGAACACTTTGATGTTGAATGATTAAGAACTCAAATGGTTAGCGGAAATAAAAAAATTGTTATACATCCTTTTATCTACTGACCATTTACAACGTGGTCATTGTTGATCCATACATATGTTCAATCACCCAAACCCTTTATATATTATCTTCTATTTAAATAAATAGCGTCTAGAGTTCTAAGTACGACATTAGTCAAAGGTAATTTAATCTTGGCAAGTGATAAACTGACCACATTTTTCGTCAGATTCATCAATAACATTTATTTAGTTGGATTTGATTAACACACATCGATTCTTGCACCGGAGAAAATATCAACCTTCATGTGCTATAAACTGTCTGCGAATCGGGCAAAGTTTTGAATATCAAGCGATGCTGGCAACCGCACAGATTCTAGTTGATTTTGATTAATTTTCATGCTTACACCAACATTAAAAGAAACAGAAACTAATACAAAATCACTGATGAAGCAAAGATAACGCTGATAAAGTTATGCTCAGGTGTTGGAATTATACCATACATTCTGTGTGCCTAGCAAATTTGTCCAACTGCAATGTGTATGTTTGCATTTGGTGTGTTGAGGCTGGTTGGGTTCGGTTCAGTGGAGACAACTCCTGCTGTTTGCTCCATGTTTCTGATTGTGGTGGTTATGGATTGTGTCAGAATACGGATGTGCAGACATTTGTAAGCTGCCAGGGGATTATACAACAAACGCAGGAATATTTACCACTGACAAAGCTGTTCCTGAAAAAGTCCCTGCTGTTGTCGTTTCTCCTGTCTTTGTTTCTACCCTGGCTCCTGTCCTCGCTCCCTGCTTCAGTTTCTGCTCTTGTCCCAGCTCCTATCTCCACTAATTTCCTTGTTCCTGTTCCTGCTTATGATTCTCCCTCAGACCTTGTCCTACTCCCTACACATCCAAAATATTGGTTTGCTTTGCGTGTGTCGTGTGTGTTTTTGACGCAAACCTTTGCAAAGAAGAGTACAATCTGCTCGGCGTTTGAGCTTTGTAAATGAGCGCTGAAGATTTCAAAGCGTTGCAGCGTTGTACTTTGTTTGTTTGAGTAGAAGTTATACAAGTTATGTAACATTTTTACAAATAAAACTGATTAATTCGCACCCTTCCCATCTTAAGTCTCCCTTTTCACCCATCTTTGGCAATCACTTGAACCGCTTAATCAGACACTGAGTTCTGGACCATGGAACAAAATGTGGGTCAAACGCGGTACATCAATATTTAAGAGCACAAATAATGCTCTCAATGAATTATAATTAACTAAAGTAAGCTAAACCGCCAAAAAGCAAAGAAGATCTTCATTGAAAGTAGTTGTATTTTCACCACTTCTACAATTGGTACTTTGTTATCTGTATTCAATAGTTTCTGCCAATCACGAATGGTGTGCACATTTTACTAATAGTGCAGCTTATTTGGACGTTTCAATTATGCTGTACAGTTTGCAATTTCCTTAGGAGAAACATGTGGAAAAACGTGGAGCTGACGCTGTCGTAAGCTCTATTGTATTGTTTAAGAAGGAGAATGTTTGTAGGTGTAACTGCACACATGAGAAAAATTTTTTGTAGAATGGCAAAGAGAGCACGAAATGTCGGAAATGCCTTTACCTATGTAGGAAACGTGTCGCATCGAAGGTGTGCCAAGGATACAAAAAGGAAACAGATTCAATTAGAAAACAGCAGTGATGTGTACCATTTGTGGCCTAACCCATTTCTATCGTCAACCGGTTGGCTAGGCCTTAAATTCGGTAGCAATGGTTTCTAAATTAAGATAAATGTGGAGATGTGGATACTATGTATGTGTGTGCGTATATGAGCTTTTTGAAGTTGCACGTGGGAAAAATGAAAATGCCAGGGTGAAATATTTCATGTCATATTTTTATGCCACCATTAAACACCAGTTTTCGCCCCCAAATGTATATAAATGTTGTCTATCTGAAGAGTAATGTGTTTTGCTGTTTAAGTGTCACTCGCTGCCAGGAACAATAATTTGCCTTAATAATGGTAAAGTGATAACACTGCACCATATGTCAATATCATTTTTGTTTATATGAAAAGGTATCTTGGAAAGGTCAATAAATAAATTTGAAAAAATGTATTTCATTATTTATCCAATCAATAAAGAGCACCAGCATAAATAGACGGAATTTCTTATAAGCGGAAAAGAAAAAGCTTTTGAAAAAAAGTTATTCAGTAATTGTCAACAGAAAGTTAGGAGTATGCCAAATTATATAAATGTAACACAAGTTGCTTTTTTACTGGCACCAATATAAAATGGGCTGTAAAAAATTTTTATAAACAAAACTAAACGATGAAACACTTGTAAGATGTACGTGCTGAGTGGTGTATGCCAGCTGGCATTTTATTACTTCGAAACTAACACTTATTCCCGCAACAATCAACGACTTACATGTGTATGAACAATCAACAGCATTCCCATGAGTGGTTCTTTCATAACTATCCAGCAAAACTGTAAAACTCGATGTCGATTGCAAATTAGATAATCGCGAATGTGCAGCTTTATTCAAACCAATTCAAAGTCTGATTCCAACCTGACTAAATGGGTAGCTTTTATAGTATGTGAATTGAACTCAAACATTTAACAATATACAATTGTTCAGAAAAAATATTTGTTAAAATAAGTTAACAGTTATGTAATATTTTTCCGTTGATATACTAAAATCTACAATAAAATTAGATCGACCTTCACTTGTAACAATGTCTACTTAATATGCACAACAAATCCTGTAACACGAGCATTCACACACAATCTCACACTTATACGTTGAAGTACGCATTTTTGGTATGAGAAACGACTTATGTCGACAGACTTTGACAACTGTCAATGATTTAGAAGTCTGAATAAAAATTCAGGGATGTGTCAGCTTCCTACAGCTGGTAACTTTGTTGTCATATTTTGGGACAGAGACAATTTATAGAAGTTCTTCAATTCTTTAAATTCAAAATGCGTGCAAGATTTTGACTAGTAACGGCGAGTTCTTATTAAAGGACCACCGTACAACATTATGAATACAAATGATTCTCATAAATTTAAAGTTAAACTGCGTTTTTGTTAACGAATGAAAAATAATGCAAAATCACGAAATCTATTTTATATTTTTAATAGTTCGAAATATTTCTATACACAAACATAGTACAATAAAAACTATACAATTCAATTGAAATTATATAAGTTTGTGTCTTTTTAACTTTCATTCTATAATAAATCACTTCTTTTCATTACAATACACAAGATTAATATGAACAGCAAACAAACCTCTCCGAATCAAACCCAGTTTATTTATCACTCTTATGCAGCATTAGTTTTTAAAGAATTTGCAAGCTCAATTCAGTTTCTTAGTTTGACTCTGAGCATTTTACCCCAAACCAGTGCTTATACACCACCAACAATTCCATTTACTGTATACCTTTCGCATTCTCAACTAGTTTCTTAGAGCAGGACGTAATTATTCTGATTGTGTGTATATAAGAAGTTCATTTTCCAATTAGTGCATGTGCGGGTAATTATTGTTCAACCAATTGAATGACTTTTCGCTCTCATTATAATTGCCAAACATGAAATCGCTTTTAGTGACTATCAAATTCGATTAATTCGATCAATTCGGATTGTATTCAGAGAATGGAATGCTTTTGCTTATCATAAAAAATGGTGCTTAAAAGTGCCTTTTTGCATGGAAAAATCACAGAAAATTTATCAATAAAAAATTTCATAAAATAGCATCAAGTTTAAAAATTAATTTGTTTGGTAAATGGTAATCTTATACTCGTTGGCTTATCTAATAATGTTAATGATATTAAACTGTATTTTAGGTAAAACACTAGGTTTTTAAATTAGTTACACCTACGAAACTGTATGTGAATATTTGGGAAAGTTGTTTGAGTGTTAATCAACCCGTTGCGTATTGGCAGTTAATGGACAAGCATATCACAAGTGCAATTACTGTTACATATGTGCTACATATTATGTAGGCAATTACACGCCCACACCCAGAAATATAATTGATGGCGAAAGCTTTGAACAGAAATTGCAAAGCGCAAATTGCAAATTTATTAACTGCAATAAATGTCAACGGAGCTTCATGTTGCATTAAAATGATGCACATGCCATGAATACCACACAGGCAATTTGATTCGGTTGTGGTATTGATTATTCGATTACGCGTTTTGGTTGGAATCTATCGATTTGACATTTTGTACAACTAATCAACCAAATAGAATTCTTAAATGCACACTCAGCTATAAACCACATTCCATACTTATCAATCATAAGTTTCGATGTCAAAGGTTAACAATTTCCAACCTTTATTAAAATCTAGACAAGTTTTGTTGAAAATCTAAAGACGTTCAGTTGACAGCTAATTAACTAGCAATTCGTGATTTAATAATATATTCAAATTTGTTTTAAATCTAAAGTAAATTCAATGTTAACTATATTTGCATATAAAATAAATTTAATTATCCACTTTATTTGAGAGAATTGGGTAATAATTAAAAGATACTTAATGTTTTCAGTTGAATGATTCGATTTATACACAAACTATATTAATTAAAAATCCCGTTTTTAAACTGAAAACAGATGGCGTAATAAATGATGACAGTTTAAATAATTGGATTTTAAACTAAAGTCGTACATTTAAAATAAGTATATATTATCAATGAATGGAACACAGAACACAGTGGTGTCTCTCTACTTTTAAACTACCTGCCATAGCCATATTTAAATAATTCGATATTTAAATATTTAAAGCAGAAGTTTATCTTAAACGTAAAACTTTATGTTTGTTAAAAGATATTTCAACGCATAAATCAAGTCATGAGCTGCATTTGAATTATTTAGGTTGCGAAAAAAGTGTGGTATGATTTATTAGAATAAGATAAACGGCAAATGGGAAAACTCCAACCCGAACTCAATATCCCAAAACAGTAGAAATACTGTTTCATTTCATTTTGCTGCAGGTTGCCACAAGAGATTACACACGTGAGTGGGTGTAGTTGTTGTTGGATTGCGGGTGTGGCACAAATCATTTTGGTTGGTCAAAACAGAATATTGCGCGCATTTTAATGAATGTTTATGCTAAAGTCTTAAGTAAATGTAGATTAAGTAATCAATAAAAGAACCACATGCTGGACCATTCTCTCTTGATTTAATTTCATGACCAATATTTTAATTGACTACTCAAAGAATTCCTTTTTTGATCAGAGTCATTCAAGAATTAATCGATTAATTGATATTCAATTATGTTTCAATTATCTTAGGCTAATGGGTTGAACGTGATGATTCTTTTTATAAGGCTTTTTAAATATAAACACTAAAAGTAACTTAAATTAATAACACGAGTTTTCCATTTCAAGACAATTAATCTTAGCCCAGTCTTTTACCGAACTTGGTGTCAGGACCACGATAGCGAGTTATATGGTTCCGGTTTAGGTGTTTGTTGTGGTTCTATTACTGTTATTTGAGTTCTTGCCTCTGCTCCTAGCTGTGCGCTCTACAACAAGCAGTTGGTCAATTATTTCACCGGACCGAGAAAGAGTGAGTAAGAGAGAAAGAGAGAGAGAGGGAGAAAAAACGCAGACGGGTTGAGAGCACCGGAACAATGCTTTTGGTTTGGTGCCATTACGCTACTTTGTTTACACTTAGGATGCACTCGAGCATGAAATATGTTTGAAGTGTTTGCCTAGAGTCCAAAGTTTGGCTCGAGTTTGTACACAAAGCATAACTTTATGTTTTGTGGAGATTACGAATGCAACTTGCTAAGTAACAAAGGTCAGCAATCCGATTAACTAGGTGTGCACCTTGAGTGCTTAAAGCTGGGTAGCATTCGAGAAAGAAAGTCTGACGATAAGTTTTTCGAGAGATGAAGAATTTTTTATTTGTGTCTTCTGTAGTAGAACTTCATTTTTAACCACAGCTGGTAAAAACAAATTGTTACAAAGTTTAAAATTTTTGAAGCATATTTGATGCTGCAACACTTGCTTCAAGTCAAACTACTACCGAAATGTAACACAAATGTGTTTTACTTTTAGAGTAAATGACTTAGATATTTTAATATCATAACTTTTAACCAGGCAGATGACGGAGAAAATTATAATAATTATACCAAAACATTTAAGCAGCGCTTGTCAAGCACGGACAATTCAATTTGGTACACAAAAGTAGCTGTGTAAAAACTTATTCTATAGAATACAGTCCTCCAGCAATTAAAAATAATTAAATATTAAAAAAATTTCACATAAGGGATAATGGTTTATAAATAAATTGCATTTACAATCTCCCATTCTTTTGAATATTGTGTAAAATCCAACGAAATAATTGATGTGGCGACTATTGAAAAAACACATGCAATTACAAAGAGCTTGAGTTTGAGAATAAAAACACATAGTACAAATACAAATAACCATAAATAACCTAACTGACCACAATAAATATAAATATTAAATAAATTCAATGGAACAACAGAAAATAAAAGAGCAGAATAAGAAGAGAAAAAAGTCAACAATTGTCATTGTCAAGCTTTGCACGCAATAAATAATATTATTAGAGCACATTTTTGTGGGGAAAAAACTTGGAGAACACAATCAGCATGTGTGAGAAAGAAAGAAAATTATTTCTTTTGCTATCTCTGTGCCTTTTATTCACATTGTGTCAGATTCTGTGCTTCTAAACTAAAACATTTATTTGGTACAAAAGAAAAGAGCTTGATTTTGCCTTGGAACAGTAGAAACTAAATACAGTTTTAGCATGCAACAATGATATATTGCTTGTGGTTAGGACTTTGCCATTGCTATCTTCCTTGTCTATCTCTCTGCTGATGTGGCTGATTATTAGGAGGATGAATTCATTCGTAATTGGTCCACCGAGATCCAAAAACGCTTTATTTTATTTGAGCGTCGGACATTTTCTTCCCTAGAACAATTATTTTATCACCTAAATTCGAATTTAGTGTTCTTTACTCTGTGCATAAATTTAAAAAGCATTCATTCATTTATTCACCAAAAAAAATTTAAATATTATATATTTAAAATAAAATCATTTATTTATGCATTATATAATAATTTTAACTTTGTTTTGTGCTAATAAGTTGAGTAGCTTCATCAGCTTCATTTCATGTGTTTTATCTTATTACAATCAATGAACTTCTTGCCTGAGGATAGTAAATGAGAACAATTTAAATAAATATTTCAAACAACATGATTAAAGATTAACCAGTTTCTTGTAGTGCATTTAATCAGATTGAATGAAGAAATCTGATTCAACTCACTGTGTGCTCAAATTCATTTTCAGAGAACTTAGAGGAAAGAGTGAGAAAGAAATGAGAATACGAATGGCCTTGACATTTCTTATGCTTATCGCTGTCATTGCAGGCGTTGAAATTGTAATTTGTGTTATCTCAGGTTGGCAAAGGGCAGTCACCGTGAAGACAAAGAAACAAAGGTGTGTGTGTGAGTGTTTGTTGTGTTATGGCTATATTTGTGTGGTGTAGTCTGTATTCACTGTATTCGAGCCTCAGATTCTGTGAATATAATGCGTATTAAATGAGAAAGGAAGGCAAACACATTGTATGATATTTGTATTGTATTAAAATTAATTAATTTATTTGTTTCATAATATATAAATTACATTTAGAGTGCCGCAGCGGCTTTGCAGTGCTTAAAACCATAAGAACTGCCTGAAAAGGTACAAATCAACTTTTGTGTTAACTAATTTGTTTTTGGTGTACTGGTTTGAGTTGTGTGCTGAGTGTTTGTGGGTTTGGTGAGTGTTTACATGTGACGTGTGTTGCTGAAGCCGCCATGACCCGCCTGGGAGGCGCCCTTGTTGAAGCCCATCTGCAGGTTGAGTTCACCTTCATGAGCACGGAGCTGTTCCTCGGTGAAAGTACGCTCATTCTTGTCCGACATCTTTGGTCCCAGAGTGGGGCCAGTGTACTCGGGATGCTTTTGCGTCTATTAAGAAAATGTATTGTTTCAATTACGAACAAAATGGAAAACTTATAGTCAATCTTACAATGCGACCGAGTGCATAAAGCGACAGGGTGACTTGTGGAATATTGCGACGCTCGAACAAATCGGCTGTTTGGAAGATTTCCTCCTCGGGCACACCGTACTTCTTGACAGCCGCCTGGAAACGCTGAATGTTTTCCATCAGCTGAAAGTTGGTGCCGCGCTCCTGGATCTTCTTCACGGAGCCAGGGGCCAGTTTGTTGGCCAATTTGCACAGCCAGATGCCGTCCTTGAGGATATCCTCATACTGGCCGCTGGGCACTTTCTCGCCAAGTACCTCGAATACCCAGTTGAGTACTTCCTGTTCTTGTTCCTTGTTGCGTGGCTGCAAATAAAATAAAAGAAAACGAAATTCAATATCATTAACTGAGTGCGAAACAAATCAATTTGCTGTAATTGTAGGTAATTTGATAAACATCAGCTCCACTGCTGTCTAAAAATAAAAAGGCAAATCTCACAGATTGCCCCCATTCCACTGGGTCTTATTTTGTATTTTTAGCCTGCTAAAAGTCAAAAGCAAATGGCCAACTTTCTTAACTTATGCCCAAACTAGAAACGTTACCCACTTCAAATGGCAGCCCTGGCGATGTTCAAGAAAATTACAAGGGAAAGTACATTAATTTTCCAATTAATTAATTTGAATTTTAATGACGGTGCTTAACTGCAACCGAGGTCAGAACTCCGACAGGCATCGCAATTTATGTGTCACTTTAAACCTTAAGTGAGAACTGCGTGATGCTTACTTAAGCCTGTGGGAATTTCTATGCTTTTGATTTATACTGAATTAAGACCTTTAAGAAAGCGGCAACGTCTTAAAATGTTACAAAACTCAAGATTATTTTATATACATAGAAACAATTTGAGATATACTATAGCCTGCATATCAAGAGCCAGTTTTCAGCTCTGCTTGGTATGCCTTTATCATTATTCTTCATTATATTTTTAATTTTTGTTTTCTAATATGGGAATCCACACAATTAACTAACGCTAATTAAATTATTTGAGCTATTCCAAAATTCATAACATAAAACGCGGTCTAATTGGGCGTTTACGCAACAATTAAGTCTGTAAATATTGCCAACGATTTGCTTTAATCTAATTGAATTTTTTATTAAAATTTAATGTTTGCAACATTCAATACAGGTTTAAATATTTAAGCTAATTTATTGCGTTATTGTGGCTTTTGTTTCAACAGAAATGTTGCATTTGGTTGATATTTGATTTGTGACCAAAACAATTAATTTTAGAAAAATTGTGTTGCAAAATAAAACCACAGAAAATGCCTAACTTTAACAAATGCTCACTCTAAAAATATATAAATTAAAACTGGAATCTATGATTTGTTGTTAAACCAATTAAGAACCTTTTGCACATTCAAATATTGGATAAAGTCCTAGAATTTCGTTTTCACTTGTTTCATATGATGCTTTCAGTTTAATTGTATTTTTTCTGTTCTTTGTTTGTTCGACATTTCAATGAAGCGAAACCAATTTAATAAAATCGGCATTAACTTTCAATCGATATGGTTTCAATTTAAAATTTTAATGTATGCTTAACAAAAAGTGTTAACTGCCATTCCGACTGATTTTATTTATTTGTTTTAAATTTAATTGAATATAGCATAATTAACAGCAGTTGTAGTTGCAATTAATAATGTTGCCGACATCGATAAATTAAATCATTTGCATTGCATTTATTCCATGTCTGGTTTTTATTTGTTCATTTTAATAATTGATTTGATTGTTATCCTATCTTATATATTTATATAAAAATATCTATATATTTTTTTTTTCAAATTAATTTGTAGCAATTTAAGACTGTACTGTCATATTGATTTCTATAAATAATTTCTTTTTATATATTTCATATTTCCTTAATTAATGCATTTATTTTAAAATCGAAATTATTACAAGAAAAACATAGTTTCAATTAAAATTCATATTGTTACTTCTTTTAATATTTAATGCAATGTTGTGTTCAAATTAAGTATTGTCTTAAAATCCGGTTTTTGTTTATTATATATATTCCGCAATATTTTTTACACTTCGAACGTGTTGGCCTTTGTAATGTGTGTTGGTTGTATGAACTACAAATGACCTTCAAATAACCCACAATTTGCGGTATCTGGCGCACCACTTTAAGCTTACAATTTTCATTTTTTCAGCTGTTCGCCTTTTCCGGCCGTGCGCATAAATAAGAATTTTCATTTAAACATAAAGATAAACGTTCATTTTTGCCCTGTTTTTCTCTTTTTTTATTGAGGACCAAAAAGTGTTGGTCGTTGCTTTGTTATTTCGTTGCTGCTGGTTTTGTGGTTGTTATTGCTATAATTTCAATTTGTCATTTGGACTACTGCCAATTGGCGGCCGGCGGCAAACATTAACCAGCAAATGAAAATCAAATGTGCAAGTCTAAGAAAGCTATTCAAAGTGGAACGGCGAACGGGAAAGGCAATAAGTTGTTCATTTTATATTTGTTATAACTAAATTTTGCATTTAATTACTTGTTTAAAATTTCAAATTGTAATCAAATTTTAAACATTTGATTAGTATAAAAAAGAAATTAGACAGTTTATTTAAGATATTTATAAAATAAAAATGATAAATAATTAAAATTTTAATTGAAACTACCCTGGCCATATTACTGTTTACTTCATAGAAAACTTTTGAAAATTCAGATTAGCATTAATATTTAATGTTTTGGGTTTGGCGCTATTATGGTTTGAACTGTTGCCAAGAAACTTTTGTGGCAGTTCAAGTGCACAGTTTGTTTTCCAAAATATAAACATTCAACATTTTACCAGATAGAAGAAACTGTAAACTAAGTATATTTTAACTTATGATGTCAAGAATAAAACAAATAAAATATAGCTACTATTAATTATATTGTGCGCTGTTTTTAAAAACAAAACGTATCTTCAGAAGCAAGATGAAACATTTTAAGTTAAAAATTGAAAGTAACTTATTGAAGTATACGTGAAAATTTTCAACCCCTCATAAATTCATAGAAAAATGATCGTTTTATTGAGAGTAAAATTAATATTGATTAAAATATGATAATTAATGTATTCACAAATCAAAAGCAAATATATAAGTTATTTAAATCTTTTGGCGGTAAGTGATTTGCAGATTTTATCGATCCAGACTGACAAAACATTTTATGACATGCGAATGGTAAGTGTAATTGGAGCACAGTGTGGTGTGGTGGAAGGGGGTTTTGTATTTGGGACCATAGGCTCAGGGCCAAAGTGTCAACAAAGTGATTTTTTATTTTAATTTACAAATGTGAACAAAAAACAGATAGACACACCAATACGATATACAGCAATGAAATATGGTGTGCCGTCTGTCCAAAGTGGGCGTGGAAAGGCATTCAAATATGCCAAAAAAAATATATAAAAACAAACAGACCATAATGCGTATAATAGGTATGAGTTTATACTTATACATATATGCATAAGTATCTTGGTTATTTTAATATTCATTAAAAAAAAAATTTTTTTTTTTTTAAATCTCCCTCTCTTTGTATCCCTGAACCAATGCATTATTTGTTATACTTTGTTTCCAGTTGACCATTGTTGCGTTTACTCTAATGGCTACACATAACATCATACTAATGTTCCACGATTTATTGCGGTGTTTTAAGTTCGAGACTTGAAACAATTTTAATTTTGGTATTCCTGAATGTATAAATTTGAACTGCTGGAGAACGTTCATTTATTACAGAAAATTACAGTAATTCAGATATGATTTCCAGATTAAACTCAAATTTACTGCTAGGTATCTGGCATCTAGAAACATCGACACGTGTTGCACCAACTTGGAGTTGTTATGTCAAAACCGATGTACATAGCAAATGTATCTCAAAGTGTGTTCTTAATAACTTCCAAAGACGTCATTGATTTGAATTGAACTTGAATTGGTTTGGACAAACCACTAAAACAATCACTTTTCTGATAATTATTTCATACAGTAATTTTTAGTTGGATTTGTATATTTTTATTATATTATAAATATTATTTGTTATACACTTACAGCCATTTTATGTTATTGGAATTTAAAATACAAAAGATTCTGCTTAACTGTGCGCGTCTTAAGCGACCAAAATATAATTTTCAACTGACGCAAGTTGCTGAAACAGTTTTCCATTTATCCTAAGAGCCAAAAGATAATATACGAAAATGCACGAAAATGTTTTAGGTTAGCCTAATGCCTCAGCCAGCGTCGACGTCGACAGCGTCGTCGACAGTGACGCCAACGCCAACGCAAACGCCAATACGAACAGACGCAGACTCGCCAGTTTGTGTGAATGCTAAAATCGCCAGAAATAAAGAAAATGTAGGCAGAGAAAAAACACATTTAGATATGAGCAGCGGAAGCTATATACACATGACGTCACAGTGGCATTAACAACAATACTGGCAACCACTACAACCCTAAAAACATAAACTTATATCCCAAAGAAATATTAAAACTAAAGTGAATCTCATGCTGGCATAAGTGTGCCTAGTTCATGTGCCAGAAAACGCAAAATATTTGCTCCCCTTTCGTTTTTCAAAAACAATTTGTCAGTAATGAGAAATAAAACCATGAGTACTTATTATATTTGTAAATAATAGATACATTTGGTGATTGCAAGATATTTGTGTGTGGGCGGCATTAGATGCCAAGTTCAGGTCAAATTATGTTATGCTAAAATTAATTGCATTGGCCTTAAAATGTGTCTTTTAAAAAGCGAGTGCTAATCTGTGAACAAGTTAGATTCTTAAATAAATGCTTGTTGAAATTTTATGTACTGTTAGTTTGGGTACCTTTTGGTTGTAACACCAAATTAATATATTTGTACAGTTCTTAAATTAGGTAGTTAAAGTATAGTTCATGTAAAGGGTATATAATTCGTTACCTTATGAAAAATACATTCCAATTGAATTTTTTGAACAATTTGCACACTTCTCGACACTTGCAGCTAATTTTGTAAATGACGTTGACTGTTTTTTTCTCCTCATGTCATTTAGCTTTTGGCGAATTTATTTCATATTTTTGAAATTATATCTGTCCACGCTTCATTTTAAGCAAATTGACGCGCCACGTAAAGGTCGCATGAAATTAAATTGTAATTTCAATTAAAAGTTCTTCGCCATTTGAAATTTCCAACTGTCCGCAAACAATTCTGTTGGCAGACAAATGAAGTCCCTGAATTTTTGGCCAAGATATTGAAATGTTTATCGTTTCATTTTATTTATTTAAAGCTAATCAACTTTTCTAATAAAACATTTTGATCAAGTTCAAGTTGAAGTGTAGTGAAAACATTTTTAAAAGACTTCCACAAATAAATAAATACTAGAAACTCAGCATCTGGAGGCCCGTTCATTTCTTTTCACACCTGAGGCTCATAAATTTCAGCACCTCTGACGTTTGTTTCTATTTGTTTATATGATGTTATTGACTGGGGTCAATGTCAATAGTCAAAACTATTTAGTTGTAAGAAATTCTTTACTTTAAGAAATGTTTTAGCTTTAGTTGAAATCGTTATTATATGTTTTTTGTTTTGTGTTTGCATTTTATTTTAGCTATACGTATATTTATTCAGTTATTTTATATACATATAATATTTATTTTTGTGTCATTTTATAAAGAAAATTTGTGATTATTTATCGCTCAATGGTCTTTACAATGAACTGTGGAAATTTTAAGATATTGGCTTGCCACAGTCCAAAAATGTTCAATGAAAATATATAAAGGATTTGTGGGGGCAAAATAGCAAAAAACAACACCTACGTTAAAATTTTCATAGAACTTTTCGGCAAACAGCTGCCAAGGCTGCAATCAAAATTAATTGAGCAACTCAGTGCCGTGTAAGTATGTATGTGTGAGTGAGTGTGTGTATGTATTAGTTTGTGTTTGTCAAAGTGAAGGCGTTTGTGTGGGCGGCCATACATCGACCTAGAAATGAAAACATCTCTACAAGTGGCGAAACGCCAACAGAAGCGAAATAATTTGTGTAAAAAACATCAGATTTCTGAAACAAATTTGAGGATTTCATCGATACATAAATGCTCTTCAAGAAAAGAATAAAAGAAATTTTAAATGTAGACTGTATATATTAAGAGATCTAGGTAATTCAGTTAATTTTGCCTCAGTTGAACTGATTGTATGCAGCTAGATCTACAAAAGTAACATACTCTGTGTGAAAAGAGAATACAAATAAGAAAACAGCTGCTTTGTTTTTGTACGTACAAACAACTGTTGCTCGTAAATAAAATAAAAGATTTAAAAAAAACAGAAGGCGAAAACAAAGCTAAGTAGCTTTGATATTTTCTTTTTCCCCCTTTTTATTCCACTTGATTATGCTCGATAATTATGCTCAAGAAAAACCGCACTTTAATCGAGGTCAATTACACATGGGCTCTCACACCACCCAGAAATCTGATTGTTTTCGATTTTATCTCAGCTTCTATACTGTTTTGTTCATTTTTCAATCACTTATCTGAAACATTTGTGAGCGTTTACCAAACTAATTTAAACTGGGATTTGGGATGGTCTACCGGTAAACGGATTTATGTATTATAGATAAAAAGTATGTCGCAGTCGCTGATAATTATAATAGTGAGGGTTATTATAAATTAATAATAATGTGTAAACTTGGTAATGATGGCTTTACTAGAGTCCAAGTTATGTACGGACAGATTTTGATCAATGATTGATTTATGACAAACCTAATAGACTCTCTGTACTCTAACTCACACTATATCGATATTTTTAAAGTTTTATATCCGATCTGTAAAAATAAGTATTGTTCTTTGTAACCGAGAAGTTAATCAATAGTCTTTAAAATAATATTGTGGCTTCCAAATGATTTATTTTATTTTATTTTTTTAAATTTGTTTTATTTTTTACAGAAGGAACATGGAAAATGGCCATTAATTTTCGAAATAATTATTTGCAAAAAAAATGTTTTTTGTTCCAAAGCATTTATAATCATTTAACCATTTAACAATATAGCATTAAATTTTATAAAGTTAACTTTACCGTACTCGAGGGTTTTTAATAGTATACAAGTTAAGTTTTAAATGTTGGCTCTGCAGTTTCATATATTTTGTTGGGTATATACTCCTCTATTCAAATCAGTCTTAAAACATTCATTTTACTGTTCTCATATCTACAGAATGTATTTTTCTCCACTTTCATTCTTCTGATAAATAATATTTTTTTCATTTGGTTTTTAGCTTTTAAAATTTATTTCGGGCTGGCGCCAACTGTAAGAATAACATTTTTAAATTTAAATTTTTAGAGCGCATAACTTATGACGTTTTTTAGATTTCCTTCCCTCGGTTTTGTGTAAAAAATAGTTGAAAGTACATGTATGAATAGATTTCTGAATATAATATACATGCCGCAGTCACACATAAATACATAAATATATATGAATAACCTCGTATTAATATTTATTTTCGAATTCGTATTCAGAGTTCTCCTTCAGGCAAATACGTGTTTGTATCCAAATTTGTAAATGTTATATATATCACTCCAGGCTGTTTACTTATAAATCGCACCATTTGCATTGTAAATTCAATCTGCAACTTGTGTTTTTCCCTTTCTCATGTAACTGCAGCATGTAAGCACTTTTCATTTCCATTTTTTCTTATCATATTTTGTTTTAGTAAACATTCTTTATTTATTTTCGAAATGTACCAGCCATTTCCGTTGAATGCCCACGCAGATTTCTATCTCTATGCATCAGTCATTCAGTGTTTATTCTGTGGCACAAATTTCATGACAGCTCCCATATGTTGCCCATCGGCTTGGGGTTCAATAAATACAGTACCGATGCCTATTGTACCTATACATATACATATAAGTAGCGACATTAATGTTATGTTTTGCACATATATGTATTTTTTGTGTTTTTGGTTTATAGCTAATTTTTGCACAGCATGTTGTGATATTCTAGTCAAACATCTGAATTTTATCGCGCCGTGCATGAGTATATATTCATTGTTTATAGTTGTACATATTAAATGGGCAATATATATGCACTGCTGGAACGTATTAGTCTCGTTTATTCTATGCTAGGGAAAGATAAGCAAGTATTAAAAACTTTCCGGAAATTTTGTTGACGAAATATTTAAAGTATATTTTTTCTTTATCAATTT
This sequence comes from Drosophila acutilabella, assembly GCA_035046005.1. Taxonomy (NCBI): domain Eukaryota; kingdom Metazoa; phylum Arthropoda; class Insecta; order Diptera; family Drosophilidae; genus Drosophila; species Drosophila acutilabella. The sequence continues at coordinate 254,651 of JAWNOK010000031.1, read as the reverse complement.
TGAATAATAAACTTGTGGTTATATCGCGTTTTAAGTAGTTAGACTCTTTAACAAGCAAAGAGCGCTGCCTTTTTTCAAGGCTGTTAAATATTTATAACAATTTTGCATTAATATTATTAAAATATTAATAATGCAAAGAAGTCTGATTTAACGTATTCGCCCTTCAAATGATGGTAATCTTTAAGTCGTGTACGATGAAAATGTAAATGTTCACCATTTAAAAATAAATGTGTGGTTAATTTATTTCGTAACCTGCTTCTGTTGCCATTGTCTTTTAAATGCACAATTGTTATTTGCCATAAAGACACGCCTACCTGTCTTGGGCAAACCTTTCTGCTGGCAACTGAAAAGTAATATTTTTATCAGCTTGATATCCTTAAATTTACACTTTTCTTTTTACATAATTGCGTGTTTAAACTGAGTACTCTTATGTGTCGGAAACGATTACAATCCAAAGTAGGCAATGTCGAGTACTGCGATTTCCGAGAGGCGTAAATATAAGGGAGATAGCAACGTAATAAGCAGGCTCTCTCTACATGTTTCGCCTTTTTATCTCTTTCTTCCATCGCACCTGCCAAATGATAATGTGACTTCCTGTGGTTCCTCTGCAAATGTAATTCATTGTAATTGTGCAATAATTTTAATAATGCTTTTGTTCAACAGTCAGCTTCAGTAAATTGGTAAATGCAAGGGAGATGGTGAACAATACTCGTTATGGTTCTAAGTGCTTTATTTAATGGAATTTTGCAAAAATTAGACCATAAAAAATCTGAAAGGAGCTAAAGTTGTTTGTTTTATGGATAAGATAGGGGGATATATGATAAATTTGTTTTTTGTTTTTTACTTAACAAGGTTACATTTTAAATTATTTAATCGAATGCATTGCTTGACATTTTAGTTAAGACATCTTCAAATTGATACATTTAATAATAAAACCTGCTGATCACTTCAAGCTTTGTCAATATTTATAACATTCCTTAACATAACTTTATTCCTTGGCATTAAATATATGCAAATAGTAGAAATCTTTTGATCAAACAATATAAATATGCATCCATGTAAGCTTAAAAAAATAAATTAGAATGTTTGAGTCTGAACGAATCTGGACCTACAATAAATTAGCGTTGAGTAACTTGATGTAGCCAATGCTGTCAGTCAATATGTTAGCTAATATATACAACCAAGCTTCAAAAACACAAGAAGCTGCACTGTTATTTACCTAGTTCAAAAGGCACATTTACTTATATTTCGAGACCAAGTTTTTAGACCCCGTACTCTTTAAAAAAGAGTAAAGGGGGTCTATTAAGTTTGTCAGAAGCGAGATGTGCGTAACAGGCAGAAGGAGGCGTGGCCGACCCCATAAAGTATATATATTCTTGATCAGCATCAACAGCCGAGTCGATATAGCAATGTCCGTCTGTCCGTCTGTCCGTCCGTCTGTATGAACACCTGGATCTTTTAAACTACAAAAGCTAGAGACACCAAATTTGGAATGAAAGTCCGTTTATGATGTACGCAGATCAAGTTTATTTCAAATTGTTGCCACGCCCCCTACCGCCCCCGCAATAAGCGAATAACTCAATAGTTATGGCACTTAGGAGCACCAATTTTGGTACGCAGGTTCCCAGAGACAGCCTAAATGGAATGTCATTTAAAGTTTTGAGCTGCCACGCCCCCTTTGCTCATAGGAACTAAAACACTCTTCAATTTCAATGCCTTTCTGCAGGCATTAAATCAAATAGTACAGTGTTGTAATTTAACATACGCTTAGAGACTTACTATTTCTAACTTTCCTGAAAGTGGCATCAAAATCCTATGTCAAACAAGAGAGAAATTTCGGTTCAAAGTGCATGTTATTTTACTGCAAAATCACTGCATGCGCGCAACACATACAAACAAACACAGAAACATACAAACATATGTTCGAACGTTTTCTCTACCTGCTTTGGCGGCAGCGCTGCCCGGAGCCGAACAATGCTATACATACACACATATGTATGAGCACACATACATATTTGCAAATAATCGGAAGAATGATAGAAGAGGAGTGTGGTGCAACTGGTAGAGTTACGGCGCAATATGGAACCTTCGTATGGATCGCGGGTTCGAATGCTGACAATGACGATTGTTAATTAATTTATTTACTTTTTAATTTTAGTTCAAAATGTAAATATTTCATTTTAAATTTTTTAAATTTCATTTTAAAATTTTTATTTTAATAAAATGGGCAGTACTATGGGAGTACGGGGTCTTTTACAGTCGGCTCGATCGACTGTAGCCTTTCTTACTTGTTAGACCCCGTACTCTTTAAAAAAGAGTAAAGGGGGTCTATTAAGTTTGTCAGAAGCGAGATGTGCGTAACAGGCAGAAGGAGGCGTGGCCGACCCCATAAAGTATATATATTCTTGATCAGCATCAACAGCCGAGTCGATATAGCCATGTCCGTCTGTCCGTCTGTCCGTCTGTCCGTCTGTCCGTATGAACACCTGGATCTTTTAAACTACAAAAGCTAGAACCATGAAATTCACAATGAAAGTCCGTTATTATGTCAAGCAGATCAAGTTTATTTCAAATTGTTGCCACGCCCCCTACCGCCCCCGCAATGAGCAAAAAACCAGACAAACCTCGAGAAAATTTTTGTTTTAGGCGAATATCTCAGTAACTATAGCACTTAGGAGCACCAATTTTGGTATACAGGTTCCTAGAGACAGCCTTAATATAACGCCATTCAAAATTTTGAGCTGCCACGCCCCCTTTGCTCATCAGAAATAAAAGACTCTCCAGCTTCAATGCCTTGTTTCAGGCATTAAATCAAATAGTACAGTGTTGTAATTTAACATACCCTTAGAGAATTACTATTTCTAACTTTCCTGAAAGTGGCATCAAAATCCTATGTCAAACAACAGAGAAATTACTGTTCAAAGTTGAAGTTATTTTAAAGCAAAATCACTGCATGCGCGCAACACATGCAAACAAACACAGAAACATACAAACATATGTTCGAACGTTTTCTCTACCTGCTGGCGGCAGCGCTGCCCGGAGCCGCTGGCCGCGCCGACCAATGCACTATGGGTCAAATGCCCGATTTTCAGGAATTAATTAATATCTTAAGAACCAAACAAGATATTTTAATTTGGTTTTTTGAATTTGACCTTGGATGTCAAAACACGTTTATCACAAAAAAATGGGCGTGGCACCGGCCCTCCTTCATATTGTTAGTTGCCATAACTTTGTTGTTAATCAAGCTATGAACACCGAATCAACATATTAGGTGAGTTTTTATGTATTGAAGACCCTGTGAAAAAATGGTCAAAATCGGTTGACTCCATCAAAAGTTATTCAAAGAAGAGTTGCTCAAATCACCTATTTGGCCAAACACGCCGTGTTTTTTACGAATTTTGCTCAAATTTTTGTCAAAGCAAGATAAATATGTTGTTTTTTAGACCCCGTACTCTTTAAAAAAGAGTAAAGGGGGTCTATTAAGTTTGTCAGAAGCGAGATGTGCGTAACAGGCAGAAGGAGGCGTGGCCGACCCCATAAAGTATATATATTCTTGATCAGCATCAACAGCCGAGTCGATATAGCCATGTCCGTCTGTCCGTCTGTCCGTCTGTCCGTCTGTCCGTCTGTCCGTATGAACACCTGGATCTTTTAAACTACAAAAGCTAGAACCATGAAATTCACAATGAAAGTCCGTTATTATTTCAAGCAGATCAAGTTTATTTCAAATTGTTGCCACGCCCCCTACCGCCCCCGCAATGAGCAAAAAACCAGACAAACCTCGAGAAAATTTTTGTTTTAGGCGAATATCTCAGTAACTATAGCACTTAGGAGCACCAATTTTGGTATACAGGTTCCTAGAGACAGCCTTAATATAACGCCATTCAAAATTTTGAGCTGCCACGCCCCCTTTGCTCATCAGAAATAAAAGACTCTCCAGCTTCAATGCCTTGTTTCAGGCATTAAATCAAATAGTACAGTGTTGTAATTTAACATACGCTTAGAGAATTACTATTTCTAACTTTCCTGAAAGTGGCATCAAAATCCTATGTCAAACAACAGAGAAATTACGGTTCAAAGTTGAAGTTATTTTAAAGCAAAATCACTGCATGCGCGCAACACATACAAACAAACACAGAAACATACAAACATATGTATGTTCGAACGTTTTCTCTACCTGCTGCGGCAGCGCTGCCCGGAGCCGCTGGCCGCGCCGACCAATGCTATACATACACACATATGTATGTGTGCACATACATATATGCAAATAATCGGAAGAATGATAGAAGAGGGGTGTGGTGCAACTGATAGAGTTGCGGCGCAATGTGGAACCTTCGCATGGATCGCGGGTTCGAGTGCTGACGATGACAGTTGTTAATTTATTTATTTTTTAATTTTAATTCCAAATGTAAATATTTAATTTTAATTTTTTAAATTTCATTTGAAAATTTTAATTTAAATAAAATGCAATACTATGGGAGTACGGGGTCTTTTACAGTCGGCTCGATCGACTGTAGCCTTTCTTACTTGTTAAAGCTGATTCCAATGTGCCCAGAGCAAAGGGCAAGCAAAACAAACTGCTAATCAAAACTTATTTCTAATTCTTATTTCTTTTACGCTGTATTTTGAATAATCGAAATGCATTTCCGCAAATGGTAAAAGGTTCGAACGCAAGCAATTTTTATACATTTTTCTTTGTAGAGTGAAAGTTCTTTTCAGTACTTTCTTTGACAACTGCGCTGTTACTATTATTATTATAAGCATCAAGCACAGTTTCTAAAGTATAGGTAATCTTCAAAAACTTTCTAAACTTTCTTAAAACAGTTATCTTCTAACTGATATTTCATCTAGCGCAAACATCAAAAACATAGTCCTTAGATACCGTTGAAAGGTTATTAAAAGTAAATGCATATTTGATTTATTAATAATTACAAAATATGTATACTCGTAGAAAAGATTGCCTACATAAATCATTTGCAATTTGTTGGGCATCACAAGGACACAAAACTTAAAGCAATTTACCATTCCACAAATCCTTTATAATTTTTTCCTACGGTGCTCACTTATTTATTTAATGACCAACGCAATTGCGTTGGCGTTGATTACACGGCAGGATGACTAGGCCCTAGGGCAGCATTGTGACGTCTACTGGCGTTCATTAAGGACGATTGGAAAAATGAGAAAAGAGAAATAAATTCAACGGAACGTCAAATTTACATTACCATACTTAATTTTAAACGATGAAAAGAAAACTGAAATGAGTTTCAACAATCGATTTATAATTAATTAGCACTTTCAAGTCAAAACTTGGCAAATGACTGTTGCCATCTCACTTTCCCCTTCTTTCCCTCTCCCTCATTACAAGCAAAAATTGGCAACATTCGTTGGCAAGTGCGTTAAATTTTTACGGAAATTGGCGTTAATGAAAATGCCAAAAGGCAAATAGTCTCAATTACCAATGACTGGCGGCCAGAAGCATGGTGTAAACTTATGTTGCTAATGGTATTATGAGGCGTATACGCACTTTTTTGTTTATTTGAAGGAAGCAGTAACAGCTGCTCAGCTAATATCATCTAATAGTACTTAAATGAATACATAAGTGTTTATGATTACCTCCAGCTGAACACTTGTTAAACTTTGCTTAATATTTATTACATTTATCCGTAATGCCGTCTCAACAAGATTTTTTGATAAATCTACTTGTATCAAATTAACTAACATAATCGACAATATTAATTTGGAGGACTTCATGAAGTCGGTGGCATTTACTCAAGCATCAATTGAAAGTTTCATAATTATACATACATGTTCAATTAGCTTGTCTTGCAGTCAAAGGTAAACTGTGTAGTTTGCGCTGTTGATGGATATACGTGTTATTCAAATAAATACCATTGCCAGGAAACTTAAACACTTACTGGTGATAGAAGTGACACTAGTTAAAGGCGTACTTCAGCCGCAGTTGCTTATCTAAACGCGAGTAAACTTAGCACCACTTTGAGTTGTCATACGTTCTAATCATTATACTTGGTACTTAGTACTTGGAATCTTGCACAAGTGTTATATGTGGTATTTTTAGTTTTAAATGCAACTTTTATCAGCACAGGCAATTTTCTTAATTCGCTCACATAGACATTTTGTACACTTATTAGTTTGGCTGTAAGACAATGTTTATATTTGACATATTAAATTATCCTAGACTACTATGACGGCATTTACATACATAAGAATTCTTTAATTGCTGCGCTGCTGGTTTTACCAAATTTTAAATTGATAAAATGCCAACATTTGTGATAAATTTTCAGACTTCTTGGTAAACTTGACTTTCTTTTGTATGATAATTGTAAGCTAAAAAGATTGAGGCTCCCATTGAACTTACGGGTTAGCATAAAAGATACCAAAATGCTGGAAGTTAAAATGTTTAGGTTTATCTCTAGAGTCATTATTACAGCAATCAGCGCTTATTTTTACTCAAAGGACAAACAATATAAATACAATTTCATGTGTGGCAGGTGGAAACTTAAGCTTTTACTAAGGATTTAAGGAAACAAAACTTTTTTTAATCTGTTGATTTGCTCTTACGGAAGAAGAAGAGAAATGAATTTAGGGCGTAGGATGTGTTACAGACTTTGTTTTCTTTCTCTTTTAGAACTCAACTGTTTGTACAAAATTTTTAAGACAGCTTAAAGATTTTTTCACACGACTCTGTTGGATTGAGAAAGATAACTACATAAAAAAAGACGAATAGAATGATACTCTAGTCTCATTATACCACATATTCTACTTAAAAATGTTAGAAAATTTTTTACATTTATTCAATACATATTAGGTACTGAATTTTTTGAGAATTTGATAACACTTTCTTCTTAGTGCTTATAGTGCCGTTCGTTAGAAAGAGTATCCCACAAAACAAAAAAAAGATGTGACGTGCTTCTTGTGAAGTTTTGGGTTGCAAATAGCGCCAAAGGCTTTCTGGCACTTTAAGGAGTTCTGTCGGCTTATTTTCAACGCTTGCCAGGCGCATTAAGCTCGAAAAGTTGAGCTGCCAAGAAAACTGCCGCCAGCATCAACGGCCAAAAACTTTTACTCTTGTTGCAAAAAATACATGCGGCGAATTAAAATCTTATCAACATCTGCAGAGCCCAACACTCATTTGGAGTGCCCTGCCTTAATGCTAGGGGAAATTAAAAGCAAAATGCGTTAATCATAAGTGGAGTTGAGCTTACGCGCAAAGCACAACACATAATACTTAATTTGCGTGAAACGAGCGAACTAAACTGATTAAAGCACAGGCTGATTCGTTGGCAGCTGCTTTGCCTCCATTGTGTTTCTCCTGCAGCTGCTACCCCGAATATTCTGCAACAACCAGAACTTTAGCACATACAGACACACACACTCATTTGTCTAATGTGAATGTGCGTTTGTCAAAAGGTAACTTTAGGGCAAAGTTGGTTCTTTTCCATCAAGCGCAGGCAATGCCAACAAAATACACAATGGGAGATTCCAGGATATGTGCCTAAGCCTGGATGACAGCTCCACGTAGCTCAGGCCATAACAACACAACATTGTGTGAAAACTTAGTTTTCTGTCATTTTCGAATTTCTTATTTTTATAGATATAAAGCCATCGATTTGAACACTCGTTGTAAGGAATAATGGAATTCGAAATGCAGATATAACCAGCTTGGACTGTTAACTGCTGTTTACTTACCTCGAAGCTATTCATAAAAATAAATATACAAACTAAATTTATAAATAAATTTTAGTACATAAACTGGTTTTTCCTATTATTATTATTTAGCAGGAGTGTGAAAAGTCATGTTGGCTTAACTTATTTACACTGCACTGTAGAGTTTTTAAATGCAACATCCGCTGCCAAAGGGAGTGTTTTTGTTTAATTTTGTGACAGTTGCCATTCCACAGTTCAAACATGTACGGAAATTTGTGCTCAGTATTTGTGCGGTATTTGTTATTGCCTTCATACAGAATGATGGCTGTTGCTGATGAGTTTTTGGGTTGTCAACTCCAAAATGAGAAGTCCCTTAGAGGGTGAGAGAGATAAAAGCAATGATAGTATTATAAAGCACTACACTCTCCACTTCAGCATGCACTTGACAATTTAAGTACACGTATTATTTACACTTTTAAACACGCAACTTTGCATCACTTTGAGTTCAGTTGAGTTGAGTTGAGTTGAGTCGAGTTGAGCTTTCAACATATTTATGTATTCATTTCCGCTCATTCACGCCTGATGTAACCGGCGACAGCTGTTAACAGCGACTCTAATTAAATTTAACTACCTGCCGGGATATCTCTGGTAACTGCTTCCATTTTTATCTCAGTAACATTCCTAGAATGTAGATTTGCTTTTGTCAAAAGTCACACAAAAATACAATCTTAAGGATTAAGAGCAGTAAGTCATCGTACAGCTACAGAGACCATAGCAAAGCTTTACTTCGAGTAATCTGAAATACCCTATATTGTAAAATGAAAAATAAAATGATCTATCTTTATATATATATCACCTTTTGGTTAGTTAATAGAATCTCATTAGCAGTTTAAACAAAATATACAAAAGCTCTTATGACGTAAAGAAGATAATCTGAAAAAACAAGGTTTACTAGATACAGCAATGTATAAAACAAAGAAAAGCAGCACATGCAACATAAGAAATTCCATATGAGTGTGTGTTTAACTGAGACGAATGTCGAGGAACAAAGTGTGAAGTAGAATATTAATTAATTCTGTAAGGCGCGTACTCGAGCACCACCACAATGAGTGGCTCAATGTGCTGTGATGTAGCAGCTCCTAGAAGTATGCTATAAATATTTTACTTGCTATGTTGGCGACAACGACGACGTCATTTTAAATGAGCTTCAATATGGCGTTTGTCAACTGCCAACTCTTTCCGTCGCATTTTTCGCGATCTCTCTCTTACACACTTTTTTATCTTTGGCTTTATATGTGCAGATATGCTTGCTCTTGATGATTGCTAATTAAAAACCGCCTAGAAAACTTCCATCCTGACAGTTAAAATGCCTCTTTTAACTTTTAAGTTGCTTAAAAAGGAATTTAAGATAGAAATTTTTAGCAAAATCGTTAACAACAGGAGATAATTAAGCTCCGCAAATGAAAATTAAAAAGAGTTTGTAAGTAATAACAATCTTCATAATTAAATAATTATGTTATTAGATTGAAGACAGTAAGGAAAAATATAGAACACTCTGACGCACACAATTATGTTTGTTTTTATCAGCTTGGTTTGTTTTTAAACGGGAAAACAAACGTAGTGCCTATTAAAAATAACATAACATTTAGTTATCAACTAATGGACTGGCTACGAAAACCCCCAATAATGTTGCAAAAGAGCACTAAGGTCAAAGCCAGACAATCAAATAGTCAGCAACCAGTCAGTGGAAACGCCTTTCTGTTGCAAACAGTTACCAAACATCTCATCCGTGTTTCCCTTTTTAAGAGCCCACATAAAAGTCACATCCTGTCGCCAGGCGGTAGCAAAAAACGGCTTACAAAACTATTAAAATGCCGGCGTCACTATATATTTTTATACTCTCTGCAAGAGTATATTGGGTTTGTGAAAATGTATGTAACAGGCAGAAGGAGGCGTGGCAGACCCCATAAAGTATATATATTCTTGATCAGCATCACAAGCCGAGTCGATATAGCCATGTCCGTCTGTCCGTCTGTCTGTCTGTCTGTCTGTCCGTCTGTCTGTCTGTCCGTATGAACAAACAGATTTCAGAGATGGTAAGAGCTACAAGTTTGAGCTTAGTCTCAATCGATCACATATTTAGTCAGTCAATACAAGAATCTTTTTTTTTTCGATGCCACGCCCCATTTGCCCACAATGAGCAAAAAACTAGACACACCTCGGAAAAAATTGGTGTTTTGGGCAAATATCTCAATAACTATTGCACCTAGGATCACCAATTTTGGTATGAAGGTTCCTAGCGACATCCTAAAAGCATTGACATTTAAAATTTTGGACTGCCACGCCCCTTTTCCCCACAATTAATCAAAATAAAACTCCACTTTTGTTCCGTTTTTAGGCGTTTGTTAATATAGTACAGTATTGTAATTTATAATTCGTGTGAAGACTAACTATATAAAACTATTCTGAAAGGCGCATTGAAATCGCACTATAAACAAGAAAACTAGAAGCGTTGCAATATTGAAAACCGAATGCAATATCATGTATGAGTGCAAGTGAGACAGAAACATACAAGCACATGCTCGAATGTTTTCGCTGCCTGCGTGGCGGCAGCACTGCCCGCAGGCGCTGGCCGCGCTGAATACACACATACATACATACATGTATATGCATCATATATTGTCTTTCGTATGTGTATTCGCACACAGACAAACAGCTGTATGTGTGATTATGCTTAGATTGTTTTTGTTTCAACGTGTTTTAATGCAAGTACTACACATTGTAATATCTCTAGACCGATTTTAATAATTTAATTCGGAAAAAAATGCAGAGAGTATTTTACGGTCGGGCTTGCTCGACTGTACTTTCCATACTTGTTTTTCTAACCTTCTTTCATTCTCTCAAAGTTTCTACTTTTTACTGATATGCTTTTTCAATATATAAGTAAGTTTTATGCCCTACACATAGTCTTAGCTTCATTTTTGGAACGCTGTGTCTGCGGCCAATTGCGGAAATAGAAATCCTTTAACAGAGAATTGTAATATACATTTTTCACTTTACCAACCGTTTCATGTTGTCCACATTGCGACTGCATTCGACTTCAGGCAAAGTCTGCAGGTTGCCGTAATGATGCGCCATGCCCTTTACTCCGTTTCGTCTATTGTAGTTCCAGTTTTCACCATATTTTGCTTCTGTGTCTCTTCTCCTCCATGAGTGGACTTGGTTTAACGCTAGCCGCTGGCTCGTAGTCTGGAAAATCCGAGCTTAGTCTGAAAAATCGCTGGAGGCCATGTGACAAGTTTATTTCTGTTTTTTGTAGCCAACGTTTTTGTTGGTCAGCGCATTAAACGGCTTTTGTATTTATTTCTTGCATTTCCGTACTGAGTGACTAAGTCATTAGGTTGAAATTGTAATTCTACTTCAAAGTATTAAATGGAATTAAGAATTAAGAATCGGCTGTAACAGATAAGAATATTTTGCTGTAAATTACGCAATTCCCAGCCGAGCTTATTAAGTAATTAGTATGGAAACATGTTTATTTACCAGATTATAATTTTACAACTTAGCATTTGAATAATAAAACCATAATCATTTTACTGACATAATTAAGTTTATCTCAATTTTGTTGTTTTTAAAGTACATAATGGGTAACAGATAAGCTATTTTAAGTGGGATATAGTAGTACAAGACGCCGATCTCTGTATCGGTGTTTACTCATATATATGCATATATACCTTGTAGCTTTAGGTGTAGCATACACACCACTGTGTGTGTAGGATATGCCTTCCTTAGTGATACTGTAAATGCGCTTAAGCTATTATAAAGACTTTTGAAAGTATTTTAGGACAGACTTGGACGTCGAAAGTTATTTTTAAAGAATTGGAGGTGGTATCTTTGGTAAAGTTTTTATTTAAATATTTCATGTTTTATGGAATAAGTAAGAATGAAAGCCTGAAATTTCAAGAAAAATTACAAGCCGGTTTTTGTAAATAAGTATATTTTTAAAGACTTGCGGGCTTTGTTGTGAAAAATAAATATATTTAAAATAAAGACCATAAATACTTAAATGCAAAAAAAACGTTTGGCTATAATTTAATAGAGATAGACAAATAATAGCTTAATAGCTCATTAATTTTATTGAAAAAATGTTTATTTATAATATATTAAGAATATATTAAGAATATTAACGTTTCTATGGCACGAAAAAACTATCAATTTTTACCAACTGGAAACTATTGATAAAATACTTTGTAGTACTTGTTTATGATCGATTCCATGTACTGATAGTATAAACAACTTTCCAGCAAATCAAACATAACCTAATACAATGTATACAAGTGCATAACCCAAATCAAACACAAATATCCATTGGTCAGAGTAGTGACAAATTGGGAGAAAGGGCGTTAACTGGGAGCATTAATGATTTATGACTCTTGTCAGTATTTCATAGAATCTACATTGGGTCATTTTATTGATTATATACACACAGTCAGTTCATTGCCGCAGAAGTTAGAGGCATGGCCCAATAGGAAATAACATAATGTATCCTATCCACAAACAATTTAAATTATTTACGACTTTATCATTGATTGTAAAATAAATGCAAACAATTTGCCAATTCTCGACGTAGCTGGTGTTGTCATTTTGTGATTTTCTCAATATTGATTATATTATTCTGGCACAGCATACATCAATTTAAATGGACACTGGCAAAAGCAGCTGGCGCCACCGAGCACCCATTTTCTTTATGTTATTTGATATGAGTATTTACTTTTTTATTTCCTGCATTTTATTTGACTATTACATAAGATGTCTAAATTAATTTTTTTAATAAATTTTAAATGATAGCAAGAGCAAACTAAAAATACCCGTAAAATACCCTGTAAGAGGTACGGGTCTGAATTGAGATCGTTTTTAAATAATTTCTTTGGCAATTGAAAATAAATAGACACAATTTTTGCATCCGTTGAAGTTCAAATTACTTTGCACAAGTTCGACTGAAATTAATTAAAATGTATTAAAATTATGAAAATGTCGTCCAAAAACAAATGATCTATTAAAAAAGCAGTGTAAAGATGCATATCGCGTTTTTAATATGTATTTTACAATTTGCGTGGGCGGTGGAAGCGTAAAATTTAAAGTAAGCACGATGTACCTGCACTTTAAAGTAGTGTTCACACGGACGGACAGACATTCAGGGCTTCTTAAGCCCAATATATGTACACAGGGTATAAAAATATTTCATATCTTCGCAAATTTTTAAAATACAATTAATTTACTTTGATCTTTATTTGTAGCTTCTTTAAACTGAGAGCAAGTTGAATTGATTTTCGATTTTCCACATGATAAAACAAATATACAACATTTTAATTTCTTTGGGTTAAACCAAATGTTAAATAAAGCCTTAATGTTTATAACGAGAAAATGTTCCTTGCAGTGCTTAATAACGGAAAATTACTTATTGGATTCGTATTCGTATCTGGTAAGCAAATATTTCTTCGTCACTTTTATCACAATTAATTGCATTCTTTCCACATTTGCTTTTGTGTGAATATAATGGAATTCGATTGAAACATGTGTGCGTGTACCAATTGAAATCAGTATGTAGTACATACTATGTACCAATCAATGGACTAAAGAAACCATTGCAAAATTTTTAATTATGATTTTTTGATACTCAAGTATCGTCTTTCGTACTACATGTGTGTTTGTGGCACCGAAAGTTTCTTTCGTCTATCAGAGTTTCCTTTTTAGTAAAATCCTCAATCCTCTTTAAAATTCGCAGACACTGTTACTTTCAAACTTTGTAAGAAACAGTTTTACTTATAATCAAGTTACATAACAGACTATAATTAATGAACTATGAGAAACTCTTACATTTTGTTTCAGGGCTTTCAGTGCTTATCAAAAAAATGCAACTACTGCAAAAGCAAAAGTTTCACAACACACATAAATAAATCAAAACTGCTGATATTGTTTATTATCGTAAATTAATAGTTTATACTTATTTTTCATTCAAGTAAACAAATTAAAAATGTTGTAATGCAACAATTGTACTTCTAATTCTTCAATGTGAAATTTTCTCATGTTTCATTTTTTTAAAACCAATGAAAATGTTATTTTTTGCTGTTTCTATGGAAAACCGTGTACAACTCTGGCTAATCTATGCTTTGTTAATTTTACTTATTCTTCTCTTTTGCTGTTTGTTGTTCTCTTGTTTTTTGTTTTCTGACTGCACTACTTTTACAAGCTGGGCCTTAAAGGAACAGCAAAAATGACAAGGATTCCATTTTTTCCACTTTATATTACATGCTTATTTTTTTGTTTTTTTTTTTAAGGTTGTTGTTATTGCCTCTGCATTTTGTAATTAACGCGCATAATATGATCATGATTAAGATTTTCTGTTGCATTAATTTTTGCACATTCTCTCACTTTGCAGTTCTCTATGGACTCAGTTTGTAGATAATGAAATTGTTTTTTTGCTTGGTGAACATCATTTATTTTAACAACCATTCATCTTGTTTTTGCTCAATGTTGAGTGGACGAAAAATGTAAAACAATCTAGTGGGTACAAAGAAGCTGAAAATTAACCGAGAAAACGAAAATATTTCCGACATGATTACAAGTTTGCTTCTGTTGTGTCGGTGAAGTTCTTCATAATGGGCAGAAGTCCACATACAGTGATATCTTTTACTGGTAAAGGTTAAAAGGTTGCTTAAGGTTAAAATTTTGTTTGACATTTAATTGTGTGTTTTTAGTGTTGTATTATTGGAGTGCTCTTTTTTTGTATTAAAAGTACTGCATATTTTGAAATTATATATTTGAATACATCTCTGTTTTTGGTTATAACTTTTATATCTTCGTCCTCTTGTTTTTACTCTGCCAGCTGGGCATTTAAGTACATCACATTAATTTTCGAACTTTTAACGAGCTTCGGTTTGCAATCGTTGGTGTCCAGCTTAAAATCTGATTAATTACATGCAAGTTTATAGCGAAAAATGCTTTCATCATGAAAACTCGACATTAGTTTAAATAACGGCTACGGGTTTTTAATTAGATTAAAGGACCCTTTAGGAGAATTGTATATTATATATTATTATAAATAAAAATATTAAAAAACAGTGTAATTTTTACAAGAAAAGTCGTTTAAAGTTGACCGTTTTACCAACTGTTTTTGCGAGACTTAACAAAATAATGATTGTAAAAATATAATGTCAACTGTTAGACACTTGAAATCAGAACCTGTTACGTCTTTAAATCCAGCTCATACTTAAGTGTATATTTCCGTTTAATGGAAATCTGACCTATGCAGGGGAAAATCCATGAAACATAGCCCAACAGGGAAGTAAGGAACAAGCTAGGAAAGAATAAAATAACCCCCGCTGCAAAAACAGCAATAAACGCGATGCCTACAACTGATATATAAAAGAGAAATTCAAGATTTTTATTTGCGCTCTTACAAGTCATAAAATATTTTTATACCATACTTACAGGCATGAACATGTCGAAAATGTGTTGTAACAAAAAAAACCTTAAATCGCACACATTTAATTTTCAAGAACATTTGTATTCTATATATAATCGTGAAATTCACTTGAAATGATGAGAATACTTGAAAATTAGACATCCAATTATTCTTATTTCAATTTATTTAGCTGAAACTACTGTTCTTTAAAAAAACATATTATTAATGATGTTTATGTTCATGTTGTGTGCGTAAAAGTCTTCAGTTAAATATTCATAAGCTTTAATAGTTGATATTAATTCTCACTTTAGCTTTATAAGTAACTTTTTTTTTCACCTAAAGTTTTATATTATACCCCAATTTATGTACGCGTGTGCACTTTTTATGTACAAAACGAGTTCTTAAAAGCAATAGTTAAATTAAACAAACTCAGTTTTCTTGCTATTCTTTAAAATTTTCAAATAGCTCTGACCTTAAATTTTACACTTAAGATGTTTTAACATGGTAATTTGACTGTCAAGCAAGTCTAGCAGCGCGTATATTTAATTCAAAAAATACGTGAGGCTCTCCAAAACGAGTATAATAAATGTCAGAGTGCCGAAATAAAATGCGAAAAGAAAAACTAAGAAAAAGGTTGCCTTGCAATATGTTGCCAAACCAATAAAGAGTAGACAGCATTAAAATAGAGAAAAGAGAAAGATGAGCTGAAGGCGGCTTGGAAAAAATACAACTACAAATTTTAGTGTTATGGAGAAAAGTGGTGTCACGTCTCAGGAGTCAGCCACACAAACAAGGACTTCCTGCGAAGCATTCAAGGGACAGACATCACAAACGACTACTTTTTTTTTTTTTTTAAGGTTCTGGACTTGCTGTGGTGTGGGTTTGCCTTAAATTCAGTACTTAAATTATTGAAAAATTATACCTAAGTGAACACAACACACAGAAAGCATACACTTGCAAACAATAGACAATATTGTAAGTAGATTTTTAAGAAATGTAGATCAACTTAACGCTGTTCTTTGTGTAAAAAAAACGCATTGTTACATACAGATATACATCTGCGTGACCAGACCAAATGTCCTTGACACTCACACACACATGGAGTCACTGAAGATGGATACACTGAACTTGGCCTTCAGTCATGGAGCTTGCACAAATGTTTATTATGTTGATGAGGAAAGTTCTCGAAAGCGAGCACAAAGATAAAAAGGGACGAAAAGGGTTCAGTTGTTTGAATTGCAGATGGGACCGCAATGGTCGTAATTTACTCAAATTTACATCAAATCTGTCATGTGGCAGACTCGTTGACAGTAGATTAAAGGTACAGCCACTTTAAGGTTTATCCCTCAACTCAACCATGAACATTTTGACTTTTGTCTGCCATCATGAGTCACGAAACTCTCCGATGCAAGCAATTTGCATATGAAATTACGGAAATGTTAGACCATAAATGCGTGTTACTAGACTGTAAATGCGATTTAGCAATTGCCATATTATATCACGTATGGCGTATGAGTGATTGTACAGAGAGTTTTTATAAAAATTCCCATACTCTTAGGGAAAATGGCAGCCACTCTTTTTGTTTTTATAAAATGTTCGTTATTATTAAATAAGTACGAAAGGCTAGACTTGTCGGCACTGTGTGAGAGTAAGGAGCCAGATCTCATAAACTCCAAACTTATCCATTTAAATGCATCTGGAGCCGAGTTCTTAGAGCATTTCATAGTTATCGAAGGCAGCTGTGAACTGGTGTTTTACTTTCTATAAGTTTGGCCAATAACAGCACAAAAATGATGCCATTTAATTAAGAATTATTTCTCTACGATAATGAAGTTATCAGACACATTTTCATTTCAAAACGGATCCGATATGGAGACAATGTTAAGAATGATTTGGGATCCTGACCTTTGACCAACGTGTCCGTGTTTCAACTTATTTCAAAATTAAAGCCTCTTTTTATTAAAAACTGTACATAAATGAAAAATTTTCACCGCAAATTGCTTTTGTCTGACATTTCCATTGTGAAATCTGCTCAGCGGAAGCTGTGCATTACTGCTGTGAAACAACAGCTGCTCACTCCAACAATGAAAATAATTGATTGAGTCGGGACTTACCTTAAATGAAACAGAAGTAATTTGAGCCCGCTTTTGACAGTCATATTTCAAATACTATGTGAATACCATCACAGTAGACGAAATAAAAGTTAAGTTAATTGAATTGAATTTTTGTAAAATAAATTAAGTGCATAACTTTGAATCCACATTAATTTAATTAATTTTAAGACAATGGCAGAAAGTATACGAAACAATACAACTGACCGTCTATTAACAAATAGTCAAAGTAACCACAAATTTTATTTTTATTGCTTGTTATCGCAATAAATTAAATTACTTCGTATCCAAGGATGACTCTTGAGTTGATGTATTTATTTTGCAATTTAGCAAAGTACTAGAAGCTGTAACAAAAGACAGGCAGATGGCTAAGAGCAGCTGTAACAAGTAAGAAAGGCTACAGTCGATCGAGCCGACTGTAAAAGACCCCGTACTCCCATAGTATTGCATTTTATTTAAATTAAAATTTTCAAATGAAATTTAAAAAATTAAAATTAAATATTTACATTTTGAATTAAAATTAAAAAATAAATAAATTAACAACTGTCATCGTCAGCACTCGAACCCGCGATCCATGCGAAGGTTCCACATTGCGCCGCAACTCTATCAGTTGCACCACACCCCTCTTCTATCATTCTTCCGATTATTTGCATATATGTATGTGCACACATACATATGTGTGTATGTATAGCATTGCACTATGGGTCAAACGCCCGATTTTTAGGAATTAAGTCATATTTTCAAGTTGTTTAAATTAACATAATTTTGATCACAATCCATTAGGAATACCCCAAATGTAAATGTTACATACCCAGAATTTTAACAGAGTCGCCCTCTGTTATTAAAACAGCTGCTAAACAGGGTTGTTCTACACGACGCGCACATGTTAAATTTTGTAAACAAAGTTTATGTGAATTTGAATCGCCAATTGAAATTAAAACAAGTAAGAAAGGCTACAGTCGATCGAGCCGACTGTAAAAGACCCCGTACTCCCATAGTATTGCATTTTATTTAAATTAAAATTTTCAAATGAAATTTAAAAAATTAAAATTAAATATTTACATTTTGAATTAAAATTAAAAAATAAATAAATTAACAACTGTCATCGTCAGCACTCGAACCCGCGATCCATGCGAAGGTTCCACATTGCGCCGCAACTCTATCAGTTGCACCACACCCCTCTTCTATCATTCTTCCGATTATTTGCATATATGTATGTGCACACATACATATGTGTGTATGTATAGCATTGCACTATGGGTCAAACGCCCGATTTTTAGGAATTAAGTCATATTTTCAAGTTGTTTAAATTAACATAATTTTGATCACAATCCATTAGGAATACCCCAAATGTAAATGTTACATACCCAGAATTTTAACAGAGTCGCCCTCTGTTATTAAAACAGCTGCTAAACAGGGTTGTTCTACACGACGCGCACATGTTAAATTTTGTAAACAAAGTTTATGTGAATTTGAATCGCCAATTGAAATTAAAATAAATGCAATTTGATTAAAATTTTTTATGGAAAACATGGAATCGGGCTTGTACTTCGTGTTTATGTGTTTGTGTTGTCCAAAATCTTTATGTTATGTAATGTTTTGTGTAAGTCAAAAAGATGCCTCTGACAAAATTTTTTTGAAAAAAAATTTGTCTTTGATTAGAGAAAAGTTATGTTTGTTACATTTTGTAGCAATGCAACTATATGCATTGTATAGTGTGTTCAATTACGAGTTAAGACCTATAAGCTCAATGTGCACTTTTGCGCACTTTTTGCAGAATTTAATTTTTTAGCAACTAACCTCGGTGTATGCAATGTAATTTTCTTTGAAGTTTAGCGGCGACACGTAAGCTAGCAAAGCAAGCAATACACCGTTTTTAATGTTTTCAAAGCTTCCAATGGCCAAATATTAAGTTTAATAGTAACATTGATAAAAAAAAACAACATATTTATCTTGCTTTGACAAAAATTTGAGCAAAATTCGTAAAAAACACGGCGTGTTTGGCCAAATAGGTGATTTGAGCAACTCTTCTTTGAATAACTTTTGATGGAGTCAACCGATTTTGACCATTTTTTCACAGGGTCTTCAATACATAAAAACTCACCTAATATGTTGATTCGGTGTTCATAGCTTGATTAACAACAAAGTTATGGCAACTAACAATATGAAGGAGGGCCGGTGCCACGCCCATTTTTTTGTGATAAACGTGTTTTGACATCCAAGGTCAAATTCAAAAAACCAAATTAAAATATCTTGTTTGGTTCTTAAGATATTAATTAATTCCTGAAAATCGGGCATTTGACCCATAGTGCATTGGTCGGCGCGGCCAGCGGCTCCGGGCAGCGCTGCCGCCAGCAGGTAGAGAAAACGTTCGAACATATGTTTGTATGTTTCTGTGTTTGTTTGCATGTGTTGCGCGCATGCAGTGATTTTGCTTTAAAATAACTTCAACTTTGAACAGTAATTTCTCTGTTGTTTGACATAGGATTTTGATGCCACTTTCAGGAAAGTTAGAAATAGTAATTCTCTAAGGGTATGTTAAATTACAACACTGTACTATTTGATTTAATGCCTGAAACAAGGCATTGAAGCTGGAGAGTCTTTTATTTCTGATGAGCAAAGGGGGCGTGGCAGCTCAAAATTTTGAATGGCGTTATATTAAGGCTGTCTCTAGGAACCTGTATACCAAAATTGGTGCTCCTAAGTGCTATAGTTACTGAGATATTCGCCTAAAACAAAAATTTTCTCGAGGTTTGTCTGGTTTTTTGCTCATTGCGGGGGCGGTAGGGGGCGTGGCAACAATTTGAAATAAACTTGATCTGCTTGACATAATAACGGACTTTCATTGTGAATTTCATGGTTCTAGCTTTTGTAGTTTAAAAGATCCAGGTGTTCATACGGACAGACGGACAGACGGACAGACGGACAGACGGACATGGCTATATCGACTCGGCTGTTGATGCTGATCAAGAATATATATACTTTATGGGGTCGGCCACGCCTCCTTCTGCCTGTTACGCACATCTCGCTTCTGACAAACTTAATAGACCCCCTTTACTCTTTTTTAAAGAGTACGGGGTCTAATAAATGCAATTTGATTAAAATTTTTTATGGAAAACATGGAATCGGGCTTGTACTTCGTGTTTATGTGTTTGTGTTGTCCAAAATCTTTATGTTATGTAATGTTTTGTGTAAGTCAAAAAGATGCCTCTGACAAAATTTTTTTGAAAAAAAATTTGTCTTTGAT
The DNA here is from genome assembly GCA_035046005.1 of Drosophila acutilabella. Taxonomy (NCBI): domain Eukaryota; kingdom Metazoa; phylum Arthropoda; class Insecta; order Diptera; family Drosophilidae; genus Drosophila; species Drosophila acutilabella. The sequence goes on along the minus strand of JAWNOK010000031.1, from coordinate 234,163 downwards.
TAGAGAAAAGTTATGTTTGTTACATTTTGTAGCAATGCAACTATATGCATTGTATAGTGTGTTCAATTACGAGTTAAGACCTATAAGCTCAATGTGCACTTTTGCGCACTTTTTGCAGAATTTAATTTTTTAGCAACTAACCTCGGTGTATGCAATGTAATTTTCTTTGAAGTTTAGCGGCGACACGTAAGCTAGCAAAGCAAGCAATACACCGTTTTTAATGTTTTCAAAGCTTCCAATGGCCAAATATTAAGTTTAATAGTAACATTGATAAAAAAAAACAACATATTTATCTTGCTTTGACAAAAATTTGAGCAAAATTCGTAAAAAACACGGCGTGTTTGGCCAAATAGGTGATTTGAGCAACTCTTCTTTGAATAACTTTTGATGGAGTCAACCGATTTTGACCATTTTTTCACAGGGTCTTCAATACATAAAAACTCACCTAATATGTTGATTCGGTGTTCATAGCTTGATTAACAACAAAGTTATGGCAACTAACAATATGAAGGAGGGCCGGTGCCACGCCCATTTTTTTGTGATAAACGTGTTTTGACATCCAAGGTCAAATTCAAAAAACCAAATTAAAATATCTTGTTTGGTTCTTAAGATATTAATTAATTCCTGAAAATCGGGCATTTGACCCATAGTGCATTGGTCGGCGCGGCCAGCGGCTCCGGGCAGCGCTGCCGCCAGCAGGTAGAGAAAACGTTCGAACATATGTTTGTATGTTTCTGTGTTTGTTTGCATGTGTTGCGCGCATGCAGTGATTTTGCTTTAAAATAACTTCAACTTTGAACAGTAATTTCTCTGTTGTTTGACATAGGATTTTGATGCCACTTTCAGGAAAGTTAGAAATAGTAATTCTCTAAGGGTATGTTAAATTACAACACTGTACTATTTGATTTAATGCCTGAAACAAGGCATTGAAGCTGGAGAGTCTTTTATTTCTGATGAGCAAAGGGGGCGTGGCAGCTCAAAATTTTGAATGGCGTTATATTAAGGCTGTCTCTAGGAACCTGTATACCAAAATTGGTGCTCCTAAGTGCTATAGTTACTGAGATATTCGCCTAAAACAAAAATTTTCTCGAGGTTTGTCTGGTTTTTTGCTCATTGCGGGGGCGGTAGGGGGCGTGGCAACAATTTGAAATAAACTTGATCTGCTTGACATAATAACGGACTTTCATTGTGAATTTCATGGTTCTAGCTTTTGTAGTTTAAAAGATCCAGGTGTTCATACGGACAGACGGACAGACGGACATGGCTATATCGACTCGGCTGTTGATGCTGATCAAGAATATATATACTTTATGGGGTCGGCCACGCCTCCTTCTGCCTGTTACGCACATCTCGCTTCTGACAAACTTAATAGACCCCCTTTACTCTTTTTTAAAGAGTACGGGGTCTAAAAATAGACAGACAGATAAAATGTTAAGCGTTTAAATAACAAGTATACTTTTTTGAAGAGTCTTTGCTACCTGAATACATTTTAAATATATGTAATTTGAGGAAGTTGGATAAATCTCCCTTCAAGATTTAATGTTTTGGATTTCATAGAGTAATAAATGGCAACAAGGATAGAAGATCAATATTATTTCGATATCTTCTAGATCACTGAATCACCAATTTCATATTTCATATATATAAATGGAAATAAACGTAAGAAAGGCTACAGGCGAACAGTCGATTCGACTGTAAATAAGAAAGAACGCTTTAGTCGCGCGGCGACTTTAGGATACCCGTTACTCAATGCTCGACCTATGGGAGCTTTACGATATAGTTGTCCGATTTGGATAAAATATGGTCAGTATATTTTTAAGCCCGTTACTCGTAGAGTACAAGGGTAAGTATATTGTAGTCGTTGGAATGTATGTAACATGTCCGTTTGTCCGTCCGTCTCAGAACAGAATCTCAGCAACTATAAGAGCTAGAAGACCCAAGAGGTCTCAAATGAAAGATAAAATGCCCAAGCAGTTTGTTTTTGTTTTTGACACGCCCACTTTAGGGCGTTCTATGTTCATATAAAGGTAAAAGTAGGTAAAAATAGCATGTTTTAGTATAGAAAACTTTTTTGTTAGTTACGTTATCCGAACCAAATTCACAGAGGATGTACGCATCCAAATCGGACTACTATATCGTATAGCTCCCATAGGGAGACAACAATTTGAAATAATTTTGTTCTGCTCGCGCAATATAGTCATTTAGATCTGGGTTTTTATAATTGATTATTTAGTTAACCTATTTACTTATATGTGATGTGAATATCAATCCAGCAGATCCAATAAGTGAAAGTAATAACATTTATGCTTTAATGTTTGTGAAAATAGTTTTATTTAGTAATTCATTTTCTCGTTGGTCAAAGCTCTCCTTGAGCGTGCGTTTAGACATCGACATCTTGACCATCGATAACATTCGATAGATATTTACTCAGAAAGGTAAAACGTGTTGCCAGATGTTCAATTCAGCAACATGATTTCAATCAATATATATATGAAAGTTTAAAATTTAATATAGTCCTTCTTAATCATAAATATACATTTGTATAACATATTTTATTGTTTAAATATTCGTGACTGCTTTAGTTTCCGTAAAATAAACAAGTAAGAAAGGCTACAGTCGATCGAGCCGACTGTAAAAGACCCCGTACTCCCATAGTAGTGCCCATTTTATTAAAATAAAAATTTTAAAATGAAATTAAAAAAATTAAAATGAAATATTTACATTTTGAATTAAAATTAAAAAGTAAATAAATTAACAATCGTCATTGTCAGCATTCGAACCCGCGATCCATACGAAGGTTCCATATTGCGCCGCAACTCTACCAGTTGCACCACGCTCCTCTTCTATCATTCTTCCGATTATTTGCAAATATGTATGTGTGCTCATACATATGTGTGTATGTATAGCATTGTTCGGCGCGGCCAGCGGCTCCGGGCAGCGCTGCCGCCAAAGCAGGTAGAGAAAACGTTCGAACATATGTTTGTATGTTTCTGTGTTTGTTTGTATGTGTTGCGCGCATGCAGTGATTTTGCAGTAAAATAACATGCACTTTGAACCGTAATTTCTCTGTTGTTTGACATAGGATTTTGATGCCACTTTCAGGAAAGTTAGAAATAGTAAGTCTCTAAGCGTATGTTAAATTACAACACTGTACTATTTGATTTAATGCCTGCAGAAAGGCATTGAAATTGGAGAGTGTTTTAGTTCCTATGAGCAAAGGGGGCGTGGCAGCTCAAAACTTTAAATGACATTGCATTTAGGCTGTCTCTTGGAACCTGCGTACCAAAATTGGTGCTCCTAAGTGCCATAACTATTGAGTTATTCGCTTAAAACACAAATTTTTTCGAGGCGTGTCTGGTTTTTTGCTTATTGCGGGGGCGGTAGGGGGCGTGGCAACAATTTGAAATAAACTTGATCTGCGTACATCATAAACGGACTTTCACTCCAAATTTGGTGTCTCTAGCTTTTGTAGTTTAAAAGATCCAGGTGTTCATACAGACGGACGGACAGACAGACAGACAGACAGACAGACAGACGGACAGACGGACATTGCTATATCGACTCGGCTGTTGATGCTGATCAAGAATATATATACTTTATGGGGTCGGCTACGCCTCCTTCTGCCTGTTACGCACATCTCGCTTCTGACAAACTTAATAGACCCCCTTTACTCTTTTTTAAAGAGTACGGGGTCTAATAAAATAAAATAAACAAGTAAGAAAAGTACAGTCGAGCACGCCCGACCGTAAAATACTCTCTGCATTTTTTCGCGATTTAATTATTAAAATCGGTCTAGATATATTAAAATGTGTTGTACTTGCATTAAAACACGTTGAAACAAAAACAATCTAAACATAATCAAACATACATCTGTTTGTCTGTATGCGAATACACATACGAAAGCCAATATATGATGCATATACATGTATGTATGTATGTGTGTATTCAGCGCGGCCAGCGACTGCGGGCAGCGCTGCCGCCACGCAAACAAAGAAAACATTCAAACATGTGCTTGTATGTTTCTGTCTCGCTTGCACTCATACATTGATATGAATGCCGCAGCGCTGCCGTCACATGTGCTTGTATGTTTCTGTCTCGCTTGCACTCATACATTGAGCGCTGCCGCTCAAGTGCTTGTATGTTACTATCTCGCTTGCACTCATACACGATATTGCTTTCAGTTATCAATATTGTAACTCTTCTAGTTTTCTTGTTTATAGTGCGATTTCAATGCGCCTTTCAGGATAGTTTGATATAGTTAGTCTTCACACGAATTATAAATTACAATACTGTACTATATTAAAGAATGCCTAAAAACGGAGCGAAAGTTAAAATTTATTTTTATTAATTGTGGGAAAAAGGGGCGTGGCAGTCCAAAAATTTAAATGTCAATGCATTTACGCTGTCGCTAGGAACCTTCATACCAAAATTGGTAATCCTCGGTGTCATAGTTACTGAGATATTCGCCGAAAACACTGATTTTTTCCGATGCATGTCTAGTGTTTTGCTCATTGTGGGCGAATGGGGCGTGGCATCAAAAAAAAAAAGATTCTTGTATTGACTGACTAAATTTCTGATCGATTAAGACCAAGCTCAACTTTGTAGCTTCTACCATCTCTGAAATCTGTTTGTTCATACGGACAGACAGACAGACGGACAGACGGACAGACGGACAGACAGACAGACGGACATGGCTATATCGACTCGGCTTGTGATGCTGATCAAGAATATATATACTTTATGGGGTCTGCCACGCCTCCTTCTGCCTGTTACATACATTTTCACAAACCCAATATACTCTTGCAGAGAGTATAAAAATTAAATACAGAAGATAGGCCGTATCTACATTGACAAGCTTGTTAATGCTGATCAGTAATATATATACTTGGTAGGGTTGGCCACGCCTCCTTCTGTCTGTTACGCCCAATTCGATTTCGACAAAACTAATATACCTTCTGTACCCCCCTTTTCAGTATGGGGTAAAAAATATAGTTATTTTAGACATGCGAAGTTCCAACCCAATAAATAATATCGATAAATTATGATTTTGTTAACGTAAATATTCAAACTGCATATTACATTCAAGATAATATTTCTTATTGAAATATTAGTTTGCATAGAAGCAAGCGGAAAGATAGACACATGGTCACGACCAAATCGTCGTCAATTGGCACTTAGTAAAAATATATTTTCTTTATTGCGTTAAAGATGCAGTTTTCTGCCGCTTATATACACTGAACGAGCATATTATACCCTCCCAAAGAGTATATTAAAATCACATCATATAAAGTAAAGTGGAGAAGAAGAAAACGAGCTAGATATTTTACCAATGGCAAAGATGCCGAAAAGAATAATAATAAAGATCAGACTTGACTGTGCATTCAAGTTTATAGAAACTCAGAAACAAAAGCCGGTTTGCTTAGAGAAATGAGCAGAATGGAAAAAATAGCAACACCAAAACTTGAATGTCTAGCAATTTGCTAAACAAGAAAATAATTGAGTTGCCAGAATGTGGGGCTTACGTGGCAGACACGCAGATAAGAAAAAAAGCAACAGCAAGAAAGTAAAAGGAACAGCACAAAATTGAATTTAAACCCTCTTAAGTATGCTACACTTTGCTTGCCTTACAAAGTCACAGCCAGCTGCCCATTTGAGCCTTAAATGGGTTGGAAAAACGGTTCGCGTCAAAATTGCAGGGTGCTGATGTTGATATTGATGTTGATGAGTTGATTTTGATAGTCATTGTAGTGGCCATTGCGCAGTTAATGATTATAATTACAACTAGAGATTAGATAATTAGTTTGTGTTCTTTTATTTGCCAAGACTTTTAATTTATCATGTAAAATGTATATTTTAATTTAGGATCTTTTAGTGTCATGTTATATGCCAGATAAGGAGCCACCAACAACGGTGCAAAGATTGAAAAGCTGTTATTTGAGCAATTTCTTCTAAAACTATAAATTACTGTACTATGATATACAGCTAGTATAGGCTAGGGGGGGGGGGAGTTACTTTCGTCATTAACATTGACTGCTGTTCCTGATACCTGTCTCTGAGCTTCCTTAAGTGTATACAGCGATGCTGACAATATTTTTTTTTCGATATTTACATGGCTTAATGCAATTTATTGATTCTTTCGTGGAATTGAATGTCTGAAGACCAGTTTAAATGTGCCACATATGGAAAGTTGGTGGAGAGGACCGACGAAGCCTCATTGCAGGCTGAAGGACAGAAGATGGATACCGCGCTGGCTTATCATGACATGATTTAAAGGTAAACGCTCTCAGATGCATAAACGCTTGAAATGAAAATGTTAACGTCGATATCAATATTAATGGCCTGAATATTGCTGATGCTGTTGTTGCATTGATACTGATTGATATTGCATGAGGTTAGCTTAAAGTCTTGATTTCGATTTATGTTATGATTGATTTTATAAGTAAATGTAATTTTAATTTTATCCAATTTCACATACTGTTGCCAATTTCGTCATATTTTTTGGCTTCAACTAGTTTAGTACTTATACCGCTTCCGTATATGTAACATCGGATAGCCCCTAAAGGAGTTGCTTAAATCGAATATAAAAATTGTTTTTTAACTTTTATAGTAGTCTGCATAATTCGTGACCTAGCTTCTTATTAATTTATTATAGCTATTTGTCTAAAATTTAAATAAACTTTGTCGTTGTGTTGTGCATTAATCATTAATCACTATGTTTATTTATCTAACTTTTTAACTGTCCGAGCTGGACTGATTCCTTGATATTTCTTAAATCAACTTAAATCATTAATACTCTACATGAAAAATCATCCAATTTAATTAAATTTATACTGCGTTGGTAATATTCAAGAATAAAAGTAATTAATCAGAAATTGGAGCAAGTTGATGCCAAGATAAAGTGACAGACAGAAAGACAATTGAGTACAGAGTCCGTCTGCAAGGCACACTGCAGCCCATGAAGACAAAGACACCACATTGCATTAAAAGTAAACAAACAACAATTAATCATTTTCATACACACAGAGTGTGCCACCCACAGTCTCACTCATATTTTAAAATGAAAGGCATAAATGAAAATAGGCAAAAGGTTTGCATGGGCATTCAAATCCAGGTCTGGGCTGAGCTATGTATAAAGTAGATTAGCTTAAGGCTTGTCATGGCAGCTGTTTGACTGGAACACATCTGCAAAAGATGGCCAGAACTGGCAGTTAAAGAAAACTTTTTCCTATATCTACACCGTATTTTCTTTCTCTCTCTCTGTGTGTCTTAAGCCTTAAATATATATATATATATCTATGTGATATGATTATAAAAACATCATTTATCACATTATGTCATATACCCTGTCAGACGGACTGGCGACAGGCTGATGATCCATCCATGCTTGTCTCGTTTACAGCTCATATACCCCATCTCCATTTCCCTGACAATGAAATCATGTCGTCTCTGCATAGACTGTGTATGACACATAGCTAAGGCAAATTCCTAAGCATTTTATAAAGCTATTAGCAAACCCCTGTCGTAATCACTTTGGAGCGCTTCAATAAACATGCAATCAGCTGTGTAAGAAACAGAAAAATCAATTTTAAAGGATTTTAAACATTTGTGTTCGACAGTTAACAAAATTTTCTAAGGTATTTATTGATTGCACAATTTACCTTGTTTTGAACTTTTTTATGGGCTTCGCAATTATATTTGAATGCATTTATTAAAATCACAGTGAGTTTAAAATAATTTGCATTGTATAAAATGGTAGCAGGTAGTCTTTGTCTTTTGTGCTATGCTGAACGCAAGACAAATGGCTATGACAAAAAGTTGGCTTTTAAGTATAGAACTTCTTAGAGGGGCAAAAGAAATTTTTTATTGGCTTGACTTTTTACACGCTTATTTTGTTGACAATCTCAAAAATGTACCGACCCTATTTTATTTGTTTTGGTAAACTTTGAGAAATTGTCATTGTTTCGGAACACAAACGTGTTAGCAATATAAAACTAACGCATATTTAAGAGATTCTGTGAAAAGGTGCCAAACAGAGCTACCAATTTGCAAACAACCCTAATAACTAAGCTGTTGTTGTCAACATGTCAGTTGAATCTAAAAGTAATTTGTCAAGCAGTTCTGATTGACAGCTAAGGAAACACAGTAAAGCATTAAGTTACATTCACACAGTGTAGAGCCACCTTACAGCAACGTAAATGGAAAATGCGCAACAATAACAAAATGGTGATAAACACATGAATCAGACATTTTGCTTCACAAAAGAAAAAGGCTGAACTGTTCACATACTCAAATAATCATTTCGATATGAAAATAACAATATAACAAACTGGCAATCGAAGCGTGCAAATTAATATTCAATTATATAAATTACATTATCATCAAGTAGACGAAGAGTGTGTGTCAAATTAACCAATTCATGTCAATCATTATTATGTCAGGTGCTACAGTCTCTGTTAACACACATAATTGTGTGGCATAGACTTAAAGAAGAAGAATATATGTCTCTCTTGTTTAATATTTTAAGTGCATTTCATAAAATGTATATAACTTGGCATGATATTTTAGACAATAAGTTAAATGAATTATCACGTTTGATGTAAACCATTATGCAATTAAAGTTTTTAATAAAGAAACGATCTTTATTTTAATTAAGATTAATTTCTTGGAAGAGTATTATCCATTTTAAAATCCTTTTGGTTCATTAAGTTCACTAATTATAATTATAATCGACATTCCCAAATCTTTGTGTTGATTGCTCTGCTGGTAATTGAAGGATGTTTGCTAATTTATTAAATTTATTTTGTTGTTGTTTCTCTGCTCATTATCTAACGATGTTTGCGTAAAGTAAAATGAAAATTATTTTTAAAGATTCATTTTCAAATCAAATCAATGAGCCACTTTCCCTTCAAATCCAGGCAACCCAGTTGGATTTTGGTACATATTCAAAACTTAAGCGAATCGTTTTATTTAATGTATTCAATGGACATTTCAATTTATTTCTATTGTTATTTATCAGCATTACCCTTTCCATTCCGCAGTGATAATGATGATGATAACCTCTGAGATAAAATTTTATAGGTATTGGTTAAATGCGTTGCAATTTTATGGTATTTCCTTTGGTTTTCTAAAAATATCAGTGACCACCTTTGGTGTGCAATTAAGATAGGAACATGTTTTATGTACACAGGTCCTTGTTGTTGTGGTAAGATAGATGGTCACATCGTTAATGTCAAAAGCTTTTGAAATAGGGGTCAGCAAATGTGGAAAATACAATTAGGGTTTTTGTGAGAGTTGGACCATAAAGGAAATTGAAAATTCTTGGTTCTGAGCATGTTTGCAACACACTTTCAAAAAATTAATTTAAACTTTTGCCACATTTACTCATTAGTGGCAAGTTTTGGGCATATACTCAAACACAAGTGTGCTGCAAACTCAACAAGTTTTCTTCGAGTTGCCAGGGGAGCTAAGATAGCGGAGGACTAACTAATTTACCAGCGATTTGAAAGCTGCTTCGCTGCGGAGCTAACTTTCCAACGATTTATTCGAGTTGACTAAACTTGCATAACTTTGAAATACCGTCTCAGCATTTTTTGAATATTCGACAATGCGAAATTGTTGCCAAGTCAAGTTCGTGAAGCAACCACAAAAACACATACCGAAAATTGATTTAAAAACTGCACAAGGTAGCCTTGAAAATGCTCTTCTATTCCACTAAAGTTTGCAACCTAAAACTGTAAATAACTTTCTACACTTGCATTAGTATCATAAGTCGACATGCCACACGACTTGGCTTTGGCCGAGTTTGAGTCTAGAATGCCCAGAGCAGAGCTTAGAGAGCATAAATCACAGTTGCGTTGTCGGCTTCTTGCTATGTGCTTGCATGAAGTCCGAGCAAATTTAAAGCCGATTTCCGTTTCATTGCGTTGACATTTTTGTGCCATGGAAGGTCATCGAAAGCAGTGCGATCATAAAATAGCTGGAAAAGGACCATAGTTATGTCACTACATGTCCTCTAAATTCTAGCTGCCAGGCATACTTGGTTTGGGTCATATTCACTTGAAGACACTTGGTTTGCTGTATTACTCAGTAGCTGAACCTATATTGCCTGTAATAAAAAGAACTTACTGCATGCTATCAATGTTACCTAGTTACGAGGATAAAAACAAGTAAGAAAGGCTACAGTCGATCGAGCCGACTGTAAAAGACCCCGTACTCCCATAGTAGTGCCCATTTTATTAAAATAAAAATTTTAAATTGAAATTAAAAAAATTAAAATGAAATATTTACATTTTGAATTAAAATTTAAAAGTAAATAAAATAACAATCGTCATTGTCAGCATTCGAACCCGCGATCCATACGAAGGTTCCATATTGCGCCGCAACTCTACCAGTTGCACCACACTCCTCTTCTATCATTCTTCCAATTATTTGCAAATATGTATGTGTGCTCATACATATGTGTGTATGTATAGCATTTTTCGGCGCGGCCAGCGGCTCCGGGCAGCGCTGCCGCCAGCAGGTAGAGAAAACGTTTGAACATATGTTTGTATGTTTCTGTGTTTGTTTGTATGTGTTGCGCGCATGCAGTGATTTTGCTTTAAAATAACTTGAACTTTGAACCGTAATTTCTCTGTTGTTTGACATAGGATTTTGATGCCACTTTCAGGAAAGTTAGAAATAGTAATTCTCTAAGCGTATGATAAATTACAACACTGTACTATTTAATTTAATGCCTTTAAAAAGGCATTGAAGCTGGAGAGTGTTTTAATTCCTATGAGCAAAGGGGGCGTGGCAGCTCAAAACTTTAAATGACATTGCATTTAGGCTGTCTCTGGGAACCTGAATTACCAAAATTGGTGCTCCTAAGTGCCATAACTATTGAGTTATTCGCTTAAAACACAAATTTTTTCGAGGTGTGTCTGGTTTTTTGCTTATTGCGGGGGCGGTAGGGGGCGTGGCAACAATTTGAAATAAACTTGATCTGCGTACATCATAAACGGACTTTCATTCCAAATTTGGTGTCTCTAGCTTTTGTAGTTTAAAAGATCCAGGTGTTCATACAGACGGACGGACAGACGGACAGACGGACAGACGGACAGACGGACATTGCTATATCGACTCGGCTGTTGATGCTGATCAAGAATATATATACTTTATGGGGTCGGCCACGCCTCCTTCTGCCTGTTACGCACATCTCGCTTCTGACAAACTTAATAGACCCCCTTTACTCTTTTTTAAAGAGTACGGGGTCTAATGATAGAAATATTAATATTGCATGAGAAACAGATTTGCTATTACCACATACTATTATGTAATAATCGACCATTACGTATGTCAAATTTATTATAACTAAAACTGGAATAAAAGTAATGTGTAGGATTGTATGGAATTAAGCGAAAGGGAAAGAATTAACTGTTGTGCAGTGATAAATCTTTGCTGTGGTAGCAGAGCTAATGATAACCATAATTAGAGGCGTGTGTAGAAGAATGAAGGTGGAAAACTGATTAACGGCGCTGTTTTCAAAGCCAGAGAACGTGTGAAGGTGAACTTAAGGAAGCTATTACAACTGTACGTGAAAATAGGTCAAGTCGGACAGCGTGTGGTGATGAGTGCTAAATCAACTAACCACAACTTCATTAAGCGAAGCCACTTGCCAGCTGTGGAGCCACATGGAAAGTTATGTGGTCATGTGTGTATTTGTGTGGCTATAACGGAAGTGTCCGAAGAGGACGCCATTAATTTAGCGGAAATAAACAAACACAATCAACAAAGTAGCAGTTCACCACAAACCGAAGAGGAATAGAGAAAAACTGAAATGGAGTTGAACTCAAATGCGATTCAACAACAGTTGCATTTACTCTAGGACTCGTTTGAGCAGGATATGCCTAAGAATTGTCTGCTTTTAATTGGAGCATAAAACGATACCATAAAAGTGCAAAAGTACAGAATGTAAGGCATGAAAATGAAGTGTGCTAAGCTAAAAGCCGGAAGTGAATAAAGATGAAAATGTAACAGTCGAGATACATTTACAAATTGTAGCCAAGTTAGCCTTGATTTAACACACGCACGGACGGATAAAACCAGGAAACATTCATGCAAGAAGAAGGCCGAGGTTGCTTGCAAATTTATGAGAGCACTGCCTTTTGGTCCAAACCATTTTGACTACAGTTAAGTAACATGCTTCAAGGCTTTCATTTAAGTTATCAGCCGTGTCATGGATTTTAAGTGGCTTTCTTGGGCTCTGCCAAATTTACTCTTTTCTCAGGCAATATAGCTTAGCTTTGTTTAATAACTAGTTTTAATGTCAAGTATTTTGCCGCATTTATCTTTATTTAGCCTATAAACCTATTTTAATTTTTGTACTTATTTTGTAAAATAAATTGGTTGTAACAATATCATCAGAAGCATATTTATTACGAGGGAGGCAATGAGGGAGATGTTTTGGGTTTCTGTTAAAATGTGCGGGATTTCCGGTAAAATGCATTTGTATTTGTGCAATTATGTTCAAATTGTACGTGGTTGTGCACAGACAAAACAATAGTAAGGCCATTACAATTATTTTGTTGCCATAAATATTTATTTAATTTTGGTGTTTTCAAAAAGCTAAAGGTCGATGGCCACAACACTTAAATTCTATTTGTGAGAACTAAAGTACAATTTTGTTACAGGTTTTAACATACTGAATCATTTAAAACAAATTTCATACTGAGCACAGAAATGATTTAAATTGGCATTTAAAAATATAACACAAAAGTAGTATTACTGAGTAAGTCAATAACAATTGATAATGAGAGTCTGACAATAATTTTTTTTTTTTAATACAAAGTGTATTTGCTAATGCTTTGACGAGATTCCTTTGCTGAAACTCTTTCCGAGTTAAGAAAGCGGAACTCTGAAACAAAAGTCGGTAGTAAAATTGCTGATTCAATACAATTTGTGGAGCATGAAATAAAATCCAATGCGGGTCACTCAAATTGATACGGATGGTTGTTCAGTTTGGCAGAAATTCCCACAGGGAAATCTTGCCCGGAAAAAACCAGAGCCGCAAACTTTTCACTTACTGCAATGAAGTTAAATAAAAAGTGTGAAGAGGGTCTATAAATAGGTTAACAACTCGCGTTTATCAAGCTACTCAACCTGCGGAGATTTTTTAATTATTTGCAAATAAAGGAAACATAAACTCTTTTAATTAACGCAGTTTTCTCTCTCTTTCTCCCTCTCCCTCTGTCATTCTCTTTACCATTTCTCTTCCACATTTTCTTTTTCTTCCACGACTTTATATCAACCTTAAAAACAAGCTACATTGCCTACAAAAGGCGACGAAAAGTTGTGAAAAGTGAGTAAATCATAATGAATAAATGTCGCACCGGAAGTGACGGAAATCTTAACAAGTTTTCCCATTATGAACATAACTTCCGTCAAAAGGCTAAAATCTGGAAAAGTCCATTACAATATGACTGGCTCCCCAAGAGAGTAATCAATAGAGTTTTTTCTTAGGATAGTGGTTCCGTTTGGCATAGTAAAATTCAAGTTGTAAAGCGCAAAGCGTGCTGACTTTGTTGATACGTATTCCCATAAGTTTACAAAAGCCAAGAAGGACTAAGAAAAAAACGAATGCGACAAACAGCTGTGGGAAAGAAAGAGAAATACGCTGGTATTTTATTGCAATTTTAGGATTACTAATATTAATTATTAATTGCAAGTAATGTTTAGAATATGATTGCCAAATCTAATTAGTGTTATTATCAAAGTAAGGCAATGCAAATACAAATTCATTTATGTATTCATTTAACTAAATATCTTTCATTTTGTTATGTGTTATTGTTCTCTCAGTATTCTTGTAGTCAGCCAACGCTTAATTTGATTAGCTCTGAGAAGTTTTCTTTAGCCCTGAATTTACGACTGCGTATTGTGAAGAATACCAAACACTTTCCACTGCTAACGATTTGGTTTTAATGCTTATCAATGAACTAAGCATATAAATGTATTATTTAAAGTGCTCCACTTAGTTGACATTAAATTTTATTGCCAAAGAAATATACCAAATGACTTCAATGTTTAATGATCTTGGCAGAGATTTTTATATAGTTTGCTTTTTAGGAGAGCATTTTGTTAGTTAATGTTAGTTAAAGTTAAAGAAATTTGTAAATTAATAAAATACATGGGCTTAATTTTGTTTCTAATCAGAAACAATGTGACTGGACTCAGTATTCAATCCTGGAATTCAAGTGGTTGAGAGTACTAACGAGTAGTGATTTAAGACACAACGGAACATGAATGGAATTTATTATTCTTAACGAGTCCAGCATCCACAACGTGCATAAAAATCAACTAAATATAGTTTATATCTCTAAATATTTGATTGCCACACGTTTCCCATGTTCACAAAATCAAAAGCACGCATTTATTTCCAATTTTTCAATTCAATTGCGAATTGAAAAGCCAAAAAAATATATGTCAGTAGCCATAAAATTAAATTGTTATTCTAGCCACGTATTGACCACATGGGAGCATTCAATATAATTTGTTGTTCTTTGCAATTTAGCATTCAATTTATTAATTGGATTGAGATAAAATTGGTCGTACAGTGATAAAGATTCATAAAAATCTGTAGATATAGAAACATATAAATTTCAAATAGCAGCTGCACAAAGCAGACAACCAATTTCCAATCTGTTATGAAAAGTGACAAAATATGAAATCGTATTTGATATTTATATGCACAGCTACCTGAACAAACTTTATCTCACATAGATATGCACACACCTCACACCTACACCTCATATCTATGGATTTGAGCATCAGACAGTCAAGTCAGCCAAGTTAAGTGTATTCGATAGCCGCTTTTTATATGCATTTCCCCAAATCGTGTCAATGTGTTCGTGTGTATGTATGTGTAAGTATATGGATTGCGCCATGTGGCCAATTTCATTGGCTTTTATGCAGTTCACTGCAGTGAATGTGGCCCATACACAAGCGACACAGACCCAACTTTTCCGCCTGGACCGCCTTTTATTCAGTTTCCGCCACTGTTCCCAAGCCGGTAACTTCCAGTTCTCTTGCGCTTTTCCTGCTCCTTTCACTACTCATATCCCTGCACAATTTCCTGCCCTCTTCCTTCTTGCTCACCCCCATTCCATTACTGTTCTTTTAGGTACTCTTTGGGCCCCTCTGCCCTCTGTTGATCCTGCTGCTGAATGTAAACAGCGTTCCCAGCATGGTAATTGATTATCAAATTCAGCCTCTATTTTACAAAGCATCGCCGTGTCGGCCACAAAGCTTCCTACATGTCCTGCTCCACAAGCACACTCGCACATCGTTGTCCTCTTACACACACACTTTTACATTATGCAGCTGCTGTTCATGCTGCTGCACTGCATATGTTTTTTTTCTTATCGTTTTTCATTGCCCAATTTTTTGGCTCTGTGTTTTTTTGGCAGTGTTAGCTCTTAAACAGGCGGGACCATCTAGTAAAGTAGCAAACATATTTTTAATGTGCAAAAATCTGTAGAATTTGTATCATGTTTTCATGCTATTTTACTGCAATGCGCTTTAGAATCAAATTTTCACGGCTTTAGTTAAATTTTCAACATCATGTAAAAAATGCAAAGTAAAATGCTACTAAATAATTTTGTTCATAAGAGAATTTGGATTGTAACTAATCAGTTTTTCGACAATTATCTGCAACAATTATTTGCTCCCAACCTCGTTTCAAAACA
The DNA here is from genome assembly GCA_035046005.1 of Drosophila acutilabella. Taxonomy (NCBI): domain Eukaryota; kingdom Metazoa; phylum Arthropoda; class Insecta; order Diptera; family Drosophilidae; genus Drosophila; species Drosophila acutilabella. The sequence goes on along the minus strand of JAWNOK010000031.1, from coordinate 218,444 downwards.
ACTTATTTTTGGTTAAAAATATTTTTGCATACAACTAAAATTCAATTAAAATTTGATGCAATGTGGCACAAAAAAAAGCTACACAATCCGATTGTTTGTATACATCAATTAAAAACACTGGCTAAACTCACCATTGTAAAAAGTGAACTTTCATTGATTGCGAGAGGAAGTGGAAATGTGTGTTCTTATTGTAAAATTTCCATTAATTTTCTATCGAACTTAGTATGGATGAAACATCGAAAATTAAGTAAAAATGGATAAGAAACTGCAAATGGGTGAAAACTCCAAATTTAATTGGCTTTTCACAGTTCCAGAATATTAACCAGATAATATTAAATTAATAATTATATTTTAATTTTAACAGATTGGAAAACTGTTGATAGTTGTATGGTGTCGCTCAGTCATGGTGTTGTTACATGTATTTCAGCTACAAGAATAGGTGCAGGCTCGTCAAGGTTTTGTAGTGTGGACAAGATGAACTGAATGTCCGAATAATATTAGCATATTCATCATCTATAGCATGGTCGTCGCATTAATGTAAACTAAGCTTTATTAGGACCTTTTATTACTTAACCAGCTTGGTCAACAGGCTTGAAAGCTGAATGTAATTTTGACCCTGTTTTGTGTCAGTTTACTTGGATTTCAGAATTATTCGAGCTTGCGTAAGTTACTTGTTAATTTTAGTACTTGCCAGTCTGTTCATAAATAGTAAATGGCCCATGAGTATGTGCACAGTTTGTAAATAACTTTATATAGTTAATGTGGATATGAAAACAACCATATAACTGCTAATGTGTATCTTTCTCTGTGAAAATATGTGTATACTTTATGACCTGCAAATACATTTGAGTGTCTTTTGGGAATTGTGCACTTTAGTTAACCAAAAACCGGCCCCAATGAGACTAACTAAAACTAAAATGATGCATTTGAAAAACTAAGGCAAGTTAGAATCTACAAATGATCAAAAGTATTCTTATCTTTTTCGACAGCTGCTTATATTTCCATAATTGTCTACAATTTAAAAACAATTCAAAGTCTAATTGCAATTAAAACAAAACTTAAAATGTCAAATCATAATTGATTTGCTGGAAGTCGGTCTAATAAACAAATACTAAATGTTTAATAGTTTCACATACTCTATCAAGTAACCCATTTACACCACAACTCAAAGCCACACACAGTTATTACAAAAGGGAGTGTAACACCTTTAGGCTGTTCCAACTTTGAAAGCCCATCCCAAATTCAGCCAGAGTAGTGACAGTTTAGTTTGTAGGCCCAATCTGCGTTTAAATAAGCGATTACCAAAACTAAAAGCAAATTGGGTTAACAACAATATTAATGACAAGCAAAACTGATTGCTCAAAGAGAGTAAATTTATTGGTGCAATAACCGTGCCGACTGAATTGAATTTAAAATTAAGAACAGATTACAATCAACAATGTTTAAATTTGAGAACAGAGGAAATTCTGCATACATTTATCATTTGGATGTTAAATGAGCACTACAATACAGACTTAATCTATTCAGAATCAGACAGGTTCTCAAGATCGCTTAACTCTTCATACTGTGGGACCCTGATGTCCGTATTGCGATTGGTGCGTATTCCAGCACTGCGATTGTAATCATTCGGATTAGCCACATTGTATGAGTTTTGATAATTGTGACTGATGGCATGATATGACTGCTGTTGTACATCTCCTTCAAAATCATCGGCTGTACAGTGACGCATTGGCTTAACATTTGCTTTGCGTTGATTTTGCTTTTCAAGGCGTTTCTCCTTACGGTTCTGGGCATACTCCTCTTTGATCTTTCGCTCACGCTCAAGAATAGGATTTGCAGGTAGATCTGTGAGTATTTTCACACAATTATTCGTTGGGTTATATGCACGCTTGCGCATTCCTTGGACATGACTGATGCCAAAGTTTGAGTCAAGTTTGGGACGCAATGTAAGCTTCTCTTTGATCTGACATTGCTGACGATAGTAGTTACCCAGACATATGTACAGCTGATTCTGAACACCTGAGACTGGATGGCGTATAACATCAAAGGCCTCCTCACCAACATGAAAGGTTTGAGATCCATCAGACCAGCTCACAAGGCGAGCATTGGACTCCTTATAGATTGCACCAGTCTCTGTATCTTGGGTTTCACGCCAACGCACTGTATTTCTCAATCTTGATATAAATGCCATTCGGGATTCATTATCCTTAAGTTCTTCTTGGTTTTCGTTACTCTGATATGAACGCTCATTGTAGATGGACGGTTCGAAAGGCATAAAGGTTGGAGCTCTCATGAGAATTGGTTGCTTAATATGTAAATCATTTTCAGCCCCTGGTAACTCAGCCTTAAAAATAACCTTTAGCTTCTCCTGGTATTTTTCCCTAAAATATTTATCCATCATAAATGACACGTCATCCTCAGAATCAGACTCGCCAGACGAACTGCCGCTTCCACTGCCGCTACCACTGCCGCTACCACTGCCGCTTTCACTGCCGCTGCCGCTGCCACTGCCACTGCTGCTGCTTCCTTTGTTGTTTTTGTTGTTGTCACCGTCACTTTCGGCACCGCTGTTGTTGTCGCTGCCGTCGCTACTGCTGCTGCTCAGCCTACGTCCAACCCACAAATCGCCGTTTCCTACAGGACGGGGACCCACCGATGACTGAGCCCCTCTTTTCACGGGCCTACAAATGATCTATATATTTATCTAAACTTTAAATTTAAAATTTTCTTAAGAACTTACGTATTGGCGGCAGCAGGAGGTGCAACCGGTAGTCCTCCAGGCATACCTACCAAGAACATTTATTTATTTTTGGTCTAAATAGCATTATGCATTTACATACCTTGAGTCAATCTTTGATTTCCAAATCTACGCGACATTTTTTTAGCGTTGCAAGATATCAATAAAATAATTGAAAAATTTTATTTTCAGTCATGCACTTACGACAGCAAGAGCAGAAATGAAAAAATACGTTCATGAATTTATGACAATTGATGTTTGACAAATATCGATAACTGTGACTGAGTAACTGTTGTCATTACGTTTATCGTGCTATAATACTTAACAATTTGAACTCTGGAGCTTTTTAAAAACAGAAATATTGACATTATTATTTATGTATATACCCTTGGAAAGAGTAAGTATATAAATGTTGGTTAAACTGGTAATCAACAGATAAAGCTCATTTTAATAGTGTTTCCAATATAATTGTAAGCAAGTGCAGCATGTCTCGAAGTTGGAAACTTTTGACTCTGCTTTGGGTCTTTTATTAATTAATTAATGCTCAACTTGTTCCTTCCGGGCAATTAGTTGAATTTTAACTAATGGGAATACTGCACCTGACATGTTGAGGTGCAGTGTTTGCTGTGTTCGATTCGATGCAGAACAATTTAATGTTATTTGAATATTATTGTTTACATATTATTTCTTTTGTGCAATTAAAAATATGTTTCGATTCACTAAGAAACCGACTAGCTGATAAAAAAAAAACGCAGAAATATAGCTGAAATACATAATTTTTGGGATTTCCCCGGAAACCCGAAAACCGGTATGATTTTATGTTCGTACTCGCCAATAAAAAAAAACTTGCAGATACACTCAATTTATAGACTAGGTTGAGCCTAAATGCGTATAGTCATAATCTTTTTGTGGCCTCACGAGTTGAAAGGTGAATGAACAAAGAATTGACTTTATATATTTTTTAAGTAACTCTTTATTTGGTTTATTTTAAGCTAATCACCTAATTATTGAACAAATTTTTATCTTTTAATTAACTTATAAGCTGAGTGTTCATTAATAACTTAGTATCAAAAAAAAAATAAACTTTTGTTAATACCCTTAAGCAATACTTTGATGTTATGGCAATGTTTAATAAACATAAATAAAAATTGTAAAACATTAAAAACTACTGTTGTAAATTCTAATAAAATTTGATAAAACTAATTAAATAAATTTGGCAAATAATGTTTATAATTTTAGCATTACTATTAGGAGTTTAGTGGTACAATACAATATATTTAATTCTGCTCAATATGAAACAGTTTTTGAATTAGTTAAAAATAAATTAACGCCTTCAAAGTAAAATATACTTGGTTTCTTGTATGTGCTTTAACATATAAATGTAATGTCATCCGCATGTGGACACATAAATAAACAGCTTAAAATACTGAAAAATTGCTAAGGAAATTGGAAAGTCTGCTTGTGCCAACTCTTTTATCATTATTTATTTTTATATTTCGTTCATTTTCCTGCCTCATTTAAGAGTATGTGCGGATGTGGCCAACGTATCAAGTTGGTAAATATTACGTTTAAATATCTTTACTGAGCTTTTATCTAGTTCTCGAACTGTATGTCTGTGTTTCTGTCTATGTGTCTGGTTGCCACGATGTCTGTCTAGCAGTGTTAAAAATAGCCCTTGGGGTGGCAAGTTTATCATGGTCGCTAAATCTGCGTCTTGGGCCGGAAGTGTTACTCAAGCCAAGTCAGTAAAATGAAGAAAAATGCCAATGAAGTAATACAATTCAAGTGTGTGGAGTAATGAGCAACTGCAAGGCAGAGAAAGAACATCTGCTACACTGGCGGAATTGCCAAAGGACTGAAGTAAAAATACAGTTTAATATATCCGCATTGAAAGTGCCTCACAGCACACAAACTAACACCCACTACATATGCCACAAGATTTGCTAGAAAAATGCACAAGTGGTTTCGATATTCCCCTAAAAGTATGCAACGCTTTCTGCAGCTTTTGGCTGAGCGAACCCAAATATCCCGAAGGCAGCAAAGCAAGCAGTAAAATAGAATAACAGATAATACACAGATGCCTTTTACCTTTAATGTTTCTGGCGCTGCCCCAACGCTTAATAAAATGATATGACTACTGCTGAAAAGACAGAAACTCCCAGTTGTGTGTTAGATAAAAATAGAATCTTACAGAAATGTATTTTAAGGTGACAGAAAAGTACAGTATCAAACTCATATTTTGTCTGAGAAAAGTCAAAGATAATAAAAAAGAACATTAATAATTGACTGTCATTTGCGCAAATTAGTTGGGTATTGGTTTACTCGCCGCAAAACATCAGTCAATGTTGTTTGTGCTTAGAGAGGAAATTACTTTATGTTCTGCTCGAGGCATAACAGTACCAATCGAAGCACATAAAGAAACCAAGTAACAATAAAGTTTTATGAAGCAACAAACAGAAGGTAAAACTATTCCTTTTGCCGCTTTGTTGCTTCTGTTGTTCCACATGTTGTTGCTGTTGTCGATGCTGCTGCTGTGTAATAATGTTGCACCTGAAGTTGAGCTGAACTTTCCTTCTGATATGCCGTCTTGCTGCGGGCCATTCCTGTCAGCGAGCTCACATACATATACATACCCACCACATACACTTACGCATACACATAATTGTAGACAGCGAAACAGCGATGCAGTTGCAGACGTGTTTCTCATGCAAACTTTGCAGTTAATGACGCAACTGTGGCGTGTTTGCAAAGTGTTGAAATTGAAATTATACCTTTGGGGCAAATTCAACCAGCAGTTGTTGATGAATTTGTTGTTTTAGCATTTGTCATTATTATTTTTGTTGCACTCGATGTTGTTATAGTTGTTTAGTAGCAGCTGCTGTTATTGACGCTTATTTTGCTTCAGTGCATAAATAGCTTTTCAATTAGTTTTTTTTGTTGTTTATGAAATTATCAATTAATACAAATAATTTTATAGAAACAGAAAATGAAAATTATTTTTAACATTAGTTTGGCACGCTTTATATTTATTTAAGTCAATATTTATACATTAAACCATCGAAAATAGCCACCAAAAAAAGAAACCGTATTTAATTACATAGAAATCTATGTCACTTTTCATCTCTGGTGGGAAATCATTTGTGATTTTCTCCCTCTGGAGTCATTCACTTTGCCGCAAATGAAAAACTAAAAAAAAAACTTGAAACTCAGTAATCGAAATAATATCGCTTACGATATATGTACTTACTTGTTTAATATTACCACCCATGGTTTCGTACATATTTTATAGTTCTCTGAACCACAGAAGGCACTATGAAAGACGCTGTATGGAGTAGAATAGAGAAACTGAGGTGAACACATCCCAGCACGCTGCTAAAAGGCAAACAAAGGGAAATCAATCTTTGTATGTTCTTTCATTATATTCGGCATCTGCTTACACACACAGTTACACGTACACACCTCCACACATACGTAGCTTCAGCCATAAAATAATGAATATGTGTGCGTGTGTGGGTGTGTGTGGGTGTTTGGTGTGACGGGGGTATTAGGGATTATTTGCATGTCCTTGTGGACTTTTGTATATGATTTATGACCTGATTCGTGCAGAGACAAATACACACACACCAGTGCCACATAATTACTCGCGCACACAAACACATTTATCCATATGCTTGCGGTGACTATGTGTGTGAGAGCTAATGCCTTGGGAGCGTACAAAATTATGCCACTCTTTTCGCGTGTTTGGTTCAGGAACAGAACAAAAGCAACGATTGAAAAAACACGTTGATCGACTTAAATTCAATATTCACTTTTACAAACATTTTAAAGTAAAATAATGTCGTTTAAAATTCAATAGCACCAGAACTTAAAGAAAACTCTAATATTTTGATGAAAGATATCAGTCAGCAAGAAAATACAATGTCAAGCTTGGATTTATTTCTTTAAAACTGAAGTAAAGTAGAACTAGAGCGATAAGATGTGTTGAAATATGTCTATCAATTGAGGGATTTAGTCGTTGGCACAAAAGTAATCAGATATCTGGGGGAAAAGCCAAACAGCTTGTGGTGCTGACCTCCTCATGGGGTATTCAAAGTGAGAAAATCAATGCAAAGCGATGCGTTCAGCATATTCGGTTAAGGGATTAGCCCAATCCGCATTGTAATCCACAATTGCTGATGCAGTTATATAGGTAATCCAATTCTAAGCGTTAGGCTAAACGACTATATAAAGCAGAAGCAAATCGTTTAGAGATTTTGTCTTGGCCCACGACCGGGCCAGCAAAGTGTGCTATTATTTTGTGGGTTCCCGGCAATGGAGTATAATATAACTGGGCTTGGTAATGTATCGACTGTGCTGCGACCGGAGGCACGGCTTTCCGCCGAGTCCCGACTGTTGGGTTGGAATGTGCCGCCGGAGGAACTACGTCATATACCCGAGCATTGGCTAACATATGCAGAACCACCGGAATCGATGAACTATTTGCTGGGCACACTCTATATATTCTTCACAATAATGTCACTACTTGGTAATGGTCTGGTTATTTGGGTATTTTCTGCAGCCAAGTCGCTGAGAACGCCTTCCAACATTCTAGTCATCAACTTGGCTATTTGTGACTTTCTAATGATGTCGAAGACACCAATTTTCATCTACAACAGTTTCAATCAGGGCTTTGCCTTGGGAAATCTGGGTTGCCAGATTTATGGCATCATTGGTTCCTACACTGGCATCGGAGCAGGAGCAACGAATGCCTTCATTGCCTACGATCGCTACAATGTGATCACTCGTCCCATGGAAGGAAAGATGACACACGGAAAGGCTATTGCCATGATCATTTTTATCTACATGTATGCCACGCCCTTTGTGGTCGCCTGTTACACAGAAACATGGGGTCGCTTTGTACCAGAAGGATACTTGACTTCATGTACCTTTGACTATCTAACGGACAACTTTGATACTCGCATGTTTGTGGGCACCATATTTTTCTTCAGCTTTGTTTGTCCTACCACAATGATCCTATACTACTACAGTCAGATTGTGGGGCATGTCTTTAGCCACGAGAAGGCGTTGAGGGATCAGGCCAAGAAAATGAATGTCGAGTCACTTCGCTCCAATGTGGACAAGAGCAAGGAGTCAGCTGAAATTAGGATTGCCAAAGCGGCCATTACCATTTGCTTCCTATTCTTTGTGTCCTGGACACCATATGGTGTCATGTCCTTAATCGGTGCTTTTGGAGACAAGAGTCTTCTGACTCCTGGTGCCACAATGATCCCAGCCTGTACCTGCAAAATGGTGGCATGCATAGATCCATTCGTATATGCCATAAGTCATCCCAGATATCGCATGGAGCTCCAGAAGCGTTGTCCCTGGCTCGCTATAAGCGAAAAGGCTCCTGAGTCCACCTCGGTGGCATCCACATCAACCACACAGGAACAACAACAGACAACTGCAGCGTAGGAATTATTATAAACTTCTTTGATGACGACTAAAAACTGAATACGTAATACAGCACGCCCCGGAAATGATATAATATAAAACTTTATTTAAACTAATGAAGATGACGATTCATCTTTTACTTAAAATTATAATTTGTAGAAATCATTGGTTAATCAATTAAATAAATAGTGAATTATTGCAAGCAAGGAATACAAAAGAAAATGTGTTTTAATTCAGTGAGTTTTCAGCCACTTGACTGAAAGGTTACGGAAATCAAAAGAAAAGCGCAGAGCAGCGTAAAAACCATTGAAAGACAATGTTAAAATTGTTGTGCTAGTTTCTCCAATCTGATTTCTATCCACATAATACACAAGTTCCACAAGAACTCTCTTTTTCTCTCTTTCAGTGCTTCTTATCATCTCTCTGGTTAGTAACGAGCTTTCGCTCTCTCACTGGAATGCGTATGCGCAATGAAGGAAGCTAAATATTTAAGAATTGAAACAGTGGAACTTGATGAACTAAGAGAAAGCGAAAAGTTGTCGTCCATAATGAAAATAACAGAATGTCTCATATGAAATGAACACAAAAATCAAACATTTTTGCTCAAGTTCTTACTTGCATTTCTTTTAAATTATGTTTCACAATCTTAAAACTTACATTTATTAAAATGTATCACATTGAGTGTAACGATAATATTTCTGAAATAATCAACAAGTTGAGTCACTAATTGTGGTAAAATTAAATGTGCGTACATGTTTCATATATTTATCATTACATTTACTTCAGAAGATCCAAATAAAGATCAGATATGCTATCAGTGGCGGTTGGTAACCATTCCCTTATATGTGACAGCCTCTTAACCGAATGCGGACAGTTAAGTGCCAAAGACGCCGCAAACCAAAATCGTTTGCAGTTAGCAATCCTGAAAATGGCAATAACAACGCAAAATGAATGAAAGTCAGCCACGCTAACACACACTCTTACCCACACACTTAAACATATCCACTGAGACAGACATAAAGAAAAACAATTAAATTGCCAGCCACCAACCTTGAAGTGCTCATAAAACTGAGGGACTGCCACATGGAGCAACAACCAACATGCCACATTTGTCTCCCACGAATTTCACTTTCGCACTCATTAATTAAGATAATTAGGTCTTTTCGACACCTTCAAAGTTCAACGTGCAGCAAACGATTCTGAAGCGAAGGATTTATTCGAAGGACATCAGCTATGTAGCCGTCGTCAGCTATGCGAGCGTTGGAAACCTGTGCCAAAAATTCGAAATACGCTATGAAATTCTGGTCTCGTCAATTAATTAAATCGTTATATGAGTGAAACGAAAAGCCTTGTCTCACTTTCACTATATGCTTGAATATCTTCAGATCAACAGAAAATATGGGAATGAAAATGTGGCCAACGAGATATTTTTATATCTTATATGTATATTCTGCCAATTTGAAAAAGACAATATTTTTCTCTGATAATGAGACTCCTGCATATATTTAAAATTAGTCTTAGATTTTTATGCAGACAAAATTTAGTATGCGGCAACATTGCTTAAACGCCCGCCAGTCCCCAGTTAATTGCATGATTTTGTCAATTTGCATTTATATTGCAAATTTTAAATGATTGTATACCATTTTTGTATTCTTTGTTATGTACCTTTGTTCGTGTTTGTAATTTTATGACCAGCAGGATGGCAGTGAACCTGTAAAAGTGAATAATAAGAGGACACAGCATTTGTCACACTGACTACAACAGGTTACAAGTTAACGTTAATGCTTGCCTTTAATTAAGCTGTGATATATGCTCTCGAAAGCTAAAGGTGTTTATGCTAACCGGTTTGGGTTAAAAGTCTTTTCGACTAATTTTGTTAGCTAAAGCGCGAAACAAAATGGCCATGTGCCATGGTTTTTGCCTTGTAGTTTACCTTGAATTCGGCTCTATGATGTAAACTCGCGGTGCACGGTTTGTAGTTTAATTAAACTCACGCCCATCACGTAGCACCTTTTAACTGACTGCATCATTCATCCACCGACCACCAAACCACCCACTGAACGCCATAGTTCTTGCTCATTCTGTGTGTGCTGACCTTATTATACTAACTTTGTGTGTTCAAAATCGCATATTATGCGCTAAGTTGCCTGCTTCGCGTGCCATTTGCCCCTTTTCAAAATCTCTATAAATTATGTTGGCCATTAAATTCAAGCTCGCGATGAGTTCAGCTTTGCATGCTGAACTTGACCTGGCTTGCGTTGAGTTAGTTGACAACAGTTTGACGCCATATAATTATTAGTCCGTAAAATTTATGGCCGTGTTTTATTATACAAAGTCAAAGCTGGAAGCTGTCTAGTACAGTTCAGATATTCTTTGATTTATAACTTTTTTATTTGACATTTTTATGAACCGTCACAAATTGCATTCTTTTAAATACAATCTATTAAAAAAGTATTAAAGTTATAATATCTCAATTTTCAATAAAAAACAAGTAAGAAAGGCTACAGTCGATCGAGCCGACTGTAAAAGACCCCGTACTCCCATAGTAGTGCCCATTTTATTAAAATAAAAATTTAAAAATGAAATTAAAAAAATTAAAATGAAATATTTACATATTGAATTAAAATTAAAAAGTAAATAAATTAACAATCGTCATTGTCAGCATTCGAACCAGCGATCCATGCGAAGGTTCCACATTGCGCCGCAACTCTACCAGTTGCACCACGACCCTCTTCTATCATTCTTCCGATTATTTGCAAATATGTATGTGTGCTCATACATATGTGTGTATGTATAGCATTGTTCGGCGCGGCCAGCGGCTGCCGCCAAAGCAGGTAGAGAAAACGTTCGAACATATGTTTGTATGTTTCTGTGTTTGTTTGTATGTGTTGCGCGCATGCAGTGATTTTGCAGCAAAATAACGTGAACTTTGAACCGAAATTTCTCTCTTGTTTGACATAGGATTTTGATGCCACTTTCAGGAAAGTTAGAAATAGTAAGTCTCTAAGCGTATGTTAAATTACAACACTGTACTATTTGATTTAATGCCTGCAGAAAGGCATTGAAATTGGAGAGTGTTTTAGTTCCTATGAGCAAAGGGGGCGTGGCAGCTCAAAACTTTAAATGACATTGCATTTAGGCTGTCTCTGGGAACCTGCGTACCAAAATTGGTGCTCCTAAGTGCCATAACTATTGAGTTATTCGCTTAAAACACAAATTTTTTCGAGGCGTGTCTGGTTTTTTGCTTATTGCGGGGGCGGTAGGGGGCGTGGCAACGATTTGAAATAAACTTGATCTGCGTACATCATAAACGGACTTTCATTCCAAATTTGGTGTCTCTAGCTTTTGTAGTTTAAAAGATCCAGGTGTTCATACAGACGGACGGACAGACGGACAGACGGACAGACGGACATTGCTATATCGACTCGGCTGTTGATGCTGATCAAGAATATATATACTTTATGGGGTCGGCCACGCCTCCTTCTGCCTGTTACGCACATCTCGCTTCTGACAAACTTAATAGACCCCCTTTACTCTTTTTTAAAGAGTACGGGGTCTAATTAGTGCTTCGTTTAAATTGCCGTATAGTGAATAATAAAATATACGTAAACAACTATACTATAAATTGATTTGAAATGTATTTTTGAAATCATTGATCAATTATTTAACTTAAATAAAATATATTTTAATAAAATGAGCTCAGCTCAGCACCAATAACTATACTTTCTTACTTCCCATGACCGGGTATAGTATGGTTGCGGTATTGGCACGTCATACACTTATTATTAACAAGTAAGAAAGGCTACAGTCGATCGAGCCGACTGTAAAAGACCCCGTACTCCCATAGTAGTGCCCATTTTATTAAAATAAAAATTTTAAAATGAAATTAAAAAAATTAAAATGAAATATTTACATTTTGAATTAAAATTAAAAAGTAAATAAATTAACAATCGTCATTGTCAGCATTCGAACCCGCGATCCATACGAAGGTTCCATATTGCGCCGCAACTCTACCAGTTGCACCACGCTCCTCTTCTATCATTCTTCCGATTATTTGCAAATATGTATGTGTGCTCATACATATGTGTGTATGTATAGCATTGTTCGGCGCGGCCAGCGGCTCCGGGCAGCGCTGCCGCCAAAGCAGGTAGAGAAAACGTTCGAACATATGTTTGTATGTTTCTGTGTTTGTTTGTATGTGTTGCGCGCATGCAGTGATTTTGCAGTAAAATAACATGCACTTTGAACCGTAATTTCTCTGTTGTTTGACATAGGATTTTGATGCCACTTTCAGGAAAGTTAGAAATAGTAAGTCTCTAAGCGTATGTTAAATTACAACACTGTACTATTTGATTTAATGCCTGCAGAAAGGCATTGAAATTGGAGAGTGTTTTAGTTCCTATGAGCAAAGGGGGCGTGGCAGCTCAAAACTTTAAATGACATTGCATTTAGGCTGTCTCTTGGAACCTGCGTACCAAAATTGGTGCTCCTAAGTGCCATAACTATTGAGTTATTCGCTTAAAACACAAATTTTTTCGAGGCGTGTCTGGTTTTTTGCTTATTGCGGGGGCGGTAGGGGGCGTGGCAACAATTTGAAATAAACTTGATCTGCGTACATCATAAACGGACTTTCACTCCAAATTTGGTGTCTCTAGCTTTTGTAGTTTAAAAGATCCAGGTGTTCATACAGACGGACGGACAGACAGACAGACAGACAGACAGACAGACGGACAGACGGACATTGCTATATCGACTCGGCTGTTGATGCTGATCAAGAATATATATACTTTATGGGGTCGGCTACGCCTCCTTCTGCCTGTTACGCACATCTCGCTTCTGACAAACTTAATAGACCCCCTTTACTCTTTTTTAAAGAGTACGGGGTCTAAAAACTTGTATATCGTATTTCAATACATTGAATCGGAAAGAAAAACTCTTTTTGAAACGAATAATCTTTTCAATTTTAAATGATGTTTATTTAGAATTAGGATGCAGTTTGATTACAGGTACCAATGTGATTCGTAGAATGCGTAAATGGTTTTACGTGATTACGCCTGATTGCCTCTAAAAATACATCGGTCATACGTCCCATTGGCATTAAGTGCTAGTGGCATTCACAATGACTGCATAAATGAAAAGTGAAACTCGTTATCTATGGTCGTAGAAATCAAATGTTTCAACCGCCTTCCAGTTTATTTCTTCTTAACATTTACCACCACTCGTCTCCCCTTCCATTTGCCAGCGCTAAAATTCTAAGTTGTTCTTGCTTATGCAATTTAACAAGTTCATGTTTAAGTTGGTGCTCAAGTTAGCAGTCGTCAGAGTTTCAATTGACAATACCGGCAGCTATTTTAGACAAACATCAAGACTCGTTACAATCACAAAAAGATAAAGTTTTGCACTTGCATGCTGGTCGACCGAATTAAATAAGTCATTGATTTCCATTTTATCTAGTTCATGTGAATTTCTCGATTGCATTTCAATTTCACATTCAGGTTGTTATAAACATTTTAAGCTTCGAAGCTTGACAAACTTGTATAACTTTCCCTTCTCTCGTATAAGCATTTGGTATCGTTTGTTTGGTAGATGGCCCTAAGCGCTTTTCAATTTTCTGAGTGTTGCAATTTTGAAAATATCTTAGGCATCTTGTTATAGTTTGCAGCCAAATTCACAACAAAAAAAGTTATTTTCTTTAACAAGCTTATTGAGAAATTTGCCTTTCGACTGCTTAGTACACAAAAGCCCTTGGTATGAAATATATTGAATATGCTCGATGTTACTTAGAAAGTCAAGCTGATATGAATCTGATTTGTTTTGTTAAAATTGCCCACATGGAACGTATCCATTTTTCCTTTTTAGTAAGAAGGAAAAAAAATAAAGCTTGTTTTAAAATAACGTGTGACTATGTGTTTATTTGCATTTGAATAATAAATATATGTTTGGTTTATCTCGATTTTAGGATTGTTTAACAATATCACAGACGACACGCTCCAAACCATACGCTTTCTTATAACGTAATTTAATAATTAGTCAATATTTTTATACATTTATAACTGTTTTCCTTTAATTTAATTGTTGGAGGACTGCAGTTTAATGCCGAGTTTTTAGAATAATTTATTTTCATGTCTCAAAATATTAGAATTCTAAGCTACGGGCTGACAAGCTGTCAAAACATGTTCTGGTTTTCTTTCCAGTTTGGCAGTGCAAAAGTTTTCTGTGTGCACGACTTTGAATTGTTACCCCATTTCAATAGATTTCAAAAGTTGTAGATGCCACTAATTTTATTAAATTTAAACTTGTATGTGTAATTGCTTATAATAAAATTTTGGACTGCACTTTAAGAACTTTCGACCATAATTTGCCCATTTTTGACGAAGTGGGCTTGGCTTGTTGCTTATTTAAATGATTTTCTAACGTAAGCACAAAGAATCATAAGCTTAGCCAATTGAACGGTTGAGCGAAGCTTTTAGGCAGACAGTAAGTCATTCAAAATGGAGACGATGTCAGTGAAATGATAAATCTATTTGACTAAAGGAAACGAAACAGCAACAAGCCCACAACCCTAGAGTTGTACAAATTTAAGACGCGGAAAACTAGCCAAGAACTATGCAACATGTCTGGTGATAACAAAAAAAGACACCGCATACCGCCGAGGGACCGTTTATAGCCCTTGCTTAAGCTTTCAGAATACCACCGCTAAAAGGGGGCAACTAAGTGCGGACTCTCATTCACCCACAGCTCCGCACCAAAATGCAAATCTCTTGAAAGCGAACGTGCCTAGTTCTCAGATAGTCCGCAATCCGTTTAGGATAATTTCCCTCAATTCAGAGCACAGGCACGTGATCCATGAAAAGAGGTAAAATTTATTGTTAAAGTATCATTTACTAACTAAATCTATGAGACAAAACTGTTTCATTTTGGGTTTTTCGTTGCTTGTGTATTTAT
The DNA here is from genome assembly GCA_035046005.1 of Drosophila acutilabella. Lineage (NCBI taxonomy): Eukaryota > Metazoa > Arthropoda > Insecta > Diptera > Drosophilidae > Drosophila > Drosophila acutilabella. The sequence continues at coordinate 203,329 of JAWNOK010000031.1, read as the reverse complement.
TTATCTGGTCGCTGTTATTATTAAATTAAACCTACAGTGGGCACCTACAACTCGGAGCACGTCTCGGTAATTAGAAAATTAAAGTGATTTGAATTTTAAATTAATAGCTTAATGGTGGCTTAGGGATCAAGATTAGGGGATAATATAAAAACGCATTAAGCTAATTAACTCATACCAAACCAAACTAAAATTTAGCCAAATATAACAGTTTAAATAGTTGAACTTTCTTTTTGTTATTTTTGTGGATATAAAATGAATGTGAAAATCAATAACTAGTTACCAGTTTATCAAACGAATTTCAAAATAAAGCAAAAGTCTCATCAGGTCTGATAATGGTGTACAGTAAAGACATTTGCAAAGTCCAAAAAAAATTCTTTTTGCGCTCTGAGCTTTAGACATGTCTTGTTCAGAAAAATAGTTGTAGGGTGCAGCAGTATTCTAGCATGGAGAAAGAAATTACCTGTAGAAAGTCGTGTACCGAGAACAAACACTTGCAGTAGAAGCACGAAAAAGTCGTTACAAAAACTGCTCCTTTTTCAATTATGGAACATAGATTAGAATTAGAAAGCAGTTAGAAGTGTGTGTGCCTAAGAGTTTCAGAGTGTGCGTAAATCTGCAGCCGGAAATCGTTATTGGATTTCAGTTTGCAGCAGTGGCACTGCCCGTTGGCTAAAAGTGATGGCAAACAACTTTCTGACAGCAAAACAATAACTTAAAACGCTCGAAAGTATGTTGGGTATGAACTCGAAAGGACAATTTTCCGATGAATGGTCCGAAATCATTACCCAAGATAGAATAGCTTTTGGAATTGAAAATTTGTCGATTTAACTGCTGGTTTTACATAAAACACTACACAACTACTTTTAGAACTTTTCACATTTTTGACCCATTCGTTCTAATTTTCTCTAAAATCACAAACCCACCATGTTACTTTACTTAAGGAGTTTAAAAACTGTTTGGAATAAGCTATCAACGTCTTTATGTTTTATTTGACCGATGAAGATAACTTAAATAGATTTTTATCATGCGACGTGCCTCTTATGGACCTCAGCATGCAGTCTCAGTTCCGGTTTCAGTTGTAATCTCAGTCGAAATTGTTGTCAAAGCAACGCCATTTTATTGTTCATTGAGCGGACTTACGTGTAACCTGCAAGGCGACAACAACTTATGCCATTTCCGTTTCCGATGACCTGAGCTGAACCACACAGTGTCTGTGATCATGGCCAAGCAGCGCAACGAAGCCAAACACAATTGCGGGGTCATGTATGTCACAAACAACAAAGACGATAACTTAGTGGTGTTCTGGGCATGGGAAGGGCGCAATTGTAAAGCGAATAGAGAGCAATGCAAGTAGGAAACGGAAACGCCTCCATGCATGTGTGTTTGTTGGCTCTTTGTTTGTCCGTGTGTTTTGTTTCCGCGTAAATTCGCACACGTATACATGTGGTACGTGTGTATGCGATTACTTTAAAAATAAAATTTGCTTTTTCGTGCCCTTTAGCCGCAAAAACATTTCAAAGGCAAAGTTTATTTTTGTTGAAAGAAAATACGTTTGCTATCGTCATAAGCTTTGACTTTGGAATAGGTGTGGTAGCACCAACAAAACAACAACAACAGCAACCGAAATGAGACAGTTGTGTGTTTCCAGATGCGAGTGGCTACCGCCATTCAGTAACTTTGGCCCCAAGTTTTGTTTACTCCGACACTCAAAAAGTCGTAAAATGCACATAGAGCGTATACACGAGTTCATACTCATACCACAGTATAAAATTACGCCCTTAATGCATATAGTACAACAGCATGCGGTACTAGCATTCCTCCTTTTTAAAACCCCTTACGTTCCACTTATAAAAGAGTTCCCCTTAAGTTTATCATATTTTCTAGTTCAAAGTTGGGCAGCACTTTATCTTTAAGGCATTCAACATTCACACTTTTCTCTCCAAAAATATTCTTATAAGTTATATTTTTAGCTATTAAAAATCACTTGAAATTCCTAAATTTTAAACACATGCAGAGTAAGTTCTGGTAAATATAGCCTTTATAAATAAAAAGGTCGCCCGTCAGCTTTCTTTGCTTTATGTTAATACAAATAAAAACGTGCGGAAATATTATAAAAAAAAATTGATGAACCACAAGAGTGGAGACGAAATTAAACCAGTTACAAAGGAGTTTGATAAAACTGTATTTTAAAGCGTTGAAGTACTTTAAAATAACTTGTTTTACAACAAAGCTTCCTAAAAAATGTTTTGACAGCAGAAAATAGACTATTTATTAGATATGCTGTGACAGTCACTATGTTTTCATTGTTACTTTTGGTAGCCCAGCTGTTACTGACTCTACATTTGTAATTCTAGAACGAGAAGCAGGTTTGAAAACTGTTTTTGTTTTCTTGCTTTAAAAATTTTTTGAAAACAACATAAGTTTATATTTCTTTTTTAAGGTGATAAGCTTCCTTATTGATGTGTTTATGTATAAGTTAATTTGATCCCATTATTATTATTAATTTGTATTTGTTGTTATTACTTTTGTTCTATTTAAAAATTTGTGAAAACTTATAGCCATTGAATTGATTTTAATATAGGAATGTATTATTTTATTTTATTCATTGGCATTGCCTTTCAGCAATCATCATAAATTCAGTTAACTTATTCACTTTTATTGTAAACTCAAGGTCAACTTAATATTCTGTATCAAAATCAAGATCAAGATGTTCAATTAAGAACGTATTCGAAAGCAACTGAAAACAAATAAATATACTAAAGTTTTACAACATCAAAAGGTCGTGGGTCCTGGTAACAGTAAACAGTTTTTTTGGCCAAAGTCTTGTATAAAGCAAGGAGACATTTTAAGGTCTTCCAAGGCTGGGATTTAGCTTGTTGGTTGTCATTTTTTATTGTCGTTAAGTTATTGATACAATTAATTTCAGCTTGGAGTTTCGTGGTAAAAGAGCGAAAAATAAAATAGCTATTGGCTACTTGTTGCTCACTTCTCTCTTCCAGTTTCACAATTTTTCATATTTTTTTTCTTTTTTCTCTGCAAGTTGTTAGCTAAAAAATCTCAAGCACACATTGAAACAGCATAAGTTATACACATTGTTTTTCTTTGCTCGTGGTTTATTAAAGTAACATTTTCTAAAGTTTTATACATTTATTTTATATGCACAAATTTCTATATAGAAACTTTTCACACTTTTCTATTGGTTGCCTGTCGCGTTCTTTCATGCAATGATCCCATTTGTTTAACATTGTCGACAACTACGAAACTTGTAACTTTACTTTGTTTTTGTTGGAATTTCTTGTGCTTTTAGTTTATTGAACTCAATAAATATGCCCGGAAAAACTGTCCAGTCCAGCAGTTAACTAATTATTAATTAAACTTAATTGCTTTTATAAGCATCATAAAAGAGAGAAAACAAATAAACGATTACTTTTAATATAAAATAAATTTAATTTCTCATAAAACGATACCAATATTAAACACTTTTTTACCAAAGTAAAACAAGTTTAGAATTAGTGCAATACTCAAAAATAAATCTTTATGATATGAAAAATATAATTTGTTGTTTTAGTAGAAAGCGGGAATTAAAATAACAAGTTATATCTAGCCACAACTCGTTATTAAGTAGTCACACATTTTTTAGGTTAATATATCGAAGCATATAAATCTTTTGAATTTGAAGACCTTGTGTTGGCATTACCTATTAACCAATTATATTTTAATTTATTATCAGACTTTGATCAGATGTTTTTTACTTGTTTAAACATTAACCTAAATGGTTAACAAGCTATCAACAAATAGTGAATGATGTTTATCCACCATAATCAAAACTCATTAATCTTACACCTTATTGCGTTGCACAAAAACTTAAAAAAAACACTCAGTAAATTAAATGCTCAACAATAATCGAACTGAAAAAATTAAGCCAATTAAATTGTAAATAACTGACTGTGCAAAAACAAAAAGTTGTGAGTGTCCTCTAGGGAATGTGTGTGCTATAAAAGTCCTATGAGGTGCGATAAAAATGTGCTGTAGTGCGAGTAAAAAGAGAACAAAATGTTATGTGAAAAGTTGTGTTTTAAAAAGTATTCGATAACAGTTCCCCACAGTCCCCATTGAAAAAAGCTTAGATTATAACAAAAAACCACAGGAATTCGGAAAAAGGTTAAAAAATAACAGACACTTGCCATTCGATGTCGATGTTTGGACATTTTTTCAACATAAACTGGAAGTAAAGCAGTTCCGTTTCAGAGAAACAGAGACAGAAACTTTTTCGGCTGTTCACCCATTTCTTGATTACCAAATGCTTCCAAAAAAGGGCATATTTACTTGATAAAAAGACTTAGAAAAAGATTTGAAAAAGCTTTCGATGGTGCTTTAATAAACAATGAACCCATTTTCCACAAACACCTGAACCCGGAGCAAGTGTGCAAAGAATTTTTTAATATTTTGTGGTCATAGGTCAAAATGGGCTTTAAGATGGCTATACTATTTTAGTAAGTTGGTTAGAATATAAATCAATCAATTTGATGTAAGTATTGATCACTGACCAAACTTAACTTATTACATTGTGTACACGATTTATATACTTTAAATACAAACAAGTAAGGAAAGTACAGTCGAGCACGCCCGACCGTAAAATACTCTCTGCATTTTTTTCCCGATTAAGTTATTAAAATCGGTCTAGAGATATTACAATGTGTAGTACTTGCATTAAAACACGTTGAAACAAAAACAATCTAAGCATAATCAAACATACATCTGTTTGTCTGTATGCGAATACACATACAATAGACAATATATGATGCATATATGTATGTGTGTGTGTATTCGGCACGGCCAGCGACTGCGGGCAGCGCTGCCGCCACGCAGGCAGCGAAAACGTTCGAACATGTGCTTGTATGTTTGCATTCAGTAATCAATATTGTAACGCTTCTAGTTTTCTTGTTTATAGTCCGATTTTGATGCACCTTTCAGGATAGTTTGATATAGTTAGTCTTCACACGAATTATAAATTTCAATACTGTACTATATTGACAAATGCCTAAAACCGGAACGAAACCTGAGAATTATTTTTATTAATTGTGGGAAAAAGGGGCGTGGCAGTCCAAAATTTGATATGTCAATGCTTTTGCACTGTCGCTAGGAACCTCCATCCCAAAATTGGTCATCCTAGGTGCCATAGTTACTGAGATATTCGCCGAAAACACTGATTTTTTCCGAGGTGTGTCTAGTTTTTGGCTTATAGTGGGCGAACGGGGCGTGGCATCGAAAAAAAAAAAGATTCTTGTATTGACTGACTAAATATGTGATCGATTGAGACCAAGCTCGAACTTTTAGCTCTTACCATCTCTGAAATCTGTTTGTTCATACGGACAGACAGACGGACAGACGGACAGACAGACAGACAGACAGACAGACGGACAGACGGACATGGCTATATCGACTCGGCTTGTGATGCTGATCAAGAATATATATACTTTATGGGGTCTGCCACGCCTCCTTCTGCCTGTTACATACATTTGCACAAACCCAATATACTCTTGCAGAGAGTATAAAAAACTAATGTCACTGAAGTCAAATACAAAAGACATAATAAATACTGCGTAAAGTAACATAATAACATGAAGCCATGACTTGTCCCACAAAACTCCAAATTCTCGTCCTTTTAAAGTGTCACCCCAGCAAACAGGTAAGTTTAACGCACAATCAATAATAATTTATTTCGCTGGGGACATTTTAACCTCTGGTACGTGCCATTAAACTGCCAAAAGGCTGCAATGTACTGCTGTGGACCAACAAAAGATACGAAAACACAGGTGTAGACAGAACTGTTTCAAAATTAATGATAATTGACAGTGTTAGCGACAAGTTGAGCTGCTGGGCACAAAACATATTTTTCTCCGGGATGTTTTAAGCTAATAAATAAGGGAGTTAATATAAACAGGATTTAAGATGTGTTGTATAAAAATACTCAACGCTTTAAGATATTAGGACATTTTTCTATTTCAATTATTGTCCTGAGTTAAGTTAAACTCTAGCGAAAAGCTTCACAAAAGAGATTAAAAGGAAAATGTAACTTGTATGCTCAACACGAAACATCACATATCTAATTGGAATTTACAAGAAATTTCCAAAAATAGATTAAATACCATGAGTTCGCACAAAATCAAGGCCGAAAAGACATTTATAACTCAGCACAGTTGTCAAAAGAACGTTTACAGGTGGTGTTAAAACACTTTTACGGCTAATTGCTTTAAAAGTCGATGCTTTGCTGCTGTAAAAGATTTCCTTTCCTAATTGGGCGATAAAATTTCGTTGCTCATCACAGTCTGTTAATCAAAGCCGTGTTATCTTTGTTGTTGCACTTGTGGTACGTGTAAAAGGCGTGAAACGATGTTGATTTCAAATTGACGGAACTGGGAGTCCGATGTCGTCTTGGGATGCCAACTAGGCGTGTCAAAGCTGAAGTTTACTAAAATAATTAAAACTGATTTGTCCCAGAACTAATATTGAGCAGTCACCAAAAGGAAATTTCTTCTTAGTCCTATCAATTTACTTTCGTTTGTCATGCACGACTTTCTCATTCAATTAGAGAGAGAGCCCAAAGTCAGTGGAATGTTAAGAAATTTGAATACGTGACTTGTGGATTATTTGGTTGTCATTTGAGGCTTTTGAGTTGTCAGCTTAATCTAAACTATTCAGATTTTAAATGAATTTATTAATCACAAAAAGGTGTCTTAATTTGGCAGGCTTAAGCGATAATTAGTTTTAAATGAAAATGTATGTAGAAGGGCCTGTAATTGAATGCTTAAATAGCAAACGTATGAATATTTAGAGGTATTTAAAAGCACGAGAATACTTACCTATTGAAAGTTTATGTGCTATTTCAAATGTATAGGCAGTAAGGGACTCCCATTGCTTTCATTTTGATTCTATTTGATTCAAAACTTCCGCCCGAATGGGCAATTAAATATTTATAAAATGCAAAGTCATAAACTTTGTTACAAATTCATTGAACTATCAAATCGCTGTACCCGCCTCATTCTGCTTTCGACGCCCATGACGTTGTTGGCAAGTGATTTCAGTGCTCGGACCAAGGCCAACTTTTTGAAGCCTTCATTGTTTTTTTGTGACTTATGAGCTCTTATTTTGCAGCCAGAATTTGTGGCTTAATTTCAACCGAGCAATGGTCGTACTTCGACTGTGTGCAGTGAAAATTCTGAGTAAAAAAGGGCAACAGCGAATTTTCCATTTTGAAAACTGCAAGACAGGCAAATAAGCCATCAAAGCCGAACGCATTGAGCTAAAAGTGGGTTAGAAGGACCAGAGGCTAGAATAGCATTAGCTTCAATTCCCCTACGATGTGTGTTTTGATATGCACAAAAGAGGAAATGAAACTTTTTTGCCAATTGAATTATGAGCAATAAATTGCGCTTTTCTCTATGATGTGTTTATTTGAGTGTACTCAAGTAAGAATTATTTCCAGTTACACTTTGCCAATTTTACTTTTTTGCTTAAACGAAATGCCAAGTCTCAACATAAATAACCAAATTTAAATTCTTTACCTATTTAACACAACAATAATATATTTAATACAAATTATAAATCCAGTCGATACACAATATCAATTTTGTTGAATTCGTGGTCTAACCATGATTCTTAGCTTCTCCCATAATTTATATATAATCTTCCAACGAATCTGATAAAAACTACAGAACTGAGCATTTTAACAAGAGAATTGTTGTAACAGGTTTTCATTTGCGTCAGAGATTTAGCTTAACAACTATGCCTACAAAATGTTTTCGTCATAATAGGGGGAACTCTTCAACAAACCTACATATATTTACTTCTTACAGAGGAACTTTTAATTCCGCGTTTGCCAGTGACATAACCGACCGAAAAGGTCAACCAGTATTATATAATTATTGAAAGTTATAAACATAAGTTGGTCCAAAAATAACATAAACTAGTTAAGAGCATCACCTCATACTTTTATTATCCATTAAACGAAAGTAAATTTGGAACTGGAAATGGTTTTAAGGCGATACTGTTCTATAAGAAGATATTTCAATAAACAAAACTAAACACCGGTTTAGCAATAAAATCATATAAATCAAGTATAGACGAGGGGAATCATTAAAGTTTAGTGTGTTTCCACTGAATGTTTTAATTTTAAGTATTTTAACTTATTTAAGCATGTCGTAAAGCGTATTCAGGATTAAATATTTTATTAATTTCAAACTAGTTCACAATCCAGTTGTTTTAAATGAACACTGTAGTAAACTATATATACAAAATAGACATAATTTTAGTTAAACAAACTTAATTGCAAGTTAAGAAAACTTAAACTTATTTTGTGAATTTTATTTCAATGAAATCCCATTAATGCTCATTTAGTGTAATAAGTCCCCTCTAGGGAAACAATGCGCATTATTTAAGAGTCTTCCCTCGTAATGATCATTCGTTGGACGAGGCATCCCATTCATCATTAATTAATTTGGTTAATTATGTAGGCGCTCACCGACTGATGCGCCAGCAAAAAGATACCGATTTGAAGCACCTTTAGTTCAAGTTGGCTACACTGGTCATAACATTGAATTTTGCTTGATTTGGGACCGGTTTGACTTAATAGTAGCCAAAGCAAATTAAAAAATTATTAAGTATACGACGCATCATATGGTCGACTTGGACGTCGCGTCTCAGTCGCCAGCCGCCAGTCGACGCCTCGGTTGGAAATTCTATGCAGATCTCTGCTGTTGGATCGCGAAACAATTCCGTCTCAGTCTCGATTGGGAACTTCAACTCGCATCAACATGATAGCTGCAAAATTGGTGAGTAGCCGATCCGCGGGTGGAGACTGACGAGTTAATTTTATACTATTTGAATGGCATTCAATGTATTCACATTCAAAACAAATAATAGTTATTAACATTTTAAACGCTTTAACTACTGCAGCTGCAATTGAATCAGACAAGCTAATCAGAATCAAATAGCGAGTTTAATTGATCTATCAAATACAAGCTATTTTATTTTTAAATCAATCTAATTCTTTTGTCTTATTATATCTTATTTTCAGTTAATTTTCACCGCCTTGGTGGCTATTATGGCCAACAACTGCTCAGCTGGTTTATTGGACTATGTCTTTCCCACATTAAAAAATGAATTTTACAGTCAGACTCCCTCGAAGGAGGGCTATCGTTTTGAGTACGCATCTGACAAATACTATTTTTAAGGATTTTATACTAATATTTTATAACCAATCAGGTTGAAGGAACCAAATGGCAGCAGTCGGGAGGAAATGGGTATAATCATGAATCCAGGCACACCCGAAGAACAATTAGTGGTAATGGGTGCCTACACCACCTACGATGAAAAGACAGATACAGAAACCATTACCATGTACACGGCTGATAAGGATGGTTATAAGGCTAAATATATGCTAAAGAACCGCAAACTCAGCGGTGGTTCTCTAAAATCACTTGCTGGTTAAATATCGTAAATATATATGTAAATCTTGTAAAATTAAAAGTGATAATGATATTAGTTATCAATTTTTATAGGAATTTATTTTTTTTTAATTATTAGTTGATTTTTAAACTGGTTTTATAGAATGATATGAACCTTGACAGCCAGTTTAGTTTTGGTGTTTTGTCAAGATCAAGTTCCATTATCATATGGTCAGCTGGATAGACAACTTTGCTGGTGTTGCGTAATATTTCTTGACCTTTAAAAAGTAAGTTAGCAAAACTTATCACACACTTCACACCTATTCCATGCGAAGACTTATCTAAACCAGACACGGGAGCTTAAAAATGTATATGGCTTTACGAAATTTATTTGACACACTGCAAGCATCGAATTGTTTGCATAATTTACATATTAATTAAGAGATTTAAGAATCTTGACATCTATTATTAATTTTTAGTCACGTTAATTATGAGCCGTGAATATTGAAGAATGTTGAAGATGACGTATTAGCTTACCACACGAATCGAATTGTTATTGGTGTTCAGCTAATTAAAGTTTTACAATATGCAATTGCTTGATGCAAGTGCAATGACAGCTAAAAGTGTTAAACGTGTTTTTAACAATTGTTTAGGTACTTCTTATATTTGCAAATAAGCTACGATAATTTAATGAGAAACAGAGAAACCTCTTATTTGATGACTATTGTTAAACTATAATGCAGAAAACTTAGGTTTATTTTAAGAAACAAAGTAATTAATCTTGAATATCTAAAAAACTTTATTATTATATAAATTAATCAAATCCATGTAGGTTTGAAGGCTACAGAAATGTAAGATGAGGCGGGGACTTTTGTGGTTCAACAGATGCTGGATTTTAAACTAGCAATAAACTATTTTTGGGTTTTTAATATGCTAAACTTATTTTATGCAAGCTATCAAAAGCTAAATGCTACATGTCGCGCACAACCACAAGCTGTTGAGCTTTCAGCAATATAAAGGGCTGCTAAAGTAACAGGAGCTTTTGCAGTAGTATTAACATCACATAGCAAGCAGAGTTTGTGTGCGCTAGCAAGTAACTTTCTGTAACGTTAACATAGAGCTTTAAGCTGTACAACTGTTCAGCCGTTGCTCGTCTCACTTGTTGCCAATGTTTTCTGTAAATTCTCTCGCTCTAAACTAAACACAGTTTTCTAGTAAAGCAAATAGTTGATCTAAAAGTTGCAATTGTAACATGGCCTCAAACAATGAGAGTATAACAAAAGTCAAAACTAGCGGCACTTTGTGATTGTATGTTTTTCTGTATGTGTGTAAGTCAGATGACAACAACACTGCAGTGAAGGTGGAAACTGTGAGTTGTTTATTAGATGTGAGTTTAGTTGGCGCGCATTTTGATTGTTTGATTGTTGATTGTTGCCACAGGTAACTGACCAGGCACAAAGCGACCCAAACAGAGAGCCGTGAGTAAGCAAACAAACGTCAATGGGCCATACATAGTACATTCTATACCGCTAACAACAACCAAACAACCACCGTGTAGTCAGAGTGCGACCCTAAGTTTGGATTAGAACGTAGCGTTCAGTTCCCGGACAACTTTCAACGGCGCGAGTACGCGATGCAACGCTTCCTAAAAATTTCACCCGAGTTAACAGTGCATAATATAAATAAAATATAATGAATAAAATAAAAAAATAATTATAAACAATGTGCATGTGTACCATTTTGTGTGTCAGGAAATGCACTTTTAATATACACATAGTTCTACAACTAATATTTTCGAATATTTAAATAGTGTAAAAAATGAAAGCAAGACAAATAAGTATTGTGTCAATTTTATTACTTCTGGACATTCTATACAAGTGCCAGGGTCGAGGGGGAGTCGAGTTGGTTGGACAACCATTGATACAATTAAGTCACGGTAAGTTGAACAGCAGGCCAGTGAAATTATTTGTAATACTCACAGAGACTCAGAGACATAAAAATTCCATGATGTTCAAAAAAAAATATTTTCAGTTGTGGTCACTGGATTTAGTGACCCTCAGTCTTTTGTTTTCCGTGTGTGGCTGGTACAAGCGATTTGACCTTTAGGTTTATGCGTCAGTGCCTTGGCCATTATTCGAATTTGGCCAACAAAAATCAAAATTTAGGACAATCAATATGCTACATCATTTACGAGTAATTGCAAGAAAACAATTGCCGCTGCCAAATCTACACAGGTGCACAAATATGCGTTCAAGTTAATTGCCTCGCCAACACGCACCACAAATGGTCAACTTTGACACGGGTGTTACTTTTCTCATTTTATATTCTCCCAGTTTTTTTTTGGTTCCACACCACAAGTGCTAATCGATAAAAAAAAAATAATTTTGTCTACCTGTGCATTGCCGCTTGGTCATTATCATTGAGGCCAAGTCATCATAACAACTGAACTACTTTAAAGCATTTTCCCATACAGTTAAAAGGGTTTTAGTAAACACTAAGCATAATTAGACCGCACTTACTGAAGTCCCCATTTCAATTGATCAAACAAACTCCAAATACGACATTAAAATAAGGAATATAAACATAATGCAGACAAAATGGGATTCAATCCAGCGCTAGAAGTGTAGACTACGTTGGGAAGGTAACCAGTTTCATGATTTGTCGATAAATTGTGTACAGCCAATTGTTTTATTCCATCGACAACGGTTTTTAAATACTCTATATTTATTTAGATTGTAATCTATAATATTTTTGAAATCTTTCATAAAAATGTGAACTTGAAGTAGACAGTTGGTAAAATAAATAATCCACCGCATTAAACTAATTAAAACTTAGCTGTATTATACTACAAAACGTCTTTATAATTGTAGAGTAAATCCAAAAACTATCCATTTAGTTTTTTGCACCCATAACCAATTGCTATAGTAACAACTCAAAGGTTCAAGAAACTCCAAAATAACAAGCCGCAAAATTGCAAATAAACAATTTAAAACTCACATTTGTCACGCAATTTTCAGATGGTGATTTAGATGATGAATACCCGGAAATAAAGGATGAAGTGCACTTGGAAGATTTCTTCTGGACTGGCTCTGGGGATGGTCCTCCCGATTATCTGAAGAAAGTTCATACGGGCATCAATAAAGGAAAGGATGTGATAGTTAAGACGGAGACTGTGGTGGCCACGGTCTATGTAGATGGTAACAACGTAAGTTTTGCTCTTAATATCGTGATACTGCAATAAACCAAGTAAAATTTATAGGAAATCGAGATACCAATTTGCTTGGATTGCAAACCCGACGATGGTGGTGGTAATTGGGATTTGGGTGCACCTGGTATGCCGCCATTAAACTACTCATCAACCGATCGACGCTATTGGTTATTGACGGTCATGTCGGGTTTCTACACCGCCAAGGATAACCCCATGTTAGAAGAGAAACTGGCGAAACTATATCGCTTAGCATTCACCAGGTAAGATGTGCACCGTGTACGGCTAGAACTGCTTTATTCTCAATTGGGTTTTGCAGACAACAAACACGACACCTGGGCATAAATGGGGCACAACAAATTGCTGGCGTTTCAGTTTACACGCCACGTGAACGTCGCCAGCCATCGTTACCGTCAACTCCAACCTCACTACCAGCTACATCCTTATTCAGGCCAGGAACCACAACCTCTTGGCCCAACGATGATGTCGAAATACTGGATATGGATGTGGATAGTGAACATCAAATCAAAAGGGTTTGGGAGCCAGCAGACAGACCCGAGTGGGAGAGTCACTGGGAAGAGTCGGGAGAAATTCTAAGTAGCTCCACATTGCCCACAACAACAAGTAGCGAGTCCATAGACTATAGCGCATATGTTACACTTATCCCCTGGGAACTTATACAACAGAATGGAAAGTCGGAGAAGTTAAAGGAAATGCGTGAAGCGTTATTAAGTCAACAACAACAAGAACAACAACTGCTACCAAAGCAAAGGCAACAGAAGCAACAGCAACTGAAACAGGAACAACAACATCAGTCAATTTACAGGGAGGAGCGAGTTCGGGTTGTTATACACAACATCACGCAAATCAGCGAGACTGAAGTGCAAAAGTGGAACACCAGTGGAAACGATGTCGATGCAACCGACACGTATGTCAACCTCAAATTGTAAGATCAACATGTGCTATAGAGAGATATGTGATAAATGCTTTAACTCGCTTTTTCTCCCTCTCACTAAAAGCAATGAGCGTCCTATTGCCAACCAAACAGAACTTATTTATACCGTGTTAGTAAACGGTCGTCCCGTTCTGGCCACAACAGCAGCCAAGGATATGGAGCTCGTCAGCGAAGCCGAGGCGGTCAATACCTTGGGCAAGGCTATTTACATGAAATCTGAACGTAAGTGTGAACATCAGCATCAACAGCCTAGACTAGACACGTATGTCTGTCTCATTTTCGTTATGGTCTAGAAAATAATTTGATAAGCTTTGTATAACTTCTGCAATCATTAGTTATGACATTCATTCGTATCAAATATATCTTCTTTCATGATTTCTTTTCATTCACAGCCTACATTCGGGAGCCAACGGCAACCGCTTTAGCACCAGTTCCACGCAGCAGTCATGCAGGATTCTTCAACTCCGTTAAAAACAATGTGGCTCTAGTGGTTATAAGCTCTTTGGCCATTTTGCTGTTGATGCTGCTGCTCGTTGCAATCTTGCTGCTGGGACGTACCCGTGCTCGTCAGCGAGAAATGAGTGCGGTTAACAGGTGAGTCAAGAATATACTTGGGATAATTCTATAAATTGTATTAAATTAATAATACTTTGCAGAACATCATCGCGCAATGAACTTTTGTCCGAGGGTCAATCGATGCGTCCTAGTTCACGTGGTACCATGCTGGACAGTGCTGTCGGCGGTGAACAGAGCACCGCTCGCTCCCGAGAAACAGGCGTGCAGAACTTATCGTACGAGAGACAGCCGCGTATTAGTTTCCCAGGTCCTCCAGTCGAAACGCATAACCGATCTCGTCGAGATTCAATATCCTCGACGGACAACACATCAGATTCATCAGTTTACTGTCCCATCAATCCACCAAGCGCAGATGTGCAACGAATTCTAGACGAAAAGGCAGCACGGCTCTTCGATGGACACAAACGCCGACGGCATCAGTACGATCGAGCTGAGGGAGGACAAGAGGACACTATCTACGCTTCCGTAGTGTCCGAAAAGAAGAACGAGAAGTCTCGGCACAAGTCAAAGCGTCGATATTTGAATGAGAATCGGGTGGGCTCGTTAGAAACTAGTCCTGTACAGGGTTCGTTGGCCCAAAGCAACTCGTCAACTGAGGAAGGCAACTCCCCGGCGTCCACACGTCGCAGTTATGAGAACTTCCAGCGGAACGAGGCCTATAATCCTCACAACAATTACCATCGAAACAAGCTACTTCAGCAGCAGACTGTCTTTACCGATAAAGAGTTCCATGAGGACGACACCGTGGCGTCTCCTCAAGCCATTAACAAAGAAATTATACGATCGCGAGGAGTGCACCCTTCGGAGAAGTCTTCGGATACGGCGAGTGTGGGCTCATTTCTTTCGATGGCCTCGGTGCGAGCATTTCCCAAGAGTACACTTCCCGAACCGCTAAATCGTGTTCTTGATCCTGTCTTTGTCACCTACTACGACAATGTAAATGCTGTGGCACCTCAGGCCGTGACAGCGCAGAGCTCGACAAGATCCCTTAAGTCACATAAATCAATGGGCAGCAGAGATAGCACCATAGCAACGATAGCGAGTTTTCCCAGCCCAAAAGCTCCACCTCCCGTTAGGACCGTGCGTTCTGCTTCGCACAGCGATAATCCTGATCCGGGTTTTGTGGGTCCCGTCGTCTGGGAGAGGCATAAGAAGCGTTTGGGCAGTGCGGACAACCAGGGTGAGGCGGGTGGACACAGTCATGATGTTGATGATGATGATGAAGATGTGCAAATTGGGGCACAAACACGTTACTAACTTGGGCAACTGTAGTCGTTGTTGTTGCATGCACACAACTAGCTAACCAAATAAAAATATTTTAAACTGTAATTAGTTAAACATTTATAGTTAGAGACCCACAGATCAAATGAAATCCACTTGCAGCCAGCTACATTTACCAAAGTCAACTCAACTCAACTCAACTTCCTCAAACAATCTTCCGCAGAGGCCCGCAGCTATGCTGACTTTAATCCCAGCCCCATGCACGATGCCTCAGCCATACGTAATCATTACGAGGGCTTACTCGAGGGCGCCATCCAGATGTATGCCAGTCAGGATGACCTACCGATGCCATTGCCCTCCCGCGACTTTACCAACAAGCGACGCACCACAAAGCGCGAACATCGCGGCTCCTCAGCAGGATTACCAAGGTACACTTAAAATTAAATTTCAAAATTCCGACTAAAATAAACTCATAATCGAGGAGAAAAGTTAAATACTTAGATTGGATTTTTTTTAACAAATATTTTAAATATGAATATTTGGAAAGTAATTTTGTTCATCACCGAACAATTTAACATATATTTTTCGGGACTATTGTCTTTAATCTGTTATACCGGGTATATTCGGCTGCAGAGAGACTACATATACGTACCAAGTTTAATCAAGATTGTTTTAAAATTTGACATTAGTTCACACAGAAACACAAACATTTTTCAAACTTTAAAATTGTTAGATTTGAATTTTAAATTATTTATTATACATAAAAATAACTTTTTTAACCTTACCCACTTGCAGCTATCCTCCGAAGGCTTACAGCACCGCAGAGAGACCTGCCACAGCCCAGCCGGAGAAAACGCCGAAATCGGCGCAATCCACTCAACCGCCTTCTCCCACGTATAGTGCTTGGGGTAGCAGCCTAAACGGCTCTCACTCACCTCTGGTGCGACCAGTGAGTGCTGGTAACTTTCAAACAACCGAGACAATTTTGGAGATCTCTCGAGGAGCTATCTCAGGCTCTAGAGCGAACACTCCGGGACGGGACCGAAAGTCTTCGGCAGCATCGGCAGCTCCTCTCATTGAAGCCATCCAAAGTGAACTGCGCAAATTTAAAACCCAGGAGGATTAATCCACATCATAAATATCACATTTCTAATTTCACAATTCATAAAATACTTAAGTAATTTTGATAAACACTCTCAATTTATTAGAATATAAATTTCAGTATATTTAGATACTTTTTTATTCAACTGTTACTGTACCATATTCGATTTTCGTGGCTAAACATTGTGAAATAAACTCTCTGTAGCAATGCTTTGCAGTTGAACTTTATTCGCATTTTATTTAATTTCATTTTACAGCATCATAATAAATATCATATACATACATAATATTTACATTGAAAAGGGTTAACCCTTTGCTGAAGGTTAATAACAGTTCTCACCAGCCCATGAGTAATTTAGTTATTATTATTGAGTTAGGTTCCCATTTAAAGTATTCTTTAGTATGTTGATCTCTTTGAGAATTAGGCATTAAATCATGAATAGTATAAGTACAATTTAAAGGCAAATATTATCATATACAAGTGCGTTATCGTATCGTGATGATGACAGTGCGAGTTTCCGGGGGAGTCAGCAATTCAAAAGATTTCCTTTAGTACACTTCTTTTTGTCCTTTGCTAGCGGCAGGATAGTCCTTAGCATTAACACTACGTTTGCCCAGACGTGGTCCAAACCATAAACCAGATGAAGCACTTGGTCCAGTGCGTTTATCCAGCGCCTGTTGCAATGCCAGAAAATGCGCGAATTTTCTAATTTCAGCATCGTTGGGTCCCACATGAGCAAATGGCACAATGTTTGCTCGTTTTTGGAATTCTGAAAATCAAACATTTTAAACCTGATAAAACTAGATGAGCAATAATTGAACAGACCATCAAAATCCTCTGCAGATACATCACCCAGTCCATAAACGCTTTCGTAGGCAAACGAATCGCTCGAATCATGACTGCCCAAACTCGGATCACTGCGTCCTACACGTGGAAAGGTATAGATTCCCATATTAGCTTCTCGACGGTTCTTATTATGACCTTTCTCGGCTAAAAGAAAATTATCTTAGTTGAAAAACAAAAAGTTCATAAAAAATTAAAGTTTTTTTAGGAACAATTAAAAAATACTTTAAAAATAGCACAATTTTGTTGGAAGGCATCGTTTGTATTTTTCTGGTATTTCACAAGAAATGTTCTCTTAAATTACATATTTTTCTCCACTAAATCTTTTTCAATCTTTAGCAGTTCAAATATCGAACAATTTATGCAAATTCAAGTTGTAGTACAGCTTTGCGTTTCTAATGAAAACAAATCGAAGAGTTTCTCTTTAATCCACTCAGAAGTACTGGCTGTTTTTGCAGCTTCATGACGATTTATTGCCAAGGGATTAAATGCCACTGATTGTATTCAATCAACGAGATTGTTAAACTCACCTGCGACACTCAATTTTGTGAGTACAACCAACAAAATAATTGTGTACGCAATATTAATAGCACCCAAAAACGACTTCATATCTCAAGATAAATCCAAAAACGTCTTCTATTTCAAATTGTAGTTGTCTCTTGTTGTTAACTTCTTCGCGTCAGTTGGTTTTATGCCTGATACTGGCCAGAAATGTTGTCCTTTTATATGAAAGTTGTTGAGGGAAACTTTGGTGGGTGTGAATGTTGGCAACACAAAAACACTTGTTGCCATTGACAACCAACTACCTGTGGGTGTAAAAATGTTGCTGAAGTCAAGCACTTGTTGCGACGGCTAAAACAAATGGCTAAACGGGCACAAGAAAACAGAATACCCACTTGTGTTCTTTGCATAAGAACCTAACTAGTAATCAATATTTGTTACTCATTTCATTGTGATAATTTTCTTTAAATAATTATTATTAGCTTTAAGACAGGCAAGAACGTAGATTAAATTTCTTTACTTACCTTTAAAAGAAAAGTTTCCTTATTAAATCATGGCTTGTTTAAGCATTCGATTTTATTGTTCACACAAATTAAATTTACTTACATAAGTTATTAAACTTCAAAAGCTATTGATAAATATGGTTTGGATTGGCTTACAACCAGCCAGATATCATGCGGCCTGTGACTGTAGATTTGCCTCGTTCTCCACCAGCAGCCGCGCTGCTTTGACCCACCTTGATGGCAGGTTTAATTGGTGCTGCCGCTGGTTTCTTATCATCTCCTGGTTTCTTATCATCCCCTGGTTTCTTATCATCTCCTGGCTTTTTATCATCAGGTTTTTGGTCAGTTGAAGACTTTGCATCGGTAGCTGCTTTAGCACCTTCTTCTTTAGGCTTTAATTCAGCTGACTTGCCATTTGCATCCATTTGCTTCTTGTCATCCGTAGCCTTCTGATCCTGTCCATTTTTCTTGTCATCTGGTTTAGCAGGCTGTGATGCGCCTCCGCTAGATTCGTTTGCCGCTTTAGTGCCACTGGGTGCTGCGGATGCTGTTGTCTTCGTATTGGTGTCTGGCTTGGCATCTGCGGGGGCTGAAGGAGCTGCACTCTTGGCAGCTGCTCCACTGGCTGCTGGTGGCTTGCCTGCTTCTGTCTTGGCCGCCTCCTCCTTCTTGGCAGCAGCTTCTGGCTTAGTAGTTTCAATTGGCTTTGGTGCTGCCGGCTTTGCATCCGTGGGCTTAGAAGGTGGAGCAGGTGCATTGGGTTTAGCTGCATCGCTGGTTTTCTGTTGCTCGTTGGATTTAGCGCCATTTGTTGCAACTGTGGGTGGTTTCGTTGCAGGTGGCATTGGTTTCTGCTCTCCTGGCTTTGTACCTGCAGGTGGTGGCTGCGGTTTTCCGTCTGGTTTACTATTGTCACTTTGTTTTTTGTCATTTGTAGGTTTCTTATCATTATCCACATCTTTTTTGTCGCCAGTTTTCTCATCAACGTTCTTAACGGAAGCTCGCAAAGCAGCTGCTGCCAGCATGGAGGCACCGCCACCTGCACCTGGTGCCGCCTTTTTAGACTACCATTGGTAAAGGTCAATTTAAAAACCAATAGTTAAAAAAATGTTAAAAATACTTACGCCGCTTGTTTCTATCTTTTTCTCTTCCTCATTGCTGGGATTTTCCTCCCCCTCGCCTACGGAAACTTCATCGGCTGCCATCTTCTTGCGCATGAATTTCACGTAGGCAACTCGCGTGGCTCTCGTAACGTCTCCCAAGTTCGGATTGAATTCTGAAGAACAGAGCAAGATAGTGTAAGAATATTTATACTGCTTAATATATTTCCAAGTTTACCAATCAATTGCCTATGATCCATCTGGAGTCCCTCATTCGCCTGCTCAATAATCTTACGTCTTAAGCTGCGCTGGCTGTGACGCTGCATGGAAGAACGCTTGGAACCAATTGGATCGGCTGCAAAGGTGTTCTTTCTGGCAATGGCATTCCAGTCCTTATCACTGGAAATATATAAAAACAATAAACTTTATCCGCCTTTTCTTTAGCTCTTTTCTTACCCCTTTTGTGTCTTCTTTCTACCAATAACCTTGGCCAAAGAAGAGAATATATCGCGTCCACTCTCGCTCTCGTTCATTTCCTGTTTCAGATTCTCCACAAAGCCGATCTGGAAGTCCTTTAGAATACGACGCTCCATAACCTTGCCCTTGGTGGTGCGTGCAGCAGCTAAAAGTGGGTGTGGTTATAATGCTTGGTTGGGTGGCTTAGCAACATGTTGTTTGTTTTTAGATTACCCTGTGTTTTCTTCTCAATGTCCGGCACTTCAAACTTGTTATTGGTGAAAATCTCCAGCAGTTCAAAACGCAGGGAGCTAATATCCTGGCGCACCTCAATGATATCATCCTCAGTGATGCCGTAATCATCACGGCGTCTCTGCTCGGCGGTAATATAACGTCGCACCAGCAGCTTCATCACTTTGTCATGCAGCGTCTGGGCCTTTTCCATGGACTTGCGCTATGAGGAGTAAGAAAATTGTGGAAATCAACATTTACGCAAAGCCAAGCCACAGGAGCTTTATTGAAACTGATTTGCAAAAGGGGATTTATTCTTTTGGCGACTAAGGGAGGGTCAGTTTAAACCACCTACCATAAAACTCTTGGTGCGAGAAGGTCGCTTACGTCCCAGAGTCTTTCGCAACATTTTCATATTGGGGCAGAGGTTGAATGGTGGTGGAATAGTGCCACCGTCCTCAAAGTAACTCATCCACAGCTGAGAGCGTGCGAATTTCCATTCCGTGTCGGCTCGCTCGGAAATGATTTGATATGAATTTGACATCATGGCAATCAACATGTTGAGCAACACAATAATATTGATAACCGAATAGGAACCAAACATCAGAAGTGCCCAAAATCGAGTAAAACTCTTAATTCCCGCCAAGTCAAAAGAAACCAAGTCCACCAGACCAAAGGAGGCCCAAAACAGCGACTGTGATGTCTCAAATAAGCTGTAAGTTGGAGTTCCATATAAGATTGAAAATCTTATGAAATATGTAAAAAATATTTACTTGGAAAAACGTCGCCAGATGGTGCAGGCTTTTTCCTGATCGTCGAAATCCGCCACATCGGGATGCAGGTGATAGCACTTGTTCTTTTCCAGCTCGGCATAATACCAAAGCAACTGATTTAATCCGCAGCCAAAGGCAAATAACACCAAAGTATAGATGAAGAAGAACTTAATAATATCGATAATCATACGACCCAGCGAAACTTGCAAAGGTCCCAAATGCGGATTGATCGAGAAGATGTGAACCAACTTCAAGTAGGAGAACACCATACCAGCTGCGAAGGCGCCTTCGGAGAGTAACATGGGATCAAAGGGATGCCAGTGCTCGCGTGGAAAGTATGGATCAATTCCTCTGAACCACAAGTCTCTCTGAAAATATATTAAATTTAAAATCTATATGTTTTAAAAACGCATACTTACATGCACTATAACCCAAGCAGTAGCTCTACATAGAATCCAAGTAACATAAAACATATTCGATATATAGTCTACAATATTCCATAAATCCATGATGTATTCGAATAAACCATCTGCATATAAAGTCTTGAGTTCTTCAAATATAAGAGCCGCTATATACATAATGATAGCCAGCTCTATTGGCCCCGGTAAAGAGCCACGCTCGTGTTTCCGCCAATCATCCAACATTGTCAACATCCAAGGAAAAGCCAACAATTCAAACGTTATTTGCACCACACGCAAAGATGCAGCACCCAAAAGCACTAGGGATTTAAAAGAGTTTAATTAGAATTTATTATCTCTGTGACGGTGTTCAACTCACTTAAAAAGAACATGTAGGAACAGGAGTGTGTGATGAATTTGACGAAGGGCTTTCGCATGAACTTGGCACCCTCCGAGTCTGGTGCCAGAATATATTTCAAACTGTATATAGGAAAACTGCAGCCTAACTTCATAACATCCATTAGCTGTTGGGACGCTTGTTTGCGCCGAAAACCGGGTAAACCCTCGTACCAAATGGCAGCTAATAGTTGTTGGACATTTGGATGAGCCACAAACTTAAATTAAATGCAAATCAAAGATAGACAGTTAGATAATTAGATTCAAAGAGATAAAGATATAAAGGTAGATAAACTTTGAATTATATAGGCAGTTTACAATTCACTGTCCATATTTAAAATTGATCCTGTAAAAAGCATACTAAAGTTACAATTTACTCTTCCATTCTCCCATCCAAAAATTAAACTTTAAATGATTAAGGATATTTATAAGTATTTAAGAATAAACCTCACCGTTTTCTGTTTGTACCGAATGGCGAGTTTAAGACGGTCCAGGGTCTGTCGTTGACCAAGACTCCAGATTTCATGCGATGGTTCGTGATTGAAATTAAGCATCACTTCCAGTTCCATTGAAGTTCGAGCATGATCCAGCAAAGCCGTCACAAAGTCCTGCACAGCTTGACGCATTTCCTGTAGTAAACAGATAACTATAAAAATTAAAGCTTCTCTCAGAGACAATACACTTTTTATTACAGTGTATTCTGCACGAAATTCGGATTCCATGGCCTGCAGACGCTTCAGTTCCCAGGACAGCTGAAAGGCGGTCAACACAGGATCACGAGAGCTAAGGGCTATGAGGGAGCTGGCGGAGAGCGCCCGATAGGCGTTGATGCGTGACTGTGAATGACGCAGGGAGTCGGTGGTCTGAGATGTCACACACTCATCACAACCGCACCTAAGAATCCAGATGTTAATATATAATCTATTGGATCTCATGACGTCACTTACTTGACATCGTGCGGCATGGGCAATGTTGCACCACGATCAAGAAGGATCTTAAGTATTTCATAATTGTTGCGATGTGCAGCCAAAATCAATGGCGTTATGTCCATGGTGAAGGTGGATTTCGATCTGTCCACTGATTCCCAACTCTATTTGCATTGTCAAAATGGTCAAAATATAGTTCGAATTAGTCCTAAAACCCAAAAAAAAAATATACAATCTTACATATGGATCTCCTTCCTTGTGATTGGTTTCCTCCCACTGCAGCAGCTCCTCCACAGCCTCCACATACTCCTCGGATATGGCATGTAATAGTGCATCTCCAACTTCAATATTATTCTCCAATAATAAGACCATTAAATCAAAATTCTCATTTTCAATAGCAGCAATCAAACAGGATCGATTCATGGGATCTGTGCAGTTAATGTTGAACTTTTCCGATGGTGTTTGACTGTATTCCTCAAGAATTCTATAATCATTTAAACAACACTAAGTTACAAACGGCTTCATAGGATTGCTTAACACTACTGACTTCTTGACACCCGGCAAATCACCACGCTCACAGGCCAAGATAAAATTCTTTTCCACATCACTTAGAATATACTCCTCGGCCATCATCAGATCGTAATCCAGGCGAGATCCAGCCGCCTTCTCAGCATCTGTCTCCATGATGAGGCTTTAGGTAACTCGAAATCAAAACAAGCGTCAAAAGATTTTAAAATTTTCACATATCTTTCGATTTATCACTGCACTGCACCCAATTATCCTTGCACCTTGGGCAAGCCTGTTGACTTAATCCTTTTGTTTTTGTATCCTTTTTGACCACTGTATTCCCGAGGTATTCCGCGATGTTGAGTCTCTAATTAGCCACGTTAAACTGCTACACAAATGGCCAATACGACTTGGTATATGGCGCTAATTACATTAGTGTCTGGCACTAAAGTCGGTCAATGCGTATGCAAAACAAGTCAATGGGCCCCTCAGGGCCCTAAACTAATCGCCAATTGACTTCGGTTCTCTGATTGGCAATAGAAATAGAAAAGAGAACATTTCCCACATGATGGTACCACTGGAGCAGCACGTGAAAAGTGCAGGTAAACAGTGCACAATGCTTAATGCACAATATAAGACAAATTATATTCGATTTTCTATTTGGGAAGCCCTAGAAGCGGGTGACACTCGTTCCTAAAATGTGATATGCTTAAAAGTCTAAAAGTTGACAAAACATTATGTCAATCCTAATAACTGACATTCATTATTAGTGTTCTTTTGAACTGTATTTTTGTTATAGGACTTTAATAAAATATTTTGTGGGAGAGGGTATTGCAGTTCCATTCCCATTACATTCTCTAAATCCTCCATGCTACTTTTAAGGTTTCTTGGATTTAACGCATCTCACAGATTTGTTCAGCGAGGTAAATAAACTTGACAAAAGACGGCCAACAAAATAAAACATTTAATGAAAAGTGTTCAATTTTAAAAGCTTTTTAAGCAAGTCAAGTTTAACGAACTTCAATATACGTATAACAGTTTAAATGGTTTACTTGAAGCTTGTAAGTATAACAGCTAGGAAAAGCTTATCCCAAAGCTTGTTTGCTTTATTTACAAAGAGCTTAAAGCTCACAGTGGAGAGTTAATAAAAGCTTGAAAGATAAATTCCCAATGTATAGATTAAGTTGGACAAGTAAGTTTAATTAAAGTCAGCAACAAGTTTCTGAGCCTAATAAGAAACACATAAAAATGTTAAACTATTAGTTAATAAATAAAATGAATCTAATTGACAACGACAAACAGAATGCAACAATTGTTGCACATTGCAATCCTTGACTGTTGTTCGTGTTGCACGTTGCCTACTTTTCAGAATCCACAGTGCGTGTTTCTATGTCAATGCACTTGGAAATTAATGCGCTGCTTCGAAAGGAACGAGGTGGGCGAATGAAGCATCCTTTGATATGGATTTGGATCAGAGTATGGGAGTCGCACACGTTTCGTGGGTGGTAGCAAAAAAAGGGCTTCGTACGTGTTCAAGTTGTGGAGTGCAGAGGGCAATGCACTTCGCTGACATTTCTGTGTGCAGTTCCAAATGGAATTTTGAAATTAAAGTTACGAATGCGAGTGAGTGCAGTGTGAACAAATGCGAATTAATTAAAAGCGAATTAATTTGTGCACATTTTTGTAGCATATTTGTTAAGTGAAGTTTCAAGCTGTACACGGCGTGAAAAATATTTGTTTATTGAAATATTCTATATAGTCAGGTATAATAGCTATGTAGAAGTATTAGTAGTACTTTAATTGGTGTCGCCAAAATATTTGCTACTACAGGTACGCTATTACTTTGAAAAAACTTGCCAAAGTCACAAGTATGCAGCCCCCACTTGTTTTTCCGTTACCCCAGGACCCTTGCCCCGCCCACAGCCCCTTAGGAGGCCATTTGTGTGTGCAGTGCAAAAAGCATAGAGCGTGGTAAAAGCCGTTACACTTAATGAAGCATTGGCCTCCACAAGAATGCCCTCCGCTCCGCCTCACCTCCACACCACCTCTCTACAACTCCATCCCTTCCCACCACTTGTTAACGTTTGCATGGCTTTCGCTTCAGCAGGCACTTGTAAACGAGCGAAATGTATCTGTCAGCCCTTGACGACAAGAGGACATTTTTGTTGCTGCTTTCAGGGCAAGTTGCACTTTCACTGACTCAAAAGCCAAAGCAAAATAAATACGCCAGCAATTACGTGTACAATATGTTTTCATGGAGCCACTTTAGGGACAGTGTAAGTTCTTCTTTTCCTAGGTTAAATTGTATGAAAAACGAGAGAGTAAAATTATAAGTAGCTAATTTATAATTAGTAGCTCAAAACTATTTTATATTACCTATATGTAAACCAAATAAATTGTGAGATCTAGATAGTAATTTGTATAAAAAAACATAAATCATCGATGGATTTCTGGGAATAAAACTGCACAGTATTAATATTTATTTTAACAATTTATGTACTTGTTTTAATTTTATGCATTAATTTTGTTTATCAATAGAGGTGTTTTAAATACGACATCAAAGTGAAATCCACCACCTGTGTTTCAAAGAGAACTTAACTAATCGGTCATGTGATATTCTTGAACTAAGCGAATTGTAGAAAACAAAAGTCCGGTTAGAATTAAATACCAACAACAATAACTGAAGGATTAACTCTACTTCGGAAAAGACTATTTGAAAGCCAATACAACATCAAACACATTGAGAGCCATAGTTAAAATACCCGTTAATCATAAAATTATTGCGGCTATTCTATTTTTAAGTGACACATGAGCCGTGTCTCAACTT
Organism: Drosophila acutilabella; assembly: GCA_035046005.1. Taxonomy (NCBI): domain Eukaryota; kingdom Metazoa; phylum Arthropoda; class Insecta; order Diptera; family Drosophilidae; genus Drosophila; species Drosophila acutilabella. The sequence continues at coordinate 177,363 of JAWNOK010000031.1, read as the reverse complement.
GACCCAAACGTAGGCACAAGCGAATAAAGCCACACGCCCAAAGGCCACCCACGAATGCAATTCTATACAGGAGCTCAACGAGAGAAACTCACCACCTTTGAGTACCTTCTCGGCTATTAAAGCCGTTGACAGGCTCGGAAAAGCGCTCAGTGCACAACTTGGTCTCCAGGCGAGCACACCAATAAATATACCGAAGGATTTTTACCGCACGGGATTAAACAACTTAATTCTCTTGCGAGTGGTTTTAAGTTGTCGTAGTTTTATAAGCTAGTTTTACTTAATTTTGTTGTGATGTGAATTGTTTAAGTGTCTATATTCTCTATTCTTTATGTAATATAATCTCGCGTTTCGCAGAGCATCAAGCTATAAAGTTCAAACAGAAAAAGTAAACATTATTCAGATAATTTTAAAGTTAAATTGTGACGAAAGTGAAAGTTTTGCTAGTGCTTTAAACAAACTACAATCAAAGGATTTTTGATTTTACTGTGTGAGTGTTGTATATTAAGAAGATTTACTGCTCACATCTGCCTGTTTTGTGTTTTCTAATCTTGTGGCATCAATCCATAAAATACGTGTTATTATTTATTGCTCGCCACAGGCTAAATTTTGCAATCGGTGTGGGTGAACCTCACATCAGCAGCAAATACAAATTGCCAAGCTCAGAGAGGGGACCATCAAACACTTCACAGCTAGTGTTTGCTTTTAGTTATTTTACATGAATTTCTATTAAAAATTCCTTAATAGGTTTGCGTACGGAATAAATATTTCATATTGGCCATAATTAAATGAATACCATTATGCTAAAAATTTATTTATTGCATTCTCTTTGCAGCTGTTTAGCATTAAAGTCCACTTGATATGAAGTACAATTGATACCATAAAATGTTCCACTGCAAAACGATGCCACATAATAGCTTTAAGAAATACATCTACATCTAAATCATAAAATAAATAAACATAATAATTAAAGCAAACAAATTGAGGAAAGCCAAGATGCATCAGGTGCTCAGCTATGAGACGGCTGTTAGGGCCAATAGTTCCCGTGACTATCGTGAATATATTTCAAAGCGAACGTGTCTCTCGCTACTCTTGACGATTGGCTTCTTCATGCTTATCTCAGGTGGGCTTTGGAGCGGGGCCAAGGATATAGAAGGATATACTAATGAGTTGTTTGTTTCAGGCTACTTGCTGGGAAATTTTGTGACGGAACGCAAATATCACATACGCCAGATGCTCACAAAAAGGGTAATTAAGGGCGGAGGCGGTGATGGGACCGTAGATGTTGATGGAAATCGGATGGTGCAGTTGAATAGCGCGGATTATGGCAGTTTGCAGGAGCTACGTGCTTACCATAAAACCAAGGACCAATTGTTAGCCGCAGCTCAGGTGCTCAATAAACTGTTGCAGCAGGACGAGAGCGAACGATATTTGGCTACATCTTTGAACACGGAGATATTCAACAAATACATTAGCTGCACTCAGGATATACCGCCCAATACGAATATAAAAGCTAGTCAGTTTATCGAACAACTCATCGATAACACCATTGCCAGACAACGCGACTGCATAAGGATCATTCAAGTGGTTATCGACAATCATTTGGCCAATAGTCAGCTCTAAGACAAGTCTATAAAAGAACAAAATGTCAAAGCAAATAAACAATATAGTGATGTTAATCTGTGTGTTTTTAGTTCTATATGTATTTTTTATACCTTAGTGTACTTATATGTATGGCTTTTTCAATGTATTTGTGTGTGTGCGCTGAGAGTGTTCATAATGTATTTTCATAGCAAATAAAAGCAAAAGTATATCTACTATTTGAACTGTCAGTCGAAACCTGGTCCATCAGTCAACACTAATACATGACAAATGATGTGACAGCAAGACAATAGATCGGCTTAACATAAATAACTATATATTCGAATTTTGGGGAAACGTTAACGCAAACCTTTTCATTGTTTTTGGCTTAAGACTTTTCACACGCAGTCACAGTCGATTCAGGTGGGCGTTCTGTGCAGCGATACAGTCATCACCCACTGAAGATTGAGCCAACAAAATGTAAATCTCCCAATGGGCAGCAAAACGTTAATGAAAACAAATTTATTTTCGTGTTATTGGTTTCTTCTATTTTCTTTTTTATTTTTTTTTAATTATGTGAAACAAAGTGCGCGAAACTGATGCAATCTACTGTGCAGAGGTGAAAAAATTATTGACAAGATTTATGATTTTATTAGCTTCAGCTGTATCGACACTTTGTTACATAAAGCCCAACAGGTCAATTTCACGATTAGGCTGGGTTGGGCTGCCTTTTGGCTGACCACACACATAATTAATGGATACCACTTAGCATTTTGTTGTTTATGGATTGGGTGTTATATACATAATTATTTCAGGTGTCAGTCGGAGATAAACGAGAGTAAGTACACTGATAAAAATAAGCTGATTAGAAGTTTAGAGTTTGAGTTTTAATAATTTTAATTGGAGAGAAATTAAATATTATTTGAAAACAGATATAACTAATATAATTTGTTGTTTTGTTAGTTTTCATAAATAATCTGATAGACTTTCAGTTAATTTTTATATCAACATATATAAATATACTATTTGATTCTTCTTTGTTTGCTCTAAAAGTACGGCGTTTTGACTTTTATTCATATTTTTTTTTTTTTTGATTTTATCAATAAATTATAATTAATGTTTCTTATTTATTATTGTAGTCTGTACAATCATTCGTGTCAAAGTCATGATTATTCCATTCATCTGAACTATTTGATTGCTCTATTTACAAAGCCATCTTGTTTTATATATCGGTACTTAAAAAATATAATATACAATTACAAACCTATTAATTAGTTAGTTATTATGACTATGAGTACCTTCTAGTATATTACCACAATATTGAAAAACTAAATTTAGTTTTCTTACTCTATGTCTAACTGTTTAAATTACTAAAGATATTATTATTTAAAGGGTCCTTTAAAAATATTTAAAAAAAAATAAATAAAATAAAAAAAAAATAAATAAAATTCAGAAAGTTCAGAAGAAAGTTTAATTTATAGTTATTTTATTTTAATCGATATAAAATGATTAGTGTAGAGTAAAATTCTTAACGCAACATTTACGATGTGTCCTCTATAGAAAGTTAACTTTTAATTTTTATGTATCTCACATCATGCTTATGTGTAATGGAAACCATTCAATCAAAGCCCAAGTGTCAGCTGCATCTATTTGGGTATTTCAACAATATCAGAGTGCGCAGAGGCGGTTTTACGAAATGAAGAAAAATGTCTGGGCATGACATTAAGCTGCAAACAATGGATGGTCAATATATAGATACAGGAGTTGATGCCGTCCAAACAATGCCTACCAATGTCGGTAGCCCAAAAGCCAAGAAGACAATGTGAGCATCAAAAGTCAATCTGAATCTCAATCTGCCCTTGCGGGTGTGAGACCTCAGTATGACGTACAATTAGTCGGCTGCCAAATGATTGATTTGGCATATTTAAAAACTCATTTTATCAAAAAAGAAAAAACTATTTATAAAGCTGAAAGCGAACCCGAATTCAAAAATTAAAAACCAAACCCAATGCCCAAAAACCTCTGCCAATGATAGCTGAAGATCCGTATCAAATGTCTATCTGATCATTATGATGACCTCCAAAAATTGAACGCAAACCCAAATCCAAAACGCAAATGCAAATGAGCCTCAAAAGTGCGTTGGCAAATGTTGTATGCTGGAGTGTGTGTATGTGCTGTTGTGGCCCGAATAGATGTGTGTTCCCCTGGACCAGTCCATCTATATTTCACACCTTAAACGGGTAGATCAATGGATTCATTGCTATATCTTTCTCTATTTGCATTTTAAATTATTGCCTGCTGCTCTTATTGACATGTTTATTTTATACTCGTGGCACACAAAGGCCTTTGTCTCACTTACGATTAAATTTTATGCACATCCAACTATAAGCTGAACCTGCATATCATATTTATATTTATACCCATCTTAACTTATATTTATTTAACAAATTTCTCAATTGTTTTGTTTTTTTTTTTTATAAATTTTATTTTATTTTGCTCATGTTTTGTGCCATATATTGACCCAAGACCCAACCAGTTGCTGATCTCTTGTTTAATTTGCCACTAATAAACATAAATGTCTGATTGACTGACTGGCTACGTGAGTGAGTGACTGGTTGAAGCATTTGGACAGGGTCATGTCATAATAAAACTTTAATCGACGTTTTGCAGATGAGTCGATTATGCATACACGTGTTATCTCTTATCTCTTATCGAAACGGAAGTATATTTCAAATGGGCGTACTTACAAAATGTAGTATATTTTATATTTGGAGGAACTTCAGGAAACTACGACTAATTGACACGATATTAGCTAGCAAGCAGCTCCGTCCAATTGTAACAAGACTCCAACCACAAAACTTCATTAAGAAATTTTGATAGCTAATTTACAATGTTGCCAAACTGGTAGCCAAAAAACCCCCAAAATGTTGCTTCAAGTTGTTCACGTTCAGCCTGCAGCTTGGAGTCGAAGTCATGTGCAATTCCCGCACCAACAAGTGATTCTGATCAGACATTGGCACAATCTAAATTTGTTCATTGAACAAAATGCCAAAAGCCTGGCAGCAAGCTGGCTGTAACCTGGCCTGCCTGCCTGTCTGCCCGCCTGCTTGCCTAGTTGGCCAAAAGTCAAATTGAAAATTTTCTTGTAGCCGTAGAGAAACGCATATACGATAAGTATACGACACGTTGCCAAACGGAAAAGGGTGCAAACGGGTTCAAAAGCGCACAAGGCAATAAGACGGCTATGCAGTGTTTAAATATCAAAAGTCACGCCGAAGAAAGCAGGTTTCAAGCCAAGCAATAGTACAAGTCAAATGCCTCGTCGTGGATATTCGTCTTTGGGCGCAGGCTGCGCCTTACAATATACAGTTCGCAAATACGAATATATTTATGCGGTAAATATTGTGCCCGTTTACCGGCACCAACCGGGGGCCATGTGGTAACGTGTCATGCTTTTCACTGAGTCTACCTTTGCCTCCAACTTCGTCCATGGCGACTGCGGAAGAGCTGCACATGCCAGCCAGGTAAATACTTCACAGCTATGCGGCTGTTTAAGTCAAACATTTGATGGCTACTTTGACTATGTTGACAACTATGTAAATACAGGATTGGTAGGAAAACTAATTGACTTATTAGCTGTTTAAAATTGACTTAAATTTATTTGATGAAAAAATTTAAAATGTGTCATAAAAATGTAATATTTTAAGGTAAACTTTGGAAAAAGAAATTTTTTAAAAGTGTCATTAAACTGTTACAAAAATGTCTGAGAAATCCAGGGAAATCCACAACCAGTTTAGTAAATATTATTCTAAGAAAACTGTTGGAAAATGTTGAAGCAAAAAAAACACAATTAACTTACTATGGATGTTCAAAATAATTCAAATTTAAAAGACATACAATTATAATATATATAATTGAACACATATTTATAATACTCGACTATGTTTTTAAATGTTTATTTTAAAATTTCAAATAAAAGGGTTTTCATTCAACTTTCTTTACAGAGCATACAATATTCAGTTTACTTTACTCTTTTGCGTTTCTGCGTTTTCTTAGTGCGTTGATCAGCGTTTTGTGGTGTCAGTGATGGATCTGTTGTTCATCGCTCATCAAATCGCTTTTGTTGGCTGCAAACGCAGACTGAAGTGGACAATTGTTGAACAAAACAAATAAAAGTGTGTGCAATATAATTATTTGCACACTTTTCTTTATACCAATATCGAGGTCGCAGCGGCGAGGAAACGGTTAAAAGAAAAACGGAAATCAGTTGCGGACACTGTGCGTATTCGAGATCTAAGTTAATTTGCATGCACAAATCACGTTAATTTGCAAGAAATGTGAAAATTTTACCGCAAAATGGCCTGAAACTAAGCAGCCAGAGTGCGCAGAAAAGCAGGCGGAAGTTAAAGCATGGTCAGCATGGATCAAGGTAGATGTGTGGCGCGTGTTCCCGCTGGCCTTTAAGCCATGCTTGCGGTTTCGGCTCTGGCTCATTAAGATTTAGCGAATGCTTGAGGCAAGGATTGTGGCATGGCCAAAACCTGTTGGCGTTGAAGATGCTTAAAGTCTGTTAAATAACACGAAAGCGTCATAAGGCAGACTCAAAAGCCTCAAAATGGAAAGTAGTCAATGACAAGTTATCAAAAAATGGGACATGCTTAAGACTAAAATACTCAGCTTAATTTAATAGCAAATCACATTTATGCTAGAATTAAGATTGCATCACTTTTTATTGCGATTTGTACATAATTTGCAAGACTTGCACTTCAAAGCCAAGTTCAAAAAGCCCATAAGGGCCACTTGTGTGCTATAACCAGACAAACAAACAACAACAATAATAACAATAATAAGAAAAACAAAAACAAAAACAATGTCTGCAAATAACGCAGCTTTCATTCATTAGGCCGCCGTCAGACAACAGCCAACAGACAACAGCAATAGCTAAAGACAAAGTCAGAGAGCCAAAACCGTGATCAACAGTTGGCAACATTGATGCTAACGTCGACGTCGCTGCTGACGCCGATGCCAACACCAACGCTGCGGCAACATTGCGGCAGCAGCATCTTCATAGCCTGGTCCGTTGGGGCAGCTAAGGGGAAACCTCCAAAATTGCGCTTCAGTCTGCAGCGAGCATTCAGACGGTTCAGTTGTTCACGCGGCCGCACAGAGCCGCCTTCAGTTCCCTCCCAAAAAAGAAAAACACCCAAAAAAAAATATAGAGAAACAAAAACAAATAATAGATACAACGAGTGCGATAGATACAACCAATAATCGACCTATCGACCGGTTGGTGTGAACTGTGCGCTAATTTGAAAGAAACGATTCGAAATTTTGCAATTAAACGCAATTAACACACATCAAAACAAAGTGCAACGACTAACAAAATAAACACTCGTTATAGTCATTTTGGCTATAAACAAAACGAAATAAATGCTTATTTCTGGCCATAAATGAAATTGTGAAACATTAACAGCAGCTAATTTACATTTGATTTAATTACCAATAAAGATTAAATTAAGTAACATTAATCAGTCGGATTATAGCTGAAAATATGTCTGTGGTAAGTATTTCAAATAGTCAACGATCCTCTTAATTTTAAACTTGGCGATAAAAATTAACTTATACTATAGAAAGTTTTATGGTTTATGGAAAGTTTGACACTTATTTGGGGCGTGTCTGTCATGATGTGTGCTAATCAAATTAAACAAAAAGATATACGATTACATTAATCAATTAGCAAAAACTTTGTTTTCAGGTATGCCCAATTTTGGCACCTTTGAAAGTCATGCTGCAGAGTGTGGGAGTTTTGATGAGCTGTCGATCAATCGGTAGATCGAAACGATCGATCGATCATACATATGCATATTTACAGATTTGCTTTTTGTTTTGGCAAATCATATTATGGACAGTCATTTGTGTAATGGCTTTTTAATGATTTCATTTCGTATCGATGGCCAAAAAACCATAAAACAATTCAATTAGTGATAAATGAGATTCATTTGGTTCACAGATGCATCCTCAGAGGGAAGAGATAGAGGGAGAGTGACTATGAGTGAGATAGAGAGAGAGGGAGATAAGGAGAGTGGACAGCAAACTCGTGTCGTTAATGAAGCTCGTAAAACGCATTAGATTGCATTTGATCTCAGGGCTAAAAGTAAATCTTAAGTTAACCAGATATGGTCAAGATTAATCAAAGATTTTGTGTCTGGTGAATGGCAATTTGTTGAAATTTAATCTAAATTAAGTAGTTTACACACCAATCAAGATTGTCGAATTAAGTAATTTGTAATTTGTATGCCACGAAGGTTGAACATTGGATTTCTGGTTTCTGATTCTTTGAATTGCAACTTTCATTATCGCCAAACAATGTCATGCCAATCTTCGCATAAGGCATATCCGATTTCAACTTATGCAACCAGACAGGCCAACTGTTGTTGTTGTTGTTTTTAGCTGTTGCTGTGTCGTTTCGACCTGTTGCAAAGTTGAGAGTTGGCACTGGGCTTTCAACTGGATGCTGACCAACTGGATGGTCATCCAGTCTGTTGTAAAGCCAACGATCAAGGCGGCAAGTCATCAGTGAAGACGTCCCAAAACGCGTCGCCGATTTTTTTTTCACTTCTTCTGCCGTTGTTGTTGACATGCAATAAAAAATTTCACTTTTCACCATTGCATAATTGCAGTTTGACAATGCTTAAAATTGATGATGTGTCCATCCTTCTGTCTGTTTGCATGCGTCAAGCTTCCTTGCCAACTTACTGCTGATTTCTCCAGCCAAAACCGGCAATCTGCATCATAAATCATGTCCAGAGAGACTTGTGTCTCTGCCCAGAGGAATGCCCTTCAGTACATGATAAAGAAAATCATTAATGAATAAGTTGGAAATTTAAAGATTTATTATACTCTTTCCAAGTATATACATTTTCGCATCTTATCTAATAAACTTTATACCAATACCGGCAAACATTTAAAAATATGTTAATTGTAATTAAACAAAAGTAAAAGCACCGCTCACACTCACGATCAGTTCATTCACAACAAGATATTCAATTCATGAGTTCGCAAACGCCCGCACAATAAGTTTGCCTGCTGTGATAGGTTTAAAATACAAGTGAGTATCGTGTCTTAAAGATCTGTATCCATCTACAGGCTTTGCACGATATTGTGCAACTGTCAAAATAACAATTTACCATACTAAAAAGGTCGCTTTTCCACCAAACACACGTTGAGCACATAAATCAAAGAGAGAGACACCAACAACAACAACAATCGACATCGAAACTGACACCGACTCCGACACCGACACCTGATACAAATGCTGGAGTCTCTTGAAATCATTCATATTCGTATTGTGTGGTGATTGTAGCGGTTGCATCTCTAACATCCACTGGCATGAATAGTACTTGTTGAAATCTATTTGACAGTGCGCGTAAATAAATCTTGAATAAGTACAGTGCATAATTGTAAGCGCGCAACAATGAAAGATTTGGTGGCAAGTTCGTTGCCTAAGTCTTTTGTTTTTCTATGACCCTTTTAGAAAAATATAATCGCTAAACGTTTTGATAGCCTTTCAAGCTATTACTGCTATTTATGTGGAAAGGTCAACAGCAAGTCCAAGTGACCCCAACCCACCCAGAAAAAGGCCAACAAAAGTACACGTAAAACTTAAGTGGCGCACAATGTAAGCGATTTTACATAATACATAATAATATGCAACAATATAGCAAAACAAAAGCAACAGTGGCAATGGCCACAGTCACAGCCAGAGCCAGAGCCACAGCCGAAAATGCTGCAGCCAAGTAACAAAACCAACAACATTAAACAGCAACAACAACAAACAGTTACCACTTTAGGTGGGCAAATGACGAAGACTCGATCATCTTCATCTGTTGCCGCTGCTGTTGTTGTAGTTGCTTCTTCTTTGCCAGATGCTTTGGCGTCGATAAAAGTGAAACCGAAATTGCCCATGTGCCGAGTACCCAGCACCGAGTACTGAGTACCGAGTACCGAATGCCGAGTGCCGAGTGCCATTGACATTGCATTTTTACCTCAGCGCGTCATTAGATGCAAACAGCTAAAACATCAACAACAGCCACTACAAAAACAACAACAGCAAAAAATATAAGCTAAAAAAAAAAGAAAACATTTGCCTCCTCCAACTGTTGATCATCCAACTGCCTCCTCGAAGATGTACAAACAATGGGCAGACCATTACGCGAGTTGCCTGGGCAAAAAATATAAAAAATCCAAACTACGAACTAAAAAAAAAAACGAGGCAAACCAAAATCAACAATTTTTTGCTGGTTGGTTTTTTCGCTCTTTGAAAATTTATTGTAATACGCGCCCATTGGTAATTTAATAGCATTTCATATTATTATTTATATTTTTATATTTTGATTATGAAATGCTGTGTGGCAGTATAAAAGGCATGAAATTCACCTTGACAAATCGTTGAGGCAGGTTATGATTACCCGAGCGGATATCCAACAAGTTGGCAGATTTGTGGATGAGCAGACTTTGTTACAAAGCATTATCAATCCATCTGTTGTTTTCATTCAAATTCAGATTGTTGAAAACATGTCAAATGCGACAAGGTTCAACTTGAACTTCAGCTCGTTATCGGCTTATCAACTGACCTCTGTCAAATTAAGAAAGCCAAATCTTTTGTCTATTTGCTCGTTTTGGTAGTTAGCATAAAAACAATATGCACGCAGTGTGGCAAAAATGATGGGCCATATCAAAATGTATCTCTCGGTCTGTCTGACAGTCCGACCATTGATTCGAATCTGTGAATGAGCAAAACGAAACCAAGACTCAATTAAATGCACATAAATATGCAAATGAGTGTAACATAATGGATACTAAATGAATTGTAACAAGCAATGAATATGAATAGATCGAATATCGATAAAGAGATTACCCAATACACAGACACGCACATACATACATAACGATTGCCCATCAACGCCAATCAAAAGCTCAAATTCATGTCAAAACAATGATGATCTTAGGCCCAAATCCCAATTCAAGATACAAAAACAAAGATACTTTACATCGGTGGAACTGAAGGAAGGGCGCTTAAGACTCGTCTGAGCTTTTTAGTGTGAAATTATGGAAATGTCTTGTAGCTTGTTATGGATACACATATAGGTGGGACAGGTGAACACACACATACACAAATCAGACTTTATGGGACTGCGATGTGGTTCAATAACAAAACATAGTAGCAACAAAGATAGTTAAAAGCTCATAAAATACTGTAACAAATTGATTGGGCAACTTCAAATTTGTGATGCAGGCAGACAAAATGTCAACGTCGCATTTCATATACACTTTCAAGAATGAGCGTTTGGAAAACTCTATTTAACGACTGGGCTTTAAACTACCAAAAATATATTTTTTATGGGCATTTTGTTTCATTTTATGACATTGATTTAGCAGCTATTACAAAATAAAACATTTATTAATATTTATGCTGGCCTACATAAAACATAAAACGTAAACAACCAACCCAAAAATTTGCAAAAGACATCTGCCAATTGGCAAAAAGATTGCGTTACCTGATAAACAGCTTATGGCTTACAATATTTAAGCCGGTTTGCATTTCTGTTAAAACAACAACAACAACAACCAACAAAAAATCAAAAAGACTTGCTGGCAGCTGCTTAATAGTGCGTAGACTGTGGATGCCACTGGACGGTGTCCATCCAGACTTGAGCAATCGTAATCGCAATCTTCAATACGCGAAATGCATTCGCAGCTGTTCAAATGCAAAGTGCGAGATGGTCAACGGGCGTGAAATTAATAAGAGAGTCAGGACGTAAGATTACTCGTCTGTCAGCTCGAATTACTGCCATTTTTTGAATGGAACCGGGTAACCCAGTCTTACATACATATGAATGAATAAACCAACTGAAAGTGAAGTTTCAATTTGGCCAAATTATTATATAAGCCGTACTTTTCTCTCACTTCTCTTTCGCTAACTTTAATTTTGGGCTTCTTTAGCCGCTGGCGCCGAAACGAATAAACAATAACATGTACAACATTTTGAACAACCCACATAAAGAAATAATAAAACAATATGGACAACTGCTCTATTGTATATTGATTCATTGATTTATTGCTAATTTATTGACGTTGCTCGCTCATTAATTCATTTTTACACTTTACCTCATTTGCGGCTCTTGCGGCGTTTGCGGAACTCAGCGGCTCCTCTTATAAATGAAGAGTAATTATTAAAGTGTTTTATTAAGCATTTTATTCAATTTCGTTCAAATGAAAGTGCAACACGCAAATGCTAAGCGAATTTTTCAAAATTCAAGCTAAACTCCCAGTTTTATTTCATAGCTCAGGCATTTGACTTGGGGGGGAAAGTCTAAATATTCGAATTACCTTTTTTTTATAGTTTATGGACAAATATCATTATATTTTATAATTTTTTATAGATGTGATCTAACTTTAACGATTATTGTGGGCTATAGTATTTTATTGTTTTTGTTGTGTTTGTTGTTTTTTTCTAGTCCTGGACTGTAGGCCAACAAATATAAAACTCACGTCCAGAAAGATGAGTAAATGAAGAGGAAATATTAGCTTTCATAAACGTTATGCTTCCGCAAGCATTTCAAATAAATTTCCACTATGAAAAAACCTAATGAAAATAGAAAACAGACAAAAGAAAACTAAGAGATAGCGCCGCGTTTAGGTTTTCGGGTTTAGCCGTAATAAAGCCATTAGATTTCCCAGTAACTCGACATGAGCATTACAATTTATGATGATTACAATTTTTGGGCTGGGCTCCAAGCAGGTAACTTGATTAGCGCGAAACCCAAATGAATGACTTGAAGACTCGAATCCAAGTCCAGCGATGATTTCCATAGTGAAATTTACGCGAAAAGGCAACAAACATTGATTTTGCAGCTCAAAAAGCCACAAATATAGTAAATAAAGTGAAAAAAAAAGACGAATCAAGCAACCGGCAATAAATTCGTGTGAGAGTAACAAGAAAAACAGCGAGTTATATTTATTTGACTGTCAATAGTTTCCCATCGCATGTTGATGTTTATTTTTTTTCTTTTAGCCGTTTAAAGTTTTCTCCTCTTTGGCCTTTTTGCAGAACTTGAACCTTAGCCTTGCGTTTTGGTGCGGAAGGTACAAACACTTTTGTTTAAATCTGGAAAATGATTATTGTTGCCTTAGATGAAACAGCTTTTGTGTATTGTGTGTAAATGGCAGCGTCATGTTGAAATTTTATGAAATTTGATTGATATTGCTGCAGATGCTGGCAGCTATTTAAAGGCAATACACAACAATGGATAGAAAGTTGAATCTAATCAGGCAGTCAAAATTTTTGATGAGTTGATGATATAATGAATGTAAAGTTTAACATATCTCTTTTTCTTTCTCTTGCTTCCCCCCCTGCTCTGTCTTGGGTACAGTCCGCAGTTCACAAGTCAGAGATCCTACACCAAGGATTGTATCACATTCCAACTAATTTTTGGCATTTCATTCCGCATTGTTGAATAAATAATTCGAGTGCTCTTAAATTGAAACGAATGCGCAACCAAATCGGAGCAACAATTGTTGAAAATTTTAAAGTGCCAAGTGGCAGAAACGTGACTGCCAAATCCTGTAGCAAGACCCAAATGCTAACTGTGTTTGGGCCAGGCAGAGTTTGCACAGAGAGAGCAACAGGTGGCCAGATAAGTTTGCTCTGGCTAGACCATGATTACCATCCATTCGAGCACCACTTGTTGATGCAACAATTAGTCTATACTTTCAGCAAGATCCAAACGAGCGTTTCAAGCCAATTTAGCAAAACATTTCCGAGCTGAAATCCGAAACTGAGTTCGAAGTTGGTCTTGGAGTTAGTTACAGAGCCAGGGCCAAAAATCAATCGTCAAGCTGTTGAAAATCGCAAATTGTGTAAAAGCAACGCAAAATTCAACATTCAGTACTCAGCGTACAACATTCCACAATGCAACACACTCTGTGGCAAGTTTTTAGCCATAATGCGTTATGATTTGCCGTCTTTTCAAATGCCGGAAAGATGAACATGCATAGATTAGCCAACTTGGCCATTACAGATACTTACAAGTGAGTACTTGGGTGTAACTGAATATTAAAATTGTAAGCCCTGTAAAGCGTAGTTACAAGAAACTGGTAGAGAGAAAAAATAGCTAAAAATTAATCAAATATTTTGAAGATGTTAATTTAATTGTTTTTTACAAGTATATCCTATATTCAACTTAAGTTATACAGTATGATAAAGAAATCTTGGGCGCTTAGAAAAATTTTCAAGTTTCGCTCTATTTAATAAGACTCAGGGTTATTGTGTTAAAGTAACCGGGCAACACTTGCCATTAACTCAAATGAGGCTTGAACTGTGCAGTCTGCCGTGATGTGATAAGATGGACTAGATTATGTACTACCCACACAAAACTCTTATTAGGCCAACATACAAATTACAGGCAAATGGCAGACAAATGCCTCAATTACACAAAGGACGCCAAAAACTTGAAATGTTAATTATTAAAGGTTGCTGTTTGCTTTGGTATTAAATCAACTGATTGTTTGCCTTCTTCTTCCGCAGAGACATTTCAACACATTGCCGTGGGCGTTGCTGTTGGTGCTGCTTTTGGCCGCATTCATGCTCCAATTGGCCAGTGCTAGTGAGGAGGCATCTACAGCGGCTGAGAGTGTCAGCACGGAGAGTAATGAGATAATTCCACGTGAGGCGATACAGAAGTTGGACTTTTCGGTGCGTCAAGCACTGCTGCGAGCAATAGATAAACTGGAACAGGAAGAAGCCACCTCCTCCAGCGTAACCCAGGAGGAACCCATTACTGCCGCGCCTCCGAAACGTAATGAAATCACTACGCTGCCCTCTCTCCGTGAGCGGGAGGAGATACTCGAGGAGAGCACAAGTCCCGCAGAGGCAGTGGTGCCAACGGTGCAGTTTTATACTGCCACCTTCGACGAACGGAATGCACAAGAGCAGCTGCTCTCCTCGTTCATTGATCGCTCCAAGTTGTGGAAGAAGACAACGCTCAGGAAACAGAATGTAGCAGCAGATACTTCCCTCGCTCTCGATACCAAATCAGATGCGGTTGCGGGTCCAGATTCAAGGCAATTAACACGCAGCGTGGACAGCTCGCTGGGAAGCAATGAAATCGGCAGCAATGAGATCAAATTCGAGATACGCAATGTCAAGAGGGTAACAACAGCAACACCAACGACAACAACAACCACAACAACAACGCTACGACCACGCACCACGCGGCGTCGCACCACCACAACAACCACGACAACAACAACAACCCCACGCCCCACCCACAATGAAGATGGGGAAAACATTGAACTTGTTGACAAACAGGATATTCGCATACAAGAAGCACCATTAGTGACAGCTTTCACCGTCGATTTGGATGAGCGTGGCACGGCTCAGAAATTCCGACCGTTGTTGCAAGCCGAGCACAGTTTTCCGCAGCAGCAGGTCGCCCTGCCACACCCCCTGCCCCATGTGGGTCCCACCATTACCAAATTAAGTGTATTGGAGTCCGAGTTAGGCGCTGCATCAGCCCTTACCACACAGAGTCCCGCCAGCACCAGCAGCACCACCCAAACAAGTACAAGTCATGCTGCCTTCAGCACAACGCCCGCTCTAATCAGCAGCAGCACCACCAGCAGCAATAACTACATTAAGGTAAGTCCACAAGAGCTCCAATGACACCAAACTAATTGTATTTTGTTAATATATTCGTCAGGAGCCTAGTCTAGCTGGCCCAGCACCACCCAGTGTCAATAACTATATTATTGAACGCCAGCGAGCTTTGGAGCAACAGATCTATCAGTTGAAGTTGCAGGCACAGCAGCAACAGGCGCTGATCTTGCGGCAACTGCAGCTGCTTGAAGAGCAGAGTCAGAGCCGTTACCAAGCATCGCAAATTGCGCAATCCAGCACATTACATCCACTACAGCAGCAGCAGCAGCAACAGCAACAGCAGCAACAGCAACAGCTACAACATACATCACTGGAGGCAATACAGACGCTGCAGCCTCCATCGCCTGGTTACTCGATCAGACCTTCGGTTGAATTTATACCCAGTACACATACCAAGACCATTATCTATCCCACATATCCAATTGAGCAGCAATTGCCGCTGCGCGATGCCGTTGCGGGTCATAAATTTGCCCTGCACACCGGCAGCAATAACAATAACAATAACAACTATCAGAAGCTGCCGCCACCAACGAATGCAGTGCAACAAATTTTCCAAAATTTGCAACAAAATTTGCAAAAAACAACGGAACACGGTGTCAGCAATACACAAAATGCCAACAGCATTGCCAGTGGTATCAGCAGCAGCAGCAATAACAACAATCACTTGCCGACACAAGCTTCGAATCAGTTCAACTTTGCGCCTGCGGAGGCGTCGCTGTTGCAAGCCCTGCCCCAGAATAATTACCAACAGTTTCAGCAGCAACAACAACAATTGCTGCTGCCCAGCTATGTTACCAATGCACTTTATCAGCAGCAACAGCAACAACAACAGCAGCAACAACAACAGCAGCAACAGCAACATCGATCGCGTCTCTTCCGACAGGAAACGGGCACTGGCAATTTTGGCCTAAATAATGCCAATGTTGAGATTCATCCGAGCAACTCGTTTGCCACTACAATTGTGAGCCAACAAAGCAATTTGGACAATCAGAACTTCTATCGACAACATTTGACGCCACAGCTCAGTAGCCGATTGCAGCAAAACGCGGAGCAGTATCTGCAGCAGCAACAGCAACAACAGCAGCAGCAGCAGCAGCAACTGTTGCAACAACCAACATCAACAACATCTTCTGCTGGCACGGCCAGCGAAAGTTCAGGTAATATAAATCATAGGCTTAATAGACCCAATAATTATTCAAGTCAGTTTAACAGTTTAAGAAATCTTGATGAATTGAAAGTAATTAGTAAAGTTTTAGCTCTCAACCATGGCATACCACAATTTGCATCACAAAATCTGCACTACAACGGCGTCTTTTGAGCACCGCCACCACCACCACCAGCACCAACAGCACCAGCAACTGCACCTCCACAAACCAATCACAACTTCCGTGTTCTGAGACAGTACCAACATCCAAAAATCCCATAAAATGCACATCCAATACATTTACCTTCACCAATCCTTTTCCGGGCGGATGTCAGTCGTTCTCTTGAACTTTCCAGTTAATTAAGTCTTCTTGCAACATCTTTGTAAATACGCACCTTAAGGCATAAGCATATTGATAATGAACAACAACAACACACTGCGGGGATATCTGAAGAAAATTGGAAATCCATACAAAATGTGACCGAGGCGATTTAATGCTGTGCTTGGAGAGAATATAAGCTAAATGTCTAATGTTGAAATGTAACAATTATTTATTTTTTATGTGAATAAAGTTTATGATAAAGTAAAAAAAAAACGCTTTCAGATTTAATTGGAATAACAAAATTAAAAATAGAACAATTTTTTTATTTTCTTTTTCAGCCATTAGTTTTAAAGTTAGAAGACTGATTGGTTCTCTTAACTAACATATTGGACGATGAATAATCGAAGAGAAGAATTCGTCGATCCTTAAAATTTATGTATGTCACTATGTGAGCTTCCGATTAATTAGTTCTATATTTCGATTTATTTTCATATTGACATATTTTTTTAACTAATTTTTTTTCTGTTATAATATTGCTATTGTATCTAATAAATATTAATTTTTGGTTTTTATCAGTGTAATAAATAAAATTTCCTGCAATTTTCTTAAATGTAAGCTAATCTTTTTTACCATGACATTCGAGTTTTATCGATTCCTAAATTTATTAATGTGTTGCATATTTTGAGGCGGTCTGTGACAATTCGAGTTCCAAATCAAGTCACCAGATGCCGCTAATCGTAAACTTATTCCGTATTCAGCACAATTGCATACTTTCAGGGTGCACGAGAAATATCATTACCATTAAAATATATTGGCAAGTGCCGAAAGCTCATTACTCTAAATTATTCATTAAAATTTACCGCGCAATAATTTTAAATAAATGTACACAAAATATCTTCAGTTATGTCATTAGAATTTTTTTTGTTTATTGCACAATTACAATATACATGCTCTCATTCATATAATTTATTACAGCTAAAGTTCCTATCTTAAAAGTATATATATTTATAAAAAATATGTGGGTTTTTTTTTTAGTTATTACTATTACTGAGTTGTGGGGCGGGGGAGCAGGCGCGATTAGTGTTAACAAAACAACAGCAATGCTTAAAAAGAGCCGAGAGGGCAGAAATTATAAATAAATCTAGAGTTAAAAGTCTAATAGTTAATATTTTGTTTCAGTTTCCTCAAATTCATAGCTCCCAGGGCAATAGTTAACAATTTCAACAGTTTCGCTCGATTAAACATAACAAAGTCTAGCTACTCAGTATTTGTTTGTGAGCTTTCTTAGCAATGGCATATACCTATTTATTCGGTATATGTTCTTAACTAATATGGTAGATGATCTTTTCTTGTATCTTTTTTTTTTTTTGTATATTTTCAGAGGTTTTTTTTTATAAAAAAAATTAATTGTATTCGTGTTGAGCTTAACAAAAACGCAAGCTAATTAAACTAAGTAAACAGATTGGAGTAATATGCACTAATTCATCAATACATATACAATAAATATATTTTGTTTAGTTTTTGTTTATGTTACTTCTTTGAATTAAACTAAGATATAATGTATCACTATTCTCTATATGCATATAAAAAATATTCCTCTTCATTCGTATAAATTGCTCAAGTCTTAAGAATACAGTAGGTTTCAATATGAATTTGACAGTTTCGAACGCACAATGTGCACGTTTTTATCATTTTTTGTTTTTGTATGTTTGTTTTTGGGTTTAGCGGGGTGTTGTTTATGGTGGAGTTGTGAAGGTTTAGATTATTTGTTTCATGTTTCATAGGGTCAATTAGTATAAACTGACTATGGGATCTATTTATATACTAATACTAAATTTATATGTGTATATGAATAAGTAAGTTCTACGTTAAAGTATTTATATCATTACTAGTATTATTGTTTTGCTGTTGTTGGCTGCTCCAACTCTCCAACATCTCGCTATAAGGCACAGATTTTTGTTACATCAGTTTCATCTAGTTTCATCCTTTATACACATAAATACTTTTCGCTTAGTGCAAATAAATACCGGAAAATAATTACAAATATATACAGAATTGGTGGGAAGGCGTTGCCAGCAGAACTTAGACTACACCTCCACGCCATAATTGCGATCGACAACATAGTCATATCGCTGCTGCTCTGGATTAGCATCTGTCTGCGGTGCTGACGCAGAGACAGAGACAGAGGCAGAGGCAGTTGCTGGAACGACAGCTGCATTGGCTGCGGCAGCCAGTTTGCCTGCAACACGATGGTGGTGATCACTGAGATTCTTGTTCCTGTTGCTGCTGGCCACCAGAGCCGTATTAATAGCAATGGCTGTCTCGGCTACATTATCCTCATCATCATCCTCTTCTTCCTCCTCCTCGATAGCATCCGCATCGGGTAGCATAAATTCGCTGGGTAGTTCAGGCACCGAAAGACCCTTGCGTGTAAAGAAGGAAATTTTTTCTCTGCAAAAAAAAAAAAGTTAAAGATTAGAAACTATTTACTGACTGTCAGTTTATTGATTATCTTACTTGAATGACACCAAATCTGGGCAGCCCTTGGGCACCTTGGTTTTGCGTAGTTTATGAATTTCTTTGGCGGTCTTCATGAGCAGCTTTTGAAGTTGACGCTCCTCGGGGCACTTGGCGGGATCGGCACGTGCTACTAAACGCTGGAACTCTTCGTTCTCAATGGCCCACGCCGCAATTAGTGGATCCTTGTTGTCACAGGCCTTTTGAAGTCTATAGGTATGAAATAATTTAGTTAGTTTGTATAATTTTGAAGACTGTTTTCAAATAAAATTCTTACACTTCTTTAAGGTTCTGCAGCTTGGAGATTTGATCGTTGAGAAAGAAAAGCTTGCTGTGCTGCGCCTGCAGATCCAGCTCCAAATCCAAGCTGGTGCGTGGTATATGAGTATGATGAAGCTCTAAAAAAAACAAAAGGAAAATCTTTAATATATACAAATTATGTAATGATTTATATATTCACTTACTTGTGACGGACTTGGTCGCCTTGGGATGGAAGCGAAGGGATCGTCGCTCCACAGCACCGCGGTGGAAGGTGTGCGGTGTGACACCAAAGTGCATGGCTGAGTCGGAATCACTGCGATTGAGGCGGCAGTTGTATCGGTTCTTGCTGATCGCTGCCGAGGGTGTAAACGTTTGAGAACGCTTAACGGGTCTGTCGTCCAGCAACTGCGACTGACTGCGCAGCTTCTCTGGTGGGAACGCGCAGTCCGTATTTGTTTCCTTGTCTGCATACTCTTGCTTCATATTCTCTAGGTAGGCATCTAGCATGCAGCTTGCTGTAATTAACAGATTGCGATGTTTAGTAAAGAGTTCTATCGAAATGTAAGTGTTTAATACTTACAATGAGTTAGGCCAATGGTGCTGACAAGCTGCTGTTCGTCCTCCTCGTCATCGTCGTCATCATCGTCATCGCTGCATTGTTGCTCATTAAGACGCACATGTTCAGGCAGCTCCTCGGCTATTTGGGCCTGCAGTTCCAGTGGCGGCGCCTGATTGCGTGTAAGTGTTGAGGTTTGTGAGGATGTTATGGTTGACTCATCCGAAGATTCCTCTCTGTTGCTATTGCTAGCGGCGACGGCAACAGCGGCGGCAGCAGCTGCTGCACTTGTAGAAGGCAAATCCAGCGATTCAAAGGTGGGCATGAACTTGGAACCGAGCACGTTGTACCACTTAAGCGTGGAATCTTCTGGGTTAAACTCAGCCATGCTGATCTGTACAGTTCCCTGAAAATTACGAATATAGATTTTGATTAATAATGTGGTCTAATTAACTACTTGAGCTTGCACTTACGATGATCTCTTCCTTCTGTCCGGTCATGCTGACCACAGTGACCTGCAAACTCTTTGTTAGCAGCTTGTCCAGTGAAATCGGTACTGCAAAGGTGTCATTGAAAACGGGCTTCTGGAAATCTCCCAGCGCCTTGGTGCGTATGGAAGTCAATGAATTTGGCAGCAAAGCGGCACGCAGATAACTGTATTTTAAATAACAAAAACGTTAGTTAAAATGATCAGCTTTTGGGGCTAAATAAACAACTTACACTTGGGAGTTGTCTGTGGTGGCTGTCCACAATGCGGACAAATTGTTGGCACGCTCAAGGGACACAACGAGCACACCCTCCTGCTTTAGATACTTGAGTCCGATCTGCACTTGAGCCAGCTCCTTGCGCGGCAAATGGGCACGTGATGCCTCAAAGACACCAGAGTCACCGGCAACGGACTCGTTGCTTACGGCTGCCGAGACGGAGCGTGTATTCGAGGTGGAAGAGGAACGACTGAGCATCTCCTGTGGCAAATCCAGCAGCGATGGCTTCTCGGAGATGGGCGACAGCGGAGCATTCAGATTGAGGGGCGAACTCATGTTAAGCTTTTGCAGTTTCGCCTCCAACATCATGCAGTCCAGCACCGTGGAATCCAAATCATAGGGATGTGTTCTCACACCAGAAACAGGAACAGCTGGTGGCGCTGTGTAGGCGGGTGGTGCGGGTATGGCGGGAAGTGCGGGTAGTGCATTGGCATATGTAGGTTCCTCCTTGAGCACATGTCCCGTGGGATGATCGGCATTCGCATTATATTTCATTGGCGACGCTGGTGGCGTTTCCATGGAGAGACTGCTGCGTGGCGACAGTGATACCTCTGAGGATGGCTGTTGTTGTTGTTGTTGCTGCTGCTGCTGTTGTTGGAGCTGTAGTTGTGGCTGCTGTGGCAAGGCAGGATGCCCTGGTGGCAGTCGCTGGTGCTGCTGGAATAATCGCTGTGATCGTCGCTGCAAATCTATGACATCGATGGGTGAGTCTACAGCGAAAGGATCAATATAAATGTCCGTAAAGCTCAGAGCGCTCTTGCTGCTGGCAGTGGACAGAGAACCAAGGCTGCTGCCGCTGCTGATCGAGAAGGTGCTCTCCGAAGAGAATGACTTGAGGCGTTCCTCCAGCAATTTGGTGGACTTGAGTGCCTCTTGCAGTTTGTCCAGCAGATGCTGCTTCTCCTCGTGGAAACGCAGACGATTCGCAATGCATGTGTTGGTGGCCTCGTACGCCTCCTTGAGGTCCTCCTCAAGCTTGTGGCGCGTCTGCTGTATGACCTGCTTCTCTTCCAGGCTGCGTGACTTCAACGAAATGCTATTTAAATCATTGAGCAGCTTCTCCTTCTCTTGGATCAACAGTATGCGATCCTTGTCCGACTCCAGTTGTCCCGGCTCGATGCGCTCAACATGGTCAGCCAATTGTTGCTGTAGTTTCTTGATATGCTTACGCCATTCCGCATACTGCAGCTTCGTTTTGGCCATTTCAGCGAATCGAGCACCTCCATTCAAGTGCTCTCCTGCTCCACACAAATCCGTCTGGCTGGCAACACAAACCCGATCGAAGGGTGAGGCGGCATTGAGAAGATCAGCATTCTCCTCGTTGATCTGTTGACGGCTCAGTTCGTTCTTGATCTGCACTAGACTGCGCATCAGTTCCTCGCGCACCTTCTCCCCAGAGACCAGGGATTTGTGCACCTTGAGCATCTCCTCACGTATCGCCTGGACCTCGGCAATATCGTAGCAACCATTTTGGCGTGCGTTGATCTTCTCGCCCACCGAGTAGAGCGTGTTCATGCCTCGTTCCGTGTAGGAGATATCATTGGTAATGTGATTCAATTCCTGTTTGAGCTGACGAACGCGTTCAACGGCCAACATCAGATCGGCACGCAACAATTCTGGATCGTGTCGACTCATGGAGCTGGACGAGGAGCATACTGCAAAGACAAGAAATCCATCAATATAGTCGTACAAATCATGTTAAGGTATCAATAAAATGTTTAAGTCTTATAACTTTCGATTTTCACACGAAACTCAAAAATCCACAAGTTGAGTTTCAACAGAATTCGATTATCTAAACACTGATTCTCTTATCGCTGTTTAACTGTTCAACAGAAACAGTTATTAACAGACATATAAAATCATTTAAAAATATATACTTAAGATACTTACAGCTGCTGCGACTGGCCGCTAATTTGTTAAGGTGATTGTATTCCTCCTGGGCGAGAATCAGTCGCTGCTGTTTCACATCAAACATCTCACGTTTGTTCTCCAATTGGTCCTGAGCTGCTGACAGATAGTCACTGAGCATTTGCTCCTGCACACTCTTCCACTCTTGTCGTGGATCCTCGAGCTGTGTGCTCTGGGCAATGTGATTGATATAGTATCGTCCGATATTCGAGTCATATGCCTCCTCCCAACCCACGGGTAATTCATCGCCCACACAGTCCTCAAAAGATTGTGGCTTTGTGTATCTGCAAGAGAATCAAAAAAACAAAAAACATAGATATAGATACAAGTTAAGCAAAAGTTAACAAAAGTATCTTGTTGGCTTATCAGCTTGTTTGCATAGAGACAACAAATCGCTAATGAATTTCCGTCCAGAAGATTTTTTTAAAGGGGTGACGCTAGAAGAGGGTAGAGGGGGCCCTATCTGCGATGTATCGTAACCTGTTTACCGTATGTAGCCAACAACTGTTCCCACGCCAGTTAATTGGAAGCGTTTCTCTGGGCCCATTCGATAAGATTAGCGACAGCTTTGTCTGGTATTTCCTGTGTGCATTTTTTGGTAAAAGTCGGCAAAAAAAAAACAACAACAACAACAAAAACAAATACAAACAAACAACGGAAAATTAAAAGTATTTCTTAGACTGTTAAATATTTACTATGCAGCAAATGGAATGTCTATCTGTGCGCTTGTTGTTGCCATACGACATACGACATACGACATAGCCTATATGCCATATGTCTAATCTTATCGAGGTCGCATTCACTCGATGCGGTAAAAAAAAAAACAGAGCTAATGACGATGACGTTGCTGTTGTCGTCGCATCGGCTGAGAGAGTTTCTTACTTCTTACTTCTTGTTTTGTTCAGTTATTTGTTTGCGAAATTCAATTTCAATATCAACACAGACAACAGCAACAGCAGCAGCAGCAGCAGCAGCAACAACAACCACAGCAATTTCGCATTCCGATGATAATTACTAATCTTCATAAATTAATTGCTCGAATACACTGGCACACACGCACACACTCACACAGTCCGCACACTCTCAGATAATGTGCTTCAATTGAAAAATATATGTACATATTTTGTTGTTTTGTTTTCTTTAAGGCTGGCATATTTATATGATTTGTTAATTAATCATTGCTATGGAATTTGCGCGGCCATTAAAAGCAGCGCAAAGCAAAGGAAAAGCAAAAGGCAAAAGCAAAGGCTGCCCGCTACGATAAAAAAATGTACGCCATATGCGCCAGATATCGGCCCATACATATATAAATACACACATACGCACACACACATACTCAGACTCGCACGCACATCGCATACTTCACAGTAGATACACAAGTATCTGTATCTATGGTGGCTCAACTGTCGGACAGTTGCGCATTCAATGGGAATTTTCCAAGAATAAACTTGCCGCAAAAGCTGCTGCAAGCACGCCAAAGTGATATGAGCACATATATTGCTATAAATTCATAAGTTTATGTACGTACAACGTATCTGTATCTTTTCGGCGTAATACTAATTTAGCTAGAATATCATTGAAGCGATTAACGCTTACATTTTGATCGTATTATCGATTCTCAGACATCAGAAGGATGTATAAACAAATAGAGCATCAGTGTTATCGATAAACCGATTGCTGCCGCAATGAAGACCATTCGACCAATCGATTACGCTGATAAAGCAAATCTGGCTCTCAAATATTTTAACAACAATTAGCTGTAAATCAAGCACTAACAGGTTCAACAACCATTTAAAATTCTTGAACACAATTTAACGATCGATTAATTAAATGCTAGTTATGACGTATTAGAGGGACGACGTGCACTTGGTCAGGGACACCAGCGATTACTTAGACTTTTGGCGATAACAAATCGTTAAAGCTGCATGTGTATATTTTCTTTTTCTTTACTATGTTTAGATTTGGTTATAGTACAACAATCTGAAGAGCGAAAACAAAGACGCTACGAATTGCACTTTAAGACCCATATCTAAAAAACACTGCTGTTTAGATAAAAGAAACGAACACAACTCAAGAAAAACAGCGGAAAATGGCACAACAAAAAAAAAAAGCCAGATAAAAGCAATAAGAAAAAAAGCTGCAGCTGTAATAAATAAACAGCAAAATGTAGCTAAAGACATGTCCCAATCCCAGTCGAAGTCCAAGTTGTACGTTTTGACATAGAAAACGATCTGGCGATCAACAAAGGCAGTGACAGAACATGACGTTCATGTCAACAAAAGGTGCACAAAGATCCAAGAAGAAAATGATATGGTGGGAAAGTGGGGAAAACGGCAGCGGGAACCAGAACGGGAACGGGAACAGAGACGAGTACGGTAACGGGGATTCATAATTTGAAATCAACAAGTTTTTCATTTTATTTTTTATAGTGTTTTTTGTTTTTGTATTATATATTTATTTTCATTGGGTTTTCTAGCGTTCGGCGGTGGCACAGTTGCTATCTGCTTGAATTACGATTCGTCTTTTGTTTATTTGCATTCGAACTTATTGTGTAAATAATAAATAATGATCGCGCAATCCGACTGAGACACAACTATAACATTAAAGATACACAAACTCGTAGCTAAAAACGATATCTGATTGTTTCCAACTAAATATATCGTGTTATTGTTATACGTACATTTATAGCTTTTGAGGGAGGATCAGTTCTGTTTTTCTGTTTTAGTGAAACTGTTTTAAGTCCATCGATAATTACGCTTGACGCGGAAGTTTACACAGGTGTTGAGTGTGGCAATCGCAGTTGGCAATAAACGTTCAAAGATCGTTGATTGTTGGATTTTTAATAAGCTCAATAAGAAAAGCGTATGCAAATTTGTATGTATATTTTGTATGGGTTTCCATTAGCGCTTGAGTTGATTTGACTCACTTTGACCTCAACGAGACCTGAACAAATCAAAAAATCAATGATTGTGGGTGTGGGTGTGGCATCAAGTAATAGATAGGGCTTCCTCCATACCATGACTATTACTGCTATTTGGAAGCAGCTAATGAGCGACGCATTGTAGGCTTAACTAACTGGCCAACTGGCAAAGTGGCAAGCTGTTAAACTGCTGAACTGGTTAACTGGCTAACTGATTGGCCACAATAAACGTGGCATTTTACTCGTATTTTATATGCATACTGTAAGAGCGGTCAAGAAATCTGCATAAATTACAAAAATTGTAAACAAAATATTTATGGCTCGATGCCGACGCTGTAATAAATTCGCGCTTTAATAAAAAAAGAGGCCCAAAAACCTGTTTAAGGCAAAAATAAAAAAATAACAAAAATATTTCAGCATGAATTTCGTTGTCACAATAGCGACAACTATGTTGTTGTTGTTGTTGTTGATATCAAAAAATAAAAAAGAGAAGAAAAAACAACTTTAAATATGGCCATTGATGGTGACGACAACGCGACGCGTCGCGTCGTAACGTCGAAGTTGTCATTAGGCAGCACTTAAACGAAATGCACACAGATACAAATGTTTGTATTGAGATACATACGCATATGTATATGCAGATACAGCTATAGCTATGGCTACAGCTACAGCTTGTCAGACCACAATATAGCATAGATACATTTGTATAAACAATATTACTTAACTGTTTACGACGCGTTTTATGCTAATTGTCGATCATAAAATGTGTTTCTTCTTTTTCGTGTCTTGTGGGGAATCTTTTCATACATATTTTGATATCTGACTTTGTGTGTATTTTTAGATACATTTATGTAAATGCTAAAAATTGTAAATTTCAAGCCAGCTTCGAGAGCACACATTCTTTCTAAACTTTTGTTTTCGGCAGCCTTGTGACAAAAACAAACACATATTTAAAGACGAGTCTGAGTTCTTTTTTTTTTCTACCCAAATACTTCACCAAATCATTAATTCAGTTGAGGAATTTCAATTCGATCGACCGGCACCATTCATTGTTTGGAGCCAAAGGCAACGGACAGACACTGATCATTTAACAATTCAAATTCAATCAAGAATCATAGAATTGTTTAGGCCGGTTTTATAAAAAATTCCATAAATCGTTTGGGCTTTAGATTCACCAAATCACGTAGCCTCTGCATCTGTCTCTATCTGTCTGCTGTTCGTAGTGATGACTGTCAAGTTATGCTCTAATTGTTTACTCTATTTTTACGCTTGTTTTGTTTTTAACGGAACTGAGATAATAAACACACGCTCTTCTACACTAAGAACGCGACAAAAAGACAGCGATTTCCGGTTTATACAAATAAAAAAGAATTAAAAAATACAAATTAGAAATATATAATATACAAATGATACTATAAACTCGCATGGCCCACTTGGCTACAGCTCTTAGCTAAAACCTCAGAACCAAACCACAATGACAACAACAAAACAAATTAAATATATATATATATATATATAGATATATACTCGGATATTTATGCAAAAAATCAAGCCACATACTCTCGTATCCACATAAGCATTAAAGCCAATTTATCAGGCAGGCAATCATCAGATCACCTTGACATACCTACATGTATTTATAAGTTCGAGTCAATAAACAAACTGTTGACGCAATTGTCAGAGTCGATTCTGTGGAATGTTTGTGAGCGTGTGTGTGTGTGTGCATGTGTGTGTCTTACAGGGTATAGTAGGAAGTACTTAATACACACTGCTCATAACAACACACTCTTTCAACTTATCACAATTCACAGATACAAGATAAACGTATAAAATATTTGAAAAATTAGTTTGATTATCTTTTTGTTACTGACCCACATACCTCGTTGCTTTCCGAGCTTAAATAGAAATCTGAGAACTATCGAATAACCAGAAATAATAGAATTTTATTTTTGGTTGATTAAATAACAATTGTTTAGTATTATTATCACATATTTGTGCTTGTGCTCATAGAATGTGGCACATACTTTAGTTAGTTGCTTTCTGCGGTTTGGTTCGGTCTGGTTTGTCTTATCAGACACATCGTTCACAAATATTTCAGAGCTTAATCAAATTAAGCTATAAAGGTCGTACGTCGTTTTATCTTATCTTTGTTGTTGTCGCTGTTGATTTCGTGTTGCTGTATAAAAATAAATTATTGCTATATGATTTTAAACCTATTTCAAGTGTCGTTCACATTCAATTGGCATTTCTCGCTCTCGTTACTGTCTCTGTCGCTGCCTGAGGTTGTGGCAAATTAAAAAGATATTAACTGCATTTCCCGTCTCCATGACTATCTCACACTTTAACTTCCTTCCGGCGCACTTTTCATAATTTTCCAAACAGGAGGCAGACTGGGTGTTCGATGAAGTAGAGGGGGGCTGGGCTGATAAAAGCGGAAATGCAACACACACTCAAGCAATTTGGTGTGGAGCTTATCAAATGCATTTTATGGCCCGGCTCTATGTGCATTTTAAATATTTTTCATAGGCAGAGTCAATGAACTGCGCATGCGTCAAAGATATAAGTATATTTTTTTTTGTTATTTTCTATTTTCTACATATTTCTCTCATTTTTTTATTGTTTTCATGTCTCCAGACGCTATTCGAGATAAGCCCAAAGGCATTTTTCTAGCTGTTCATTATCTATGAAAGGTATTTCACAATTTTTTAACAGAATTTACCGAACGGGAAGAGGTTGAGCGGGATTTCGTTATGTTTTTTGTTTTCTTAGTATGTCAACCGTCAATGAAATAAATATGTGTACGCCTTTCTTTTCGAGTCTCGATATCTTAGTTTCGTAAGTGGGTGTCAATTACACACAGTGCCAAGATCGGTCATTCGAATAGTATGCATATATGTATATACATACAAACAATTTGAACAGAGTTCAACCTTAACCAAAGTATCAGAAGCTCAGGGGCCATTTGCATGGCGTGGGCCGATGACATTAGTCACAGTGACAACAGAGCGATGGGAGCTTCATGAAAAGACCCAATTCGAGCTTATTTTGAGTATGGCCACAAGTTACTAGAAACAAGATATAAGAGCCAAGTTGCCGCTTGTGATGGCTCTTCAGCTCTTTAGCGCTCATTTCGAAATCACAAAATGTCTACCATAAATTCCAAAGTGAACAATTGAAATAAATTTTTGCGCCATGCGCAATGCCAACTGCATACAAATGAACTATTAAAAAATTCATAGAATTTATACAAACACACACACATACAT
Source organism: Drosophila acutilabella (assembly GCA_035046005.1). Lineage (NCBI taxonomy): Eukaryota > Metazoa > Arthropoda > Insecta > Diptera > Drosophilidae > Drosophila > Drosophila acutilabella. Next base: position 148,410 of record JAWNOK010000031.1, on the reverse strand, counting down.
ATACTATAGCCTACAGTAAAGCTAGGCAATATGTGTACAAATAACAAAAGCGCCCACTTCGAGTCCAAAGATCCCCTCGAGTCCCCGTCCCACCTCCTACCACATCCCCCTTGTGCTTCGATGCAAAGGCAAAATAAACTTAAATTGAAATTTATGATATTTTATGACTTGTTGACGGGTATTTTTCTGATATTTATTTATTTATAATTTTTTTCTCTTTTTTGGTTTGCGCGTGTATAGATTTGGAAAATGTCTTGTTTACTTTTAGCAGGCACTGTTTGAAATTCCAAAAACTTGCCAAAGAATAGAAAACCAAGATCTACGAGAATTGCCCAGCGAAATTCACAAGAATTAGAAAATTGCTGCTATCTTAGATACCCTGAACTACCAATTAAGGTAACTTTAACAAGGCAAATACCCTATTGATTTCATGGCTACAGGGTAGCAACATTGGTTATGCGGGCAAAATAGACAGGGCGAAACGAACTTTTATGCCTTCATCGTTGTGCCATTGATCGATGAACGTTTGACGTCTTTCAAGATACATTTGAATCTACAAGATGCCAGTATATACATATTCTGGATGCCCCCATACATATGCTAATTGGCAACCAAACTCAATAGGAATGTTTGTATTTATATATGTATTCTAGATCGCATGTATGCCAATATTTTAGTGTAACAAGCATACGAAATTGGTTTTGAAATTCTCGTTTCGCATTTCTCATTTCTCGTCTTTATATATAGTATATATGTACATGTATGGTTGTTGTTGTGGTTATTGTCAATTTTGGGTGGGGGAAATATGCAAACGGTATTCGGTACGTCAACAAAAATTCGTGGTATGCGCATTATAAAGCTTTAAATTCGACACGACAACTCGGAAACATTTTCGTGTGTTGTTCGGGACGCCCACATGGAATCCGGCGTGTTGTACAGCAGATTCAAATACATATATAGTATTTATATAAATATTTCACACACAAAATTCCTGCTAAATACTACATATATGCATGTATCTTCACATCTATAATAATGAAAACAAAGAAACCTTGACAACGTCAAGAGCAAATACTTAAAAAAATACAGAAAACAAAACTAAAAAGAGACAAAATACCAAAACAAAAAAAAAAAAAATAAAATAAAATAAAAACAAGCAAGTGCAAAGTTTGCTTTGAACTTCTTGGATTGCAAAGTGTCCACCTGTGCAGTTTCTTTTGGGGAACTGACATTAGTTAATTCCTGGAATTCTTAAAGTAGCTTTTTGGTCTGTAGCTACTTTTGTGCACTCTGTGCAATTGCAGTAGATGATATGGCATTAACATGGGTTTAGTAGGCGCGATCGTGTGCCTGAATACCCTTCCTCCTTGCTTCTCATTCTACTCCCCTTTTGCCTCGATAGTTGCCCCAACGCTACCATTGCCATCGTCGTTGCCGTCGTTGCCGCTGTCGACGTCGTTGTTGTACTCTGCCATTAACAAAACAACTGTTGCGACCTTCACATACCAGAGCAACCAAGCGACTGCGAGCTGAGCGTGTAGCAAACAGTGAGCACTAAGCACTGAGCACTGAACAGTGAGTAGTAAGCAGAGAGCAGTAGAGCGCATGTGCACATACGTAGATACTCAGATACTTACATACATGATATATACAAGTGTGTACTTATATATGTCGCATATTGAAATAATAATAAGGCGAAAAATCCAACTGAAAAACGTGAATGCGAATGCGATACGCGAAATGACGACGACGTCAAAGTCTCAGACAGCAGTCGACAGCAGAAATTTGTTATAAGATGTATATTTTTACACATGTACACACATACACACACAAGCCAAGTATGCCATGTATATGCATCTGTTTGTGTGTGTTTGTATCTGATAGAATATGCTCCTCATAACGTGCAAGTGCGCTGAAAAGGGGGAAGTTGTTGCATTGTAAATATGACGAACGCTTTAAGTTCAACTGGGGGCGCATTCTTTGCCTAAGGTCGAGCATACTCTCATTGCTGGTGGGGAACTATTTACGTATGCTTTACATACATGCATACAATGTATGCAAACACACCAACACTCACACACTCCAGACAGATATATGTATACATACTGCTGAGAATTAGTTGGAAGCGATACTTTTTTTGTTTTTTTGCTGGGAATCCGGCCATGGATAATGTCTGACAAAAATTTCTTGGCAATTTCACAGTGAAATTCCAAAGGAAACGAGTGAAAAATTTCATTGGAATCATTTTTATACTCGATCTGCACCTGAAAATACATTTGTGCCTCTTGAAATATTTCTCGTATTTATTTATTGATTCAGTTATTGCTCTATGTTTGTTTCCAAAATAATTTCCATTTCGAAATTTTTGAGGAATATTTGATTTTGTAATTTAAAGCTAATGCAAATAGCTTAATATTAGTTTTAGTACGAAACAAAAGATTAAAGTGCAATCAGCGATAATTCGAATATTTTAGAAAATTATCTACAAAACAATGTGACCAGCAGTTATTTGTGTTTGCATAGAATATTAAAATTGTTTTTAGACATTTGTGATCTCTTTTTGCAGACAGTTTGGTAATTCTCGGCACGACCAAAAATATTTCTCAAATATTTTTTTGTTTTGTTTCAGTGATTTTCTTTCGCTTCGTACACTTTGTAGACAGTTTGGCAATTCGTATCACGGCCAAAATTATTTCAAATATTTATTCATTAAAATTATTTCAAATACACACATACACATATGTCAATATGTATGTATATTCATGTCTTGTCATTTGGTGCTTTACATGCCAAAATGAAAATACTTTTCGACAACTACAACAATGTCAGAAAGAATGAAAGCGCCTGAAGCTCAAAAATAAAACAAAATAAATAATAAAATCGTTAATATTTTTTTTGTTTTTGTTTTTTTCTTCTTTTAAATGCGGCATGTCAAATGGGCCAATTAACATTTCTGTTATTTGTTGCTTTTGTTTTATATTTAAACAAATATGTATGTATTTATTTTTTTGGTCTTTTGTTTATTAATAACAAAAAATGTTTTGTTTAAGTTACGTTGCTGAGATGTTGTTATTGTTGTATGCAAAAATATTTGTTCGCTGTTATTTTTAACGCCAGGTCATAAATAAATAAATTATGCATGCATTTTGATAGCAGCTTATTTGGTTCCCCAAAAACTTGGCTCATTGCTCTAAAGTAAATCTGGTCGAAATAAAATCCAAACAGAATTCAAAAATTCCACAAAATTATTGTTTTCCATTTTTCGCTGTTGTTTTGATTATCATTTACAGACACACACTCACACACACTGGGAACGTGAAAGATTTCCAATTTTATGGTGAACGCTCGTGGCAGTCTGAGGAATGCATAGTATAACCAATTGATTTGCGTTATGAGAATACAAAACGTTAAGCACAGTAGCTAAATATTTTTGTATTTGTGTGAAGAAAACTTAATGCACTATTTGAATAAAGCCAAAAGTGATCGAAGCATCGTTCAAGATACATTTTCGATATACATTTCATTGGAGGAATTCTAATTACGTATCCAGCAGATACATTTAGTACTTTGGATGCCAATTGAGATATTCATGTGGCTGTTGTTGTTGATCGAGCAAAAATGCACAACAAATGACACAAAGTACATACATATTTCAAAAGCAACAGCAGCAGCAGATGTGCTTACTATACAGATACATTCAGTATATGTGTATGTGTGTATTTCTGTGTGTACGCGATCATTTACTCCAAAGCAAACAAATAAACAAACACACAAACATGCATAAATAACTATAACTCGTTGCAGCAGCAAAGCAACAGCAACAAAAATGCAACAGCGACAACAACGTCAGCGACTTTTGCCTCCAGCAAAGCAACTCACACAGATTCTTGCAGATACACTCACTCACACACACACACATACACTCACACGTTCGTAGAGCGACGTCGCGTTCGCTGCCGACTGCACAGCGGCAGAGAGTCAGGAATGCGGTTTTGACAAGTTCTTCTAAAATTGTACGAGCAACTTTGCTATTTACGCTATGAAACGACAACAACAACGACGTCGACGACGACGAGAGCTGTGAAGGAGCGCGGAAAGCAGAACAGCCAAGAATGCAGCAATTCGGACCAACACAACAGCTATGATACCCTACAAAAACCTAGTGTTACCATGGCTTTCCTCATTATTTTTATTTGTATCTGAATATATTATTTATCGATTATACTATATTTACTCTCTCACTAAAGTTTAAACTTTTAATTGTATAGAATTATGTTTATTAAAGTATATTAAATCATATATTATATAAAATATTATATAATTGTGTGTTAGTCACTTTTAACGTTACATAGCTCATTTGTTGCGTAGATTACAGGGTATATGAACTAGCAAGCGGCAGCAGTGGGAACGGGAACCATGGCATCATGAGATTGAGACAGAGACAAAGAGTGTGTGCAGCAAACTGCTTGAGGCGAGCCCAACAACAACAACAGCAACTGCTGTTGTTGGTTGGAAAATATTTCAAAGTTGCAGTGAACTCGCAGCAAACGCGGCACCAATTGAATGCAATTTGTGTGCCAGTGTTTGTGTGTGCATCTGTGAGTATGCGCTTGTATCTGTGTGAATGCATTTATTGAAGCAATGCGCACATTGCCTTAAATGCCAACTTACTACTATTTCTGCTGCCATACTACGCTACGCCCAGCCTTTTGTTGTTGTTACTGCCTTTTGTATTTGGCAAACATTCCAAATGGCTATAAAATGTTCTTATTTATGTATGTATGCAGTTTATATCTCGCAAATATGTTTGTTTGCACACGAACAGAGAGCAAGGGAGATAGTAACAGATAGATCGAGAGTGAGAGAGAGACAATGAGACTTGAAGCTGATGCTGCCACACGAGTGATGGAGGCATTGGGGACTGTGGTGCGGGAATACAGGCAACAGAGTTGCTTTGACATGAATGTCAGCTTTGCGCATTTAAGCAGTTTAATCAACATTTTCCTTCTTTTTTTATTCCTTATTCTGGCAGCCGACTGTCGTTGCTGTCTTCTAAGACGTGGTCTCTGCCAGAAGAGAATCGGAGCCGGTTTCTTGGCCATTTCATGCATGCATTTCCCCCCTTATAGCCGCCCCTGCCTCTGCCCCGGCATGAAAACATCTCCACATTGCATGGCATTCTATGTGCTTCACTCGAGTGCATGCATTTGTATCTGTAGCTAGCTAATGCCGAGAGTATCTATGTATCTACATATACATGTATATATGTGTACTTGTGGTGTGTATGTGAGTGTGTTTGAGTTGTCGTTGTCGATTGTGGCACGTCGCGAAATTCTATGCAACGTTCAAATGTGATTGCACTTTTCTCAACTTTGCACCAAAAACATGAGCATGCCACATTTTGGGCCGAAAGTGTTGCAATGTTGACCCACAAACCAATAAATTCCAGCTCGAGTATGTCAGGAATGCAGCTAAGAAACCCAAAAAAAAATATATATATATAATCTTAAATAAAATAACCCAAAAAGATACAAAAATAAAAATCAACGAAAACAAGAAGATCGGTCACAAAATGAATTATGCGCTCGGTGCTAAACATTTTGACAGCACACGCAGCAGATACTTTGGCAATGCTAAAGATACAGATGCACAGCCCCACAGCTACGCAGCCACATATACAAATACACATGCTGTGGCATTTGGGGAATGCAGCCGAGAGACGACCTCTGTCTGGTTTGCCTTATCACTTCATTAGGCCATAAATTCGACAACAAAACATGAGCACAAAAAGCAACATGAAAATTCCACAGCGATCTTTATATTTTTTTCTCATTTTTATTGAGTAGCAGGCAACACGGAGCATACACTAACACACATACAACTTAAGCACCTACATAACAGATACACAGTTACAGATGCAGATACTTTGGTTCCCTTCTCCTCTTGTTCCTCCAACGTACTCAGAGATACGTTAATTATGCAGCATGCGGTTCATGCATCCAAAAGATACAAATACGAATACGCGTGCGCAGAGGCCATAAGCCTCTTCTCCTCTGCAACTCCTCCCTCCTTACACCGCCTCAACTCATCGACGATCTTCGGTTTCGTCTTTGGGCCCGACTTTAAGAATATGTTATGCGCACTCAAATGGCATTCGGAAAGTGCTACTGAAAAATAATACAAGTTTCGTGCCAGCAACAAAAGACAACGAGACAAACAAGGGCGGGAGTTGAAGAGCACAGTTTGTAGGAGAAGGAGCAGTGGGGAGGTGTGGTCAAGGGGAAGCGGAGATAGCAGAGCAGCAGACAGACTGAAATGACTTTAAGCTAAAAGACCTTACTCCTCCATCTTCAGCTTCAGCTTCATCTTCATCTGCATTTCCATCTTCACATCTGCAGCAGTATTTGGGGAGATCATAAAGTGTTTGGGCATCTTGCATCTTGCAACAGCTGATTGCTACAAACAGCGGCATTGTGGACAGTTCCTGATTAGGGCAATTAATTGTCAGCGATTGGAATGCAGATGCCAAACAGGGACTCCAGTTTCAGCTACCAGTCAGCCAGTCAGGCAATCTTACCAACAAGGCAATTGCATGCCTGGCAGCTGCAACACATGGCACACATGCCAATTGTGGCTGCCTGGTATGTCATGGTATGGCACCGTTTAGCAGCGTATGGCATGCTCTGAGCCATACACTTCCATTTGAGTCTGTGTTTGGGCTCAGGTCAAAAAGGGCATCGCAAACCTTTTGGAAAGTGGCCAAATTCCAATGGCGTAGTTATGAAAACGTATCTTTTGTAATGAGCCCACTTGGTTTTGATTACGAAATCAGGAAATGCTATATGTGTTCGTATGTGAATTCGTAATTTGAAGTCAATAGTTGCAATTTTGGGCCTGTCTGTCTCCTTCCGCTTCAAAAAATGGCATAGCAACTGCAACAAGCATATAAACAATGCAAAAGTATCTCACATCAATTTATCTTGAGTATGCACATTCCTGCGCTTTTTTCGTTTCGTTTCACTTGGATTTTTTATTCGTTTTTTCTTTACTATACCCGTAACTCTTTCAGTATAAGGGTATACTGAAATCGTTGGAACGTATGTAACGGGCAAAAAGGCCATGCGGTCTGTTTGTCCATTGTCTTTAAAAGCCAAAGGATCTCAGCGATCTAGAAAGGTCCGAGAGGCCCCACTTTAGGGCATTCTATGTCCATGCAATGGTAAAAACAGGTATATGGGGTACATATTGACGAAGTTTGATCCAAATGTGACATCAATATCTATTGGATTTTATTTCCTGAATAGTCAAAAAATTACCGCCATTATGAACTAGTAGGAACAATTTCTGAATTTACCAAGATCTCTTAATAAAACTTACAATGAATGAGAGTGAAATGATCGAGTTTCATTCGAATCTGACGACTGTATCGTACATTGTTAATAACATATTGAAATTTAGGAACGGATATGCTAAAGTCGCGACACTATAACATTCTTTCATGATGTTTTTGTTTTTTTGCATTTTTGGTATTTTGTTTGTCTGTTTTGTTACTTTTTTTTTTTTTTGCTTTATTATTTTCCATTGCATGCATGGAAAATTGCTACCTTTGCAGGCCAAACTGCGAATTGCGAGCTGCGGGCTCAGAAACGCATATATCACGATCACTCAAGAGCCAGCTCAGCACATGGCGACCCATAACGACGACGACGTCGATCAGCAATGCGGACGAGAAAAGTATCTTAAGAAAGCAGTAGACTTGATACCCTTTCGATTGAACGTTACCTTGGCAGTTGAATTTGATCACAATACGCATTCAGTGCAAGCAGTTCAGACTTATGTATTAAGTGTCTAATAAAGTTGAACTAAGTTTTAATTTTATTTAATAAACAACAAACATATAGACAAAACTATAATATCCTCTTACAGGGTATGTGAAAATCAAGAAAACGCCTGAGGAACGCGCATTCAGGCTGCTCGAAATCCAAATCCACAAGAAAATCAGAAGACGGCACATGAGAGACGGGAATGGAAAGAGAAGACGAAGATAGAGACCAAGTTGAAGTCAGAGACAGCGTTTCAGTTGGAGCTGCTTCTACAACCTATATAAGATATAGGAGACGGCCCCATATGTTGGCTGTTTTAACTACCAAAGCCCATGGTCCCAGAAAAAGGGGCAACTTAATTTTCTGCTCACGTTTGCAGCTTTTGCAGTTTTTGAGTCGAGTGAAAAATTGCCCAGCTGCGAGAATGACAGCTGAATTATTATAAATCGATATATTATATATAAATATATAGAAGTTGGGGTTTAAGTGGAGTTCAGATCGAATAATAGTCTAGCTCGACTTGATTACATGAATTCTGCTTTATTTACTTTTTTCTTTATCAAGGGTATTCCTGCAACTAGCTCTTAATTAGCACATGTTGAAAAGGAAATCATTATGCTTGATAAAAATCACAAGTGTTGATTGCGCTGACTGAGAACTGACGGCGAATAAAGACGAAGAAGCAGACAGTGAATTGGGTAGGAGAGGGGGCAAGAGTCAGGCAACAAGTGCGAGAGAGTTGACAGGAAAAACTCACAGATTGCAAAGCTCTGATCGCATTGCTAGTGGTTGTGGTTGTTGTTGTTGTTATTGTTGCTGGTAGTTTGCAGTTTGCAGTTCGCAACTTGCAACCGTGGATGTGGAAAAACAGCCGCTAAAATGGGCAAAACATGCAGTGCGACCAGGAGCGCTTTTGTATCTCCCAGATACATTATGTATCTGTGTATGTGGCATCGAGCTTACGCTGTGAAGTGTCGTTGCCACTGTTGTTGTTGCCGCTGCTGCTGTTGCCAGCAAGTGCAAAGAAAATATTTTTTGACGCTTTGGACCGCTGCAAACTAGAAAATGTTGCTGCTGGCGACGTCGCGTTGCATTCATGCGCGTAATCAAATTGTAATCACGGCCTGGACGAGACCAGCAACAGCAGCAGCAACAATGCCAACAACAACAACCACAGCTCTTTCTGGCACTGTTGTTGTTGTTGCTGCTGTTGTTAAGTGGAAATACTTGTTGCACAAATGCAATGCAATGCAGGCTGCTGCTGCCACTGCAAATCTGCAGCGCTACAGTAAAGCCTGACTAAAACCAACAGCCATTTAGTTTAAAGTTTATGTATACTGTAAATTACATTTTAATTCTGTTCGTTTAAATTAATTTAACTTTCTAAAGTGCTAGCAAATTAACAGTTAACTTTAAGTTCCCAACTAGTATTTCAGCGCAAGTTATCTGTAAGTTTTCAAGTGTATCTGCGATTCGATGTTGCAAAAATAGTTTTACTTTTTCTTGATTGTGTTGTGGTTGTTGCTGTAGTTGTTGTTGCATTTGCCTTGTGCAATTTATTAAATGAAAAATGCCGTTTTGCAGCTTTCCAAGTTGCATTGGCTGTGAATGTGTGCAAGTCTGTGAGTGTGTGTGTGTATGAGTTTATGTGTATGTGTGTGTGTCTCTACATTTCTCGCAGCAGCCAAATTGAATTTTATGCAAATTTTACTGTTTCTTCTTAGGCAAAAAATAAAAAAGAAAAAAGCAAAATCACCACATCTAATGTATAATGGCACGCATGAAGCACACACACTCATACACACTTACACACACTCATACATTCTACAGTCTTAGCATTTAGCGAGTTTTATGCAATTGGCAACGGATACGTTTCTGAAATGGCACAAGTTGAGCACCGGCAAAAATAATTAGAACAATCGGCCGATTCAGCATTTTCCGCACATATTAGATACAGCAAAAGATACGGCTACCGCTGTATATACAAATGTGTATGTCAAACAGACAGTTGTGGTAACTCTCTAGTAAAGCATTCGAAAACAGCTGAATCGACCCTCGCCGCTGGCGCCAATGTGTTCGACTTTTTATCATCGTCATCAATGGACGCTTTCGCCTAGGCATATTTTGGCGGCTCAACGAATTTTATGTAAAACAAACGAGTTCGAGCCATGAGTTGTTAAGTTGGATATAAGTTGAAGTCACTATCACCAACACAAACATAACCGGTAGCTATTTATGGTAGCCATGTAGTTACAATACCGCTGATTACAATATGTGAAGACTGCCAAATTCATCAGCAGATACAAATGTATCTGAGACTAGAAGCGTATCTGTAGCTGAATCTAAATCCAACGCAGACTTATGCATAATTATTGAAGCTTTTCACAATGATCGATGAATCGAGAAACTGTCGCCGGCCAAAAAACACACAAAAATCTCGTCTCTCTCTCTCTTCTCGTTTCCTCTTTATTTGCTTTACAGTTTATTTATGTGTATATAAAGTTATGTATGCGTCTGAAACTTTAGACTAAACAAAAAAAATTCCACAGTATTGCAAACAATTGGCCAAAACTGGCGAAAAAATAACGCTGTTAGCATGGTCAAAAGCAACGTTGACTTTTGTGAATAAAAACAAAAAAACAAAATAAAAAGGAAAGGAAAAAAATCAAAATAAAAGAAATAAAAAAACTAAACAAAATAACGCCCGTCGAAAAGTTGTACAGACAAGTGAAATACTCGAACATAATCATGTTAATACACTAAAAATGGTCGCTTAACTCACTAAATGACTTTGTTAATCATGAGACCAAGTCCAAAATTGTTTTAAAAATGTAAGCAATTGAATTGAGGTTATTTAAAAATATATTTTAAACTATTTTTAGTCGGTATGAAGCCAAAGTACTTGCTGTCAAGGGTATTTAGGTTTCGGCCTTGATTTTTTTGCTTTATGGATCTTCTGAAATATATTTGGCCCGAGGCTTGGCTCGCTTCGCCTCATGGTAGAAATTTATTTATGGCTTATTGGAATTTTTTCGCGCTACCGGCAGCAATTTTTTTCAAAATTCAATAACAGCTCGCATGCCGGGAGAGTGAGAAAGCGATACGCTGACAGAGATATGGCCAACAAAAGAAAGAGAGAGCTAGAATAATTGTGGTAAAAATATGTAGGTTCAAGTGTAAATAAAACTGTTTTATAGATTGATCGCTGACCATTTCCAAAAGATTGTATGTATATTCAAGGACTCATTTATCATGTGTGTAATTGTAATACTTTGGAAGCCGTTTCAAGGACTCTCAGCCTGTTTACCAAATATCGTTTCTATTCAGATGCTGGTCACTGTAACTCGGCCTTACATAAATGTATTTTTATATATGGTTTGTAAGTTTGTATATGTGTGTATACAAAAATCTAGTTGATGCATAATAACCCTAACAAATGCGCAGATGTTTCATTTTATATTGTATTTGCAAGCAAAAACGAAACGAACGAAAAATTCCTCAACGCTTTCAGTTTGTTTAATTCAGTGAAACATTTTGAACAATGTCCATGCAATTTGAAACAAACAAAGGGAATGTTTGTGTTAATTGAAAGCGTGAAGCGCGCACAGATACACACACACACATACAGATATAGGTTCAACTACGAATGTGTATGTAGAAGAATTTGAGAAATCAATTATTTCGAAACTGCAAAATTCCTACATACATTTGCAATTGTTTATGGTAAAAAGACAGACAGCGTATGAAAGAGCGAGACAAAGACAGCGTGAGGGAGATACACTGTCGGAGAGCGTAAGGCGCAAGAGTGAGAAAGAGAGCACAAAATGGGGGGAAAAAAGTTGAAGAAATATGTGAGCGAACGTCGAGGCGAAACGACAAACGGCAAAAAAAAACGCTCGTGGGGCAAAACTAAAATGTATCTATGCGATACATGGCCTGATGTGGACGCCGCACTTGCCCCGATCTCACCCTCGCTCTCTCACTATGGCTCTCCCCTCTTTGGCTGTATAAACTTACTGTACCTATTGCAGCGTGCTCTCTGGCTCTCTAACTGTCGTCGCTCTATCTCTCTATTAGCGTCTTAGTATGTGTGTTTGTGTGTGACATACACTCTCGCAAATGTACACATTACGTATGAGGGGTTTTTAGTTTGCTCGCCTTAAATTTTGAGTTGTACGTTTTTGTTTGTGTTGTTTTTTTTTATTTTTTTGCAGATCATTTGCTGAGCTTTATTTAACTTTTGCTCTCTCAGTGCCTCCACCCCTGACTCCCTGCTCCTGGCTTGGTGCGCCTTGTTGTCTGTGTCGCCCGCTTGCTGTGCCGTTCGCTTTGCTGTACATTTTTGTTGTCTCTGTTTTTGTTTTTGTTGTTTTACATTAAAGTTTTTTTGTTTGTTGCTGTTGCCGTTGCTCAGTTCAGTTATATTTGGAGTCTTAATCATCGCATTGGAATGTTTACATACTTAAAGTTTTTCTTTGTTTTTATTTTGTTGTTGCGTAGTCTGTCAGTTTTGCTGGCCTGTTAAAATATGTAATTTATTTTGCTTTTATTGTTGTCCGTTTGCTCTTGCAGCTGCTTCTTCTTACCGCATTCCATTGCACACACAAGCAAACAAGCACACAGAGTGAGAGAGAGACAGTCATACGTACACACTCTCCCAAACGAACACACACACACACACACACAGGCAGATGCACGACGCACCTTTTCTTTCCGGTTGGAGTTGGATCGCTTTGAGTTGGAATTTATATGGGTTTTTTCTTCAGTATTTTCGGTTTATTCCGCTTTTTTAGGCTTTCTTGACAAGACATCTCTATAAACTACATATATACTATAATGCATGCTATCTAGTACACTTACCGATCTCTGGGATCAAGCCATGTGGTCTTTTTGTTGATATGATCTATGTAGTAGGTCTTGCCATCAAAATCCCTGGCAATATCCCAACCATCCGGCAATGGAAATTCACTGTGTTGTCCATGCTGATAATGATGGTGCTGTTGATGATGATGATATGGATGTGGATGCTGTCGCGCTTGTTGCTGTTGCTGCTGCTGCTGTTGATTCGACATTTTGGCAAACAGAAAAAAAACACAAAACTTGTCAGTCACTTGGCGCGCGTTTTTCTTGGCTTTTCGACAATATCGGTTTCTCTTGTTTATGCTATTGGTATTACTTTGCTTGGTTTTGTCTTGTGCAATGTACTACATACAACAACATACTTCCACGGTCGCGTTATACGATAACAGAGAGAGCGAGAGCAAGAGGAAGCGAACGTGAGAGGCAGAGAGAGAGAGAGAGGCAGCTACCAAGGCGCGGGCGCGCGCTCTCAATTATTTATTTATTTTCTCATAACTGCATTCCATTCCAACACACACGCATGCAGTCACACAAGTCACACATACGCAGGCAGAAACACTCGCGCACGACGCGCCATACGATCACTTTGTGGTTGTTGTTGGTGTCGCTGCTACTGCTGTTGTTGTTGATGTTTTTGTTGCTGCTTCTTTTTTACTCACAAGTAACACAGAAATTAGTGCAATTGAAAATTGAAATGCTGTTTATTCGCTTGCTTTTTTACGCTTAATTAAAACAAATTAAAAAATAATCCAGCTTCTGGTTTTTTGAGTTCGAAGTGCGAGTAAAACCGACCGAAAAATATTCAAATTTACATTTAGCGAGTATAAAACTGATTGAGTTTCTTGTTACGACTATATTTTAAAGGCACGTTTTCGAATTAAAGCACAAAATATTCGAAATAGTTGCTTGTTTTACTTTTCACCCAATTTTTTTTTTCAACCGCGCAACCGACCGCACGCTTCGACAAGAAATTCTACAATAACAAATTTACAGTTGTCCAACATTTTGGATGGGAACAGTATGTATCAATGTTAAAATAACATTTCGGGCTGCCAACTTGTTTTCCGGCTCGAAAAGGAACTGTAATTGAACTCGAATTGCTTAAATATTCTTTTAAATATACTTATAAATATTATGATAAAATAAGACGAGATGAGGATATATACATTCAGTTGATTTAAATTCAAGTGCATAATGAATTTAATATAAGCCCGTGTGTATTCCTGCTACAGCTCTGTTACGTGAGGAGCCATGCCACAATTGAATAGATTTCACTGCGAGCATTGTTCAAGGTGGAGCTCATTGCAATTTTTCGTTAAGCAAGTGAAACATAGATGGCGCTTTAGTTTTGTGGACGACATGATTGTTTTTAATAACATTTCAATGGAGTTTTAAATAAGTAAACTAAGAGAATTACATTATAGTCCCTAGAAAACTTAAAAAATGTTAAGCTCTTTTTGTTTTTTGATAAGATAGCATGCGAATTGAATTGCGCATAATGTTTTGATTGTTATAGCAATCAGCTTTAACTTATCGAAATTTCTGTTCTATGCAATTAAGCTTTTAAATGCGAAAGTAGAGAATGCTCAACTTCCAGATACGCTGCCAGCGCTAGTTTTGAATGAATACAAATATTTCCCAAGTTTTTCTTTGTTATTGTTTTTGCAGAATAAAAGGCATATTTCAACAGAGTAATGTAATTTTAATTAGCTCACGGAGCTGCTTGAGTCTTGTATTCACACATACATGTTTATATATGTGCATAATACATGTACACACATTTACATACATGCAAAACACATTGTAGGCTCTCAGTCGTGTCTGCCTTTATTTTGTTCCCTTACCTCAGGCATAAAGACGCCTAAGTCGCTGACTCTCTGTCTGTGTCTCGCTGCTCTTCGTTGTGTGGGTTGACGCCCCTTTCGCCTCTCTGCGCTGTCGTTGCCTTTGTTACGCCCTTAGCCGCATTAATCAGATAAGGCAAGTGGAGTTGCTGAAGGGCTGCCACGCCCACAAACAAATGTGTTTAGCGGCCGTTTGCTCTTGATTTGTGCGCATAATAACAAGAGAAAGGGAAAGTGAAGAGGCTTGTTCAAGTGTTGTAAAACGACTAAATTTAACTTAATGTATTGAATTAGTCCTAATCAACACTGTTTATAAAATATAAGTGTTAGTTTTATATTGCTATATTGCTATTCATGTTGAACCAAAATTCTGCACTTCCAACACTACAAAAAAATTGAGTTCAGTGTTGAAAGCAAGACTTTGCTTGAAAGCTGATATTAATGACAGGGAAGCAATAACAAGAGTATCCACAAAGTTGGCAAACACACACGTACACACGCAGGTGAATTGGGAATAGCAGTAGAACAGGTGAGCGGTGGGTGGTGAGGGGGGATACGGAGATAGGTGGTATTGGCATGCTGTTGGCAAAGTGAAACTTAAGCTACAGGACACATACATGGAGCGTACGCAGGTGTGCACGTGGGCGGCACCTGACCAGATCAGGGTCATAATCCGCTTTCCCAAATACCAAAATACCAGAAAACCAACAACAACAACTACAACTACAACTACAACTACAAATGGAACAACTAGTGGACAATCAACTTCGACTGGAGCAATGTTCCGTAAAACTGGCAGCGAATTGAACCCACTAGTGTCTACAGGATAAACCGTAGAGCTGGAAGGAAGTTGAGAGGGCTGGGGAAGGGGGCTTACTGACTCCAGAATCTGCCAGCAGAATGAGTTGGGTTGTGTTTCCTATGGACTCTGGCTCTGGGTCCGGCTTTGACTCTGGCTTTGGGTTCTGTTCTGGCCACAAATCGTTCGCTTAAAACCCATTTTGACTCTAGTCGTGCACCCGCCTCAACACGCCATGCCACGCCCCCTCAGAGTTAACAGACATGAGCTGGCAAGAGCCACAAATTAGATTTCAGCGCAGTTTTCATTTTGGGTTTTTGCGGCTAAAGTGAAGTTGCCCCCTTAAAAGACGCAGCAAACAAACAAGAAAAAACCCAAAAAGTAAAAGAAAAGGACTGAAAAAAGAAGGGACACAAAATTCACATGGAACTCTTGGCCCAAATCCAAGGTGACATCGGTACACCGGAACGCAACCAAAGCAAACGCAGCGCAGCGCAGCCGAAACATTTTAAAAGCAGCTTCATCATAAATCCACAAAACGAATCGACAAGGGTGCAGTTGTGGGTTCTACTCGACTACGAAGTACCCTGGCTATTACAAAAGATAAGGGTTAGTTTATTCCATTTATATATTATAGTCAGCGACACTTGTGCTTTAAATTCATCAGAAATCAATCATTTAAACTATTTTTAACTACTAGAATATAGTTTCTGATTGTGATAAGAAGATTGTAAAAGTAAATAGATCGACAAACGAAAAGTTAGTAAGGCAAATTGATCGATTGGTTTCAAAATATGTGAATTTAATAATAAGTACACTGAAAAAACAGTTATTGAACAGTTATTCCAACTCAGCTAAGTAAAACATTAAAGAAAACTATTTAATTGAATATTTAATATTATAGTTATGGCTTCCACAATTAAATCCACATTCCGAGTAAAAATAATTGGGATTACCCTTCAGATTTCTGGATTAACTTTAGCGCAGAATTTCAAAATGTTTTCATTCTAAGAAAAATATATAAACAGATCATATAAATTTAGTAAATATACTTATTTGGATTCAGAGTGGTAGTCACACAGATTGTCCAACAGATACATGAGTCACACGAAAGACACTAAAAATGGACAGATACTGAAGTAGTTTTCACAAGCTTATAAATTATTCATTGTACTTATATTATCTAACAGACAATCTTTGCTAATATCTCAAATATTTGTGGTAAAAATAAATTATCTTTATGACGTATTTGTATTGAACTGAAATCACGAAACTGATGACATTAAGATATATTCTACGATACAGGTAATACGGGTTTAAACATGAGTTTTCATTTGAAATATAGGCTTGCACATTTTACTTAAATCTAAACGCTTAATTTGATGTTGGTTTAATTTAAGAACGAAAGTCATTCATATACTATATATTCATCTAAATGCCATATTTTAAAACCTTTAATACAAATATAAAATATTACAAATTCAACTTAATTCTGTTATCATTTTACTTTTGTATTTTAGTAGAGTTCTTATAGGCGTTGGCATTGGTGCTTCTTAAGTTAATTAACAGTTAGGGTATTTTAAAGTCGATCAAACTCCCACGTGCCTGTTGTCTTTCAGCTTATGATTGCTGTCGAGTTTAGGGTATTAAATCTTCATGGATAGCCACACGCTCTCTCCATTTCTGTTCTTTGCTTTCGTCCTCTTGTTTATATAGATACAAGTCACCAATAGGATGCAACCGCACACTCACACACCCACACACACACACACGCTCTCATACACACACCCACACATACATTTATGAACTATGCTGGCTTGGCACAAATTCAGTTATATATTTTTGTTATTGTTTGCTAGTCTCTTGCTGCCTGGTGCTGGCATTTCTGCTCCTGTGACTTCTGCGTCTACTTCTGCTCTTGGCCAAGTTAGCTGGCAAAGTGATATTGGTCCTTGGTGGCTTAAGTTGTCATGCGAATGCCGACAAAGGACGACAAACGTGAGCGAACCCTTTTTGCATTTCTGTTGAGCTCCCTAATACACTCAGAGCAGTGACGGGTAACAGTTAGCGGGAACTGAGTACCTAGTACCAAATTCCGTATAACGGCCAAAAAGGAACTAACTAACTAACTGTCTCGGATTCCAGGAATAAAGACTAAATGTTGGCCATAAATTGAGGATGCCAGCACTTGAGCTTAATGTTCTCATGCTCACATAACTCGTATCTTATAACTTGTATCTTTTATCTCATGGCTGAGTATTTGGAGCTTGCTTTTTGGCCAACATTTAGTAGCCACTTTCTTTGTCCACTTAGCGGTGTGCACGTTTTCGGATAAAATGTTTTATGAGCTTGGATACCAGGAATGCAACACTGTTGGCCCATTGATTGCATCCCCTTTGGGCCCTGTGTTCCCCCCCTCATCCTGGGACCCCACACTATCCAACAGATAAGTTATTATCTCAAGTGCCAAGCACTGAGTTTTCCACTCTGAGTTCTGAGTTTTGTTTGCTTTTTTCAGTGGCAACTTTGTGTCCTAATTGTGGAGCTGCAACTTTGTGTTACTATGCCCCGAAAATGGCCAAGTGTTTTTAATGTTTTTAATTTGCAGGCTAAACTAGTTTTTACCCAGACCACGCTAGTAATGAAACTTCATACAATAGGTGGCTTTACTTTAAATTAATTACATTTAATTTGTTAAATAACAACACACTGAATCTGTGGCCAAGGGGACGAAGGTGAGCTAGGAAAAGAAAGCAGTTCAAGGAGTAACATTTTCAGTGATTGATTATGAACACCGATTGGCACTTAAAGTACTTTAACAATCGGTCTTTCAATAATGATTGACAGGTAGTCAATCGTCAGTCCATTAGCACAATGAAGGGATAATACCAACAGAGGTCGGAGGGCAATTAGAGCTTCAATCAATGTGAAACTCGATTCATGCTTGGATTTCCAGTTCTATTTTCAAATACTTCGAATTAAACAATAAACTAAAGATCAATGTGCAATTGTTCTATAAATAAATTGTGAGTAATCACGAGAATTGGCTTAATTGGTTAATGTCTGTTGGCTAAATACAGTGGTTTAACACAGAGTACAATGGTCAGGATGTTCTAGGATGTTCTAGGATTTCCTTCCATTTGGGGTTGGGGCAGCCACCCCCTAATTAGGGGACTCCATTGTTCCGTTTGGGAGTATTCTGGAGAATCGTTTCCTTGGTCATTGTGTTCGCATTTCAACTAATGAGTTTTGTGCGACTTGGCACGCCCCCAAATTTCAATTGAAGGCGGCAAAAGCTGCCCAAAAGCTGTCCCGGCCAATACAATTTGTGCCCATTGTACCGCATGCCACACACATCTTTATGTATTAAAAAATTAGTTTATATGTAGGCTTAAGAAATCCGAAAGGATTACAATGTAAACCTTCGGCAACAGGTAGCCCGACCTCCAGCCAGGTGTGGACCTACAAAAGGTCCTTTGCCCACGCCCAACCCCTTTTACCAGCCACCAGTCGGGACTAAATTAAAAGCAAATGAAATAACCTTCGTCTGATTAATACACAAGGCTCGGCTTTTGTGACTTGCGTCCATTGTTGGGGGCTCACAAAAAGGGAACAGAGTTTTGGCCAGAATGCCAAACATGGCCAAATACACGCACCTTTGGTCTGATGAGTCTTTTGGGCTGAACAGCACGATGATTACAATGAGTAAGAAAGAGTCCAAATACAGTTCTTTTTTGCGGGTAAAAGCAAAGACTTTGAAATTGTGGTAATGTCAATCTATTGGGAAAGTTAATGCATTTAGAGGACCAACGTGGGACATATGAACTTTATGGGCATCAGTTCGATAAACTATAAATCCCAATTAATAACAATTTGGTTGGAAAAGTTTCACTCTACTTATGTAAAGAGTGTCCTCAAATTCTTTGTTGACTGTTGGCTGTTGGCTGCTGTTGACTTGGCTTCCTCTTCCTCTTCCTCTTGGACTTCGACTTCGACAGCTGAGACCAAATGCTTGGCCTGCTTGAAGCCATGAAATTTAATGTTTTATAACAATGCAGCAGACTATATCTACTCGGGTTTGTTGTTGTTTCTACTTCGATTTACCTTTGTTTTTTATGATGCCACCGGGAGCCATACGGCAAAAAAGTAAAAGCCATTTAAAAGCCAAAACTTTTGCAACAAAACAGCAAGCAGCGCTGTGTGGGCAGTGGTTGTGCATGTATGTGTGTGTGTGTGTGGGTGTACAAGGTGTACAGGGTGTTTGTGTGCACAGGGTGTGCGTTAAAACTTTGAGGAAAAACGCACACTTCCGCATTTATAGCAAATTTTAGCACTGGACTTTTGTTTTGTTGGCCCTCTCAACGCATTAAGATACACTTGACGGAGATCCATTGAATTGATGGCATCTTCAGTCTAAAATGCCAACACGCACACTCCCTCATCTCTCTCTCCCCCTCTCAGCTCCTCGCTGCCCCACTGGACTCTCTGCAGTTCTCTTCATTTCATATTCAGCTAGCAAAAGGTGTTTTCATCTTTATTTTTCTGCTCTCTTCTAACTGCAGCTTTAACTTTGCCCATCGGTAAAGTTCTCGACTCTGAACTCGGAACTCTGAGCTGGGTACCCAGTGCTATGTGCTATGTGCTCTGTGCTCAGGAAGCAGCTGCAATGTGAGACTTTCTTTTTGCTGGCAATAATCAATAAATAATTTTCTATAATTAATGCGCATTCTTTGTGGTATTAAGCGGATAATTACAAATTGCTGCAGTGGAAAATTCATAATTGAATTATACATGTGAACGGTGTAGTGCACAAGCATAATAAATAACTATACCCTTTGCGGTCCTATTTGGGGCTGTATACAATTGTCTAAATCAAAACTAAGTATGATTAATGTTTGATTCTTTTGCACATTGTACGTATACTTAATGCGTATGCTCAATAACAAGCAAAACGAGCTGTATATTTATTGCACACGGGGTATTCGGTAGTTCTGCATTGCAATTGTATGTCGTTACTGTATTGTCTTAAACTCAACAATAAGTTAATTAATTATTTTGTCGCTAATAGACCTTTAAAAATTTAAAATGATTTGGTTTTGTGTTAATTTTTTTTATATTATAGCAAAATATCAGGGCGTAATTGGGTATGTTTATTAATCATTTAAATTAAAAAAGTTTGATTAGTAGTAAAAATGTAAATAATTATTTGAAACTACTATAGAATTAACAATTTGCAATAGTAGAGCGTATTTGAGAGTTTGGTTTTGCAATTCAACATTGTTAATTATTGTCTTCAACTCAACAATAAGTCAATTAATTATTTTGTCGCTGATAGACCTTTAAAAATTTAAAAGAATTTTTTGAGGGGAGTATTTTTATTTAAATAAAGCAGAATAAATAAATAAGTGTGTAATCGGGTGTGTTTATTTACGTGAAATCGAAAATGTTAATTAAACGTGTTTTAAATAATAATATGTATTAATTTGCTTATATATTTGTAAACAATTATTTTAAACAATTAAACTTTAAACAATTATTTTAAATAATAAAATTATTTTAAACAATAAAATTATCGATTGCAATAGCAGAGGGTATTTAATAGTTCTGCATTGCAATTTAACATTGTTAATTATTGTCTTCAACTCAAAAATAAGTCAATCAATTATTTTGTCGCCAAATAAATATGCAACACTACAGGGTATTTGGTATTGAAATTGTACATCATTAAATATTTTCTTTAGCTTAATAATCCGATTATTAAATGATCCGTTTTTCATCATTTTAAATACATTAAATAGCTGATATTTGTTTAATTGTGCGTTAAAACTCGTCATATTTATCTTTAACTTAATATAAAGTCAATTACTTATAATATTGTTAATAGACTATGTTAATTATTTTTTGTGATTTTTTTGTTATGACTATAAGAATATAAATATTCAGTAAAACAGGTACTTGGATAGAAATTTAACATCATAACATATGATTATTTTTTAAATAAATAAAGTTATTATTTATCAATAAGAGACTTCTTTAAAATTAATTTATGCTCCGTTTATTTTTAAAAAATACAGCTTATTTGTTTAATTAGGCATTACATTCGGATAATTTAAATTAATTGCTTTAATTCCATGTTAATTGTCGAACAAAGTCGATTATATAACTTAAAAACTTCGAACTTTGGGTTGAAATTTGTTCAATCAGATTAAATTCTTTAATCTTAAAAGTTATTTTTATCCGGATACCAGAGTCATCTCTTAAGCAGCTCATTTGAGCAAGTGGAAAACATTAAAAGGAAAATAATACAATTTTAACGTGGCACTTTTTAAAATTAACAAAAGTGTCTCTGTTGTATTTTATTTTGTTCTGTTTGGACGAATGCTTTTAAAAGCATAACATTTTGCCATGGGACATGTGTCCTTTTATGTTGCAGGACTTGCTACTTTTGATTTTACTTGGATTTCAAGCAAAGCAGAACAAATAAAACAGGATGGGGCAAAAATTGAAGTTAAGAGCACGGGAAACACGGAGGCTAAGAGGAATAAAGGAGGAAAAATGGAAAATGGATAGAAGCAGCGAGTACCACAAACATGTTTACACTCGATGAGTGCAAAAGAAGGAGGCGGTCAACATTCTCTCAAGTTTGCCACTTTTCTAGGGCTACGTGTGCCATTGTGTGGTGTTGGTGTGTGTGTATACAAAAGGACATTTCATTGTGCCAACATTGTTGCTTTTATTGTTGTGGCTACTTTTGTTGCCTTCCCCTCAAAAGTTTTGTGGCGACTTTGACGCGTGTGTTAAATATTTGTGCAACGTTCAGAAATAACTTTAAATGAAATGCATTAAAAAACACAGTTATATAATACGCAATGAATAAAGTAAGTTTATGACAGCAGCCAAATTAAAAATACTTTTGAGCACATTAAGTATACGCAGTGAGAAACACACATATAAAATGATATGCAATTAAAAGCATTGTCTTTAAATAAGCATCAAATGAAGTTTATTTTGTAGTTACAACTAACAGTTAATGCTTTACACTAGTATGCATATTAAGTATATGCAGAATAAACACAAATTTAACATGAAATGTAATAAAAATGTTTGCCTTTAAATAGGTAAGAAATTAATTTTATTTATTTCAATGGATCAGTCTCAGCCGTGAAACATTTTATAAACACTTTAAGAAACACATGTGATCCATTAAGCATGTGTGCTCGACAATACTGTGTAGCTTTAATGCCAATTGCCACCAACTAGGACTACACCTGTTCAACCTTTAAAGTGCTGTTCCGAACTCTGTTACTCGACTTTATCCTATCTCAGTTTCCAGTTGCAAGTGTCCATTGTTGTCTGCACCGTAACTGTATATGTGTGTATGTATGTTTGTGTATGTGTGTGTGTGTGTGTGTGTGTGTGTGTGTGTGTGTGTGTGTGAGTGAGTGCTGCCTTAGCAATTTTCAGCCTCTTTGTCGCTTTGTCACTTTGGCTCTTTGTGACTGAGCAATAGCTGCATTCTCCCTCCTGCTGATGGCATTTACTTCCGACATTTTTTCAGCCTTTGTCGACTTTGGCTATAAGTGCATTACACACCAACTCAGCATACACTCTTGCTTGTCCTTTTGATGTTGCCACCTTTTTAGACCCCGTACTCTTTAAAAAAGAGTATAGGGGTCTATTAAGTTTGTCAGAAGCGAGATGTGCGTAACAGGCAGAAGGAGGCGTGGCCGACCCCATAAAGTATATATATTCTTGATCAGCATCAACAGCCGAGTCGATATAGCAATGTCCGTCTGTCCGTCTGTCTGTCTGTCTGTCTGTCTGTCTGTCTGTCTGTCTGTCCGTCCGTCTGTATGAACACCTGGATCTTTTAAACTACAAAAGCTAGAGACACCAAATTTGGAATGAAAGTCCGTTTATGATGTACGCAGATCAAGTTTATTTCAAATTTCTGCCACGCCCCTTACCGCCCCCGCAATGAGCAAAAAACCAGACAAACCTCGGAAAAATTTGTGTTTTAGGCGAATATCTCAGTAACTATAGCATTTAGGAGCACCAATTTTGGTATACAGGTTCCTAGAGACAGCCTTAATATAACGTCATTCAAAATTTTGAGCTGCCACGCCCCCTTTGCTCATCAGAATTAAAAAACTCTCCAGCTTCAATGCCTTTTTTTAAGGCATTAAATCAAATAGTACACTGTTGTAATTTAACATACGCTTAGAGACTTACTATTTCTAACTTTCCTGAAAGTGGCATCAAAATCCTATGTCAAACAACAGAGAAATTACGGTTCAAAGTGCATGTAATTTTACTGCAAAATCACTGCATGCGCGCAACACATACAAACAAACGCAGAAACATACAAACATATGTTCGAACGTTTTCTCTACCTGCTTTGGCGGCAGCGCTGCCCGGAGCCACTGGCCGCGCCGAACAATGCTATGCATACACACATATGTATGAGCACACATACATATTTGCAAATAATCGGAAGAATGATAGAAGAGGAGTGTGGTGCAACTGGTAGAGTTGCGGCGCAATATGGAACCTTCGTATGGATCGCGGGTTCGAATGCTGACAATGACGATTGTTAATTTATTTACTTTTTAATTTTAATTCAAAATGTAAATATTTCATTTTAATTTTTTTAATTTCATTTTAAAATTTTATTTTAATAAAGTGGGCACTACTATGGGAGTACGGGGTCTTTTACAGTCGGCTCGATCGACTGTAGCCTTTCTTACTTGTTTATACACATTTTTGCAGCTGCCACTTGCTGTCAACATTGTTGCGAGTGTTTTAAAGTATATTAGCTCACTAAACGAACCAAACACCTCTGCAGTACTTTATAATACTGCACGTATTTATGATATGCTCGTATGTATTTTATGTTCAGATCTTGTACTTACAAATGATGCTGTGGTGTATTAGGTTAGTCAGAGTTCTGGCCCTTCATATGAAATACACATATTCTAAATCACTGTTTGTCACTCCATATATATCTCTGATATACTACGAGCTGTCAAAAGTTAAGAAATTTAAAAATGCAATATAATTTTAAATAAAATTTGATGTAGCGGACAAATATTCCACACAACTCACATAGAGCTAATAGATCGAAATTGATAGGTATTACAAACTTGAGACTTCTCAACCAATCATTTCACTGTTTTGTATCCAAATTTGGTGAAAATAGTATAACTTAAGGATACATTTCTCACACAAACATTTAGATTTAAGTCCGGAATTGTAGGATTGTTCGATTTAAATGTGTAATTGATTATTTAAAAATTATTCCGAGGTCTTTTACAGTCGGCTAGCTCAAGTCTACTTTTTTTCCAACTAGTTTTTGTTTGTTTAATCCAATCCCGTAAGTAGAAACTTTGCCGGACTTTTGTTTCCGTGCCGCATTGCTGCACAGTTGCAGCAACGGAGTTTCTGTTTCAAATTTAGTTTAGAGCCGGAATGACAACAGCTGTTAAGTTGTTCACACTTTTAAGTTTATTTTGCTCTATAAGCATTAAAGTTATTTAAAACAAGTAAGAAAGGCTACAGTCGATCGAGCCGACTGTAAAAGACCCCGTACTCCCATAGTAGTGCCCACTTTATTAAAATAAAATTTTAAAATGAAATTAAAAAAATTAAAATGAAATATTTACATTTTGAATTAAAATTAAAAAGTAAATAAATTAACAATCGTCATTGTCAGCATTCGAACCCGCGATCCATACGAAGGTTCCATATTGCGCCGCAACTCTACCAGTTGCACCACACTCCTCTTCTATCATTCTTCCGATTATTTGCAAATATGTATGTGTGCTCATACATATGTGTGTATGCATAGCATTGTTCGGCGCGGCCAGTGGCTCCGGGCAGCGCTGCCGCCAAAGCAGGTAGAGAAAACGTTCGAACATATGTTTGTATGTTTCTGCGTTTGTTTGTATGTGTTGCGCGCATGCAGTGATTTTGCAGTAAAATTACATGCACTTTGAACCGTAATTTCTCTGTTGTTTGACATAGGATTTTGATGCCACTTTCAGGAAAGTTAGAAATAGTAAGTCTCTAAGCGTATGTTAAATTACAACAGTGTACTATTTGATTTAATGCCTTAAAAAAAGGCATTGAAGCTGGAGAGTTTTTTAATTCTGATGAGCAAAGGGGGCGTGGCAGCTCAAAATTTTGAATGACGTTATATTAAGGCTGTCTCTAGGAACCTGTATACCAAAATTGGTGCTCCTAAATGCTATAGTTACTGAGATATTCGCCTAAAACACAAATTTTTCCGAGGTTTGTCTGGTTTTTTGCTCATTGCGGGGGCGGTAAGGGGCGTGGCAGAAATTTGAAATAAACTTGATCTGCGTACATCATAAACGGACTTTCATTCCAAATTTGGTGTCTCTAGCTTTTGTAGTTTAAAAGATCCAGGTGTTCATACAGACGGACGGACAGACAGACAGACAGACAGACAGACAGACAGACAGACAGACAGACAGACGGACAGACGGACATTGCTATATCGACTCGGCTGTTGATGCTGATCAAGAATATATATACTTTATGGGGTCGGCCACGCCTCCTTCTGCCTGTTACGCACATCTCGCTTCTGACAAACTTAATAGACCCCTATACTCTTTTTTAAAGAGTGCGGGGTCTAAAAAAGGGTATGCCAACATGTTTAGCAAAACTATATGGGAAAACTTGTTAATTCAAAGACTTTTAAATTGTTTTGCTTATTTTAAATGTTTTTTTGCAGACTTTATTAGCACCTGGAACTTTTGCTATTTATTAGCCGAGTTGTCAGTGTTTTGGTTTCCATTCCAAAGGACTTTTAACTCCAGTTATAAATGAATTTCTTTTAGTTTTTTTTGTGGTTTAATGTGTCTGCAGCTGCAAAAACAATACCGTTGAACTCATTAAGTAGTTCAATTGACTCTTTGCCACTAATGAGATTCTTTCATGAGCTCTCAGCAACGATGATTATCTGAAATTTAACGTTTTTACTCGCAATGCTAATGCAGCAGCTTGCCAAAATATTCGACTGGAATACAACAATGTACTGCGGAAATGAAACAAAAGCAGTCAAAATGCACACACACACACACACGCACACAGCCAGACACACATACTTTTAGATAATTTAAGTAGCATAAAATAGGATGGGTTTTTGGTAGCAAATGGTAGTTGCATGCCGCAGGGATAAATGCAAAGAGCATTAATGTACATTTGGCAATTATGTGAGCATCATGAACATCAGCAGCGGACATGGAAGAGAAGGGGGATGGGGAGAGAGAACGGGGAGGCATGAAAGCTGCTGGCAACTGCACCTGCTACAATCTGCTGCTGCCATTTGCGAACATGCCACGCCGACATTATTTCCCAACACTGGTGTGTATAACGCCCACTAATTTCATTTCGCACAACACACTTTGAGCCACATTTTAGATGGAAATAAAGCTATTGAATTGGTTTATCTAAGAGTTGAAATGTTTCATTTAATGTGATTATAATTCATTTAATTTACATAACATAACTATGGAATTTATTGACACCTACGTAGAGTCAAATAAATTTCAATAATATTTGGAAAGCCTTGGTGAATAATAATGTGCATTTAATGTACTCTAACTCTTATTTCTTACTTAAGTATTGATTGGTTGGGTATAATTGGTGTTGGCTTGAATATTTCTGTAAATTATTTTACACCGATACATTTTTAAGACTAAATTGCAATTTAAAAACTCCAGAAGCTTTTGTAAAGTAATTTTATTTTTATATAAATATTTTCCTTATTTGTGCAGTCTTTTGCCAGTTACAAACAATGAGCCTTAAAAAATAAATACCAAATGTTTTGGTTATGTATTTAAAAAAAACTCAAGGTATTCAAACTCAATTCAATTATCTCACAGCAGAAACTCCCAAGCAAAGTATCAAACATTTTGTGAAAATCATTTGGGCAACGAACAATTGTTTATCTGCTTTAAAGCACTGGCTTAGATATTGATTTCGAAATTAGGCTAGTTGCCAATTTCGGAAACAGATGGCCAATAGAAACAGCTAGTGAATTGGCCAACTGGGCAACTGGTTATGCTGAATCTTTAAGCTTTGTTTGCATTTCAAATGTTGGATGCTTGAATATTTTAGAAATTCACCTGTGTGCACAGACAAAGAAGCGGAGAAAGAGAGTGGAAAAGTCCAAAAAAGAGGGAAAAGCAACACACTCTTTCCTCTAAAATTCTCCGCTTGTTTAGCTTTTGGCCAGTTACAGTTACGGGGGCTGCCAATTGGCAATGCAACTGCCACATCAACAACAACAGTTGTTGCATATTTCATGTTTAATTTCAGTTAGTGCGCTGCCGTGTGCCATGTTCCGGGTACCGGTGCCGAATGTACCGTGTTCAGTTGCAATGTTGCTTGCAGCATTCGGTGGCATAACTTTTAGCGCTCACTTCGACATGGTTTCTGTGTGTCAATGTATTTGCTTTGGTAGTAGACAGATAGAGTGGCAAGGTGAGAGGAAAGCTGTTTGGCAAGTGTTACACCTTGAGCCTTTTCCAGTCAGTTTGGGGCAATGTTGCCTTCATTGGGGCAACATTGCGTATGCTTTTTGTTGTGTGGTGTTTGCGTGCCGGTGTTGCACCTGTTCGGTTGTGTGCAGCATACAATTCTCTGGAGAAACACAACTCTAACTCCCAACTTGTCTGTCAAAAGTTGGAAATATCAAAGCAATTTCCTTTGATGATTTCAAATACCAATAAATTGGCTCTTTGCGACATAGTTTGCAAAGCAATTAAGCAAATTACTGCATTGCCTTTAACTAAAGTTTCTTCTCCCTAATGTTTCTATATATAAATTTACATTTACTTAGCCACAGATTAAATAATTGCATATTAAACACAAATGTTTATAACAATTCTTTCAATTTGATTTTGTTTACACTTATTTGTCACATCAAAACATTACATTTGCAACATTTTCCGTTCGCTTTACATTTTGTCAGCTGTAAAAATATTTGCTCATAATTTTTGCAAGGACAGCGTCTGCACGAGGTACCCTGTTATTTGCAGGCATTAAGTATATAATGCTAAGATATATGAGTTGTGTGTGCTGCCGTGAAGTTAGATTTACAGCTTCCTTTTATTACAGTTTCTACAGGGTATATGGAAACAAAAGCAGAAGGGGAAAAAAGAAGGAAACTAACCCACAAAGCAGGCAAAGCTCGGGACTTAACTCGAGTGGCATTTTACAGTGCTGGGCACTCAAGTGTGGGTAAAAGCACACATAGACACCATGCCACAAACACACACACACACAAAGATACACACACATAGTTGCTGTTAAGTGAAATTCAATAACGCATAAAATAGCAAGTCACTTAACCCACGACTCGGTTTACGCTTAACCAGAGTAAAGATTCAAAGTGAACGCAGAATCACTTATACACAGACTATAGAGTCTACCATATTTACACACTCCCATTTTATATATATATATGTATAAGTGAGTTCCCCTCTTTTGCCTATAAGTATTTAGAATTTTGATACATATTTCGAATAATTGTTTGGCCTGGAAATATGTCCACAATTTTGTAAGACTCATCCAAATTAGCTGCTCAAATTTCAACTATTGTTTCACATTAAATTAGGAAAAAACTTGAGTTACAGACACACACACAGGCACACACATGAAACAAACTTTAATAACTTTGTAAGCATTTAAGTCTTTTTAATTGGATTTAAACATAATCCTTGTATTATCTGTTGCGTTGCCTGTTACGAAAGATTAACCAAATATGCAAAATATATTTTGATAAAAAAGTTACTTTTGTACGCAGCAAGTCAACAAGACAACAAGTCGACTGAAAGACAGACAGACAGACAGGCAGACATTTTGTTTAAGATAAATTAAATTTCTAAACAAATGGCGCTCGACAAACAAAAGCAAGTCCTAAAGTTTACTTTCGCCTGAGGTCCCACTGGGTCTCGTACTACCAAACATGCTAACCAAGAAGTATAACAACAAAAGCAAAAACAAATGGCATACTAAGAGCACATGTCAGTCGTTTTCGTGGGGCTTTTATTTTGCATTAACATTAACCAAAAACTGTTGAATGATGCGTGTGCGTGGGTTGTGTGCAAGTGTGCGTATGAGTGTGTGTATGTGATCCTACCTACAAGAATGCCTTTAAAAAATGTTTCACTTAAACAGCATTATAGGAGCAAGAGCGATGAGTTACGGGAGCTGCAATAAAAACAAAATGTGTACATGACAAGCAAACATAAAGTTAGAAGCTCGTTAAATTTAGCCAAGGGGTAAAGGTGAAGCAAAAGATACAGCTTTAGCTATAGCTATACAGATACCAGCTACGGATACACACAAACAGCTTTCACTCTAAGCGTGTGTAGTAATATTTTTTTGGAGAAAAGAAAAACAAATTTTAAAATTGTCGTGCAACAGTTTCACGTCGAAGTTAAAGTTATATAACTCAAGTACCTATAGATACGTGTACTGGGTAATCTCCGTGCTTTGTGTAGGACGGACGTGACGCCCTAAAACGGATGGAAAATACGCCTACAAATCGATTTAACTGCGAGTTCTTTCTTTAGCATAAGCCTAGCTTGCGAAATTTAGCAGTTCTAGCCGGAAAGTCAAGGAAAATCCAAAGGCGATGCTGCTTCATATTCCTATGTTTTGTTGCTGAGTCACTGGAGCGCAAATCGTTAGAAAGCACAACAAGAGTGTGAGGAACAAGAAAAACAAACGGACGCGTTCAGGCGCAAAAGACTAAAGGGATAAACTTGAAAAGGCACAGAACAGTTTTTAGGATATACTGGGGTCATGGGGTCATGTCACTCCCAGGCGAACAGATCAGTAACTGGAACCGACAATTCTTAGTTCTCCATCTCTCATGTATTCAACAATTCACCTACAAATTAACCGCATTTTTATTCATTTTCTGTCACTCACAGCATAATCGCTGTTGTCCTTTGTAGGTGCGGTCAGGCATTAAAAACAATACCATATATATTCATGTATTTACATGCGATGTTCATATCGCAGCATTTTTTTTTATTTAAACACAATTTTAATTAACACGTGTACATCATATAGGCTCCATGCTTTGTACTCTTTTGGAAGAGAATTTTGGATATGTGAGAGTATCCAGAAAAGATAATTATGAATTTGAATGGAACATTCAACATCTCAATAAATAAAGTATCCATTTCTTCTATAAAATTTCCTCACATCATTAATTGGATGTTTATATATAGCACAGATTTAATTTTGCACAGCTGATTTAAAGCCATTTACGAACATCATTTTATCTAATAAAAATGAACTAAATTTGTACTAAAAAAGTTAAGCATCTAGTTAAAATCAAGAACACTTGATAGTTTACCGACAGTTCAGTTGATTTTTTATTTTCGAACAATTCTTAAGATGTTAAAAATAAAATGACTAATAAAAAATCTTAAATTAAATTTAAGCTTATATTTAGTACAGTTCTTAATCTGAACAAATAAAAAGGAAACTTAAATAACTATTATGAATCATAGTAAAATACGTAATTCTTTGCAGAAATTCTCAA
Source organism: Drosophila acutilabella (assembly GCA_035046005.1). Lineage (NCBI taxonomy): Eukaryota > Metazoa > Arthropoda > Insecta > Diptera > Drosophilidae > Drosophila > Drosophila acutilabella. The sequence continues at coordinate 117,495 of JAWNOK010000031.1, read as the reverse complement.
ATCATAGAAGTCTCAAATAAATTAATTAAATTAAGAGCTCTGTGAAATTGTTATGCTTAAACTATCTGCTTGGTAAGTGCATTAAATTGTTCTGTATGAAAATTGGGCAAATAAAAAGTGTATACGTTTTTTCTTTATTTTTGAAGATGCATCAAAGCGGAGGGTAAAAAAATGGCGGCATTTATATTGAGCTGTAGCATAAAAAGTGCGAACACGTTGAATTCTTTGAGAGCATATAAAAATGTGTGCTGGAGGCATCGCTTCCAGAGTTCCACTTTAATTTCCTTGATATATGGGAAGTGCGATAAGTTTACCTGACAATACGAGTAAGCGTATCTATTATTAAGATCTCACACCCAACAACTTGTCACATGCAAAGGACCAAAATGGGCTAAAACACATGCCAATTGTCCTATTGTTGGTAAAGCGATTGGGGCGGGGGAACGGGGAGTGGAAGCTGGCCTAAGCCCGGTGCGAGATACGGTATACAGATTCAGTTTTTGGGTTTCGGCCATTAACATAAACAGCTCTGCAGGCGTCAGGCACGTGTCGTGAGCAGAAAAGTGACAGGAAAAGCGAAAAGAAAACTAGCAAAAGCACTTCTCGCACGCCATTTAGGCCAGAAGTATGGGCTGGCATATGAATGGTGGCCAAAAACTGTCAACCCGGCAGCGCATAAATCATTTTGTGGGACACCCGATGAGCCAAGTTGTGATCTCAGCGAACGGCTGATGCTGTCATTTTCTAAAGAATTTAATTGACAGTAGAATGTGGAAAGTCATAAATTATTGGAGCAAGGCCCAAAAATGGGCAACAATCTCGTTAGTCGTGGCTGGATTTATGCCAAGTTAATTGTGAACTTTCGTTGGCTAAATCACAGAATAACAAAAATAGCCACGGGCAGAGCACACACACACAAACAAACGCACTCAGTTTGGGATCAACGGCACGTGTGTCCTGCGTGTGCCCTGTAAACAAACTGCTGACTGAGTCGGCGTCGCTATTGTCACTGTCGTCGGCTTCGCAGTCTAAGTCTTAGATTGTTGTCGCCCATTTGGTTTGCTAATAAATTAATGATGTACTTCTGCGGGCTAAAGAAACGACAACGGTCATGCATAAGGGCTAGCAAATTGCCACAAACACTTGATACCAACAACAATGTACACACACACACACACTCTCATGTCCTGTTGGCTAAGGAAAAAACCCCATTAACAGTTAGTTCACATCAAATGGTCAACACATGCCAAAAATTCAGACACAAATTTGGTATTTTTGTGTAGAATCGTTTAAAGCTTTGAGTTTGTCTTAATTTCAATTTGTTTCTTAAATTTATCTATTCATTTTTATCATCCAAAATAAATTTTATATTACTGTAGTACTAACACCGTAACATACACTGTGCGAAGTCCGATCCCGACTTGAGATTATAGAAATCTTCACTTTGAGTGTTGTATCAGTTGTATCATAAATTCAATTAATTTTAGAAAATGCAGCCCGAACGATGCGACAGCTGATCAAAGTCGATTATTTAGTTCAAACGTAGTTCAATCTTTTTATAAATTTATCGATAACAATTCGCTCAAATGAACTAAAGAAGTGGTATCGATAGATTAGTCAAAACTTGTGATTAACAGTAAAATAGGTTAATCAAATTAGTGCAATAAAAAACATAAACACAAACACTCTTCTTTCACCTGAGTTTCTCATATTTAAAGGGTATCTCGTAGTCGTTCAACTACTGTATTCATTTTCATCAGTGACACCACTTGAAATTTTTGTGATTCAAAACTGTTTTGACTGGTTCTGGTTGAATAAACTAAATTAATTTGGTGACTCGACAAAATGATATTCTCAGATGATCAAGAAACCGTTGAGCAGATGCTCCATGTGCATCGGTTGATTCAGCAGAGAATTGGAGCTAGTGCCACCAAGAGGAGTCTGCAGCCCTTGTGGTATCGTGGCCTATCCGATAGCCAAATGGCAGCTGCAGACTCTTTGCATGAGGCACTGGCCGATGATATTCTAGAAGGTAGTACCTATCGAGTGTATTATGTGTTGCATCGTTTGGGTGTGACTCCAAGACCACCAAAGAGTGGGTTACGTCAGCTGTTCCCCATGAGCCGGGGAAATGATGTGGCTTTTCTTTGGTTCGTCATGGAAGCGTATTACACATCGGATAACCATAACAAACTCTATGGCAGCAACGAACAGATAATTATGTCAACCATATTCTGGTTGGACTTGTTTCCCACATTGCGTGAACTCGACCGAGTGCTTCCGCTGCCGCATGCCTCGGAGGAGGAAAGGAAGAAGCAGGCTCATGCCGAGGCACTACGCCAAAAGCAGCAAATGAGGGAAAAGCTTAAAAAGATTAGAAAAGAAAGACAAGCCCATGCAAAAACCAAGCACCCGCAGTCCGCGTTTGGATTGTTACCGTATTTTGAGAAGCCTTTGCAGCGGAAATTCCAACGACGAAATCTTTTGGCCGCTGCACCAAAGCGACCAGCAAATCTTCCAATTGTTCCACCAGAATCCGCGCATTCCACACTGTCGTCGAGATGGTTTGGGGCTTTTGATTTTGCCGATGGCCAACGTATAGCTACAACCGTTCTTCAAAAGGAAATTGATAACATTATGTCATCCCTGCACGCTGCGAAGCTTAAAAACCGACATGTCAGGTCCATGTGCATGCACCACAGGCAGATTAACGAAATGGAGCTTTCACTGCGCCACAATTTGGAAAAAATCAAAGAACAAAAACGAAAGCTGCTTATCGACGTTGACTATCGTACCAAGGAGCGCAATCGCCGTCGCACACTGGATCAATTGGATCGCATGACGGAGCATTACCTGCAGCAATTCCACGAGATGGCAGTCAAGACGCGTATGTCATCGACTCGAAAGCAACTTTGTGCTGAAGCGTTAGACTCGGACTTTGTATACCTGGGCCCGGATGATTGCCAGTTTATGGATGACAATAGTGGTGACTGGTTAGAAGAAGTCAAGACTAAGACTGGCTAAAACACATGCCAATTGTCCTATTGTTGGTAAAGCGATTGGGGCGGGGGAACGGGGAGTGGAAGCTGGCCTAAGCCCGGTGCGAGATACGGTATACAGATTCAGTTTTTGGGTTTCGGCCATTAACATAAACAGCTCTGCAGGCGTCAGGCACGTGTCGTGAGCAGAAAAGTGACAGGAAAAGCGAAAAGAAAACTAGCAAAAGCACTTCTCGCACGCCATTTAGGCCAGAAGTATGGGCTGGCATATGAATGGTGGCCAAAAACTGTCAACCCGGCAGCGCATAAATCATTTTGTGGGACACCCGATGAGCCAAGTTGTGATCTCAGCGAACGGCTGATGCTGTCATTTTCTAAAGAATTTAATTGACAGTAGAATGTGGAAAGTCATAAATTATTGGAGCAAGGCCCAAAAATGGGCAACAATCTCGTTAGTCGTGGCTCGATTTATGCCAAGTTAATTGTGAACTTTCGTTGGCTAAATCACAGAATAACAAAAATAGCCACGGGCAGAGCACACACACACAAACAAACGCACTCAGTTTGGGATCAACGGCACGTGTGTCCTGCGTGTGCCCTGTAAACAAACTGCTGACTGAGTCGGCGTCGCTATTGTCACTGTCGTCGGCTTCGCAGTCTAAGTCTTAGATTGTTGTCGCCCATTTGGTTTGCTAATAAATTAATGATGTACTTCTGCGGGCTAAAGAAACGACAACGGTCATGCATAAGGGCTAGCAAATTGCCACAAACACTTGATACCAACAACAATGTACACACACACACACACTCTCATGTCCTGTTGGCTAAGGAAAAAACCCCATTAACAGTTAGTTCACATCAAATGGTCAACACATGCCAAAAATTCAGACACAAATTTGGTATTTTTGTGTAGAATCGTTTAAAGCTTTGAGTTTGTCTTAATTTCAATTTGTTTCTTAAATTTATCTATTCATTTTTATCATCCAAAATAAATTTTATATTACTGTAGTACTAACACCGTAACATACACTGTGCGAAGTCCGATCCCGACTTGAGATTATAGAAATCTTCACTTTGAGTGTTGTATCAGTTGTATCATAAATTCAATTAATTTTAGAAAATGCAGCCCGAACGATGCGACAGCTGATCAAAGTCGATTATTTAGTTCAAACGTAGTTCAATCTTTTTATAAATTTATCGATAACAATTCGCTCAAATGAACTAAAGAAGTGGTATCGATAGATTAGTCAAAACTTGTGATTAACAGTAAAATAGGTTAATCAAATTAGTGCAATAAAAAACATAAACACAAACACTCTTCTTTCACCTGAGTTTCTCATATTTAAAGGGTATCTCGTAGTCGTTCAACTACTGTATTCATTTTCATCAGTGACACCACTTGAAATTTTTGTGATTCAAAACTGTTTTGACTGGTTCTGGTTGAATAAACTAAATTAATTTGGTGACTCGACAAAATGATATTCTCAGATGATCAAGAAACCGTTGAGCAGATGCTCCATGTGCATCGGTTGATTCAGCAGAGAATTGGAGCTAGTGCCACCAAGAGGAGTCTGCAGCCCTTGTGGTATCGTGGCCTATCCGATAGCCAAATGGCAGCTGCAGACTCTTTGCATGAGGCACTGGCCGATGATATTCTAGAAGGTAGTACCTATCGAGTGTATTATGTGTTGCATCGTTTGGGTGTGACTCCAAGACCACCAAAGAGTGGGTTACGTCAGCTGTTCCCCATGAGCCGGGGAAATGATGTGGCTTTTCTTTGGTTCGTCATGGAAGCGTATTACACATCGGATAGCCATAACAAACTCTATGGCAGCAACGAACAGATAATTATGTCAACCATATTCTGGTTGGACTTGTTTCCCACATTGCGTGAACTCGACCGAGTGCTTCCGCTGCCGCATGCCTCGGAGGAGGAAAGGAAGAAGCAGGCTCATGCCGAGGCACTACGCCAAAAGCAGCAAATGAGGGAAAAGCTTAAAAAGATTAGAAAAGAAAGACAAGCCCATGCAAAAACCAAGCACCCGCAGTCCGCGTTTGGATTGTTACCGTATTTTGAGAAGCCTTTGCAGCGGAAATTCCAACGACGAAATCTTTTGGCCGCTGCACCAAAGCGACCAGCAAATCTTCCAATTGTTCCACCAGAATCCGCGCATTCCACACTGTCGTCGAGATGGTTTGGGGCTTTTGATTTTGCCGATGGCCAACGTATAGCTACAACCGTTCTTCAAAAGGAAATTGATAACATTATGTCATCCCTGCACGCTGCGAAGCTTAAAAACCGACATGTCAGGTCCATGTGCATGCACCACAGGCAGATTAACGAAATGGAGCTTTCACTGCGCCACAATTTGGAAAAAATCAAAGAACAAAAACGAAAGCTGCTTATCGACGTTGACTATCGTACCAAGGAGCGCAATCGCCGTCGCACACTGGATCAATTGGATCGCATGACGGAGCATTACCTGCAGCAATTCCACGAGATGGCAGTCAAGACGCGTATGTCATCGACTCGAAAGCAACTTTGTGCTGAAGCGTTAGACTCGGACTTTGTATACCTGGGCCCGGATGATTGCCAGTTTATGGATGACAATAGTGGTGACTGGTTAGAAGAAGTCAAGACATTGGAGGGAAACGAACCCTTGCCACCAACACGTCGGGAGAATATACCGTGTGAAAAAAGTAGAAGTTGTAAATTGAAAAGGAGACAATCACTAAGGCATCGACCGAGCACTTTGGGGCGTTTTCTGCAACTGCGACGCATTGATGAGAATCACGAGGATGGTTGTTGTTTACCTAAATGCACCTGTGACTCTGAATGCACCAAATACTTTAATATTAGAGACAATCATTTTAGTTTTAACTACCGTAAGCTCTTTTCACCTAGCAAATCCAAAATGCTTGACAACGAGCAGATGCGACTAAGAGTAGAATTTATAAAAGCATTGGATGAAGATGTCGAGTATCTGAATGCAGTTCTAGAAGGCGACGAGTGTGGCACATTGGATTCGCTTGTAGATCGTTCAACAAAACGTATATTCCGTGAAGGTACCGAGCTGTTTCAGCAGGAGTATGCAAAAATGGAGGAAGAGGAGGCAAGAAAGGAAATGGAAACGGAAAAGGATCATCGTTTGGACTTTGGGCAGAAGTACTATGATGCCAACAACATTGAGTTGATGACCGAAATGCTCAAAATAGGCTTGGCACGCGTCGCCGAGGATCGTCGCTATATTTTACCAACTTTGCCCCATGTGCATTCTGTGCCATTGCTCATCAAATGGATATGTGCTCGTTATGGTAAACGATACTCGTCAGAGGAACGTAAACGTGATTTCACGGGTGCCCAAATTCTGATGAAACAATTGATGCTCATTTTAAGAAAGGAAATTATTCGGCGACAATGTCGGCGTCCTGTTACTCTGCCAAGCAAAGTGTTAAACATTCGGGATCAGAATAAAATGAGTCGTTTGCTCAATATATACTGGACTCAGTTTATGAAATACTTTGTGCTTTCGATGATGGAAGTTGGAAGAATCTTTCATTCCACTATGCAGGCTGATCAGGGAAGTCAATCTACATCCACGTATTATGCATATATGCCGGCTCATATTCAGGACATTGAATTCAGCAGAACCACGCCGTTTTTCGATCGCCGGAAACGCTCAAAATTATAGCTTCAATAAAAGTATAGATTTAAATAAAATATGCTTAATTGAAAATTATTATTTTTGCTAAAATTTACAGCATTTTCATTTTGATATTTGAAAATCAGTAAATTTGTTAATCACAAACCGATACAATCATTGCATGAAATTATAATAATTTTTAATTATTTCCCAATCTTATTTAGTAAAGTTGGAAATAAGCTTGATTTTAACAGAAAAGCTTTCAGTGTAAATTTATATCAATTGAGTATTTGGATTGTCAGATTGTTTGTAAAGTTTGAAGAGAAGAAAATCATGATTTACATTCATTAAGCACTCATAATTCACTATCACATGATGCATAATAGCCGTGTAGAGTTATGTCTGTGTATGGCCATTAGTTAGCTTCAATGAGGGACGAGACGAGTTGGATACTCTCTTGCCAGCCTCGATGATGAGTCAAATTGTTATGCATGGACGCATTTCCGTTTCCGCTTCTGCTTGGGGGCACAACATGCGCTTCCCATGGGCCAAGTCTTACCGCCCTCACACATGTACGCATATACACGCATACACAGACAGACACATTCGCGTGAATTATTAAAGCTGATTTTGCTAGGTTCAGTAAAGTCTCCGATTTCAACTGCGTTTCCATCTGCGACTGCGCTGCATGTTTTCATGTGCAACGTGGCGTATTAAAGCCAAATTGCGTTATCCGCTTGGCAAACAGCATAAAGGCAGCTTATTAAAATATTAATTGAATGTTGGTCAACGCTGATAACTGGCAAACTGAAATCGCGAACAACCTGGTCCAAGGTTTATCACCCTCATAATTGCAGCATTATGAAAATGTCCAGACACACAAACAAATAAACGACTCGACTGCCTGAGCTTACCTGTCCAGTGGTTCGGCGGTCCAGCTGTTCAGCTGTCCATATTACCATCTGTCTGTCCGGCTATCCGGAGGTAAATGTGTGGCCTGGCTCGTAAAATGACTATAAAGCCACAGATAAAAGAAACGCAGATAATGTGCGGAAATGCCTTGGATAAAATTGAACGAATTTGGCATACCCAGCCAAAACAGATGCTGTCGGTGAAGGATTTGGGAGCAGGAAGCGCGGCTTTTCTAAGAGCAGCCTACTGGGGATAAGCCCTTTCCGTTTTCCCGAATAACACGCATACGCCTATTCGACGGCAAGAGAAACCTTTTTGTGCCAACTTACAGACGTATTCGCAATGGCTGTTTATGTATATGTATATGTATATGTATATGTTAATGTGTATGTATATATTTACGCAGTTTATGCAGTCATTGTTTTACGAGCCATAAACATGAACAATTAGGCTGTCTGTTTTGTTATATAATTTTTTTACAGCTTGGTTTAATTAGAAAAATACATTAACACAACGCACACAAGAAGGGTGCTCAGCTGTGAGATGGCAACCGGAATGTATACCTCAATTGCAATGCTCCGAAATGCTTACATCACGCACAAAGAATAGAAAATATCCCAATCCAGCGCCAATAACAACAGCCAGACAAAGCCATACATTAAATGTCATGAATACGAGCATAAGCATAAAAGAAATTGTCACTTGGAGCATATGCAGTAGGGTTTGATATAAATGCATGGGCGCTAACCACGGTATACGCACAGTGATTCCAGATCTACCGCTACCCGGAACAACTGATGTCTGCGAAATAGGAAGAGAGTACTCGTCTGCAGATTCTACATTTGCTGTTGAGCGACGATGTCGTCGGGAGCGACGGGAACGACGTCGATGAGCACCTCCCTGCAGTCGAGTTCTTTCATTTCGTTTGAGCAACTCTCGATAGAATTTGAGCAGCTCGTACAGTACGGCCACGATAAAGACGACCAGGCAGGAGGCAAATAAGGCTAACGCAGATTCCGTTTGCCAGAATTCAAAAAGAATCGTCTCCATTTCACCGACATGAAAAAACATGGCCATGGAAGAACTGGAACTGGAACTGTTATCAGCAGACCGAAGACTTCCGCTTCCTGTGTCCGGTGAAACATGTTGATGATGATGATGATCGTGATGTCGCGTCTCACGCGTATATGGAGTTTCCATTTTAACTACATTATAACGCAAGTCCATGAAGAAGTAGAATTGATTCGTAGTCAGCTTATGGATGCGTCATAAATTTAAGTTTTGACTCCAGTTTTACAATTTCACATACAAAGAACAAAAATTTTGACAGAGATTTCACAAGAAATTTTAAAATGATACAAAAACAGTTACAACAACAATTTTAAATTTAAAAACAAATGATTAAGTTCGTTAATTTCAAGAATTTTATATTGGAATGTCGAATTTTGTTGAAAATTTCTAAATTTCTATTAAATTTAAAATAAATTCGATATCATATTTGTAATGGCTGTCAAGCGGGGAATTTGATTATTTAGTTTATCTTTGCAATAAGTGGAATACCTGTCACAAACTTTCAACATTTTTGATTTATTAATTATATTAAAATGTCCTTTCTAAAGATGATTTAATACTTGCATAATGCAACCAAAACTATCACAAACTAATTTAAACGTAGTTTAATTTGTAGGTTTAGTTTATGCACTGTCTCGTTGTTGTGACATGCATACCTACTTAGTAATGTTGGGAATGCAATCAACATTATTGCGCTGGTTCTCGAAATTGAGTTGTGCCAATCAGCATAGAATTTATGGCTTTACATTTATGAGACACACCGCAATTTGCTGGCAAGGTGAAATTCAAATGGGGGGGGGGAAAATGCGAAATGGCTGGCAAATCATTAACATAAATGGAATCTGGATGGGGTTTTAGATTGTGGCAACTGCCACGTGCTGCAAATCAATGCAGTTACAGCCACTGTTGCTGCTTTGGCAGCAAGGCAAGCAAATTTGCTGTCCCTAATGGCAGTAATTTTTCATTTGGTTCAGTGACGAAAGAGGACAAGCAACGGCGTCATGCATATTTATAAAGATTTAAGCAAGAAGCATCTTATGCCTTAAAATTAAGTTGACCGAATTGTGCTGGCAAGCATCCACTTAACTGACAGTTCACTTCAAATGGCGCACGAGCCGGCCATTAGATTGTGTAATACAACAGATTAATCATACGCCGTGTTGTGCACTGAGTATTGCGTTAATTTATGTGTCTCCTCTTTCCGCCGATTGTTATATACGACTTTTCCACGATGAACGTGCAGGCATCTTAAGTATTTGCCTGTACTCGTTAAGTGCCGCAATTTGCTAGAGTTTTTGGAACTTTGGAGCTCGCAATCCTACGCGAATTCCCGTTGCAAAAACAGCACGTAAAAAATGAAGCTAAGCGTTAGGCGTCGCGAAGTCCTTGCATCCCAACTGACCACCTCCGAATATCTCTGTCCCTTATTCCTTCTATCGTTCAGCCACATTAATCATTCTGCACGCCTGCAGCAAACAAACCTGGCAACAGCAGCCGTAGTCGTTGCCGCAGCAGCAGCCACAGCATGTTTTTGAAACTGGCTAAAACAATGCGAAAGTTGCCACCCATAAAAGGAATAAAAACTAGCAGAATTGAATCTTATCAGGAAGTCCAACTGCAATGGACCACGCGTTGCTTCTACAGCAAAGTCAGACCATCAAATAAGTTACTTAATTTAAGGATTATATCGAAGTAAAAGTCTCTGCTGAGAACTATATTCATAATATCAAAATAAATATAATTCAATATATAAATACACTTTTTACAAAAATGTATTTTTAATTTGTTTCCACATCTATAGACAGTTGCATTCATTTTTGGTACAGGGTCTTAAAATTAAACAAGTAAAGCACCAACAAAAACATTGCAAAGCTTTGCATAAATCCTTCTTTGGGCGAGAAAGCCTTTTGTTACAGTGAACTGGTACTTTTCTACTGTTTCTAGCGCTAAATACTCAAAATTTGGAAAAGTTTTTAAAAATACTGAATAAAAAGTGTAAATTTGGGAAAAAATAATAAAAATGTTAATTGTTGAAAATTTAAAAACGTTAGCACATTCCAGCATAATTAACTTTCACTCTCTTTAACACAGCAAATTTTACATTCATGCTTACAGAAGGGTTAAACGCTTTTTTAACTCTTTAACGTTTAGTATTAAAAGCTACAATATCCATCCAACTTCGAAACCACTAAATACCTGAGTGTTGCTTAATCAGTAAAATATAGCTAAACATTTTAAGTTCAAGTACATTTACTTATAAATATAAATAAATAAGCATTGAAATCTAAATACAATTTTAGCCAATGGTTAAGTGAGACCAACACCTAGCGTAATGCTTTTATTCGAAGTCCACTGGCAATATCAGTACTTATTTTAGTCGAATTTTCTATGTTTTCAAACCAAAATGTTGAAAATTAGAATTTATTTCAGTAAAGAAAACAAATTCAGAGCTTAAAGAGTTAAGTTTCACTCAATTAATGCTGTTCCAGTATCTAATCATAATAGAGTCACCCCGTCTTAATACAAATAAATGAGCACACATTTATCTTGGTGTAGGTTACAAATTCCTTTCGCTGCTATTAAGAAGAATTTGGATCCGAACTGCATTGACAAACGCCAAGAAGACAAAAGATGGAGGCAAGAGCGTTCTGTGCTTTTATTTTGAAGCGTGTCTTTTCATGGACAGCTGCTGTTCTATTCTTTATCAATTGTCTTGTAGAGCAAAGCGTTAATCATGCGGCATTTAATGGCTCTAAGGCCCATGTTTCCCAAGAGACCGAGATTTCAATGGTCAAAGTTTCGCTTCGTGCCCGTTGTTGCTCTTCCGTTGTTCTCTTGTTTAGTTGTTCGGTTGTTCACTTGAGCGTCTATCAATGGACAGAATGATGAAAAGGGAATGAAATGAAAAATACGTTTTTCTTTATTTATTTTTATACATATATATTTTTTTTTGTGCTGCTGGGACTTTTACCATGAAAAGAATACTCCCGTAAGCGCATGAAGCCAGACAACACGCACAGTATTTCAAACCCAAGTCACAGCAACTCACTTCCTCTCCCCTCTGTCCCCCTTTCCTCACCCACATGCCTCTCATGCGCCTCAGTGTTGCGTGTAATCGCGCTGCTAAGTCCATTTAATCAACTTAATTTTGTACAAATTCTCAGATATTTCACTTCGTCTTTCATTTTTCGTATTTTATTTTCAGTCGTTTTTTGTGGGTGACGCAAACCTGTTGGGCTGACGACGTATTTAATAAAATATTTTGACAATTACTGAAAGCACGAGTTGGTGACTGGGGCTAAGGGGGTTTGTCTGAAGGGTCTGTAAATGAAGCTGGCTAATGCCAAGGTACGTGTAGCTGCTGTTGATTTGAATCGCTGTCGAAATAAAGTTGTTAGCGCTTCAAATATTTTACATAATTCGCTTTGAATACATTTGGACCGTTCGTGTACACGTGTATTTGTCTGTGTGTAAACGTATGTATGTAATAGGTGTGCGTGTGAACAGTCGTGTTCGTGTTGAGTTTACTCAGTTTACCGTTTTTATGTTGCATACATTTGCTGTCCTTTATTGTAAGCCACTGGCGTATACGCAATATTTGGTTACATTTAAATGAATTATATTTCATTGTGTTCTCTAATTAGCACAAGCTCGTGTTTTCGTTTTTCAAAGACGAGGCTGTGTTATGCATTGTTTTCAAAATACCTGTCTTGTTATTAAACAAGAATCATGTTATTTAATCCACATTGGAAATTATAACTGCACAACGCAGAGCCAAGCGTAAGAACTAAAGGGTATTTGCTTTTCGCTTAGAGCCTTTAAAATTTCGAAACTACTGGCATATTAACATAAATATTTAATAATTGATTATAACTGCTATAACATTATTTCTGTCACGCCTTGCTTTCGTATTTTGAGAGTACTTCATGTTACTTTTGTTAAACAGATCAAATACTTAGCGTTACATATATTACATTTGGTTCCATTGGATAATTGAATTTCACAAAATATCAAATTGCACTTTGACTGGTTTACTGTTCTTATATTTATTGAATTTAAGATGAAACATGAGCGCCTTGCTCCAAATATAATTGAGAGGGCCTGCCAAAAGCAATTGCTGAAATTTAAGCTTATCTCGTTGAGGCCAATTTCAGTTGGAAGTGCTTTTAACGTTTTGATATATCCTTACTCAGTCGTAAATCATCGCAGTTGCCACTATGAACGGCGTATCGATTATCAAGTGTGTTATCAGTCATTTAAGCGTGCCCTTGTAATGCAACGTTCTGTTGCCAAATTGGCACACACGAACTTTACCCCAATTGGGGCTTTAGTTACGTGACTCTTGCCATCAAATTGTGTTGCAGGTCGGATCTGTGACCCCCTTAAATAGGGGGTATATGAGTAGATCTCGAAGTTTAATGGATATATGCCAGAACTAATTTACTCACCTAGGCTATCACCATAAAGTTGTGTGTTTTGAATGTATGGAGTTCGTATTAATTACTCTATTAGCTACTTTATGTTTAAAGAAAAATTAAGGGTACGTTTTAAATTTTATAATATTTCACTATCACCTTAATTTTCTATAATTCAATATTCCAATTACCAATTTTTATTTTTTAAGCCGATTTTTTATTTGCCTTCCATTTAATGTGAGTGTCTGTGCTTATGTCGAGATAACTTCTGTTTGCTGATTTATGATTCGATATTTGTTAGCATTCTGTGTCTGTGGCATTCCTCTTGACTATTGCAGAAAGCATTCATAAACGTATTTTTTCGCCAATTTGACAAACCGTTTTGTTCCCCTCTTTTTTTCAATCATCTACACGTTGCTCCTGACGACAATTCGCTGTTGCGATATTTTATAAACGTCGCATTAGTGTCACACAAAAAATAGAGAAAGCAAAGCCAAAAATGTTCATAAAACTGCAGACTTTAGGGCTTACGATATGAAGTGATGGAAAAAAAGCAGCGGTAATTTTTGCTGCAATCGTCAGTTCGTTTTTTGTCTTCCTTTTTTACTATTTGAATACAAAATCCGCTTAGTTGCACGGGAAAGTAGCCCAAATAAAATCACACATACGACGTGGGTACCACGACGTTCGACAACTTCTATACACTAATAAAAACAGTTTAAAAGCTTTGGCAAAAATAATGTTTAATATAATTAATTTCTTCGGAATTTGAAGTATGTTTTTTCGCGTTAAAAGCAAGGACCCTTTTTATGCAATTCAATAACTTTTATTTAGCGTATACAAAAAGATGCATAATTTTTATGCTAGAAGTTTGCCATATTTTCATCAGTGTACTTATACAGTTGCTGTGGAATGCGCTGCACTGAATGTCCTTGGCATCGTCGCCATTCGGTCTGGCAGCCCGAGTAGCTCATAAAGTGTGATTGTAACATGGCTGGGGCTGGCCAACAAACAACGAGTGAGCGTAAAATCATCATTTATCAGCAGCAGGCAGGCAGGCAGCCGGGAGTAGCATCTATGGTATCCTGAAGCAGGAGCTGGCGCCGGAAGATCACTTTGTCATTGTCATACCCTTTTAGAGAGCGTCTCCTCCTACAAGAAGTTGCACAAAAACTTTTCCAAAAAAAAATAAAAAAAGACACACGAATCTCAGTCAAGTGGTTGCTTTGGGTTTAGTTGGTCCTCAACTTAACAGTTTACACAGATGCCATAAACATACACCTACACACACGCACACACACTTACAGCTGTGCACACTATGGCACACTTGCATACATTGTAAACATATGTACACGTATTTGCATGGTCTGCTCTGTTTATTATTCGTATTTGCCTTTAAATATATTTCTTACCATGTTTTATTTCGTTTGTGTTACCATTCTCGCGAATTTTCTCACGTCTGCTTAACTTGTCAGCATGACTAACAAATAAGCACTATATATTTGCAAAGAATAATCAGTTTCGAGTCAGTGAAACTCTGCAGTGAGTTGACATTTGGACAACTAAACAGTTGCCTGACGTGAACAAGCTGCTGAACTTTAGTATTCGCTTTTTGCAAATTTGATGTGTAGCATGCTAGATAAAATCATTAAAGACTTGTTCTTTGAATTTAACTATCTCGTATAGTAATGAAATGCAGGTGCTGTAAGCTGGCCATAACTACCGTTGATTTAAGTAAAGTTAGTTTGATTTTTAAGGAATAAATAAGTAAATCCATGGCATGTCAACGATGTAAAAGCTGCAAAAACTTACCATAACAAATATGATCAACAGTATGTCAAGTATTAACTACTTTCACAACTAGTTAAAAATTTGCCTGTATAATCGGAGACTGTTCTGGGATGCATAATTTGGCTAAAAGTTTGCAAAAGTTTGCACACGCTGATGATGAGATAATTTGTTGCACTTGGCAGTTGATTGCGACATGAGGAAGGAAGTTGTTGCAGGCAAGTAAGTAAATAAATAAGAAAATCATGTGAAAATACATTTATATGGTTTGCGTTTTATTTGATGCTTTAATTTCTGCTCTTTTTTGTTTATTTGTTTGTTTGTATTTCGTATTCTGTGTGTACTTTTCATTCAACACTTGCACTCTGTAGCCGTGGGAAACAGAATTCAAATGCAGTTTACAGTTTTTAAGCTTCACTTCTGTGAGCTTATCTTCTATTCATATTTTACATATAAACTATATGTTGTTTTTTTTATTATACCGTTTTATCCATATATGTTTTTCTTACTGAACTTCAGTTCTATGTTGCATAGCATTAGATGCGCTTAGTTTGTCATGCTCTTTTCTTTGTTTGTGTTTTCAGTTTAAATTTTTGGGGATGTTCGAGGGGTAAGAGGGAGTGATGTGGGGACATTAGTTGGTTTATCTCCCATTTTGTTCAACATTAAATTACACATTCAGATGTAACTCAGCTTATTTGTTTTTATCATTTGAATATCATGTGCTTAACTGTAAACATACGTACATTAAAAACACGCACACTTAGTAGACTTAATAGACTATTTATATGTATATAAATTTATGTTTATTTAGGTAGTACTCGTATATACTACATATAGTTAATAGTAATTAGTTATTAGCATTATATGTATATGTATATATGTATAAGTATAAGTATAAGTATGTATATTAATGTAGTTTGTTTGTTGTTCTAAACATAAAATTAATGCTTAATGTTTGGTATCACAGAGAGGCGTGACTTTTATACAAATACAATAAAAACAATACAAAAATTAATAATGCAGAAAGTTGTTTGCGTTTGCGTTTGGTTTGTTGGTTTCTTTGCTTGTTTCATGTTTGTTTAATAAATACATCCATTCATATTGTATATTAGACTTGAGCTTTAGCTTTAGCTTTAGCCATACGAGTATAATAAATATACGTTTTTGAGACAGTTGCGAGCTGCATATATTTCAAAGCTTTGGTATTACATTTATTTACAGTTCGACGGGTTGAGGACCTTCTTGTTTTCTTGTCATGCTTTATAGATCTATATACTTACATATATGTATAAGTATATGTATTTGCTTATATAAATTAGGTGACACATTAACTAAAGTGTGTGTGTGTTTTTTTATTTTATATTATATTATTTTATTACACCTAAATTTCTTAGTTTTCTTTTAAATATAATTTTTGGCTCAGTTTTGAGTATCGCAAATGAACTGCGCTCGCAGTGGGCTCAATAGATTCGATATCAATTGTGATTGTGATCGGAAAGGAACCGTGAAAACCTATTCTGGGTTTACAGTATAACAACCGTCTTTCTGTATGTGTGTGGGTGGGTGTTGTGTGTGTGTATCGGTGTGTCGGTGTGTGTGGGTTTATTGGGTATTTCTCAGAACTCGCCCACTTCATTGCTTAGCGCTACATTTTAAAATTACAACGTTTAGTTACACTTAGAGAAGTCGTCTACATATAGTATCATATCATATATCGTATCATATGGATTTTGCAGTATGCGCTACAAAAAATTCTCATTGGTGTGACTATGTGTGTGTGTGTGTGTATATGTGTGTGAGGGAGAGCTTCTTATTACTTTCATTTTTTCCAACTACATCAAAAGTTGACGCACAGTCATTAGAAGACGACAAGTAAGAGGAAAACTGAAGCTGATGATTCAAAAAGTCATTCCATCAATGACTCGCTGAGTTCACAGAAAACTCTCCCTGGCGCCATGGCGTTCATCTCCGAGCATGACACGCTGGGATGGAGGTTCACCATACTGATCTTGATAGTAGTTCTCTCGCATCATGCTATTGAGACTGGAGCAACGGAAGAATAATATCTCCTGGAAGGGTTTGCGGAAATCGCGATTTAACGTGGCATAAATGATAGGATTCAGCAAAGAGTTGGCATAGCCCAGCCACAGGAAGAGGGATGAGAGCGATGGTGGCACATGCATCGTCTCAAATGGCCGGATCAGTGCGAGTATAAAGAATGGCAGCCAACAGATCGTGAAGGCAGACATTATAATGCCCAGCGTGGTGGATGCCTTTTTCTCTTTGGCCAGCTGAAAGCGCAGTTTCTTGTGATGTGGTGAGCCCAGCAGGCCAGTGGAGCCACTCACACCACCACCACTACCATGATGACCATGTGGTATACCCACAACACCACCACCGCCTCCCCCACTAGTGCTCAGTCCGCCGCAGGTGGAGTAGGTCAATGATGTATTGCCCACGCTGCTGTGCCGATGGCCATGTCCGGCGCCATTGCCACTGCCCAAGTCTGTGTGACCCAGAGTTGGAGCTGTCGCCGTCTGTGGTGATCCGGTGCCATTGAGTGCCTGCTGCAGATGCGTCTGGGCGCGTTTCTCCTCCAGGACAATGCGGCGGGCAGCTCGAAAGATCTGATAGTAGACGAAGAGCATTACGGACAGCGGTATGTAGAAGGATCCCAGTGTGGCATAGATTTGATATGCAAAATTTTGGCACACCGTACAAATGGGCTGTCCATCCTCGTCCTCGTGCTCGTTGCCAAGTATCAGCAGAGGTGGCAGCGAAATACAAGCGGCTGCCAACCAAACAATTCCCACACAGAGCATCATGCGTCGCGGTGTTCTCTTAACTCCATACTCTAGTGGCTTGGTAATGGCCAGATACCTGTCCACCGAAATGGCACACAGATTCAGTATGGACGCAGTGCAGCAGAGCACATCGAACGATACCCAAATATCGCAGAGAAGTGTGCCAAAACTCCAGCGTTCGAGCACCTCATAAAGCAGCGCCATCGGCATGACAAGCAGTGCCACACAGAGATCGGATAACGCCAGCGAAACGAGCAGATAATTACAGGGTCTTCGCAGCTTACGTACCATGCAAACTGCAATGCAGACCAGCACATTGCCCACAACCGTGCCCAGAATCACAATCAGCAGGATAATGCTCACAATAACCGACTGCAGGGCTGGCAGCTCAAATTCCTCATCCGCCGACAGTTCATCCAACAACCGTGGCGTATCCGACATTGACTCCGATGTGCTGCTGCCATTGGGAGTGCTACTCGTTATGCCCTGATAGCTAACAATGGCAATGGGGCTGCTGCTCACAGAGCCAACTGCAGCAATGGCACCCAAAAAAGCGTTGCTGCTGTTGAAATCCTCAGACAAATCCCCTCCAACAGCGATGTCTCGTGTCGCCGTCTGTTCCGTGGCAATGGTGACTGTGGCCGTGTCAATTGCAGCTACAGTTTCAGTTGCTGCTACAGCGGCAGCTGCTGGCGGTGCTGCTGTTGCTGTTCCGGTGGCCGTTGCTGTTGCTGTTGCATAGGCAATCCAGCTGCTCAGGAAGAGTATGAGCAGTGTTAGTGTTGCTGTGGAGATCAGTTTGTTGCTTTGCTTGCAGTTCTGTGCTAATGTCGTCTGATGGCGTCTTTTCCGGGCTGCGGCTGTTGCGCAATCTTGCCCGTTTGAAGCCATCAAATTATTAATTGCTTTCTCTTGATAAATCGCTCGCTTATCAATTGCTTTGCAGCGCATTAACATTCGTATTGTTTTAAATTTATAAAAGTGCAACGTGACGTATGTTTAACGACTTTTACTTGCTGTTTTTGCTGCTGTCATGCGACAGCAGAGCGGCGACAACGATGACATCCACTGACCTGGCTTTGATCAATTTCATCATCATCCCCATCTTTAGTGCTGCTTGATTCTTGAATGAAATGACAAACGCTTTAGAAATAATGCCATGACGGAGTCATATCGTTATCATCATTAGCATCATCATCATCATTATTATCATGGGCTTTGCCCTTAATTCGTTGCAATGCTTAAAGCTCGTTGATTCCTCATCGCTGTCGTGCAATATTCCTGTCATTAATCATAATTTCAATAAAAATAAAGTCGTCTTATTAGTTTGTCTGTCCAGTCCGGGTCTCAGTCGATCTGGCTCAGCTTCGGCTTACGGCGTAAACTTTGGGCAACGCCAACGGCGAGGCTTTTGTGACGCTTGATTACTAATTTGAGGCGAGTCTGTCCGACGTCTGCCACAGGCTAACGGAGCGTATGCTTAATAAAGTTCTATTTGCAGGCAGCCTAATAAATGTCTTGTGCTCTCGAGCGATTATTATTGCGGTTGCCTCAGTTTCGGTTGTCGTTAGAGATGCTGTGGTTCTTTAAGTTGCTTCTTTACTGTACTTTAAATAGCTGCCAACGAAGCAATAAATTGCTAGCTAAGTAAATATGTTTACCAGGTAGCTAAAACTGTGTTGAATCCGATTGGGTGTTGCTTGAAACCGCAGTGCTATGCTGTGATTGTCGTTCTGCTGTAATTAAATTAAAATGTACACAGTTTCATTAGTTTCAAATTGATTTTATTTGATGGTTATCAAACTTTTTTATTCTTATGATATTGTTTAGTATTTCTTTGTGCTTTCATTCTCTAAACTTCCTTTCTTTAAATTTTGTCTTAGTGGTCAGAAGTTTTACATTTAAAACAATAAACAAAAAAAATTGGAAGACAACAGCAAAATGCAGGGACCACATGAATTTCAAAGGACCCTGCGGCTGTGAGAAAATGCTTTATATGGCATTTCCCCTGTTTATTATCGTCATTTTCTTATTCTTCCAAGCAACATAAAGCAAGTGAAGCAGAAGAGAACCGCAACCGACGCTGCTTTCTTTTGTATTAATTTTTATACATCTTCTCATTATTGAAAAGCTTGTCTTGTTTATCCCAATGGCCTCGAGACTCCACTTGCCCTTGGCAAGCACTTCAAAATGCGTTGCAAATAAACAAAGAGCAGCAAAATGGCTTCGTTACAGTAGTGGTAACTTCCGTTTCTTTATTTTATTGGCCATTTTTCGACTGTCGCCTTTTTGTTTGGTCAATGACCGACATGGAAGTTTGAGAAATCCGCGAGCTAAAATAATATATATATATTTTTTTGCTTTTAATTGAATTCCATTTCCATTCCAACTGTGGTAAAAAGCTGTGAAACGCATTTGCCTCACATGTCTCTTCCAAATTTATTAAATTTTACAAAATGGCAATTGAGAAACATAACGACTCTTCAAAAGCGCGTCTAGACGTCCTGACAATGTCGTTGTGACACCTGTGACCAGGTCGATAAAATGTAACAAAACTCGGGAATGCCTTTGTAGCAGGATTTTCAAAATCACATTAGGAAAGTGTCTGCAAATCGTAAAACCAAATAAATGCCATAAAAATAATTTAGATGGAATTCAATGCGAAACATGTGAAGCAACGTTCAGGTTATGAAAAGACATTTTCAATTAAATGAAACAAATATTTGTGTAGCAAGAAAAAATAACTATACATCCATAAAATACAACAGGTGATCGACTGCTAAATTCGCTTTAAGTTTTTCTGGTTTTAAGTAAATGCAATTTAAATGTGAAAAATATAAATTATTGACAAAAAAGTATGAACATAATTAAATAAGTGAAATTAATTATAAACCAGCTTTCAACCAAATTTATATAGCAATTAGTGAGGAATTACATCTATTTTTATATTTTACTTCGTATGTGTATCAAACCACAAAATGAATACACACAACGTGGAAAATTCTATGTGGTCAGTGTATTGATAAACTAGAAAACTATGCATGTAAATTGCACGAAAACAAATTGTGCGTGTGTTATGATATGATAACAAAATGTTCACATAAATATCTATTTATTTATTTTGACGGTAGATGAAAATGTTATTTGTTATTTTTAAATAATTCTCAGATGAATTTTAATAACATAGATAATGCCAACAATTTGTTTTGCTATTTGAGGCGGAAGGGTGTGAATATGGAAATCTAAATTAAAATAAGCTGAACATGTTTATTGTGTTCTAGGTAAACTCGTTGCAGACTGTTGAGCGTATGTGTAATGTGTATTAAATGCGCTTCAATCATTTTCCTAGTAATTATGCTAATCAACTAACAACTGGCAGTCGAGCAGAGAGATAGAGGGAGAGTGAAGTGGATTGTTGGTTGACAAGGCAGAAAATGTTGCAATTATTTGGTCAACAAACAAACTCTAAGCCGCTTTAAGCGTTTGTGGACAGCCCTTAAGTCCTCTCCCAAATGTTGACTTCCATTTGGATCTGTAACAGGAACAGCGTATAAATTATTTAATTTAATTATGCTCGACATGATTATTTGAATTCTACCCTCAGGTTGTTTACTTTATTGTAAGTCTGAAAGCTCCAGTAGGTCATAAATAATTTGATACATCACGTTTTAGTGGGGAGTGTGTGGTGATACCGCAGCGTATGAGCCTTGCATATTTTTTGTTCAGTTTGCTTATGGTTTTACCTGACTGTCTAAACATTTGGCTTTGGCAACGCCACGCCCTGTACAATTTACCACAAGTTTTGCACTGTTTGACATTTTTGGTAGCAACCTCGGTTCCGCAGAACTTTTCAAATATTTAGTAGTTTATCCATGATTCTCTCAAAAAAAAACTCGAAGCCGCGGCATCGTCTTGGGGCTTACCGCAGTCGCTCCAAAAGTTTACCTTGTCTATCTGCCTTCTTTACGGCCAGAAAGCACGCAGCAAGCAGCAGTCAGTGCGATTGCAGTTAAAACTCTGTGAGGACAGAACTAAAAGTTCCAATTGCGACTTGCAGTTTATTCGACAAACTTAAAGCTGCTTTAGACTGACTGGATGGCTACAAAATACAAGTTTTGTTATTGGATTCTAAACTATTTGTTGTTACGGCTAAGTGCTCCATGGGCTTAAACATTGTTTAAGCAACACGAATAAATTATATTATAAATAAAATTCACATCACGTTTAATATGTTTTGGTATGTTCACAAATCGACCGACAAATTCTTGGAATCGAATCTGAAGTAAGCTGATTTGGTTCAAATTGATGAGCTATAATCTTATACACTAAGACTCAAATTGCTTTTGTCTAGTGAACTTAAATTGTATTTTATTGGTCTAATTTCAAACTTAAAGTTCAAATTTCTACGAAGCACTCCTTTGTGAATATGCAAGCAACCAATGACCGAACAATTAAGTAAAAGCAAATCTGTACACTTGAAATAACTTAAATATTTCTCGCTGCACTTTATTTAAAGTTAACTGAATAAATAAGCTGTTTACAGCTGCGCTTGAAGCAAAGCCAAAAAAATCCCATCAACTGTAAATAAAATCAGCCAGCGTAAACTTAATTTTTCCCGATATGCCAAGCAATTGTTTCAACAACAGCAAATCCCCTTTAAGGGGATGGCATTTAGCATTCTGAAGCAAGATAGGGAAAGGGTAACTGGTATTCAGAAAAGAATGCAATGCAGTTGGTTGGCTGGTTTGGATCATGGTCTGCTGCGCATTACGTTCATTTTGGACCACATCGCGTCTTTCCTGGCAACACATTAAACTATCTTACTTTTCTTTTTTTGCTATTGTGTATTAAAACACTTTTTCTGTGAACTTGTGGCTGCAGAGTGAAATGCATGAAAGGAGCATTTTCGAGCTAAGGAAAAATATGGGGTTGCAATAAAAAAAACCCACATAGAAGCTTCGTTGTGGAAAAGTCGAGTTAAGTAAGAGTTTCGATAAAAGCTAAGCTATCATGTCAATTAGGCAATACCCCAAATCCCAACACTCTCAAATAACTCAGCAATCAGAGAAATCACAGCAAGCAAACGCGGCGTATACGCAATGTGTGTGGAGTTTATGGTCTACTATACACGTTGTATGCTCATTTCGTATGCTCGTGCGCGCATTTCAATTATAGAGTCATCAAATTTGATTTCTTTAACATGTCTGTAACCTTTTTCAATTTTTGTAATTTTTTTTTTTTTTTTTTTTTTTGGTGCCTTGCTTTTGCCATGTTGCTTATTTATGCATGTTATTCGTTATCCTTGAAGAATTCCTCGTCATTCACCAGTCGCCATTTGGCAAGTGCCTGATGTAATTTCAATCTGGCACGTTACACGAGGGACGATAAACAGATACACATCAGAGGACGAGGCAAACCGAGGGGCACTAGTGGGGATTTTTAGGCACGGGTGTCACGCAAAATTGCTGTAAATGGATGCGAGTTAAAAAGCCAGCAATTTTAAATTGCCGCTGTCGACGTTGGCGCCCTTTTGGCAGCAAAAGTTGCCTGACAGACAACCAAACCGGCTGTACGTTGTCCTTCGACGAACTGCTGTCGAATTCGCTTCCCTTCTCTTCGTTTTTTTATTTTTATTTTTATTTTTATTTATTTTTTTTTTTATTTTTATTTATGTTTTTTTTAACGTTGAAGGCGTGTTGCGCACTTGATGTTTATGTGTCAAGCAGCTGCTGGTTTATTCTGTTTTCTTGTTGGAACACGGCTCTAAATAATGAATACGTTGATTTTGAATCATACATTTATGCCAACTCACTTACACCAGACAGCCAGGTGATAATTTCAATTGTAATAATGTTTTAAATTCTTTAAGGACACAGAACAGCAGAGGAAATAGAGAGTATTCAAGTTGATTTTATTCACATTGTTGCAGATTTACTCAGCGATTATCCAGACTACTTTTTATTCCCAGAGAAAGCTTAATGAATTTGCCTGTAGTGCTCATATTTAGTTTACTCACTTGTACGACAGTGTAGCAGAAATCCTGGCATAAAATGCCTGTACAGTGACATATGTGAGCATTTGTATGCTTGTCTTTGCGTGTGTATGCGTGCTGAATTTGTGTGCATAATAAAATTTGTGTACAAAACATGTGTAGAGCGACGCCTAACGGTAAAAACATTTCGAAACGAGGAAATTGCTTATCTTTACTGTTATCTTTGTTGCTGTGTTTGTTTCTTTGCCTGACATTTTCATTGGTGTTTCATTTTTGATAATGCGATGCGTATGTGTTTGACTGATATGATTTGCATATGTATGTCTGTATGCCTGTGTGCGTGTGTACGTGTGCCTGTTCCCACTGTTTGCGTGTGTGTGTGTATGTACATGTCGTAATAAAGCATTAAATTTTACATAAATTGCGGGTACAGTTTGGTAGCTTCCTGCCACCGAGCAGCACAAAAAATGTATTTGCGTTTCCTTTTGCGGCTTGACAGGAGTAGAAGCAAATGCTTACATGCTTTGTACTTTGTTTGCGTTGCCCTGTTCACACAAAATAGCTGCGAAAGAAAGGTATAATCATGTAGAAAGCCCATGGCAAAAACTTACATACTGTGGAATACACATTTAAAAATAAATATTTTTTTAGTTTACTTTAAAGTTTTCAATCCTATTCTCAAACTTGGAGTATGCTTCCTAAATTTAAATATTATTAAAGACACGCGTATTTCCGAGTCGATCACAACATTTATACCTATTTTATGTGATTATTTATGATGGCGACTCTGCTGGAAAAGCCAAGAAATCGCAACTGTACTGATGATTGCCACTTGTAATTTTATTATAAATTTATGCTTGCTTCTTGGTTGATAGCCAAAAGCATAAATGTTAATTTTCCTCAACTCAAGCTAGATGTATCTCATATTTTATGCGGCCAAATAATATTTTAACAGAAATATTTATATGCATTTAAATCATTTCCAGTATGCGTAACAACATATGGGTCAAAAGAAATGCCGAAGAAATTTGGTACTAAATATCGAGACAATGAGCCTCCAATCTGTTTCCCAAAAGCTATAAAAATTTTCCCTTTTGCGAATTTCCTTAATAAATTAAACTGTTGGCAAATAATAATAATTATTGAGATATCTCTTGTGAAGCCCAGCAAAAGCCAATAGAAGTAATGAAGGAAAATACGTTTACATTATTGTATTATGCGGAGTCTGACACTGAGTCAAACACTGACAATACTGCCAGAACTCAGCCCTAGCTTTCCTTTCTTTTACTATATTCATTCCATCTGAGCTACACACACATTAGAAGATGCACATGAATTTATTTGTTCAAAGCCATAACAGCAGATGCAGCTCTACTAACATGTACATTCAGTTTAAAGGATTTTTTATGCTAAGACCAAAGAATGAGTCATAAAAGAATTTTATGATTCAGAAAACTTCAGACTGCTAATTGAATTGTTCCGTAATCTTTAAGTTTCCTACATAGTTTATGAGCTTGCATTAGTTTGTGTTTAAAGTCATAAAATCAACTTAATTTAGAAAAAATAATAACTTGTTTAGCTTAATTTATTCTACTAAGACACTAGAAGTTCTTATAATAAGCTTAGACTAACCTGCTTTATTATCTTCCTCTCTGTGTGATTATCAAACTTCTTTAATGCTGAATCATCTGCAATGGAAAAGTTACGTAAATAATTAAAGAAGATTTATGTTTAATGAAATTTACACACATTCCCTTAAACCTCAACAATGGTAACCACTCAACGCCTACGAACTTTTCCTCAGATAATAATTTACCATAAAATCTCACGCCCACATGTCTCTCAGACTTCTCTCTAACTTCCTTTGCTTCTCTCTTCCACTCTGTCTGTCATTTTGTCTGTATTTTCTGTCCTGAGAATGTGAAACGTCTTCACACACACTTAGGCAGGAAAATTTTGTTGTTGTGCTAATATAATAAGTTGTCTGCTGTCGTTTATACATGTGTTGGTGGAGCAGCTCAAAGTCTGCAGACGGCATCAATCATACGCCATGTTGTGCTGCACTGATGTGTGGCTAAAATGCGGAAATGTTAAAAGCAACACAGACTTACAAGCACACAGCAAAAACTTGTTTAAGTTACAAAATTGAAAATTTATCGACTAGAACGCACAAACAACAGAGTAAGAAAGAACGAGAGGGCAAAGAAAAGAGAGGGAGTGAGACGGCTACCACAAGAGCAGCGCTAACAAGAAATTGTCAGCAGCAAATTTGCAAAGCGACAACAACATTAGAAACAACAACAGAAGTAACTGCAATTGCAACAACTTCAAACCGCCATGTCACCGTTTCGTCTCCCACGCACTCCCCTCTCCCACCCTTTTAACTTGTCACTGCTTTCTGCTTCGAACAAGTTGAGCTGTTGCATGCGCTACATCAACGTCACGCTTAGCCGCATTTGAGACATTGTAGGCATAGGATATATGCATTCAAGCAGCCAACCGATAAGAGGGAAATGAAGAGTGAACCTTACAGAACACTGCACTGAACACAAAAAATACCACACTGACTGTCAACAATTGCAACAACAGCAGCAGATACTGCAACAACTGCCGCAATTGGAGCAACAACAACAACAACTGTCAACTGCACATCAACATGTTCTATTGCTCGCATTACAAGCGCCTCAATAAACAATCTCTCAATTTACAGTGATTTTCCGTGTACTCTGAACAGGCAACAAAGAGACAGAATTGATAGTCCTATGCTTGCAACAGCAGTATTAAACAGTTATCTACGGTTTACATATGTAAGAATGTTTAGGGAGTGTTTAGGTCTGTTAACAGCATAGAGTTCTCAAATAGTTCTAAATGGATATGTACTATTAATTAATTAATTAAATTAAATCGGTCATATTAAAATAAAGCAATTATTAAGCTAAGTATTTCAGTTCTTATTAGTTAGTAAGCTTAATGTTTAAACTTGTTGCACAAAGTTCGTAACAAATATAACAAAAAGGTTTCTAACAACCAACAATTCCAGTAAAATGTAGCACCCAAGTATCAAATGATAATATTCTTAATATAAAGATTTAATGCGCATAGTACACAGAGAAACGAGATAAGTTAAGGAAATAGTTTTCTAATTAATTGCAATAAAAGTCATGCAAGCTAATTTGAAAGTTGCTCTCGAGTGCAAGAACCAAATAGGATGAAGAGACTGTACAGATTATCATCATAATGGAGTGTACGAGCACATTAAAAATGCACAAGCTTCAGGTGAAAGCAAAACGATGAGAAGGTTTTCTGTAAATGCTGTTGGTATGCGGGTGTCAAGTTAGAAATAGGAAAATACAAATTGTGAAAAAGAAAATGGAAAATAGAACAAACAAATGCGTTTTGTACGCAACGGTGAACTAAGCGAAATGTGTGCCAGGATGTGTAACGGAGCCAGGCACTGGATAAGGATAATCAACTTCAGTCATCGGGTTTTGTGCGGTGTGTTGGCAACTGCTCGACAGTTTTTAATTGAGTTTACGCTTCGTGTGAGATACCACCACCGACATCATCACTGTGACAGCGGTGGTTTTAGCGGGGGCAACATGCAACATGAGCGTTATGAATGCGGCCAAGAGATGGAGTGCCACTTGCCACGCCCACTCGTCCATTGAAAAGACTTGGCAACTTTACGCAGAACTCTCGCTTATTACTATACGTACGTACTTGTGTGGAAACTCAGCTGGAAGTGACTCGCTTTGCGGTTCTTGTCCTTACGATTCATACACTCGACACATTCGCGATTCAACTCGACTCGACTCAACTCGTCTCGTCTCGTCTGGTCTTGTCTCTACGTGAATAAACCGCGACAATGAATATGATGGTGGTGCTGCTGCTGATGCTGTTTCTACAAATGATCATCATGAGTGTGCCATGCCACAAAGATTTTTAATTAAGTTAATGAAGTGCATCCTGTGGTTTTTGGCCAACGTGCAAACAGAGAGCAATCATCTTACTAATAATGACGTCAATTTGATGCACACCATTGAATATGTTTGCTCTGTCTATCTCCATCTGTCTCTCCCTACACTCCATTTCCACTCAATGTGGCTTATTGAACATTGCTGTCAGCCTGATACCTACACTCAAACGATTTCAAGTTTTCAATTTCTATATAGAAATGACATCTGTTGTATTGGCATCTTTATTTACAGTTCTGGCAAACTTTGAATGAACGGAAAAGCCATAAAACCGACACCAACCTCTCTTCCTCCCTCTCTTACGTTCTTCCTCTAACCTTCTCACTGCTTCTATCGCTTTTCTGTTAAAAATACATTACAGAGATAAATGTGCAGAGATCTTGACTAAAGAGACGCTTAAATGCTGCTGTTGCCGGTGAAAGTAAACATTAAATATTTATGACGATGCACAAAAAATGCAATCAAAAACGTGAGAAAAGTTTCTATTGCATATTTATGCGCGCAACGAACGGGAAATGGAAAATAACAAAAGAACGACATTATAACGTTAATCGAATCTGCAATACACTACTTAAAGCAAATATGCGAATGGTTTATAGACCTATTAAGCTGATTTATCAGAATTGTAAAAATGTGCAGAACTCTGTGATTCAATACAAATTTTCATTATACTTCTAATAAAAACTAAAAAGAAAATATTAAATTGAAGCAGAAAAATCTAAGGACTGTCGTGTATTTTAAAATATTTTCTCTTTTTAAAACTTTACTTTCCGTTTATTTTGCACTGGCCTTCAAATTATTTAAAATACTCTTTATGTGAGTTTCATTACTGCAGTGTATGCTGAAACTGGCGTACTATATGAAATGTAATGAATATAAAAGTGTGGAGCGTGTCTGCACAATTGTAAAGAGGGGACGGAGAGTTATAGCGAAAGCATAGAAAACGTTGCCCAAAATGGAGCAGAATGGTTTTCAATTTAGGTAATTTATGGACGCGCATTGTTCGGCATTGAGGCAGCTAACAGTTGAGAAAAACCGAGCAGCACAATGGCCATATTTATTGTCGTTTTATTTGGCCATTTCAAAGCAATTTCGCATATACTCGACGAATGCCGCACAAAGCATAAAGTAATACATATATATTATATATTCAAACAAAAACAACAAATACAAAAAATTCAAAAAAAAAAATATACAACAAAAGCTGTCGCTAAGCCAACAAACATCTGTGTCAGCTCAAAGTGCACTCAACGCCAGCATTTCGAATGAGACAGCACAAAACTTTTGCACAAAAATGAATAAAAAACTATTGCAGTCATAAATGAGGGAGAGGTAAAGTGGAAACTTATTCCATTTGCACCTATGAAGCTTATCTGGAAAACGAGTGTCTGTCAGAATACTTGCTGACCGCAAGCTTACTCGTATCTGTCTCGTTAGCAGCTGCTAATTAGCATAAAGTTTCAGCAACTTTTGAGTCTGGTCTAGAGCATTAACTTTCTGCATCTATCCAAACTCGAATGTGAGCATACCTTACAGCTCTGAGCAAGGACGTATCCATTCATTTAGTGTGGCAGCTTATGGCAACTTGACATCGTCAGTATTGTTAGTCTGGGCACATGACACTGCAGTTCTGTTCTTTGTTTTCTTCTTATTCGTGTTCTGTCTCCATCTTGTTAGAGACAGTCTCATATTCTTGGTATTTCTTTTTCTCGATGACTTTGCCTTGGCGCCGGCAATGCTTTTGTTCACTTTGAAAGCACGTCTCGCTCATCTCTTTGATAAATATTAGTGGAAATCTTTTCAACTGACAGATAAAGATAGAAGCGCAGTTTACAAGGTCATTTGTATGACTATTTTCGCATCGATTTCATAATAACTATGAATTTAATACTAAAATTTATTATTTGAGTAGCTTATTTACTTGATTTACTGTTGAATTCATAGCATAACTAAACTACAATAAAACTTTATTAAAAGTTTATTATCTTCTTTTTTAAAATCATTTTTCTTGTATATAGTTTCTAAATAAATTTATTAATTTAATGTAATCTTCTTGGATTACAGGGTATTTTGCAATCCAAACTATTTCTACCGCCGTTTAAATTTTGATACATTTCATTTCACTGTTTGCTTTGGCATCGTGCAAACTTATTTAATTTATTTTCCTATCCTTATTTTTCACAAAATTGAAAACGTAAATATTGGCATTCGACTGAAATTTGAGAAATTCAGTTGACCCAAGCAGATTGAAATATGATTTAATTTTAGCAAGGAAGGTGATAGATAATAAAATTTGCAATAAATTCACTTCAGGCATTTCTGCTTTTTAAGCTTTACTATTTCCGTCTTTGTGAGAGCAAAAAAGGCAGTGAATTAAAGAGAAGTTTACACAACTATTCGAATAGCTAATAAAGCACGACTGAAAGTGGAAATTTGCAACTGTCAAAAGGTATACAAATCATTGACAGCTGTCAAATGGTAAATCCTAAATGCATTCCTTATATAGACTGTTAGCAGTTTTGTATCCTGTTTGCTACGCGGGTAAAATGCTGAGCTTTTTGTCATTTCATTCATAAGATTTACATCCCATTCACACTGCATACACGTTGGCGGCACTCTGACAAGCTGTCTGACATTTGCCAAATTTGAGAAATTTGACAGACACGTTTCTTGAATTGAATATCACACAACTTTACGCACAAACTGAAAAAGTGCACACTGATACACGTGTGCGTGTAGGAGCAAGATTCGAAAAAAAAAAGATATTTTTTATGACGCTCGAATGTGACGTTTATATTGAATTTGAATATTTTTTACGTTTGGTGCGGCTTTGCTTAAATCGGTTTAAAATTTTCGTTTTGTCGTGTCACAAATGAATGAAACTATTTTAAAAATAGAACACGCGGATTCGACAGAAATGAAAAAAACATCAGAAAGTATCATGCAAAATAAGAGAACAATTTTTGAGACTCAGAATGTAGCAAATTTTAAAGAAAAAGTATTTACCATAAAATTTTTGTAGATTTCTTATAATTTAATCGAAAGTATTTAAAATAAATATTTACAAAAGAATTCAAGCCAAGCAATTGACTAGGGTAAAAGACAAATAACATTAACGACAACAGAATATTATTGCTGTCGCAATTTCGAGTAAACAGTTGGTAGCGAATGTAGACAGTATAACATATTTTCGGTGACAGGTGTAAATGCCATTGTTGGATCACGCAATTTTCCGGTCAAAAGTTCAGCACGTTTCCTTAACGTTTTGGCCATTGTTGATGGCTTCTAACCGAGTACCTTCTGACCACTTTACGTAATTGCCGGCAGGCACAAACTTTTCAACTTGTCATGCTGCCATCGAAGCTATAAATAAACACGATGACACTTTGCCAGCCGCCACCTGTGTTTCACTAAATCAATTATTAATGCAAACTGTAAGTTATATTTACTACTCATTATTGTAAACTTGAAGCATTAATTATTCCGAGAAAGTAATTTTTACACATGTTTGCTTTACTTAATAATTGATTTCCTTGTTGCAGGTTTTATGAATGCATTTTCCAGCTTCAATGTGGTTTCATTCTCAAACAAAACGTTTGCAATCCTGCGGCACTGTATGTAACCAACGAATACAATAAAAATGTAAACTGAAAGCTATCAGCGCGAAGGCGTTGCCAAGTCGTAGAGAGTTCCGACCCAGACCAGGAAGCTAACGGGTTATTGTTGCAGGCAGGCACCTGTTGCGCGACAGGAAGCTGCCTGTTGCATCCGATTGTTGCGTTGCAGGAAAATATTATATAACCAAAGTTGTTGACTCTGCGTTCTGTACAAATTATGCAGATTGTTTTTCCACTGAAGTATGCAATTTCATTAGCGCTAACAAGCGATGCAAAGAGTATGAGAAATGCTTGAGAATACGAATAAAATCCCTTTATGCTTATATTATTAATGTTCACAAGGGTTTCTTATAAAAATATGGTAAATGCGGGGTTGAAGGCTTCCAGAGTAGTGGCTTCTATTGTCAAATCGCATACAGGTGAACAGCCGCGCCTTTACAAACGACAATTGGGAAGCCTCTTAACAACTTGAGAACTTAAAATATTTTCTACAACTGTGTGTAAACTTGTCAGCAAAAGACTTGCCAAGAATACTTAGTTACAAAAAAATTCAAATGACCGGTGCTGCTGGAAGGGGAATTTAATTAAAAAGTTTTGCGTTTCACTAGAAACAACCGCAACAACAGCAAAAACGACAACGACAGAAACGAACTGAGTACTGTGGAAAGTTGTGTGAGTATGTGAGTCTATTTAGTGTGCGTGTGTGTGTGTTGTGCTTTGTAAGTGAAACTTTGTTGCAACAATAGTTGTTGGTGGGTTGCCTGCTTTTAGTGCCATGTAAATTTCGTGATGACTGAAGAACACGGCGTATGCGTAACTTGTTTTACCCAAATCCATAACGAACGAATGACGTTGCAATTTATAAAAGTTTTACGACAAGCACTTGAAAAATTGCACATTGTTGCCACAGCAGCGTCTTTGCATAAAATCTGCGTAGGCAAAAAGCAAAAAGTAAAAAGCCAAAAGTGAAAACCCAAAAGCTGAAAGCCTTATGAAATATTGAGCATACACAAATTTGTATGCGTATACGCCACGTTCGCCCACGTAATGGCAGAGCTCATAAGAAATTCTGCCTCAAACCAATTGACAACGAGAACCACAATAAAGGTTAATGGTACCGGAATGACTTGAGAGAGAGAGAGAGAGGGAGAAAGAATGGCAACATAACCAACAACAGAACTCAACCACAAGATAAGAAACGAAGAGCAAGCATCGGGGGTAAGTTACACCAAATTACAATGGCTACGTAAATAGTGCAAAGCCAAATTAAACTGCCAAGCTGTGGATGGAGACCAAGAACTCACTTGGCCACAATCCGCTGAGTCCAATTGAGTTTAGTATTTGTATTCAAGTGCCAATTAGCCAAGG
Source organism: Drosophila acutilabella (assembly GCA_035046005.1). Classification (NCBI taxonomy): domain Eukaryota; kingdom Metazoa; phylum Arthropoda; class Insecta; order Diptera; family Drosophilidae; genus Drosophila; species Drosophila acutilabella. The sequence continues at coordinate 84,908 of JAWNOK010000031.1, read as the reverse complement.
TTTCGTTTGGAGCAGCATACTGCTGTAGTAGTTGGCCCCTTCAAACCGCCACCACTTGAGGGATGCCAGGCTGGCCTAATAGCTTGGCTAGCAGTACAAAGTGCTCATCTTGGCCAAACAATAGCAGCATAAGTTCAGTTCACTTAATCACAGTAAATTGACTCAACAAACCTGCGACCAGACCATTCATTAGTTCTCCGGGATCCAAAGTGCAATTCCTGTAGTTTTTACCTCCAGCTGATCAGGTCTCATACAATTTCCGTCTCTCATAACATAAACCGCAATAAGCTTCATTTGCAGCTGTATCTGCAACAGGGTAATTAGCTGGGGATACCACCTAACCGGAAGTGCTTTAATTGAAACACCTTAAAAGTCATTCAGGAGATTTTGTTTAACTTGAAACTCGATTAAGTTGGCCAGAAGTACGTTATGGCCTGTTTAACACAGTGCGACACACAAGCAGAGCTACAGAAAATGTCATTTCACTCAAATATGTGGTTTCGGTTCATTTCTAGTAGACAAGTGCACAGGAAAACCCACAGGTCCCTCAGCTGACATGTTGACTATCACTCATTTGACATTAGCACAAATTATGTCACGTACCAACTTGGCCAGAAACTTTTAAAGGGCTTAAGTTCTACCACATTTTCAGAACAGAACGAGTAAAAGGTTCCGCTCTATTTAGCTGAGTTTGGTTTGTTCGATCGAGCGAATGCGAACAAAAAGAACCAGAAAAAAAATAAGTAGTGACTGTCAATATAGAGACACTTTGCACTTGGACTGCTATTTTCCTCATTGTTGCTGTTGCTTCTGTTGTTGGGCAAACAAAAAAGCACTCATGATGCGGCGGAACTGGGAGACAAGCATGCAAACGGCAGCGAATCGCCAATCAACATCAACATCATCCTCAAATGCGACGCCAATGGCTATAGCGACTATAACCGCAGCCATCACAAATGCCATTAGAGACGCAGCCACCAGCTTCTACTATTACTACTACTACCAATACTACTACCAACAACAATGTCCTGTTGCCAGCTGCCTGATGCCTAATGCCTAGGCCCTAGGTTCCTCCTCGTTGCCTGCTGGCGTGGGGCATAGGACTAACGCGTCGTAAATTGAGATTTCTATTTATTGTTCGCGACTTTAGTGATGCTACGGCCACAGCAGCAACAGCTCGACAATGGCCAGTCACCCATTTCTAGCTCAAATATCTGGCAGTAAAACGAGGAGGTTGAGTGATAGAGAGAGAGAGAGAGAGAGAGAGGGAGAAATTAGTAGAGGGCATGAGTTGGATGCGTGACTAACTCGAAGCGTTTTGCCAATTTCACTATGACGCTCGAGCGTTTTTAATGGATTTTTAAGTTTGCTTTTATTGTTATTTGTTTGCATACTCGTATGCACAAGTTTGAGGGCTTAGCTCTAGTTATTGTCGTCACCACACTATTCCACCAACTAACCATCTCTATAAATGTTCATGCCAGAAATACCCTTTCCAAGGACGTCTTCACTTTGAAATGCAGAAAAGTTATAAAGTTGAGTTATAATTATTATAATAATTATTAATCCAGTTTATATTAGTTTTAAATTACATATGCTGCGTGTTAATCTTAAATTTATTGAACATTTTTATTTTTTTAAATTTTTTAGTCATTTAAATTTGTAATTTATTTGTAATTAAAATTTATATTTAAGATATAAACAATTATTTTGTATTTAAGTAGCTCTTTTAGAAGTCGGGAAAAATACTAGCGAACTGTAATTCGAAAAACATGACCGACATTTTCTGTATCTAACTTTGCAGAGTAACTTATGTTCGGTGAACAGAAAAAAGTTGGCTTACTTTCATTGTTTTGTGTTTGGTTTGTTTTAGCAGCACTTTTGTTCCAAGTTTCAGGCGCCAAGCATTACGCAAATAGAATTAACAATAGTTGCACTTAGCCCAAGTCTATGTCGAAACTGATTGTTGTCTATTATTATTATTATATTATTTGATCAAAACCAAAAACTTTTTCACTCACAACACCCACGTCAGCAATCCCTCAGGCAGGGTATGCCAAATGGTTGGTTTGCTGTTCTTAGGCAAGTGTCAATCACTAACAAAATCCCTGGAGAATGCGCTGTCAGTTGGCCGATAACAATAAATTGGTTCATCCTTTGTGTGTGTGTCTTTCAGGCAGTTTGTGTTTCTGTGTGTAGGTGGGTGTGTGTGTGTGAGCGCTTGCTTTTAGGGACCTATTATGGAAATTAAATTGATATTTAAGTGACATGGATAAATATCAAACCACAGCCACAACAATGTTGACGACAAATTTTTTAGCCACAATTTTATTGAAAATTTTATGAGCTTAAAGGCTGCTTAGCTGCCTTATGAACCGGCTATAAAGTTTGTGGCTCTGCCACGTGGCAAGTCGCTAAGTTAAGCCGAGGTTGTTGCATTGCTCTGACCGCTCCCAAAAATATGCCACACACAATCAAATGAGGTGTCTAGTAGAGAACTCTGACTTAACCCAGGCTCTTAGTGTTTCTGTGTGTATGTGTGGCTTTTTGGTCAACAGCTAATGCGGTTTAGTCGGCGTGCTGGTATTTGACCTTTTGGCTTTAGGGCTTGACTGTTGTTTTCTTTTTGCTAAAAGGTTTTAATTAATATGCAAATGATTGTGAACACGACAAGTGAAAGGGGGTGTACTATTTTTGCTTAGTTCATTTTACTTTTACTAGCTGTTTAATTAAGACGCTTCATTGCAAACTAAACTAGTTAAGCGCACATTGCGTATGCGTGATGCCAACAAATTAAACTCGATGTTGAGCTACCCAAACCATTTTTCTTATTTTTTTTGAATTGTCCGAACTTTAAATTATTTATTGAATTTTTAACTTTGCTCTTTGAAGCCGGATGCTTTGGCCCCGCTACTCTGCTCACCCGCTGGTCTCAACCAACTGCTAAATTCGTGTGGTCAGACACACAGGCAGCACAGGCAAAGAAGACTTTTCCATATTTCCATATTCATTTGCAACTTTCAGCTTTTTGCCACAGTAGTCAGACTGGCAGACTGTCTGTGGAAAGCAGAAGAAATTATGAAATGTTGGTCAGTTGGAAAGGAACACAAGCCTTTTGCCATTTTGTTGGCTTGGACGTTTGCATATGGATGCTGATATTTATTAACTTACCACCGACAATTCTCCTTTACCAGGTGCTCTTTTGCTGTCTTTATACCACCTTTATCTGTCTGTTACTCTGGTGATTGCATTCGCCTGGCTTGTGGATTGACCAACTCAGACACTGGACGGTTCATAAATTTTGAAGCAGTCCAACTTTCTATGTTGTCAGTTGGTGTGGAAAGAGAGGGGCGAAAACGCCATTTGCAATACGCATGGCAAGTACATTTCCGGTTTTCAGAAATGCATTTCCGTTTCCGCCGGTATTGACAAAGTTTTGCCACTGCAAACTCCGCCGCACATAAATTTCAGTTTGACTAAAATGCCAAAGTGACACGTTCAACAACAGCAACAAATACAGCAGCTAAAGCACACACAACCACACTTTCACATACAAACAAACAGACATGTGCAATATCTATGCAGGACTAATGCACTTATTGGCCATTCAACCAAATTGGTTACACAATTCTGATGCAATTTATTGCATTGCATGCTTCAGTTGGTTGCCCACTTGAAAATTTATTGCATTTCATTTGATTTGATTTTCATTAGCATATTCAAGCTGATGGATCATAGAGTGCATTTCAATACCGTTATCCATGACAGGCCATAACACAAACAGAAAAAAAAACCCAAAATGGAGGAAAATTCAATGTTCAATCATCATTTACAAATTGAATAAAATTCCGAATTTAGTTTCATTTTAAAGTGTCACAGATGAAGCCCACTTCTTTCTCCATTCAATGCCCACCAATTTTCATTGTTTGCTTGTGGCAACGCCCACACAAAAGTGACACAGGCTGCGTTGCAATAAAAACGAACACTGGACTCCACATTGTCCTTTGATTGCGCCGTGTTTGCCACATCATATTTCACACACGACTCCAATCGAGTATGTGGGTTCGTGGGTATACGTGTGTGGGTGTATGTGTGCGTTCAACAAAAAGTTCTCGGCTGATTGCCTTTATGTATTTTTGCAGTTTTCCAGCACTGCATTCATTTTCATTTTCATTCTTTTTGATATGGAGAGGACGCGAATTCGTAGCATTTCAGCACCTGATATAGCTGGCATCATCCTTTTAAGGCTATTAATGACACCACCCGATGGAGATATCGACCACTTGGCTGACTGAGAGTTTCTTTATTGGATTTGTGTTCTCTTTTTATTATCATCAAAAGTGTTGCTTTAATGCACGGCCCAAACTATTTGATAGTAAGTCTGTAAGAACACAGCATTTAAACCAGTTTTAAAGATAACTTTGAAAACCATTTTTGGTTTAAGTTATTTCACGACTTTATCAAAAATGCATAAATCCAAGGCCTTTGTTCTGTGTGCTTTATTCTAATTTAGAGTTGGCCAATTGCCAAAGAGAGTTGCAATCCCTGTCCCTAGTTAATCTAAATTGATCCCAGTAACGCGCTCAGAGCATAATAAATATTTATTAGGTGCTGTGATGCTGCCAAAAATTAAATTTGTTTTTACCAGAGGGCAGACAAAGCGTTTAGGCCAACACAGCAAATATATGCTTAAAACATTTCTTAAGTCTCCGGTTTATATTTTGCTCTTAAGCATACGCGAAAACGCGCCTAAAATTAAAAAGGGTGTCGTCTCTGGGGGAAGGTGAATCTGTCGCTGCCAAAACATTTCACAAGCTTAATTGCGCACAAGCCAAGCAGATAAACAAAAAAGCAGCGAAAAAAAAAATTAAAGAACGAAAGCATAAAGGAAAGAAAGGAGGGAAAACCTAATGAAAAAGTTTCACTCTCCAAGAGACCGAAACGACATGAAGTGCTTTGAAAAGCGCGTTGAGCGCGAAAATCGTTAGAAAAACGAAACAACAAAATTTAAGTAAATATGCGACAGAGCAGACAAAGTAGCAACACAAACAAAAGCCCAACGCGAGACGAGGGCTGAGCACCAGGGAGGGCAGTAAACAAAATCACAATTAACCAAGAATGTCACAAACAAAGCACAGAAAAAAATAAATCAAGACCAAAAATAATATTCTCGACTGGTCGAGCTATAAATACCCTAGCTGGGAAATAAAATAAAAAAAGAGCTATAAATTGATAACTAAAATTAATATTTTTAATATTTTAAATTCAATTCACGCAAATTTTAAATAAACATTTATTGATATACAAAGTTAATAAAATACTAAAAACCCTACATTCATGAATTGATAAATTGCTTTAAATTCCAACTTTTTAAGCTGTAAGTAATTACATATAACAATAAACTAACATACTTTAGGAACTAATGGATCAGAGGTATACATATATCTACATTTAAATAGGTATACAACTACAAATCATTCCTATACATTAAATAGTATACACATCTTTGCACATTTGATATGAAAATAAACATACTTTCAATTTTCGCAACTCGTTAAAGTGGAACAAAGCGACAAAGGTATCGGTATAAACGGCAACAAAAGGACTTTCAGGACATGACGCACTCAGTCAAATAGTGTTAAAAATAAACCGCGTTCGCTTTGAGAGCGTGACAGTGAAGAGGGCAGACACTGCATGCGAGACACATAAAATATTTTAATTGCCAACACTTGAGTTTTCAACAACGCATGGTATGTAAAGAACTTAAAGAACTTAAACTAACGGTAAGCTTAAATAAAAACTGCTAATATTAGTATGCCCTCTTATTTTTAATGCCAAAGTTCATGTATTTTATGTTAAAGAACTACATGTACATGTTTTTTTTTTAACGCCTTGATGTCAATATCTTTAAGATTTTTAAAACTTAATTATTTTTATAGATTGTAACGCTGGCGACATTGTCTCAATGCCTCATTGAAGCCCTGGCAAACTGAAAGATCGCTGTTCTCCTCACTGCATTTGAGAAACTGGCGTATCTCATAGGCACAAGGTCCCTCTTCGACCAGCTCACTACGAGATCTTCGTTCGTCAGCCGATGATTGTGCCGCTGGTGCCTGCTCTACTACCTTTTGGCCACCGCCGCTGAATGCACCTGTTATGCCAGCGCCCACAGCATGACCGACGGCTGAACCGACTGCTACACCTGCCGCGGTTGCTGCCATATCCTTCATCAAATCTCCTGTTGAACGTCCAGAGCTCGGAGCAGCTGGAGCCGGAGGTGGAGCTGGAATTGTTGCCGGTTTCTTTTCAGCCTTGGGCTGAACAGCTGGTAAATTGCTGCTTGACTTGCGGGTGAATGGAGTGTATCCACCGCGAGAACTGGAGCTGTGGCTCCTATGACTTCCTGCTCCAGATGTTGGTTTGCTTGACCTCTGACGCGGCATTTTGGTTCAATTTAACTATTCTTTATACAGTATCTAAGCTAGAGATTTAAATGAAGTAATAAATATTAGGGCGATTTCAGTTTGCGAGCATAATTTTGAATACATGAACTGACTTTTAGCTCTGGCATCAACTGAATTTAAAGCCAAAGGCAGCTTTTCACATTTATAACACACACTCACTACACCCACACTCACGTAGTTTCCCCAAGGACTGGCTTTTGGCTTTTGTGAGCATTTTAATCGTCAACTAATTTATATAACATTGGCAGGGCACAGTACTAAACCGGGTGAAGCTGAAAAAAGTTAATTGCCAATGCACACGCTCGTAGCGCCACCTGGTGGCATTTACATGCAGCTGTTGCTTTCCCCTTGCCAATTCAACAAATTCATATTCTTTTCCACTTTCAACACTAATTAGAAGCGAAAAAGTCACAATAATGAACAAGTCGACGAAATTGTAATAAAAGAGAATTAGAAAGAAATACACTCAACAATTTTCACTAAATAGATGCATCATATCTCTACGGATTCAAGGCAGCTCAGCTTAATTGTGTAAGAGGATGGATTTACATAAATGATATATTACAATAGAAATTTCCCTACTTCAAATTACCGCTGACTTTTCTTCGCCTGAAGTACTGCATTACAATTATTCCCTAAATCTATCCAGTCTTTCGAGAGTGCAGCGGAAATGATTTAATTACCACAGAACATGCAAAAGTTCATTTCTTTCTTTTTCGGTTATTTTCGGCTTTGCCAGAAATGAAAATATATTGCCGAAATTAGCCAAAATGCCAGCCAAAATGTAAAGTGTAATTCAAATTAGTGTGAAATTGGAAGGAGAGTCAAAAATACAGTGTGGAAATTACTCCATCTGTCGGGAATCCATTGCCAGTGACATATGAGCTAACGTGGCAAACAGAATATTACATTAAATTATTGCAAACCGCAAAACAGGAGGCTGCAAATGCCGCTTGATTGATGCTGCAGCAGCGAATATAGCAAGCACACCAGACAGTTTTATCTCCTCTTCCCATCAGACATTCAGTCATTCGTTCAGTCAGTTAGTCAAGCACTCAATGCGACCATGTTAATCAGCCGTATACAAGTGCTCGAACAATATTCACTCATTCTCGCGGTCTCCATTTCTGTCTCTGTCTCTCCCTCTCTTTCTCTGTTATGAATATTTAAGCAAATTATGTTTTTGAAAATTTGAAGCTTGCTTTCTGCAGCTGCCATGTGAATTGTTGTGACAGGAATTGCTTCTGTTGTTGCTCCTACTGGAAATAGAAGCAATATCCATCTGGGTCTCAAATGCTAATTTCATTTTGTTTATTGTTTTCGCTACAATTTAATTTGCCTGTCTGCGGTGTTGAAATGTTTATAAATCAATCAACATCAATAACGCTCTGAAACCTTTTTCACATGATGGTCCCGCTTCAAGATGGATAGACTTCAGCTTTTGAAGATTCCTTAAGTGCCAAATTGCGGGCATTGACTACAAAAGCATTAATTTAAAGTGCTATTTGTTTGGCCCATGCTGCGTATGATGAATATTTAGGAATGCTATGGTGTTTTGCATAGACAATTGAGGCGCTAACAAATCGTAAAGCACTCTAGAGCATAAACAAAGCAAACAAATGAATAAACTTAATATAAAATCTGCAAACTAATTACATATACATTTTCTTTGAAACTTATTGAGCATAGGGACAGATATATGCTAACCAACTACCTGAAAAAATTATATTCGTTCTTCAACTTTACTCTTTAGCTTCATCCCCATCGTGTAACTTATGGCAACCACTTTGAAAGCCCTTAATAAAATATACTTTTACACTTTGAGCTCCTCAGTAGCAGATCTGTTTAAAACGATGATGGAAGCTAACTGGCTTACGTCAATTTGCATTTTAAAGTTTTCTTTTTCCATTGTCAATAGTTATGCAATAGTTTATCGAACTTAAACTTAAGAACACCTTTTATAATGGCAGTCGCAAAGTCTGCTCGTTTTATAAAATTGTGGAGAATTCAATTCTCTAATTATATGCGCAATTTGGTTGAAGTTTTGTGGTAAATATGTTTAACTAGCGCTCGAATGTAAACAAAGTGTGTGATAGAGAGAGACGAGAATAATGCAATTAAATTTTGGATTGCGGTGTTAGAGCCGAGGTCAGGACGAAATATCCTTCATTCATAACCGCATGCAATTTTTAGAATTGTTGGAAATGGAAAATGGTAATGAGAATGAGAATGAGAATGGAAAAGAAGAGGCCACGTTTCAAATGCGGTAAATTACAGTTAACGATTTTGTAGCACAGCAATTTGCTTTATCTTTAGATTCCTATCTATGGGTTTTGTAAATGTGGCGTCGGCGTTTCTGTCGGTTTGTTTTGCATGCCACTCTGGCACCTTCATGCAATGTTCTATGTCCAGATTGCCACGAAGCTAGCCAAGCAATGGTCATTGGTCAAAAGCCATTGTGGTAAGTACATACGTCCACCTCGCGTTCTCTTTCCAGTCTTCTTTACCCTTTCTCTTTCCCCTTTTTCCTTTGGCGTTCAATGTAAGCTATGTGCGTGTGTTTTGTGGTGTCCCACAAATGTTGCACCATAAAGGTGTTGAAATAACTACCTTACACTTGCTTTTCAACACACTCGACGAAAGTATGTACACTCACACCGTGACACCCTTTAAATTTACCTATTGCTTGGGTAAGAAAAGTTTATATACTTCATATATTTTAGTGACATACAGAAAGAAAAAGTTAATACAGTTATTTGCTAAATTTAGACTTACTTTCAAAAGTCTTTTGAAATATTTTCTTCCTAGAAAACTAGGGTATTGTTAGGTGTTGTATCCCACACAAAAAATAGTTGTTCATTGTTGCCGTGTGCTTCAATTGTTATGGCCTTTTATGGCAATTGTGTTGTGTGTTCTGTGTTGTGGGCGCAATGCAAATTGCTGGCACATAATTATGTCGCTGGCACGGGCACAGGCGGGTATAATAGAATTCGAGTGGGGATTAAAGGAACATGACCAGCCTTGCCATAGTACGTGGCTGTTGAGCATACAAACTTTTTGGGTTTGATTTTGCTTTGCTTTGGTCAAAAGTTGTGTCCATAGTTTTACTGTTTGTGTGTTTGACAAACTTTTACCTGCTTCTAATTAGCAAACTGTCGCTCGACCAACAGAATTATATTGAATATACACTTTATCATGACAATAAAGTAGAGAATAAAGAAAACTTTTAATTTGCTGCACAACTATTCAAATCAAAGAGACACAGTCCAGCAAAATAAAAATTGTTAACCAGCTACAAGAGTACATTTTAGTCCTGCTAAAGTGAATGTCCCTTGGACGTGCTGAGTGACAGGCGACGAAACTTATTCCTGACTTCGGTGCAGTAATACTGCAGCTGGTTTGGCATAGTTGACTTGGCTAATGATCGCGTGCCAATGCAAAGGCAAACTGCCATTTTGATAATCAGCGCGCAATGTCAACATGGAGGAGCAGCTGCCTTAAAGCGCATTTGAAGTGAGTAAATTACTGCCGAGGCAAACAAATGAAATTGTGGATTTCGTTGTGGACGGCATAAAATATATACATACATATATATATATATATATATATGTTGTATATATATGTATTGGCGAAGGCCAAGGCTTAAAGGAGAGTCATTTTTTAAGCTTTACAGTGGCCAAGTCAGCGTTGGGCGTAAAGCGGCATCTTAATTATATTTACATTTTTTGCATATTACGCTATGGCCACGCCTTCAAGGCAGCTGTTGTTCTTGTTGGGGTTTTGCTGATTTTGCTGCCTTTGCTTCTGCTTCTGCTTCTGCAATTGCTGTAAGCTGAAAATTAATGACTGCATTTCCAACTTAGGTGCCCCAAAAGGATGCAAGATATCAGACTGAAGACAGTAGACAGTACACTGTAGAAAGTAGACAGCTTCTTTGTTCGTTCATGCTTCACTTTTCTCATTTTTCGAAACTTTATAATGTGCATATTAAAAATTTCCGCTGAGTTTACTACTTTTCTTCATCACCTTCGACTTATCCTACAGCGAAAACTTTTGCGGCATCTCTCAGCGCCAGTTCGCAGCGCAAATTGTATGTTTAAGAAGTGCTTGTACAAAAGTTTCGAATGTAAATAAATCATTCACACTCTTAACTCGTCTACAGTGTCAAGAGCACGGTTGAAGAACTCTCAGCAGGCTAGGCACACGGAATTCTCGGCTACCCAAACTATTCCCAATTCCGATTTATACCTTGCAAAATTTATGGAACTCTAGTACTCCATAAATCAAGACAATCTGACATATAACCTGTAGTATTGCAGGTTGTTTAGTTGGTGCCAAGACATGACACTATTGATCTATTATGTATCTTTCTATCTCTTTACTTTATCTATCCCTTTTTTAACAGATGCTAAGTGCTTGTAATTTTAAAAACATGTTTGAAACCACAGGTGTTCATTTAATTGAAAATCTAAAACTAAACAGTTCAGCTAATTATAAGTAAAAGCAATATAATTTAAATTTAATGGCCGACACATGGATTTTGGGCTTTAGCAAAACAAAATGTTTATGAGAACTAATTAAAAGCATAATTATATTCACATAATCCGCGGTGAATTTTAATTCAATTACGAGAGGCTTTCTGTACTGAGGCTATGACATTGCAAACATGCAATGTCCCACGCAATATGGGATTATTGATTAATCCAGTAAGTTAAAAATCTCTCTTTATTTCTCTACCAATTGACCTGTTTAATTTAATAAACCTTCATACCAAAAGCTATGTAATGTATGCGAATTTACCGAATTCTGTGTAATTTATTCTAAATCAGCAGCCAAATTTGAAGCTCTTTAACAGAATGACACATTATTTGTATGTCTTGGCACAAGCAGCTTTAACTAATTGCCTGTCTTTTGCCACTCCCCATGCCCTCTTTGGCAGCTCTCTAAGCTAACACGTAAATAAGGAATGACATGACATGCAAAAAACATATCATGCTGATGCTACCTGTGCGCCGGGAAATCAATTTGAGTTATTGTGTTTAGCCTTCAATATGGCCCCGGCCAAAGCGCAAAGTAAAATAAATATTTTAAAGCCAAGCGCACACACAAATATACAGACACAAATACACGCACAGTTAGACTCGCACACACATATGGGAATTGGAAGCGTTGAATAAGACTCATGCAGTTTTGTCGATGATTGATATGATATCGCCGGGTGAGAAGCATGAGGGAAACGTTGTCAAACTTTGCGCGTACTTCCTACACATTGCTACCCACCACTCTTTAGCCCCTCCTTCCTTACCATGCACACATACACACACCTACACACAAGTTTATATATGTATATGTATATCCAAACGCAAACGTCGAGTGTCAAAGTTTTTTGTGTGCGCTTAGCGCATTTGATGAATTGTTAAAAGAAAATCGCGCGTATGTGTAAACATTCTGGTCTATGCGATGGAGAGGGACAAGCGTCGGTGCCAAATAATGGGGTACCCAGAAGTGGGGGGTGGTTGAAATCGCTGGCACCAGGGCAGACGTAGCAGCTGCCGTTGATGATGCCTGCTTGTTGCCGGTTGGCAAACAGGTATATAACAAAGAACAAGAACAACATAAAGATGGGCCAACGAACCGGAAATTCTCTTGTTAACTAGAATTACAATTCATTTAATGCTGTGATACCTTAAGACCCATATACCTTAAGACCCATATAAAATTGTCATGTATTTTAAATAAAGTATTTAACTACTTGTGATAAACGATGATTATTAGTCAAAGAAATCCATCAATAAAAATTGCAAACCATCAATGAATAAGTGTAGTATATATAGCTAAGTATATATAAATTAGCATAGTACGCCAGTGGGCGTATTTGGGCTAAATGAAAAGCATAAACAACGCTGAGTCATCCCTTATAGATAGAGTATTACTGATGCGTACGTGAGGACTTTTGGAGGCTTCAACTGGCAACGTTTTTGCAAGCTCTTCACTTTTAATCTGTCTTCTGCCTGCTGATGAAGGCAGCCATATATATATGCACAGCCGACATATACACACACAGACACCCCACATACTTTTAGGCATATTGAGGCTGTCAGTTTGTTAGGCAGCGCCAGGCGCCTAATCCCTGCTACAGAAGCCACATTAAGAGTGTGGCATACACACACTCACACACACACACACACACTCGCTCAAACAGTTGCTCAGATAAGTATATGCTTACCTACTCCCATATAAACGTGCATACACAAACACACTCATCAGATCCAATCATCAATCACATGCTTTGGTGATTCATTGATAAGCTGCCCATCACCCCCTCCTACTACTCTGCTCATCGCCCCTTCGCTTTGAGTAGTCGTAGGCGTGGCAATCATGTTAATAAAACCGTCCATACACTAGCATTAAAGGCATTGCCTTTAAAGCAAATTCAAACATCGCACAAACTTCTAAATTGAGAAAGTAAAAAGCGAAAAGCAGCGAATTTTGTATATTAAGTAAATACGCGGTGAGAATCGTTTTGTTTATTTAAAATTTTTTGGAAAATCAATTTACAATTTTTTTGCTGTTTATTTTTGATGTGGTTATCCGGGCAGCAGGCAACGCCGTGTAAACAAATGAAACTTTTACGCTGCTGCCACCGACAGATGCCGAAATATTTCCCTCTTTTTTACACACGCGCATACATAGTCAATCTTTCTTCTTTCCCTCTCTCTTTTAGTCGTTCTGTATGCAATTGTGAGTTTTTGTGCTTGTGTGCGTGCATGTGTAAAAACTGTAAAAGTTTTACAATAAAAACGCTGATATTTTAGCTCTTATTTATATTGTTTGCATTGTTGTTGTTGTTGTAATTTTTGTGGTTGTTGTTAATGCTGCCGTCAAGAGCATGCGCCATTAATGTCACAAGTGTAATTGTTTTTCAATCGCTTTGATAACGCACATAAACATACAAGCAAATACACATTTATTGTTAAAGTGTCGCACACACACACTTAAAGCGTTTCCTAAATTTTTTGTTCAAGTGTGTATTTAAATCGCACGAAATTGTCGAGTGCTTTTGAAAATGACCCAAAAAAACATATGTGGTCTTTTAACACACTTCTCGCGCTTTTAAAGGCTGCCAAAGCTGCTTGTACGATTAATGCCACAAACGAATCGACGATCAAACAATAGGCTAATACTAAATAATGCCACAATGGCGGGAAAATGAAAGAAAAAAGGCCGAGCTAATGACATACTCAAATGGAATGCAAACGTTGCCAGCAAATAATTCCATAAAAATTATATTTTAGCAAATGTGAATGTCTTTAACTGATTATAAGGTAAAAATCAGTGAGAATCACAACAGACTTTCATTGAGAACTTATAAACCCCACTCGTAATCAGTTGATAACAATTATGGCGATAAGCTAAAGTCAGATTATAGCGCTGACAGTCAGTGACTTGAGTCATAATCTCAATTGCACAAATAATAAACTATAATTAAATCTGAGTAATTATATGAAGCCGTTTTGCCAATGGAAACTCAATCTTCAGGCATATATTATATTTCCGAGCTATTTTCTTCTTTCTAAGTGTGTTGAGAGCTAACAAGCGTACTAAATTTGCATTTCCTGTTTGTGAGTCAGTGTCCTTTTCTTTTTGCATTTTGAAATGCATTATCTGAACGTTGTTTTGAGCCTTTATTTGCATATTGTCCAGAGTATTTATGCAGTAAAAGCCATACAGATATTTGTCAAGCTTGAGGCAACGTTTTAATAAGCAAAGTCAGTCTCAGGATGAGAACATCAAGCGGAGACACGGTCGGATAAGATTTGGAACGTGCCAGAAGCACCGCAATGTAAGATTTGATAAACAAAAAAAGACTTAAAGAAAAATCTAAAAAGAATGAAAACAAAACTAAAGTCTGAGAAAGACAGGAAAACTTCTGAAGGTTATAAAATAATAATGAAGTCAATTTCAATGACGATGCGACGTTGCTGCCCCTTTGTTGATATTTGTTGTAAAAGTTATGTTGTTATTGCTATTAAGTTTGTTGTTATTGTGGTTCATGTTGCTGCTAATGTTGTTGTGGACAGCAAAGGGCAAAAACAGCAGCACAAAAAATAAACAGAAGCAGCGCGTCACGTCATTTCCTGCAGCCATTTTATGTCTTGTTTTTGATTTCCTTGCTTTGATTCTGGTTATGATTTAGACTTTACTTTAGTTCTTAAAACGTAGCAGGTATTGCTGAAAGTGTTCGGAAATGTACTCTTTTTATGCTAGTTTGAGGCTGTCAGTCCCTAATGCTCATTATAATGATACACATACGCCCCGTTGTATTTTAAAAGTATTGTGCATTAGTTGTTTCTATGTGACTATGAGATATATCATATGGCAATAGAGTATGGATAAAAATAAAAGAATTTTAATGAATTCAATTTGTTCTGCAATGATGTTATTTCTGTTCTTGTCTACAAAAAATTTTTTTTTAAATTTTTCACCTCATTTTAATTTTTTTTTGCAAATCTCAGTTGCTGTTTGACTTTCATATCCCTCCTTTGAAAGGTAATTGTCGTAATCAATTTATATTCTTACACTTTGACAGATTATAGTAAAAAAAGGCTCATGCTCTTATCGGCCTTAATTAGACATTGAGTGGATAACCCTGTTCTAAGCTTGTCGAACTAGCGTATCTATTTTCAAACAAGAACAATAGCAGCAACAACAAGCAACAACCAAGTAAAGGAGAACGTGGATGAAAATACAATAAACTTGAACTTGTGGCAGCTTTGCAATTTTGCTGAATAAGTGCGGCTTGGTCTGGCTTTGTGTGAATGCGTGTGTGGGAGTATATGTGTGAGTGTAGGCTTCATTACACTTGATTTCTCTTGAACTACACTCTCATACAGGCACTCTCACAAACATAGATTAAAAGAGCGCTTACTTTATGCTTCGTTAGGCAGCTTGGACGGCTGACACGGCTTCGCTCTGGCGTCAAAATGCCTTGTCTGAGAACCATGGCATAAGCAGTCATATGAATGCTCAGGCGCGCCATAAACGAACAATGTAACCGGAAATGGGACAAGAGGGACCGGCAAAGATGGCACAAAAGAGGTTTGGGTTGGAACAGAGTTTGAGGTAGCAGGATGGGATGAGGTCTAAGCAGGCTGTAAAGTACGCTTGTCATTCAGAAAGGCAGGCAAACAGGCGGTCTGCCGGCGACAGGATGTGGTTACAGGATGCGAATAGCTCGTCTAAATCAGACAAGCGGGCAGCAAGCGGGTGACCAATGACAGACACCTTTGTAAATAGCCGCAGCATACTCACACATTCACACACATACACACACAAACACACTGGCAAACACTTAAACTCACTTACACCAAAGGGACTGAAGGACCAGTATAAACAAATCCACTTGCATAATGAACTTGCAGAGCAGACTTCCATCCATCTGAGCATCTCAGACCTGTTGATACGGGTGAAAAAAGCACAACTCCCATAAAAGCGAGCAACACTTTTTGTACAGTTATACCTGGTGAGTTTGCCTAGCGGAATATTCTGTAAGCCATTTAATGGCTGTCACTCTCTACTTCCCCGACTTGACTGCAAAAGCCGCAATCGCTTTGCCTGCAGCACTCGCTTTGGTTTGCATAATTAACCAAAAACAAAACAACAAAAAAATGTTGTTCAACCACAACAAAGCGGCTGCAAAAGGATAACACAATTGTTGTTGTGCCCAACAAAAAATTTCAAAAAAATACAGCGAATAAATAAAATGAATAAACAAATTTATAAAGCACCAAACGCTGGTTTAAATGCAACGCTCGATGCTCAGACTTTGATTTAAATTCAAAACAATTTTTGTATTCGTTGGCGTTGAAAGAAAACATTTTTTTATGCATAAATCATGGACAACGATTGATTATGACAAACGTAAAGGCAACGCTTGCAAATCCCCTGCACGTACCTCATTTATTTATGTATTTTTATGTATTGAAAGGTACGAAATCCACTTCTTCTGTCTCTCCGTTTTGCCTACCCCTGCTGCTATCCTTGCCGTTCTCTGATGCCAATACAAATGACAGCACATTAGCCGCAGCGGATGTTGGCCTTTTCATGCCTGACTGCTTGGCCACAAAAAAAAGCAGAGAAGGAAAAAGAGAAAAGAGAATGAGCACAGACATAGAAATTCGTAAGCAAACAAGTGGATGAAACCCAAGAGAACTGACCAGCAGCTAACCAAGAACCAACTACCAACAATGAAGAACCAAAAACCTCACCGACATTCAGGGGGCATCGCATAAACGTCAATAAATTCATATGAAGTTATCTCTTCCAGACAGCTTAATGCGCATTTTTATCGCCTAATCTAGAGTCGAATTTTGTGTTTCTTGCTGTTGAAATTATTGAAACATCTATTGTCAGAAATGGTCTAACAAATGTCTTAGTTTAAACTTACCTCAAGTCTCTGAAGTGCGATTTACTTTGGAATAGACTATCAACGGAATTGACTGTAAATGAAATTTAAGAAAAGATTTTTTATTATTATTAAGTTTGTAAGGGAAAATATGTATATTGTTTCAGAAATTTCCACAAATATTCGGATGCCATTTTATAAATCAGCATATATGGTAGACTGTGGGAAGATCCAGCCTCATGAATCAACTAAATAATTTTCCCCAGAGAGCTATGATGTCCGTGGGCCACTTGGCCACTTGGTTACCATGATTACGACCCCAAATAAAGTCGCATATGTTCACTGTTCACTGCTGACTGTTGACTGCCTACGGCAGTTGATGAACCTAATAAACTCAGAACAAAGTGCCACTCAAAGCTTAGAGTTTGCTGGCAGCCAAAATGTTAAATAAAATTGAAGTACCAGATACATTCGTTGCCAACAGCCGACAGTCGTTGACTTTGCCATTGCAAAAGCTCGACATAGGCGGCAATTCAAAAATATCTTTTATTGAATCTCGGTAGCCCAAACAAATCGAATAACTTGCAACCCAACGACGAAGGTCGAAGGGTATGGCAGTCAACATAAAAAAGATTAGCACAGACCTCAGTAATGGGTCAAAGTCGATGTGTGTGTGTGTGTTTGTTTGTGTGTGTATGGTTGTGTTTGAAAGTGAGTGGAAAGTGCCGAATGTGTTGGGATGACAACACTCATGACGTTGATCCACAGTCATCCAAAAGCAAATATACTCAGTTACATTCAACTGGGTTCCAATGTCCTTTACAATTTCCCCATTTACAGATATAGAATCAGGTTTAAATAGCAACAGAAGCTTCCCCTAGAGCATACACTTTGAATTGCATTTATGATTTACTTGCACCACATCATTCAATGCATCTCAGCCAACGAACACTGTTACCCACTGACAAAAATATTCTTTTCTCCTCTGCATTTTGGCTGTTGCTGATTTACTTATAGATTTTTTTTTTTGGCATACGTGACTTTGCATTATTTGCATTTGCCACACATACAGTTGCATATGCCATACGATACTATAAATTCCACTTTTTAAAACTTCCACTTCTTTCAATTTATGCCTTTTTTATTGCTTACATGCAATGCAATTAAGTTCAAATTAAATCAGAAGTAACAACTGTAGTTTAATACTTAATATCTTCGAATCGAAATCGTATCAACAAAATGTTAAAAAAAAGTTGTTAGTAATAAATACTTTCGAATAATGAAATTACATTATATTCAGTATGTAAACCCAATTAAAATTCAAACTCGCAATAAAAATTTGAAAATAGTTTAAATATTTATACATCAAATTTTAATTCTTGTATTTAGTTCTCAAATTAAAATCTTTTATTAAAATTACTTCCCTTAATATTTATGATGAAACCGTCAGTGCCACTTTTATATCGTAAAAACTATCTAACAACGAACTAAAGAATATTCTGCGTGATTTTAAACAGAGTTGTTGTTATGTATTTTAGTTTCTGTATTTTTTCTGCAAATTCATAAAATGTTTTATTAAAAATAATGTTCCTTTTATTACCTTGCTGACAAGTATGTTATTCATGATGAAACACTCTCCTGTAGCAAAGCAGTGTTACTCCGTAAGAATAACTTTATTTAATTGATAATGTATTGTTTTATAACAGTTAACAGGCTGTCGTTGGGGAAACCAAAGTCGCCTGTTGTGCAAATTGAATAATACATGGAACTTCTAATCGCATTGTACACATTCCAGGAACTTTTATTCAGATACATGTACGCACTCACTCTCTCTCATACACACACACAAACCGTCTTTATAAACACATAAATTCCCAAGTAAATGTACTGTTAAGCCGTATTTTTCACACGCCCAGCGACAAAGTGTGAATGGAATTGAGAGTATTCCATGCGTGTATGCATGTGTGTGGTTAAACACACACTAAGCAAAACAGAAAGCTTAAGAAGGAACGGGAAAATGAAAATCTTTTCAAGTTATATACATTTGCTGAACTATTGAATATCCCATTAATGTAAACATTACGTGAGCTTAAACGCGGTAAATGACAGGTAAAAACTGGAAGTGAAACGTCTGGAAACATCTGGAAAACTGTGTAAATAAACGATATTGAATTTGCTGTCAGATAGACACTGGGTATCTAATAATCAGCAAACTGGCACGCAGCTGCTCCTGTCCAGCCACAAATATCGATTACAAGACACGCGACACGGACAATTCGAGCAATGCTCTGGAAACTGTGCCTTCAGATAGCACCAAAGGAGCAGTTATGTAGTAAACAATTTTGGATATACCCGTCAATCCATTATCGCTCGAGCAGTATGCTTAAAAATGAGAATTGCATAATGTTATGTATAGACATTAGACGCCTCCTGGATATACTTCAGTAAATATAAAATACCCGTACTTTAAGAGTTACGGGTATGACAAAGCATGCCTTGTGCAGAATTTACAACAACCTGAGCCATAAAAATTGAAACGCTTGCCATAAAAAAGAAGGCAACATTGGGGTAGGCAATGACCCGCCTCCTCCACCCTGTCTCCCCTTTTAATATCAGCACTCAGCAGGCAGCAACAAAACGAAGGCAGAGATAGAGCGAGCGGAAGAGGCTGGGAAATGACGGGAAAGTAGACACCACCGAGTTGCTGATGCTGCGCCTTGGCTGGATGCCACTTAGTGCCACTGGCACACAGCTGCAGCAGCAGCTTCACAACCCATGCAAAAGTTCATTGGGGGCAAAACTGTTTTTTTCTTTCAATGCTGTTGTTGTAGTTCATTTTCGTTTTTCTTTTTTTTTTTCATTTCGGACAACTTTTGTGTAGTACCAAGTTTTGCCAACACATGCGAACCTCTTAGAAGAACGCCAGCTGAGGCTGGGGTAGCCATTACACGAGTACTCGGTGTGTATCTGTGTGTGAGTGTGTTAGTTAGTGTGCTTTGAGTGGATGTGTGTATGTCTGTGTTATTTTCTTGTAGCACAGTGCCTAATTTGTAGCAGACACTGCCAGACAATTTTGCTTGCAAACTATTCTTAAACAATAATATAATAACAGGAAGAAAAGAGTTTGGTTGGCACGCCAAAAACTTTATACTCTTGCAGAACCCTTGAAACAATTTTTGGCTAATAGTTTCTTTAACAGTTTCAAAATATATTTCAATTAAGAAAGTTGTGAAGAGTGCAACTCTGAATCTATAAGATTTTGATTTCTAACTAAACGTTTCTACTACAACTTTATGAACTAATGAACCAGCAGGTACAATTATAAATTCAGTCTTACAAGAAAAGACTTAGACGTACTAATAAATCTGCTTTTGAGCTGACCTAAGTATATTTAGTAACAAAATTTTAATGCCCTTTGTCAGTGTATAGCCATGCACATAGTCTAGCAGGAAATTTTGTATATTCTCCCTTGTCTTTTTTGGAGTGATTATTTTTGGTATGCAATAAATGTTTAGTTTCCAATTTTATAAACGTAGCATAAACGATTTGAACTTCTATGGGGCAAGGCAAACAAAGGCAACTGTCTGTGCATTAACCTATACAAACACAGTTTCGTATAGAAACACATACTGACACACACAGCCATACATGCATGTGTAAATTCCCCTTTTCATGTCTTACCCGTCTTGTGTAGAGGTTTGACACGCATACGCTTAGTGCTTAGACTTAACCCGAGGCTATCAAATCTTGTAGCTGACATTTATGTGTGTCTTACTACGGCCAAGTCTTAATGTGTGCTAGCCAAGGACGAGGCCCCAACTGTAGTCCCCCTTATGTATGCATACAAACATATATGTACACAGATACATATATATGTATCCATGGCACTTTCCCCTGTATGTGAGTGTGTGCTTTTGCTTTTGTTGACATTGATTGCATGTGAGAGTGCGTGTGCGTGTGAGTTTTGCGTGTGTCTGACAGTTGTCCCAACAAGTTTAATACTCTTAATAGTGCGATTTTAATTGAATAATATGCAATCGTCATACCCACAACAATCCCCACCGTCCCCTTTTGCTTCCACGACGCACACGATTTGTGCTCATGACATGACCAAGTTTGCTTTCCCCACATCTGAACTACCAACTGGTACTAAATATGTATAAATATATATATATATATTTATATGTGTGCTATTCACACGATTTAGTAGCCTTATAATTGTCAATGGTCCATTAAGGAGACATTGACTGGCCATTGCCTCTGCCTCCGCAGTGGTCGATGGCGCCTGTGGTTACGTCAATCACTTGATTTGACCCGCAGACTCAGCTGTGAGAGCTGAGATGGAAACGTGAGAGCACGAAAGGAAAGTAACACGGAATAAAAGAAAATAATTGGCAGTTGGGACAAAGTTAAGAAAACAGTTGTTCCTTTTGTTTCTTATGAGCTGAATCGTGTGCTAAATTTAATTACATTTATTTGACGAGTAGAATACTTATAATTCTTATTAAGTAGAGCATGAATGTAAAATTAACTTAGTTTACGAATACCTATTTAATTAAACTATATATTCAAGCATTTATTTATATACTTATAATTTAAACTTAAAATTCTTTAAGCAAAAATGTTGAATATATTCAGCAAATTTTGTTTGTTTGGCTGACATCAAATCACGCTTCCATTTCTATTTCCTGTAAACGCTCTGTGGGTGTCCTGCCTTTGCTGGTTGCTCCAATTATTATGAATTTGTTGTATTACGCTGCGAACAGTTTCTGGACAACAAAGTCACATTTTTTATGTGGATGTGATCTGGGCAGACTAACGCAAACAAAGCGGAAAGCAACGAGACATTCTCACATGAAAGGAAGTTTGTATCCCGTGAGCCAATGTATGTACGAATTTGGCATATTTGTTGATATATGGAAAATCAATAAGTTAATGTATTTAATAAATGTACCTTAAATGATTTTGTATAACTTCCGCGTGACTTGACTTTGACCTCCGACTTAAAGTAGACAATGCGCTTTGGTATTTCAATTAAAATGCCATATATGTATATAGTACATGTATAAACAATATATATATGCTTATGTAGATATATGAAGGTAGACGTACTGTGTTAATATTTGTATTGTGTCTTGTGGGTAGCGTGAAAGCCACAGTTTGTTATTGTGTGTGCTCATAGCCATAAATTAAATTAGATTCCAATTAAGCCATGGCCCATGGTATAACAAATGTGCCACAAATAAACAATGCATTAAATCAAGGAACATGTCTCTTGAATTTTAAAGGCAAATCGAGAAGGAAAATCTGTTGCAATTTGACAAATAGCTGCTGCAAGTCGGTTTACAAAGAAATTAATTTTATGTGCTAGTGGAAAGTAATTGAAAGGCAAGCAAAGACAAAGCCTTGGCACAGATAAAGGCCAGAATCTGATGCCAAAGCAGCCTTTTTGCAATTGGACTTAGTCTTACTCCTGCTCCGGCTCCGTCACCGGCAGTTCCTGGTAAGTGTCACATGAACAATATGTACAATATATGCAAGTATTATAGAAATAAAAAGCAAAAATGAACGAAAAACAAGAGAGAAAAGTACGAGTTCAACGTCAGCAAGTAACAAGAAATTGAAAACGGAAGGAAACACAAAACAAACAAGCGCATGACATGCAAAATAAAAGAACAGAAACAAGAAAAGAAAAGAAAAACACGCAAACAACCTTACAACAACCAAGGGACTAAC
Source organism: Drosophila acutilabella (assembly GCA_035046005.1). NCBI lineage: Eukaryota > Metazoa > Arthropoda > Insecta > Diptera > Drosophilidae > Drosophila > Drosophila acutilabella. The sequence goes on along the minus strand of JAWNOK010000031.1, from coordinate 62,303 downwards.
ACAAACCAATTCCCATGCCCATTTCCAGTCTCAGTCTCAGTCTGAGTCTCAGTTTCTTCTTTTCAGTTTCAGTCTTATTCTAAGACGAGTTGAGCAACCCGAACAGCAACTGAAAATGAGCTGATAAGCGAGGCGTGCACACCGGAAGTAAAAACACAACCCAAGGAAACACAAAATGTGGCACACCAGCAAGAGCAACTTGCAATAAGAGAGTATGTAGCATATTCTCAAGCCTTCACGGCATTTCGATGCATTTAGTTTGTATTATAAATAAGTTCATCTTGGATAAGTTAATTGAATTATGCAAGTAAAGTACAATATGAGATATTTAATATCTACTTAATAGCTTAACTTTTGAAATATAGTTTTAAATGGCTAAAATGAGATGTAAAAGCAAATTAAAAAGTCTGCAATTTATGTAAAAATGAGACTGCTTCTATTTTGGAAAAATAAAAAAAAAATAAGCACATATAATTTTTTAAGTGAAATCGGACTTGTGACAATTAAAAAGTAGATATTATATTTTTATACTGCTCTCTTGATGATATTTTTACAAAGAATTCATTATATACATATATCCTACATTTAACCCTTTCTCCTCCGAAATAAACCGGTGAAAATTTTCCACTTTTTGCAATTAAAATCTACATGTTTTTTTGGTCTAGAACGTGTTAAGGTCAATGGGCCGCAAAGGAGTAAGCTTCATGCTGAAGAAGGTCGGAAAATGTCAAGAGACCTTTTGGGTCAGATGGACGTCAAGTCCTGGAACCATTACCACGCTTTCCGATTGATTGAAATTGCTCATAACAAGGCACTACGATGGAGATGTAGACGGAGAAAAGATAGGGTTGCAGTGTGAAAATGGGACTAAAAATCGATAAAGGCCATTAAAATGCAAGCCATTAAAACAACTACAAATAATACAAAAAAAAAATGCGATGTGCCAACCGATGGCTGCATGAAAGGCTATAATGTGAAGGAATGTTAAGTTCAAGCAGCAAGGCTATCAACAAACTCAAAGGACGAGAGCCAGAGTTGCGTGCAAGTTATGGATTTGCTTAGACGCTGCACTCACAACCATTACACGGGCATAACAGCCCATAAATAGAAACCCAGGGCTAAATTGGAACTTGTGAAATCGTGGTTTAGTTTCCTGATCGATGCCAAAAAACAACGCGTGCCATTTAACAAGGTCGAGGACAAATGGCAAGTTACACAAAAAAAAAAAAAAACTAATAATAAAAACTGCGAATTTATGACATGTCATGATAGTGTAAGTAGTTGAAAGTGTGGCAACCTACATATATGCTTCAATCTGATGCTAAATTCGCCATAAGATTTATTTGAATAATTCTGCCGGCACCAAAAAGCATTTGTAGTCTTAATATCTAGTTGAGTCTGTGCACGTAATGTGTGTGTGTGGGTGGTGAATGAGTTGGTATGTGTGTGTTTCAACACCCACGAGTGCAGTTCCAGCTGCATGTCGTTACTGGACGTGATGCTGCAGGCACTCTCAAAGTATTTTCTCAGCATAGAAAGTCCAATCAGACGCCTGCCAAAAATGTGGGTCAATATCATTTTAATGCAGAATTTACTAAAAGTTTCTATAAAAAGCAAATAATGCGCATAAAAATTATTTTAAATACCAGCCCACTTAAATGTACTCATATAAACAAATTTCAGGTGCTCTCAAATTTTTATAACATTAAATGAACTCGATGATAAATAATTTAAGTCAATTAGCTTGATGTGTAAGTTAAATTTGTTCAAATATCTCATGTAATGATAAATTTAGCTCACAATTCGCATAGAGCATTAAAAATTAATCAGAATCCACACAGTTCATTTGCATATGATATAGAGACAGCTTAACGCGCTTTTATAATTGACTGTATAGTTTATATTTATTCATGAACATATTTTATAAGACAAGCATATACTAATAGCATTTTAATATGATAATTAGTAACTAACACTTAATACTAACTATTTTAAAATAAAAAGGATAGGACGGCAAAATCATGTCTTGTTAATAAATTTTAGAATGTTTAGCAATCACTAAAAATGCGTATAAAACTTGGATTGCTCTCCATCGAAGCAATGTATCCGATAATATAAAATAAGAAGTAGTAAGAAATGCAATGTCTTAATATTACATTACATATTACATATATTTTAAGAACTACCAAAATCATCATTTGTAGCCATAAACAGTAGTCATTTTTTTGACCAAACTTTCCTTCAAACTCGCTTTCTTTACTTTTTTTTTCTTTACCATTATTTATTTTCGATTGCGTGATTGATTTGTTTTTGGAATACCCGTTCATCGTATCTTAAGCGGCAAAAGACCTTCAGAAAATACAAATGGACAGCACTTTTATCAGTATCATGCAGGCGATAGTATATGTATTTGAAATACCAACGATTACGGGTCAGACTGACTATCCGTCTAGGTCAGGAAAATTCCGCTAAACACGGACAAATTTCGTTATGCATATGTAATAAATATTTTAATATTATGAACAGAAAAAGCAGCCGAACCAAAATAAGTCAAATATTATTAATAAATTATTAGTCTGGATGTGGAATTTATTTTTATCATTTTGTTACCGTGTCAATGACTTTTATGAATTGCGGTCGCGCTGTTACCGTGCGGCAGGCATTGTTGATATTACGTATGCGCACTGTTGGCTGCAGGCAATAAATGCGTAATTAAAGCGTCAAATAAATAATTAGGCAAACATTCCAGTGACGTGGTACGCATACTATATACATGTATAAAAATGAAGTACTTCGATGTACCCATTATGTGTGGCAAAACACATCAATTTACAATCGAGATACCTGTTCTTTTTTTTTGTACACAATCTTAACTGGCTGCTCATAAAACACCGCACAAAATGTGTTTTCTTTGGCACTAAAGGCCAAACAAATCACATGGCTATTAATTTTTATTAACTAAATCTCAACTGTGCACTCATAGTCGGTTTCAACGGGTTTGCTTCACGCAACCAATGGAAAGAAAAACAAAAAAAAAAATTTGAAGAAAAAAAAGTATTCTGATATCAAGAAGCGGCCAGCGACGTGCGAGCCCAAACAAAAGAAAAAGTGAAATCATCTAATCAGTAACGTAATTAAGAAGTGATAAAGTCACAACCACGCCCCCCGTTCCTTAGCGGCGCCGCTTTTCGGTATGTGTGTTTGTTTATATATATGTATGTGGCAGTACTGATAAAAGCAGACCGTTTTTATACGTACAAACACACTGTGATATTTCCAATGTTAATATCAATTTAGATTTGAATTTAATTTATTTACACTGCCAGAATGAAAGTATATTTTGTATATATGAGAGACGACAAAAAGTTTATTTAGGGCGGCGAATCAATGAATAAAATTAAATGATTCAGTCATTCAAAAGGTGACTAAACATCTGCTGCATATGACAAATAGATTCAACTTGCGATAGCTGAATACAATAAACAATACTTGACCAAATGATAAACTTACTTAACTCAATGAATAAACTCGCAGTAACTGAGTGAATATCAAGAAACTAAAGTTGGCCAGACAACAGTGAATAGAGATTACCATTCTTGACGAAGAGCTGTCCAAGAGATAGCAAAACTCACCCAGTTATAAAGTTTTGTTTTTCTTTTTTTGGGTATATCAATAAAAACTTTTTCTATAAATACCACAGCATTTGCCTTCAACTTTGCTGAGTTTAATTAATAGAATTTTTTTTTTAAATGCTAAAACCAGTCCATAGCTCTAATTAAAAGTGCGACTTGTGGGTAAATCACACAAACGGCACGTTATGCATAATGCAGCCTATACATTCCACTTCATGGAAGAGGTTAATACAATGTTAAGCACAAAAATGTAGATTCACATTATAACTCATAGGTATTTCAAAGTCAATGTCAGATAGCAGGTGGAATTGTATTCTTTCAACAACTACATAGAATGCGCTCTTTATTTTAACAAGTGGTCAATAATAAAAACGATAGGAAACAACAAATATTGCCAATATTCATAATAACGGAAAAGCTTTTAATTGCCTGCTGCATTTGAGTACATTGCTGTGCAAACAATAATACATGCGATTAATAAATATTTACAAAGCTATTGCGAAGCGATCTGAACTAGACTTGCTGTCAATCATAGGAAACAAACTACTTGAAAGAATACTATTAAATAAACAAGTCATTCGATCGAACATAAAGTGTTAATATTTTAAGTATAACTTCAGTTTGTTTACAAGCCGCTAATTAATAGCTAAAGCTGATTACATTCAATTAGCAGAAGCTACAACTTTTGCATCGTGCTTGGCAATTATACAATCAGGTAAAAGATGTCTACAATTAGTGCTACCCCGTCCATCGCCTGCCGCCCACCATCTATAGCTGGCGGCTTTATATGCAATTAGCCAACTTGGTTGAGTTGCGGCATTCGCGAATGTCTGGTCAGACATTAGCTTTGATTAATGGCAACAAGAAGCAGGAACTACACATGCACGGACACAGCAGACAGACATAGCCATTCACAAACACACAGATACACCCGCAAACACATTGAGTAGCAGGTACTCAGACTGTTAGGCGTACATTAAAAGCCCGACACACACATAGATACACACACACATGAACAGTTTAACATATATAATGCACCCTTGAGACTTGTCCAATTCATTGAAGCCAAGTCTACGCTGGAGGAGGAAAAGGGAAAGGCAAAGGGAAAGGGAAGAGTGCACACGGGCAGTACTACTAAGCACTTAATTCCAATACGTTATGGTTTGGTTTTGGTCTCTACAAATGTCTAATCAAAACATAAACAATCTCCACAACAATGCACAAGACAAGTTCGTGTTCTGCTACTTAGGAATTTAATTAATTGGAAGACAAACACTTGAATAGTTTGAATATTAAGACACAGCCAATAGATTTTCAAATTTATATTAATGTATGTTCTTCCACACAATAAATGCATTAATATTAAAATCAGGTCTATTTGCTAAATGTAATTTTATGTGTCTGAGGTCTAAAGATAGACAGATTGTTCTTAAAATCTATAAAGCGAGTCTGTATAACAAATGGGTAAGCCTTAATTGGTTCACGTGCCACAATTGGCTAGATAATTGCAGGTATTCTGTCTTGTCACAAGGAAAAGTCAGTTTACATTGAAGTATAGCGAAGTGGCCAGCTTTAATCTATCGATGCTTGAAATTTACTTTTATTACAGATGATTAAACATAATTGATTGAGACTTTATATTCGTTTAGCATTCTAAGTTGTGTCAGCTGGTCCAATTGACCGCACTTTTCAAACTAACTGAATAGGCTAAAAAAGTTTTAAAGCTGATTTGGCAGTATGGTTTCAAGTAAACTTTTGCCAAAACACTTAACTCTTTGGCAGCAAGAGTTAAGGAGCAACCACAGACACCAGACAATGATCAACTTTGTCAGCTGCCGGGACTGATAATGAGCAGTTGTCAGAGAGACCGCACAGTACACTGCTTAAATTCGCAATTATGGCATTTTAATACACTGACGAGACGTAATTGCCAATTCTGTAGCTGCTGCCTGTTGCCAGTTCGCATGTCTGTCCTCGGTCCTCGGTCCTCTGTCCCCTGTCCCGTGTCCGCAGTTCCCTTTCGTGTTGCCTGACGTCTGTGGAAATGGCAATGCCAGCGGTAGTGAAAGTGGAAGACTTCAAAATTGTGGCAGCCCATCAATATTGTCTGGGTATGTGACACATTGTTGCCGAAAGCGTCCACGTTGCGTATACGCATTGTATGCATGTGTACGGGGCCGTATACGTTACACTGCGTACACCAACTGGGTTCGAGTTTTGAGATTGATAGCAGGATCAAATGGTATATCGCAGTATGTTAAGTGGAGTGTTTACGTGTTCTTCTTCTTCTTACCATCATGCCATAGGATATATATTTGTATGTGCGTGTGCGCCATTTTAATTATGCCCTTCTACAAGCCGCAAAGCTAGCCAAAGAGCAAGCCAACATCATTCCATGTGGCTTAATGGCAGGCATTAATTATGCACAAAATTAAGATATATTATGCACGCTGGAAAGTGTATTATGCCCGCGGCCAGAATACCTCAGCAAGCGCTGCAATTTGAATTAATCAATTTTAAATGTAACTGAAAAAAAAGCAGGCTTAATTCATTTTTCATAATATCTATAGAGCCGTCAGGTTTTTCCTCTTTTTTTTTGCATTGTCATATTATAATGTCTATATTAAATTATGAAATTCCATCGATTCAATTTAGCAACCGATTAACTGTTGCAATTTTTAATGCCCAATCCCAACGTAGCATAAAGTCATTATAAAGCTGACCATCAGGCAATTGACTGTCAGTAATGCAGTTCGGCGCAATCAATTTAAATTAATTTCAATGAATTGGTCATATTGCCTTCCTTCTTAAAATAAATATATCTTTGTTTATATTTTGTATTATTTATGGAAAATTGAAGTAAGCGAATGAAAATTTAATTAGTTGATCGCTTAAAGAGCAAATAAAAAAACTTTTTTTTTAAATAAAAGCAGTGAAAGAGATTTTCATGTTAAGAGAAAAAACTGAAATGCACTTAATACAAACATAATTAACGTAATGAATTTAAATCGAAAAATACTATTAAACAAAGTAATTATATTGGAGACTCGGCTATTGATTATTATATAAATTAAGTTATAGTAAACATCACAATTGACTCTCAAACATTTTTCTGCAACCTTGTAATCATGTTTTTTCCCATCTTAATTGTTTCAAAAGTAAACCCAAAAAATGTTGGGGTAAACTCAGTTGATTAACCTAATAAGCCCCTTACACTGTTTTCTTATCTCGGTCTTGCTGGAATTTGTGAGTTTCTAATTAACTTCTAATTAAGTTTGCCCAAATTTGAAGCAAAAATACTCAGAAAATACGAGTTTATCTATGTAACTGTCGGTGAAGGTTAAGCTGCGTTATTAAAACGAATAAAAAAATAATTAAAATATGTTATTTGATATTATACATAATATCATGCATAAAACATGTTCAAAACTCAATTATAATTTAAATTTGCAAAATGAATCAGGTTCGTTAGTTTGAAAACTATGAAATTGATATAGCTTAAATGAATTTCGATGCAGTAATTCGATTTCAAATGCAGACAGAACTTGTTCATGCATTTTGAATATGAAATTTTGAAATTGAATTTCGCTCAAGTTCAGCATTTCAATTGACTTTAAACATTATTTCGCTTTAGACATTTTCTGACCAGAAATCAACAAGAGGGTGAGAATAATAAATATGTTTGTGTATAATCAAGGACTCAATTAGACCTAAAACTGAAATTATGGCTGTAGGCATTCAGTTTATTGGAATCTTGATGGATGAATTGATGGAGATCTGCACGATTTCTCATTAGCAGCGGCAACTAATTAACATAAGTAATTTGCTTGATGTTCGCCCAGGAACCGGCATCTATCAACTGACATTATTAGGACTTTCAGGCATAACATGAATTACACCCAAAGCGAACATTTCACGAGCTATAAATGGAGGCGCGACCCAACAGCGGTGGTGTCCACCAAATGCCAAACAATTTAAAGACTAAAAACGGAAACCTCATTCCTCTTCCAGCAGAATATCATGCTACCTGGCTGTCAGCTAATCACAGTCAAGTACGATAGGTGGGTGGTTCCAGGTGGTTCGTGTGGCTCACTCATTTATCTCTTGCCGCAGTCAAACACAAAGAAGCCGCAAATGACAAGCACACAGAAAGCAAACGCAAACAAACCAAAAAAAATAAAAAGAAATGAAAAAAAAAATTAGGTTCGCTTACATGATGGATTTTCAATGGCATTAGATGCCAAGCAGCCAAATGATATTTTGTAAATAATAATAAAGCGACGCCTCTGCAAGCGACAACTGCGCTGTCAACGCCACAGTCACAGACACCGTCGCCGTCACAGTCACCGTCGACGTCGACATCCATGATAGCGACCTGGACGGAAATTAAATTTGGTCACGTTAATTGCCCCCGATTAGAGCATTTCGGTCATTATGATAAGCGCCATGGCTAACAGCCAGCTCGCCTGGACATTGGCAATGACAATGAGAACAAGAACAAAAGTGGGAGTGAGTGCGAGAACTGTGTATATTTGAGTGTACTCAGAACTTGAAGTCGTGGCGAATATGAACGCCCCGAGAAACTTTAGTGACCTCTCTCAATAGTAGTAGTCTTATGCTCAACTTACTACTCCTCGTCTAGGCAGCTAAGTATTCTCAGATATCGATATCGATATCGATATCTCTTACTTTGTGGGTTGCACGCAAGCTTTGCAGTGATTAATTATTAATTAATTAAGAGCTTTTCTGAGCTTAGTTGGTATTACAATGTTTCAAAAAGCAAAACGTTTACTTATTTGAATGTGTGTTGTGTGCGTGTGTGTCTGTGATTATGTGGGTGTGTGCTCATTTGGCAAACGTTAAGCCGGTGGCGTATGCGCAATATTTGGCAAAACAAACAGTGAGCCAAGCCCACGCTTCAATTACATTTCACTCATAGTGCTAATTCTGCTGCAGAGCTTTTGTTTTTCAAATTTCCCCTTACAACAGCAAATCCACACGAAGCTTTCCGTATTAAATCACTGTACAAAGCAATCTACAAGTCCAAAGTGCATTTGAGGTGTTTGAGTTAACCATATTACGCAAACATTCTATTGTCCTTTTCACCTTTGGCATTGTCTATACTCCTTTGCATTGTTGAAAGGAATGGCTATTGCATACTTTGTACCTTTGTTTGTGTTTAAACAACTGCTGGTGCAGTGAGAAAGATGAGAATTTTCGATAAATGGAAACGAATCGTAAACTAAATATAAGTTCATTTGTATTATTTCATTCGCAGATAACATGTCAAACACAGGCAATTGTCAATACAAGCAATAATAATTCAAATAAATTGAAATTTTAAATTTATTCCGCTTAATAAAATATCACATTTATTAGAGTTTATTGCGAATTTATAAATATTCTATAGCTTAAAGAGTTTATTGGCAACAAAATAGGTAGTGAGAAGTTTTAAAAGAGCTTGTCATAAATGGCTGTGCTTATTATAATCCCAGAATAATAATTAAAGCGGTTTTAAGAAACACCATAATGATGATGCAGCACTTGAGCACATATGTGACGCATCATTAAAGCCAAACGGTGAATGGAAGGATTTGGCGTTTGGGGGTAAGAGCGAAAAGAGTTTTCCAAGTGACACTCCCAGCAATAATAATCTGCACATCAGCTGCAATTAGTGTAAGTGCCCACATGAATTGTTTTACATCTCTTGGCAACCTTCTTTTCACTTTTTTCATGTTCAAGGCTGCTGTGCAGTTGTTGCCATTATTATTGTTGGCATCATTTCAACACGCTACAAGTTCCAAGATCTCTGTCAGTGAGTCAGTCAGTTAGTCTGCCTGTCAGACGAACAAGGAAGCGAGTGAGACCCACTTGCCGCCATTATGAGTTTTATTTCGGTTTTTTTGGGCAATTAAGTTTGCTGTTTTGCAGTTAAGTGTAAATTATACACACTTATGCACACACTCACACATACTTCTAAACTGAGTGCAGTTGTATGCGTGATTTATGCAACTTCAAAGACACAATTGTATCTGCAATTGTAAAACAAACGAGGCGTTCCAAATGTTTGGCAAAAATCTCAAATTTGAGCATAAATCAACAAAATGTTCAGTTGAATTCACAAAGATGATACTTAATGAACCACATCGAGTTTGGAATATTAAGCTTTTGAGTTTTATAGATACCCTTAACATGATTGAGATGATAGTTATAGAATATACATTTTAATGAGCCATAATAAATCTCGAAACAAACTGCATTTCCTCAAGGTCACTTAAGTTGGTCAATTGCAGCATTGCGCCATTCACAAAGTGACTTAGCTTTAAGTATATCAAGTGCTCAGTACATCTTAAAATTTATTTTGAGCATTTCTTTGTGAGAGATAGAAAACGACACGATAAGCGGAGGTGTTCACACTCTCGAGTTGTCAAACTGTTTGATTGCGAACAGAGGCAACAGAATAAACTTGAGTGGAATACAAGTGAACAAGATGAAACTCTTAAGTGCTAAACAAGCAAATCCTAATCTAATTAGAGTAATATAGATACTTACATTAGGTCAACGGCTGCTGTGGAAATTTTCTCCTCCTCCGCCTCCTCCACCTTTTTTACTATCTCACTACAGCTGAGTTCGAGGTGAGGCCCGACGGTTTGGTGTCGTTTGCATAAATAACTTGAAATGATTTTTTAAATGCTTTTTAAAAAGTTGCTGAACAGGTGCCAACTGTCGCTCTTCGCTTAACGCACAAATAATAAAGACACGCCGGAAAATTAAAACAAATTGAAAAACAGACCCAACGAGACTATTTTCTGAAGGTGCGTCAAAGTTAGTCCAGATAGTGAAACGCGTTTACCAAATAAACAAATCGACACTTAACAATCAATTTCTTATATCATACACTTGAAGTATTATTAATAGTTCTTTTAAATGTTTATCTGTAGCAAAAAAAAACAGTTGTGCAATGCCACAAGAACAAATTAATTAAGCATTTTCTTTGCCATTATTTTTCTTGGTTTGTTTTTTTTCTGATCAATTAACTCGGTATTTGTATAGAGCACTTTTTCATGAAACATTTTTCAGTTTCAGTTTCGATTTTGAATTTCTTTTTTGAATTTATGACGTGAAACAGCAGCAACAATTACAATAAGAACATTTAAGTAGCACAAACAATTTGTAGACAACAGAATTGTTTGGGTTTCAATAATTTCCGTTTTTCCACATTTTTTTCCCCAACACTTTTTATTTTGTTTTAATTCAGCAATTTAAAATTTTCACGCACTTTATGGCTTTGGTTGTTTTATCTGCGCTTTTTCTTTTCTCTTCTTTTTTCAATTTTTTTTTTAAATATTTCTTTTAGTGACCGTTACGCGCTGTCGAAAAAATTTTAAAATCCAGAGGAACGTGAGTTGAGCGCGTGGAAATTGCGGACGCGTCGCATTTCCCGTCCGCCTATTCACTTGTCGCTGCCCTGATGCGCGCACGTTGAAAGTTTAACTGTAAATTCGGAATCAAACCGACAAAACGTACGAGCGAGTGAGCGAGCAGCTGCAGCGCAGCAGCAGCGACAGCGGCAGAAGCAGCACCAGCAGATAGCAGGCGACAGCCAACAGCAGGCAAAATATGGGGAGCAGCAGAGGCGCCAGCTCGCCTCGTACCTGCTTCTCAGCGTAACAGCAGTAGCCTAAACAACAACAACAACAGCAGCAGCAGTAATAGCAGCAGCATAACATTAACAGCAGACTCTCTCACTCACACAGATGCGCACTGTTATCAGCAAGCGATGTGACGACGTCTGTGTAACAGTATCAGTGTGTCAGTGGGTCGCTCGGGCCCCTACTACTGCTGTTAAATTGAGAGAGCACACTTCGTAGTCTTTCTCTCGCTCTTACGCTCACCAACTCTCAGTGCTATTCAGCGCTACGCATGACAAACTTATCGCATGAGAGTTGGAACAATGGAAATGAAAGCGTAACTGACAGGATTAAAACAGAATTTGTTAAAAAATATTTATGCATGCCATTCGGAAATGTATTATCTAAAAATAAGTTTATTTATAAAATCAAATAAATAGAAAATAAACATATGGAATATTTTCGATTTCATAGTAAATTTAAAATGGCGCCTAAATATATATGTAAGTTATGTGCTGAATACGTTAACATGATGAGAGAGTTTCAGAGCTATGTTATGTGAATAAGTTAACAGTGCTAAACTGAAAGAAACGAAAGTGATGGTGTTACTGAACAGAATCACTGGGATTTCAATAAAAAGACATGATTAATAATTAATACAGGGAAACGGTTAAAAACGTATTAAAAGTTAACCCCTTACTTTAATATTAGATAACAGAGTAGCAAACAACTTTAATGTCTAATAAGAAAAATAATTATAGCTCAAGTTTTATATCGGTACTTTTCAACTGAATTTCAAATAACTTAACTAACAGAACCTACCATAATCTGAAAAGCAAATAAACTTAGCTATTCCATAAATAAGGAATTCCTTAATCGTTGACTTGCCAAAGACTTGTACTTTCAATGTGTTTCATATCCCATATGGATTTGCGCATAATAATAATAACCAATAATCAAAACAAAATAAATTAAAGCTTTATAAGCTAAACATCATCTGTCAGAAGGCAAAAGCACAATACATAAATCTTTTTGGCTAAAATACACGCGCTTCGAACTCAAATAAAATGCTGGGAATTATTATTATCTAAACATAGGAACATTCATATGCCATCGCCAAAGAGCAATTGTGTTTGGTAGTTTTTTTTCTCCTTTTCCTTCTGTTTTTTTCTTGCTGCGCTGTAAGGGTGTGTTGGGTGCATGTTTCTGTGTATTTATGGACCATTTTTCTTTGTTTTTATTTGCGGCTTTTCAATTTGGAAAACATGAAAAGAAATATTTCCAATCAATTGGCAAAAATAAACTAATAAAAGTTCATATGTGAACACCGAACACTGAACACTGAACACCAGTAGTAAAAATATAAAAGTATAAAAACAGAGCCAACGGAAAAATGTTGTTCATTCATTAAAAACAAAAAGAAAAAAAAATATGAAAAGTTCATTGAATAGACGAACGTTCAAAAATACATTCACACTGAAACTTGCCGATTGGATAGACAGAATACGCGTATATACTCGGAAATATTTGCATTGGCACTAAAGTATACTAGACCAGCAAATACCCATAAATCTGCTCAGAATTAAACGTAATGAAATTAAAGTTTAAGTGTCAAAATAAAACTTTGAAAACAGCGTTTTTCTTAAATCAATCCAAGTACTTAGTGGTAAAGCCCATAAAAGTTGTGTGTAGTACTAACATGCTCTTTTGGTCAATAGATACAGGGTATATATAAACATCAATAACAACACGAATACAAGTCAAAACAAGAGCACTTGGTGCGATAAAATATGTTTTTTTAATGCAGGTTGGTCTTCAATGAAAGTGCCACAAGTAAAAATACACTGAAAATGAAACAAAAAGAAACACAACATAGGCCATGCCAGACTATTAGTGTACCCTGTTAAAAATTCAATCGTATAAAATAAAAAATTAATTTGTTTAATGATGTATTTCTTATTTTTATAAATTATTACATAACTTGAAAATACTGAGCTTAGCACAGCATACCTGGTATACCCTTGCATACGTTGAATCTCAGTCAAATGCGATGTGCGAGAGTTAAATACATAAATTTCATAAATATTTAATTTCGAATTCCATTAAAATTATTATTTAATATGCTCGCTTACGCATTTACTACTGAGCTATAAAACTGAATAGAACAAAACAAAGCAGCCAATAAAAACTGCAGTAAATAATGGGAAAATGAATCAATATGAATTATTTTTACGTACTGCAACCAAATTTAACATACAAATATATTTACACATAAATATATACCTTTAGACATTCATTTGATGGATGAAACAAGCTTAACAACGTCTGAGCGGAATTATGTTCTAGTACTTGTCCTCTTTATGATGAGACTGACACAGCCGATTCAATTAGCTGATATGTTCAACCTAAAGTACACAATCAACCGAGCACCGCATAAAAGTTTGTTTTTATGATGACGAGTAGGTTTCTAGTTTGTCAGTTTGTCAATTGTTTCTGATGGAATGGAAATGGAAATGGAAATGGTCAATAGACTAGATGACATATTGTGGGCTTACCAAGAGCCATCAAATTCTCCTTTTTATTCATCTCTTGCTGTTTATGACCAATTCACACGTATCTGGTGATGACGCACGAAAACATAAGCGATTACGTTCATAGAGTACTTGATACCAGAAACAAGCAGAGCGACTTGATTTAGCATAAGCTGCAGACACATATAGTGCAAAACTTACTTAGTAAGTAATTAATATTCAGGTTTCCCAATTTGATTAAATGAAAATTACTTTATATTCATACACTTTTTTAAGCAGGTAAATGTGGTTTTTGGCCAAGTAATTTAAATCATAAATTATAATAAGCTTTAAATAAAATTCCTTCAATAAAACAATTTTTAGTCATTTATATTAGTTTTTAAAATAGGTGTTTGAAATAACGCTTCAGTATTTTGTAAGCCAAAAATAAAAATTTAATGTTTGTGGCAAATAAACTGCTACAATTCCATTTCTGTCTCGTTAACTGATTTGTGCGAAGAAGGGAAGAAAGCTAAACAAGGCATCCAAACATCGCTGAAATGTCAATCGCAGAGCGATTCACAGGCGCCATTGAGACAGAACTGATTCTCTAGTCAACTGGAAACAATCATAAATAAAATATTTACGCTATAGAAATACGAATACATGCCACCAGCGGCAACAGGAGAAGTAAGCAAATAAGCGGTTTTGGGGGCGTGGCATTGGCAGCTAAACAAAATTGAATTGATTTATGATAAATTCGGAATGATTTATGCCCTTTGAACGCACATTTTTTCATGGTGTCCAGAGTTTAAGCTGATGAGCATCAGCATCATCGACATCGACAGCGAAAGTGAAAGCGACGTCGACCGCAAATCGAGAAATCGCATTTCGCATTTGGCATTATTCAATTTTTCATTTTGCTAAAATACTTTTGGGTTTCCTGGTATATAAGCATCATTCGCAGAAAATTCAAATTTCTTGGGGTTTTTCTCGCTCTCTCTCTCTCTTTTTGTCGATTCCCCTTTCGTGCATATAAATTGCCCACGTCATGAGCTTAAAATCTGCTGCCCACTTTTGTGGCAACCATTTGCCCTTTGTTGCAATGTATTTATACATTCTTTAGGACTCTTTGTATTTTGTTTATTTATTTATTTGCAAACGACTCCTGAAAATGTGTGAAACCTTTTCCATTTTTGCATATTCTCACATGTTAGTTTCACAGCTATTCACAGCTTACATGCACAGCATTATATTGCTGTTTCTAGTAAAACAAATTTTGTTTTAAAAACCTGCCTAATCGATGAAAATTGGCCAGACTGCTCGAGAGGATTCATCAATCGACTTAACAGAGGAAAGGAATGAATTTCGTCCCTTGTTTCGATTAACAAATTAACTGAATTTGATTTGCTTCTGTGATTTGGGATCAATTGTCAGTTGTTGCCTTTTGAGTAAGAACCTTTTAGGCAGTAGGCAAAAATTATTCACATAATCAGGATTAAAGTGAACCGAGTGTCAACGCAATCAGAAGCTTCATCATAGAAGAGCCTGCAGCATAAGTCCAAAGAAAAGCAAAACATATTTTAATTAACTTTTGCCATTGACTTCGGTTGACAGTGTGAAATAGCAGTGAGAGTTTCGATTTAATTAAGTTCCAAATATGTGCTATTATATACCAAACACACACACCCACACAGACACACGCTTACGCATGTGTGTAATCCTTACAAAAAATAGCTTTGATGGAGTAAAGCTTGTTATCTAAAAAATGTCCCAATGAACGGCCACGTCAACATATCACATCACAAATCCAGCCTAATTTAATTGAACTGAGCTCAAACAGCGTGTGGATAAAAGGTAAGCTGCCACGCCCCTTTTAAAGTCGATTCTCTGTTGCTGTTGTTCTCTGTTTTATATTATTTGAGGCAACACATCAGGCTGTCAATGTTAATTGATGCGCAGCAAAGTAAAAATACGAAGAAGTCCTATAAAGCCTCAAAGGCTGACGCAATAAAAACACATTGCCAATACGTCCCGACTGCCGTGTTGTTTAAGTTAAACTGGTGACAGCGAAAATAAAACTTTATAGCTAATTTATTTGATTAAATTTCACGCGTAACTGTGAACTCTCCTATCTCCCAGGCACGTCCCGTTTTCCAAAAATGTTTAAATGTTGTTTTCACTTTCGACATTTGCTGACATGGCGCCAACTCACTTGCTTGATTGCTGTCACTCGATAACGGAAACAGGCGAAAACTACAAATGAACTGACAGGCCGACGGACAGATCAACAAAGCATCAGAACGACAGGCTGGCAAGTGTGAGTGACAGATCAAAGCAGATCTTTTTTGGGGTTGTGTTCACCTTTTATATTTAAAGCATTAAAGATTGAATGAAAAATGTGCCAACTCATGCCAATTCAATTAAACAAATGCGACACGAGGCACGAGGCACAAGGCAAGGCCCAAATGGCAACGATAACGCAGCGTATGCTAAACATTACGCCGGTGTAAACGCCTCAAAGTATGCAAAGCAAACGTGACAGCTCCAATGAAGAGACGTGGAGACACTAACAAGCACAACAAAATGCAAATGCCAAGCGCATTTAGCATACAAAAAGGTCGGCGATAAATGAAAATGAACGAATTGCATAAGTAGAACGTATAAAAAATAAGTTAAAGTGCCAAATGTAGAATCGCATTAACACTCACACCACCACACACATACATATATATGCGCTGCAAAGCTGAAAAGACAATTAAAGAAAGCTTAGCAGACCGAGAGTGAAAAAGAGAGCGAAAAACTCACCAGGTAGCTGAATCGTTGCGCGATTCTAGTGAATATGTGGATGAGAAAAACACTCTGATAAACATACACTGTAAAAAATCAAGTTTGCTTTCAACAAGTTGACTGCTCTTTAAATTTTGTGCAGTACACTTTCTTAATGTTCAACTAAACATTTAATGCAATAAAACTCCAAATTTATTTAAAATGTATTCTAGTCTCAATTTAAGAGTTTTTTTTAATAGTGTAAGGGCATGGGAAGCTGTGTGGAGTGGTTTCGCAGATATAATGGCTTGAATTTGAATGACGCCTTTTATGTGCTGCTCAACGCTTTCATCCTCACACTGCACACTCGGCGCTCGAGGCTCATTCATTTGGCAGCCATAAAAAACTTTTGAGTTGAGTTGAGTTTAAGTTTAAGCCGCAACGCTTCATGGATCGACTGGCACGTGGCTGTGCATTTGAACGCGTATCTAGTTAGCCACTGCAAAAGTTAATTTACTGCCTTAAATTCCAAAAGCCATCTACATTAACTAACCACACCCCACATGATGTTTAACCCCCTATGGGCGCTGACGCCCACACAGTCGTCAAAGCAAAAGGAAAGGTATAAAAAAGAATAAAAAAAAACAGAAATAACAAACACACAGCTCAAATTGAATAAAAAACATTCATAACGCTGGCCAACCGCAATTGCCAAGGGCTAAAAATCGAGAAAATTGCGACTGTAGTAAATATATCACAGAGTAAGAGAGGGAAAAACAAATTTCATAACCGGCGACACTACTATACCTTGTACGCTACCCAATTAAAGCTATAGCAAATGAAACCAAGTAAACAATTGTATAAAATTCAATTCAACACTCTGTACTATCAAATTTGTAGACTTTTCTTAAAGCAAACTGTATGTAAAAACAAATATTCCTCAGTTTTGTAGTAGAGATTTTTTTATCAGAAAGCAACAGACATAAATCGCGCACAAATCGAACTAAAACCGTACCTTACAAATTCGACCAATAAATGCTCTTACTCCACTACGTATCCAAAAAGAATACAAATCAAATCTTTAAAAAAATATATAATATATTTGCAACAAGTTAAAATTTAACAAACACAACAACAACAATTTTAAATTCTTTCATTTCATTATTTTTAAAAGCAAAATAAACACTCCTATCCAGCGCATATAACCAACTTGAGCAATACATAATAAGTGTATGAAAATACATATTCAAGCCAAAGAAAAAAAAATCTGTAACTAAACAGAAGAAAAAGAAAAAGAAAACACAAATTGCAGCAACCATCAAAGCAAGAACTTTGGCAGCAGCAACAGCAACAGCCGCATAGTGATTGAATTTTCACGCATCAGCAGACACAACAACGAAAACAACAACAGTAACAACTTCGATAACAACAACAGCAACAGCAACAACTATAATAACAGGCCATAAAACGAACAGCGCAAATTCCAGAAAATATTATGAAATTGGTTTGCTTTGCTGGCGCTCATTGAAAGTCAGTAAGCAAATCGAATTGACATAAATTTACGCCAAAAATTATGCTTTAACTTAGCTAAGGCAAGGGCACTACACAAGTCCCTATTTCAATGCTGCTTAAAAACCACTTCTAAATTGCACTATTATCGAAAACATCAGTTAACATCAAGCAAATGTTTTCGCACATTTTGCCAGAAAAGTTGATTCTCACTTGCCAACAAAAAGTCAGCCTCCGTCTGCCTAATGACACATTTCGGGTGTTCGAATTGGCAAAAAGTCAAAGCAACAACAACAACTAGAAAACCGAAAAAAATAATAATGTCCAGGTGTTGCATGTCATGTCATGCTGAGTTGCCGATTTATGGCTTTAATGAGCAAGTTAATTAGCCGGTCGCTTGCTGGCCCCAAATGCAAATTGTATCCTGCATCCTGTGGCAAATTGATGTCCATTCGTTTAACGGCAGCAACAGTTTACCAACATTCGCCAATATTTCTCTCTCTCTCTCTATCTCACTCGTTTCTATCGCTACTATCGCTCGATATGCTTCAAATACAGGCAATAAAATGCAAAAAGGACATTTTATTGAATTGCGCACACGAACATGTCGAATATGTTATTGGAAC
The DNA here is from genome assembly GCA_035046005.1 of Drosophila acutilabella. Taxonomy (NCBI): domain Eukaryota; kingdom Metazoa; phylum Arthropoda; class Insecta; order Diptera; family Drosophilidae; genus Drosophila; species Drosophila acutilabella. Next base: position 43,626 of record JAWNOK010000031.1, on the reverse strand, counting down.
AAATGACATGACTAAGGATACTCGCTCCAACCAACATGATTTTCCTTTCAAAAAGTCAAGCTGAACCATACAAAAAAAACTGGATAAAGTGAAAGCCAAATGGGTCGCTATTCAAACAGTGCTGCAAATCATGAAAAATGAGTCATTGGACAGCTGGCCACATGATGCCACAACAGCACACACTGACAAACACACACACACGTGCCAGTTTGCAAATGGAACTTTTTGGAAAAAAGAAACTCGAAGAAATTCAACAAAGATTGCACAAAACCAAATTAAATGCTAGTTTACTTGGCTGAAATAGGCATTCTGGCAAATTCGTTTATTTAGCCCATTCATTAAGTATGCAATACAGTATATTAGCCAACTCTCGAACTTCTTCTACACACAAATGTCCGAGTCTGTATGACACCCAGCGCTGTTAGTATAGGTAACTTTCACAAACTATTTTAATTAAAAAATTATGCTTACTCTTTGATAGTTTTTAAATCAAAAGCTAGCATAAAAAGAGGTTAATATGTACGTTATTAAACTCGATGTGCATAAGCATACGTATAAAATGATCAAAGAAAAATGTCAATGGAGGAACTTCTAATGAAATTGCAAGTTTAATTTGATTTACGAAGAGAAAAGAAGATCAACGCAATTTATTATCAATTTTAATTAAGACAACTTAAAACATGCTAAACGTAATTAAATGTTGCAACTAAGGGCAAGGGGTAAATTCAAATAAATTGATATATACAGATGCACTGGGCGTCCAAAGCACAGGCACAGTCGCATTGCATGCAATAATAGTCAGTTTGTATTTACATGCAAATGTGCTGTAAATCAATATTACTTATGCGTCGTGTTGGCCAAGCAAACACTATATTGAAGATAGGGAAATAGAGACAGAATTATTGAAACATGGCAGCAGCCTTTGGGCAGACAAGTGACAAATAGAGCTCTCGTCGCAAGTTATCCAACAGTCGATGTTTGTATGAGACTGGCTGCCAAATTTGATTACTTTGTGGCTGATGTGGGAGTATTTGCCCAGAGGCAAAGCATTCACCTGGATAGATGAATTCAATTGTAGTCTTCATTCTAAGTCGAGTTTTCCATTTTTGTTAGTGTCTATGGGTGTGTGTATGTGGTTTTGCATTGCGCTTTTGCACTCAAGTTACTCAAAGTGTTGGTAAATAAAGGAATCTCTTGTTTGTGGGTGTTCCTATTGCATTCCTATGTTAAGGCACAACTATTTCAATATTTGATCAGTTTTGAGGCCCAAACTAAATGCATATTGAAAAAGCTTTTGTAAATCAAAATGTCTGACAACTCAATACAAACCTAATTAAATATTTACAAAAATTAGCTTGCACAACGAAGCAAAGTTTTGGACCTTGTTTGGGTTCTTGTACATGTGTTCAACTTGTAGTTAATTAAGTATACGCACCGAAGACTCCGCACGCTTGGCTACCAATTTTCCCAACTCGTTTAGTTTTTGCTGACTTTGCATAAATTGCTAGAAGCTTTTGCTTTATTTACTTTTCTCCTCCATCATCACATCTGCAGTTGTTGAAAGGGGTAAAAAAATATTTCAAGTTAAATACCAGTTAACGAAATGGGCAAATTCTGTTTTCAGCATATGTAAATTATGTTTGGAAGTAGTTTTATTTCTCTAACATCAAAAATGAATGTCTTTCTGCATCAAAATGAGTCACATGTGTCGACTAAATAATACCTTGTAATTGGGATTCAGTGCTTTTACTCTACAGCCAAGTCATATACTTTACTCACTTCACAAACTGCTAAACTGATCACCATTTTATATTAAATTAAGCAATACATAGTCTTATTAATATGTTCTAATTCTAATTAAATGCTTTGACTCTACAGTCTGTCAAACCTGTTGCTCTTGTCAGACAACTTGCTTTCAATCTTGAGAACAGGGAAAAGTTCCCAAAAGTCCTAGCTTGTGCAAATAAATGTAATAAAATTGTTACATTTTCCAGCAGCTTAAAAGAGTTTATTGCATATTTTAAAGTACACTTTAATTGCTATAAGGAAAACATACCATTCAAAATTGGATGCTCAAAAATTGTTTAACCATTCGTGAATTTGGAAACTGAAGACTTAACATCCGTTGTCTGATTTCCCTTTTTGCAATTAACAAGACGAGTATACGCGTTAAGAAGAGCATTACAAATTGATAGATTTTTAATGAAAAGCAACTGGAAAACTCATTAACGCCATGAAAATTTTATTAAATTAGCATTACAATTGAGAGTAAAGCAGGCCAAAAGACCACCCCTTCAATCCTATTGTTATTGCTGTGAAAAATCACTTTACAAGCACAAAAACTTGCCAACTTTTAAGTCAGCTGTCGACACTCCCCTACAGGCCCCTCTTTACCGTCAAAACGTCCCTCTGATGATGCCACAGCTTCTAATTAATCTTGAAAGTATTTATAACTTTGTTTGTAGTTGTTCTACTTGTTACTACTACTACTACCACTACTACTAGACTTACTGCTTCTGTTGCTTTTGAATTGAATACAACTGTAAATAATTAAAGCAACATTATACTCAATTACCGAGCAACTTGCATATAAATCACCGTTGAGTTCTCCTTGAAACTACCCACATTTCAGCATTGCGTTGGCAAAAAATAAAAAAAACTTTAAAATCAAAAGTTTTCCAACTAGTAGCAGCTGTTAAAAAACTTCCTGGAGTTGACTGAAAGAGAATGAGAATAGATTGGCCATAATGGACCAAAAGTCGGATTTCAGTGGCTCTTAAGTATTTCCGTACTTTGCAAATGCATTATATAAACACCCAACTAAATAAAACTAACCTAAGTCGACAGATGGTTTAAGTTAAGGTATTTAAATCTATTAGACTCTTATGACACAAGCAAAATGTTATCGCCAGATAAAGACAAATGCAATGTTATATTACAAGCTCTGGCAATAAACTACAATTTGCATTATTGCAACTAAGCACCAAATATAAGAAGCGGAGCATTATACTGCAAGGGAAAGTTGCCACAAAACACCAAAGCCGCAACTACAAAAGGGGGGAAAGTATCGCCAACTATGCAGCTCATTCCATGCGACATTGTATAAACAACAATTTTAGCGGATATTAAAAACAATGTTGCCTCTGTGTGGATTCTTGTTGGCCAGGAAATGTAAATGGAGAGTGTGCTGAGAGGGGAATTCGAAGAGGATGCCACTGTGGCACTAAGGGAATGCGGATGAGACGAAGCCTGCGTCAAATTTCAAATCCTGTTTTGTCATTTTTATTCACTGAAGGAAGGCACTTCAATCGCTCTGGCTGCTGTGTCAGTTTCCCGGCCCACTTTTGTGTTTGTATGCTTTTTTGTTTGTTTATTGTTTGGCTTGTCCCATTGCGTGGCAAACGGATATCCGCTTGTCACACTTGCGAGTACACACTGATTTCATTGACTGTTTCTAAGCATTTCAATACCATATTGCGGCACTTTCAATTTGCTTATTGTAGTAAAGCTCATAAAGCTGTTGGTTTGCAGCATTCAAATTGAATCAAATTTAATTAGCACAACATTTCACTAATGACCCAAGACAAGTTTCAAAGAGTACAATGATCAACTAGAAAATACCTTACACCCTTTCATGATTAGCTTGTTAAACAACCCAATGAAACTGCTAGATAAAGAGTACAATGATCAACTAGAAAATACCTTACACACTTTCATGATTAGCTTGTTAAACAACCCAATGAAGCTGCTAGATAAATCGCTGTCTAAGCAGGTAATTTAAAACTGCTAACTGCTGACTGATATAGACAAATTAGTGAACTTGACATTTTGGATATACAAAAACAAATGTCACAAGTCAGTTTTCAATTGTACAAATGTTAACGCTTTTAAAATCAGAGACAATTCATTTGCCAATAATTAGTGCGCATTTAATTTAAATTGAGATGCTAACTAACAGTGATTGTAAGCTGCCATCAATATTAATTAGGCCACGAGTCCTTGGCCAATTTCGTCAATTAGCTGGTCTCAAAACAATGCTTGATTACACACACTCACAAGACAGGTGCATTGATCTGTTAATTGGCACGTGTTATAGCAACCAATCGAGCATGCAGCCAGGGTATGCCGCTCGTTGACACTGGGTGGTAAATATGTACCTACTGTGGCGGCTGCTCAAAAGTGTTGCCACATCATACCCCGTCATCATGCCCCATCATCGCTTTGTTGTCGTTGCCCTGTCAAAAGTCGCTGCTGTCAAGCGTGGCGTCAACGTTTGTCTATCATTAAGAGCTAAACACTTTGTGTCAGAAGGCCATAAAAGGCATCCACCGAATCCCTATAGCGGAGACTGTCACACGCACGTTTAATGCGCTTTTGAGTATGTGTGTGAGTGTGTGGTGGGTGTGAGTGCGTGGAGGCATTGCTTAATCAACTTACGACAAAACAAAAGCACATATAAATTATTTAATTAATCCCTTTTGGGTTTATTGGCTGCACACTCTCAGCTTCAACAAGAGTGTTTCGAGTGTGTGTATATGAGAGTGCGTCTGTGTATCAGTGTAAACTTTGTGTGTGTACGGTGTATATACTCTTGTGCGTGCTGGCAATCAATGTCATAAACGTAGGTGTGAAAATGGATGCCTTGATTGCGTTTTCGCATGAGTTCGTTGCTTGCGCAGCCAAATGTGTTGCCTACTTTTTGGGGTCGCCTTCAATTTGCAATTAAATACAAATTGATATTTGATTACACGATGCCAGACTGGGCTACAGCTTGACAGTGGCATTATGCACACATACATATAAATAGGCTAGCCTAATCCTTAACAATCTCTGATAATCTTTGAAATCAAATCGTTTTGGTGCTGAAAATTACTTAAATAGACCCAAATTTTGAACACTGACAGAAATACGATTATTCTTTGCGTATATCAAGAGACTTGTTATCCATTTTTAATAAATTTGACTTAAACATAATTGAAATAATTTTATTTCTATTAGTTTGCTATTGAGGCCGTTTTATGCCATATTAAGCTGCTCAAATCTCTCTGCAGGATCCCAATAACTATAAAGTTTATAAGCTTTAAGATTTACACACAAATCTCGGCATCAAAAGCAGCAAATAAATTCTTTGTTAGTGGCGTACATTTTGAAGTCATATTGAAATGTTTTGTTTGGTTAACTCTTTGCCGTATCATGGCCCAAAATCTTTAGCCGGTGCTGCAACAATGCTTTAAGTCTGTATGGGATCCAAGTTCATGCTGGCACGCACTAAATCTTTGCTTTCATCTTGGGCTTTTTGTTTGGCCGGGTCGACAAAACTAAAACTTGGAATGGGCCAAGTTTTCTCACATAACACAAAAAAACCTACATACTTGTACTATTCGTGGCGGGTGTGTGTGTGTATGTATGTTTGTATATATAAATCCCAGTCACATGCCTTTTATGCAAAGTTTGGATTAAGTTTGGTGCTCCTATATCCAAGCAGAGTAGAAACCAAGGCAGAGCAGACCGGGCCAGGCTTAAACTGGGAGTCAGGTTTTTGGGACTGCTACTGGGTCTGAATCTTATGCTGGCCTGGACGGCTGCCCAAATTTGTAAACAATCAGAAAATGTGTCAACTTATTTCTTTAGAAAGCAGGGCCAACAAATAACAATGGCTTGATGCCATAAGTAAATACATAGTTTGAAATTTGTTTTGTATTATTTTGGAGGTGGGAAAATGGTTCAATGGCAAACGCAAAGTGTTGGAAAATTCATTTAAGCCGCTTAGCAAAATGTGAGCTAACAATAACAAAATTGGTCTCTTAGTAGAAAATGATTTTAACTTTTAAATGTGGTGCGTTTAAATTGAATAACAAACTTGAGATGAGATTCAAAGCCTGAAACTCAAAGTAGATAATCAATAGCCAAATTGTAGTTGGCAAAGCGTTAAATGAACTTGTCACTCTCAAAAGGATATCTATAAAATTTAAAATAAACAATTTGTCGATTGAAAGCAAGGAACTCAGCTGCAATTGGGACTCACTACATTCACTCACACATACACCTATATATATATATGTATATGTATTGAATAGTATATGAGAATTGATCCCTTTGACCAGCTTACAATTGTCTGAAAATAAATTGGATTTCTTTTTCCTACAGGCTTTTGACATTTTTTTTTTTACCAAATACTTTAAAAGTTACTTAAGACAAAAGATTCGACAAATCAACTGACTGTGTGGCCATCTGACTGTCTGTCTCTTTGTAAGCCATTATTGGCATTGCCCATTTCCCATTCAATACGCTTCCGTCTTCTTCTGTTAGTTTGCCAATGGCGGAAAGGACCAACAATTAGTAAGCCAATACCAGACTTGGCCATTAAAGCAGACACCATTTACATAAAACGATTCCCACTTTATCGAGCAATAGCGAAAGCAGCACGAACAGTTCAAATGACAGACAACAATACAAATACAAAACAAATGTAATTTCATTCATTTCTAATCATATCACATTCCATCATTTGCCATTCGCCGCTTGACATTACGCATTGCCACTGAAATATCGCTAAACAAATTTCGAGTCGTTCCGAAAATGATAAGAGCACATAAATAGTAGATGCAGTGTAGCAATTCACGAAATTCGACCTAATTGTGATTAGACTGTCTGCTTATTGCAGCATCAGCAAAAAAATCTCATTTCACTGCATATACTAAGCTGAAGTAGATAAACTAGAATTGATTGGATTTAAGCTATGCTTTGGCACAGCTTCATTCACATTCATCATGAATTGCTGGGCGCATAAACGAAGCTTAAAATCAGAGAAGCAAAATAAAAGAAAAATAAATAAATAAACAGAGTTTTGCTGATGTTACGTATACGTACGCTATAAATAAAGCGGCAAATGTGTAAAGTTTACTTGCTCCCACTCTTCTTCATTTATACACAATACTTTGGTTGTGCCGGAGTGTGTGTGTGTGTGTGGCAACATGTTTTGAATATGTTTGTCATTGGTAGAAGCAGCAATGCGCCAAAACAGTATTACAAACATCAGCATCGACATCACACTTGTGGCACACTGAGGACCTGTACCTCTGCCCATTCGTCCAAACGTCCCTCTTCCCGCTGTCTGTCTTTCTGTCTGTTGGTAAGCAGAATAACACAAGCGAAATTTCCCCAGTGACTGACAGACGATCAGGCAACAAATGTGGCAACAAACATACGCACAAACACACACACACACACACACAAACAAACCCACACGCAGACAGACATTCAATTGAGGCAACCGCAATGGTATTCGCAACTGTGGGACTGTAGAAGCTGCCAAAAATTTTGCATATATTGGGAAACAATAAATTTTACAGCAATGCTTGTGAGTACGCGTGCATGAGTGCGTGTGCGTGTGTGTGTGGGCGTTTCCATTTCTCTGAGCATGTGTGTGTGCACGTCCGACAGCAAATGACCTTCGACATTGCCGGGATTCGGGGATGCCAAGGCACAAAGGCACCAAATTGCTAGACTGTGACAGCTGCGAGCCATGGATAACTTAAATGGGTTAAAAGGATATGTCCGGACTTTTGGTTCAACCACTGCTCCTGAGAATGCTCCTGCTGCTGTTATGCCTGATACTGATGCTCTCACAGCTGTTTTTTCTGCAGCACTTTCTGCTGATGTTGCTGCTTCTACAGCTGCAGCGCTTTGTGCGATTTACTGGCTGTTTGCCGAGGTCTCCGGCTACGTTCACTGCATATTTGATGTCAACAACAATGCTTGACTCAAAGTGACAGCAAAATTGAAATGACACCGACTGCACCGTGGAAACAAAGGAGCCGCAAGACAAATAAAAACCCTTTTGCTATTCTTTTGCCAATATGCTGCGAGTTCCCAGTATCTGATTCTCCATAAAAATGCGACGGGAATAATTGAAAGTAAGTATTATTAAAAATAACGTACTCGTCAATAAATTTCATTGAATTCTTATAGATTAAAGTTAAATATGTATCTGCATTGAAGTAAATGATATTGTCAATCAAATTATTTTTCCGTGAAAATCGAACTTTACGTTTGCTGATAAATTATGCTTAAACAGTTTTCAATTAACACCAAAATATTAATATTTTCATCACTTACGAATACTTAAAACCATTTTGATGGAATTCAGTTTCTTCCGCTGAATTTAATGAGAATAGGTAGACAGGAACATTTACGAATTGCTTTTTGAAACAATTTACAATTATAATCAATTTGGCATTTTGTTGCTCTGTTTTCTCCTGCATTGTAAATTGTTGACTGTTGTTGTTTCCTCGTCAAAGAACGGAATATAAAAGTAATGCAAAAGTATTTTAATGTAAGTAAAGAAGCGCAAATCACAATAAGAGAATGGAGAATGAAGAACGGAAAATGGAACATAACGGTAGTGATGTTGCAAAAAAAAATAAGCACTTTTCTTTCGACTATCTTTCCATTTTGGCATAAACAATTTTTATATTAACAAAAAATGAAGGAATGGGAGAGCAAAAGGAAGCACTTAAGGTGTATTACGAGTCCAACAAATATTTTGCGCCAAGAGTTTGTAAAAGTTTGGCCAAACAATTTTAATAAACATGCAGCGAGAAATTTAATTATATGCATGGGGGCATTCAGTGTTATGGAGAATAGAGCCATCGAAAAGGCGCAAAATAAACATAACCAGATGCAAAGTCAGATAAGCAGACATTAGCACACACACCCACACACACTCCCACATGCTATGATAGGAAAAGGAAACCTTAACCGAGCTACTGCTAAGCTCAAATTTAATATTGGAAGGCAATGAGCCAGGGCGCAATAAAAGCCAAAAACCCCTAGAGGCCAGGCCTGTAGCGAGGACCAGGACGAGGACCATGACTAGGGACTAGACTCGGTACTTTGTGCTACACACAGTCAGTCCTTTGGCTCATGTGCCGCTCTGGTAATGTTACTGGCTGTCTTCTTGTCTCAACTCTCTACTACTCTGACTGCCAATAAAGTCCATGGTGGGTTTTGAGGCCTTTCTACTAACAACAATCGTCTCCGCTCCTTAACAATGGCCAACATATACACAGTGAGTTGGCTTGTCGAGTCGATCGAGGGGCAAATGTTGGTGCTTTGTTACATAATAGTTGAAGTTTTATTGTCGAAAGCTATTAAACTTTTCCCATCAAAAGCACAGGATGTGGCACATGGCAAAGGTGTGTGCAGCATTAAGGTTACTTGCCACGACATCATAGACGCAACTCAGAGTAGGTTATCAGGCTATATATATTCATATATGGTACTACTAGCTGCCACAAAACTCGTGGGATGGCCGAAATGATTTTGCAATCAACCTGATCAGCGATTGAGCAATTGAAATAGTACACTGTCTAAACTCTAAGCAAAAACCAAATGAAAATCATTGAAAATATTTTTTAGTTTTTCACTAATTGAACAAAATTCACTCTAGACCACAATAAAATTATTTGAGCAATTAAATTGGTTGTATGAAAATAACTTGAAGTAGAAGAATGTTATTTGCTAAATTGATGTGAAAAATGCATTCGTGCTAACAATGTTTGAAATTTTATGAAATTCGCTTTGCAATCTATGTGGTCAATTCGAAGAATGTGTGTAAAAATCAGATTTGTATCCCATACAAAAGTCTGGCAATGATGATGACTGTGCCAGGGATTGGGCCAATTGACTTTTGTGTTGGCCCAAAGTTGCCACTGTGCCAACTCAACTTTATTTGTTAGAGGGGACGACCGATGTGGCCAGCGGTTAAACTTGTGTTTGCTCCCTGCCAGCCAAAGTCTGTCCGTCGAACAGTCCGTCCGTCCGTCTGTCAGTTCAACTTCATCTTCGATTTGCTCTTCATGTAGCCAGAGCACGCAGAGCGCATAAAATTGTTTCAATGTACACACAGTGGCAAAAGTTACACTTTGTCTGCCCCACCACGCCCCCAGAAGCTCAACAAACCCACCAATCAAGTTGGCGTAAGCCACCAATCGACTTCAAGCACTTCAATGCGGGCTATATGTGCATTTTCCACACAAAAACCGTTGAGTTTTTTCCTTTTTCCCCTTTTTTACACTTTTGAAACGCATACGAAATTGAAAAAGTTTGCTTTCTGAGTTAGAGTTTCGTTTATGCAACTAACTTACATTTTGATCTAATCCAAAGGGCGTCTCTGTTACAGTTTTCGATAATTCGTTTTTGTGTTAACGAATTTGCTTGTTTTCACTCTGTGGTTGACCCGCAAAGCCGCACTGCTCTTCCTCCCCTCCCCTCCCCTCCCCTGCCCTCCGCACCGCATTTGACACGCTACCCACAACTGACAACTCCAAGGCCAAAACATTTGAAATGCAATTAATCAGTGTAAATTGCAGGCTGCAGCATTTCCACTACGATAACAAAATCCACCACAAAAGGGTTGACACGAACCGAGCTCAAGTTTGACACTTTTACAGCTCACATACACACACACACACATGCATAACTAGATAGATAGACGAAGATAAAGATGGAAATAGAGATAGAGATAGAGTTAGAGACAGAGCAAATAATGTTGATGCAATAACATGCAACTTTGACACTTGCAAGTGCTACAACAGCCCCAAGGGGCCACATCCCTTACACCGTCTACACATGCGTGTGTGGGTTATAGGAGTTACATGTACTTAATGTTGATTTGTGCAATGGCAGAAGGACCTCATGCTTTCTGACCAGAACAGACCAGTCGAGCTGGACTCGCCTCACTACTTACCCTACACCCCCAGCCAAGTCGAACTGAGTTTCATTTGCAATTTTCATCTGCAGCTGTTACTTGAGTGCACAGCACACCCAGTCCCGTACACACACCTACACACCGAGCCATACTTAAGTATACCAAAACGAAATTGGAAAAACATGATGAATTTCTAATTGCATTGCCACGAACATTTGTTACACTTCTAGAATTTAATAAAATTTAAATATTTGAACATAGTAATTCTACAATCAAAATATTAATAAATAAATGAAAACTAATATTTTAACAAACTGATTTTATTTATGCCAAAAACTAAACAAAATGATGAAATATTTCCATAAACCCTTAATACTAAGAAGCAGTTTAAACTTTCCCTTCATAACAAATATAAATATTTTATCAGAACTATTAAAGTAGCACTAAACTAGTAATTTACCAATTGAGTCCTTTTCCATATACGACTCGATGTAAGTGTATGTATTTAAAGAAAACTCATTCTTAGCCTGGTCAAGTACTGCTAGAAATTGTAGCTAGCATTTAAGCCGTTCTGGCATTTGAGTTCTGGCCATATCTCACTCCCTGAGCACCATCAAAGATTTTCAAGTATGAGTAAGAGTTTCTCGAGGTTATTGAGAGGGTTGAAGCTAGAGAGGAGAACTCACAAACAAGCCAAGTAGAACGATTTTGAAATGTACAAACAGAGATATCTATTACTCTACATCTGTCGACTCTTAACACCCTTATTCCAGCTGTCCAATGTAATTACAATTAATAAATAAATATGATTTCCCAACTAATTGAAAGCCACAAACGAGAGCCGAGAGCCGAGAGCAAAACGTGGCTATTAAATTTGTCGAGTCAAGAACGTGAAATTAAATTTGTTTAGCACGAAATAAATTTAAGTTATTTTTAATTGGCTTCAATGCGCAAAGCGGCTTGAAATTAAATCAAAATTTGAAATGCGCGCCTTCAGAATGTTTGTGCCGCCCCCGTCAGCACGCCCATGTCAAAGGCCATGACCGCAAACGTGGGCGGAACAACTGTCAAAAGGCTGCAGGTCATAGTTCCTAATTACACCAAATTATATTCGTCTCAAAATTCTTGCTAATAAAAGTATCTGTTGGCAGTTTCATCTTGTGTAACTAAAGACTTTGAAATTATTTGATGGATGTTGACGACGACAATATTGGTAACCGCAAAGCACACAAGTGGGGAGACAATCATTTAGATGATAAATCAAATTGAAAGCTTCAATTTGTAATTAATTAAAATATTGACAGTTAAATAGAAACCAATAATCCAGTAGTGTGAAAATTTTGTATAAATAGAGCTTAAAAAGTGCCTTAAGTTAGCTTTATGAATGCGCAAATAGTTAAAGAGGAAAAGAGTAAATTTAATGCGATAGTTAAAGAAAGTTTTGCACCGATTTATCATAGTTTAAGCTCATCAATTGCGATGCAAAAATACAAGAAAAGATAACTATAAAACACATTTTTAATTAATTTATCGTTAAAACTTCTTTTAGCTTGCAGGGCATCTTTGAACACATAAAAAATAAGAATGAAACTATACATATTCAATGAGGAACGAGAAAAGAAATCAAAAGCTGTGAGAAAATGTGAAACGTTGAGAAAAAGAAGGATTGGAAATACTTATCTTGGCAAGGAAACAAAGGACAGAAAGGTACAAGGGCAACAGCCAAGGAAATCAATTAAAAGCATTTCCCATCTTGGCTGAATCCTCTGGTTTCTGCTGCCTTCTCATCGCTGCGCTTTCAATCGCCGTTTGCCGTCGACGTTTATAATTTATGACGCCTATAATTGCAGCAATTTTCGTGTGTGTGTGTGTGTGTGTGTGTAAGCATGTGTAAGTAAAGTGTGCTCGTATTTGTGCAAAAGCTTATGTCGCACACCAAACCCATTTCTGATAGGGCAAAGGCGAGACTGTGCAAGTTTTTGGCCTGTTTTGAAGTTCACCCTTGAATGTCCTTTTTTTTGTCGTTGCAAGCAAAACGTCGTCGTCGACGTCGTCATCGTCGTCCTGTTTCTGGTTCAGGTCCTCATCGTTGCTTGATTGCACTTTTAATTAACTTTTTTTTGCAAAATGGCTGCTGTGGCAGCAGCCGTTGCCAGTGCCATTGCTGTAGCTGTCGCTGTAGCAGTAGCTGCTGCAATTCTCAACTGCAGTTGCCAATTGTTGCCACTTTGTGCTTTTTACTTTCTTCTCGTCATTAACAAAGGCAAACAAGTCGCGCATGAGGCCATAAATAATTGAAATGTCGCCCCATCTGCCAACACAATTTAAGCGGCAGCTACAATAATATTAAAAGCAACAACAACAACAGCAGCAGCAATAGCAACAACAAAAGTGTATACAGTCAACATCCTGACACATCCTATATGCTTTATTTCCCGCCCTCTATGCTCTTCAATTCACCCATCGGCTCAATATGTTAATTCAATTTGCTTGATTGCAATAAAAAGGTCAAAGAGAGAAACGAAAATCACCCACAAGCTTTTCCTATATAAGTATAAGTAGATGAGACACATTACCAGCTGAGCGTTATTGGCAGTGCAAGCACGCGTAATGTTATGATTGGAAAATGAAAATCATTTACGTGCGTCGATAGCGCACCGTCAATTTGCTGCCCATATAAATCAAATCTAGCAGAAATGTATACATTTATACACACGCAGCAGGCAATCACACTGAATCGGGCGGATCGGGGGCGTAACACGGTAGACACCACAGGCCAGCGAATCGCGTGTGTATGTGTGTGTGTGGGTGTGTCTGTGCGAGTGTGTGTCAATTAATGCGGCAACGTGCAGTGCATAATGATTGCAAAAGGAAATCAAAATCAAGTCATCAGTGCTCAGCGATGAAATGAACTGGTCACTTAAGGATTGTGCATGGTATTAAAAACTGATTTACCAGCATAATCATTGAACTATTTAGCTGATTATTGGCATAAGCTCTGTTAAGTGTAAACTAGTAACGTCTTTGCAGTAAAAAGTGTTTAAAATATGACAAATTTTATGGAATATAAACGCAAACAAACGCAGAGTACTTAAAATAAAATAAATAATATAATAAAAAGGCTAGCATACTTTTATGGCCTCGGTCCCAACAGATTGTAAACCTAAAAGCTCACTTTAGCACTCAGATACTTTTCAATTAAGAGCATTTTTTATAACTGCGGGTATTCGCTGGCAGTACAAATCGAGTTAAACTCAAATGGGTCTAACGAGCAAAACATTCAAAAGAAAAACCCATAAATGAAAACTAAATATTTGCACTGGCTTTTTAGGGCCTTGTTAAAGCTGCCAACTGACAACAGTTAAACAAAAGCAACACAATAAAAGGTTTTACAAACCCAGCAGAGGAAGCAACAACAACAACAACAACTACTAAAATGTCTGCCTATGAGGGCACAAGAACATAGCCTAAATAACTAAGTCAATAAATCAATTCGACATAATTTTTCGTTGATTTTTCTTCCTTTTTTTTATACTGTGTGCTGAATATACACACATCCAAAGCATTTTCTTATTGTTTTTGGCTGCTTTGAAAATCCCAAACAAACAAAACGCAAAAAAAACATTTGCCGAATGTTTGGCAGCACATGGGCGGGAGGGAAACAATGATAGCAAGTCAGAAGATACATAAACATTGATAACTGTAAAGTTTATCAATTTGTAAAATGGCTGCCGCAGCAGCAAAAATAAAAAGAACAAACAGTGAGAAGCAAATTTCAAGTTAACATAATACTGTTAAGCTAAAAGTAAGCATAATTTAAAGTGCTGTAAACTTAACAGAAAGCTCGCTTAAAGGGTTGTAGAATGTGCTAAGCACATAAAAAGCTTTCAATTGATTTTCGAGCGCAGTTGAGATGTAAACAAAAAATTAAGTATAAGCTCTTAAAATTTGTGATCATAATATAAATACTTTCAGTAAATATCAATTTTTTACGACCAATTTATTGACATAGTATAGCAATATTTATAATAAACTAAATTAATAATTTTAACATAAATAGAATCGAAGAAACTAATTCGTCTACGTTATTCGACTGCCAAGAAAAAGAAACATCTAAACAAAAACAAAAACAGTTCAAACAATGAATGAATTGTTTTTGCTACGTGTCAATATTATGTTGTGTTATTTTCTATTTTCTATTTGTTTGTTTTACGTTTTGCGTTTGTTTATAGGCCAGGAAGCCAAGCACTGAATCAGCGGCGAACCGTAAAAAACATTGTATTATAAATAGGTGTACACTTTAGTAAGGCGTACGCTGTGTCTATTATATTTTTAATTTTCGCAAGTTGGATGTACAGCTAAGTGTGTATGGTAGAAGATGTTTTTAAAAATAAAATAAAATAAAATATAAATTGAAATTCAAATTGAAATGCAAACATGTGCTGAAATAAATGTACAAGTGTCAACTTTGATATGCGAGTGACTTGACTCAACTTGACTAGAAATATTTTAACAACAATGTGCACAAAATTAGGCAACAAAATTAGCACCAAGTGCCATCGTAGCCATCAATAGCATATACAAATATATAAACAAAAATGATTTTTGAGTGCTATAAATCTAAGAGGGTGAGTACTGTGAATGGCAGAATACCAAACAAAACATTTTTCTAATCAATTTAGCGCTTGTTCAAATTAATCACATACAGATGACTTTAAGATGAGTCTTCAAGTGCGCAGTGTTGACCAATGGTCAGTGCCCAACAACTACAAGAATAACACCAATAGAACTATAATAACAACAACACGACAACGACAAACGGCATTGGGGGCCCCTTCTAATTGCGTTTAAGAAATGCTGCCAACGATTTTGCGGTTATAAAAATAAATACTTATAAATAAGTAAAGTATATAAAACACTGAAGACTGCCAAAGCAGCCAACATCCCGCTGCCCTCTCACACTTTCCGTCTCTCTTTCTCACGCTGGCTCTCTCTTCACGCTCATTTCACTGTTCATCGATATAACGAATCATAATAAGTGCAGATGTGTAGACAAAGCTAAAACGGACAACAGACAAAGTACAGACTGTCAGCGCAGTGCCAAAAAACCGAAAAATGAGAAAACAAAAAAAGGTGTCGATGCATCTCTTCGAAGTGCTGAAAATATAATACTCTTTTTGGTCGGGTGACTGCGCCTTTGTCTCGATATCGATGGCAATGTGGGCGTGCTTTTGGCCCAATCCCAATGTCATGTTCAGGTTCAGACCCTTAGGTATGCACAAGCGCATTCCTGTATTCAAATGTGAGCAGGTGCCAGTTCTGCGGTTGTCACAAATATCGCTCATATATCGTGAGAAACTATATATTCATTTAAGATAAATACATATTAATTGACCATCAAGATCTGTCAACAGCAGCAACAGCAACAACAACTACATCAATGACAGCAAAAGCGAAAACAACAACAAATATTCCCCTCACAAATTGTTATTAAAATATTGCCACGCTTTCTCAGCTTATGTTGTTTCTGTTCAAAAAATTGCATGACTCTATCCCGAAAGTCTGAGAAAATTGGAAACCGAAACATAAATATCCTATAATTTCAATTTTAAATATATTGTATTCAATTATTAAAAATATGAGAGAATTTACAGAAATTATAACTATGTAGTTGAGTTTTTGATTCAATCTGAAAGAAATTATATTATAATAAAATCAATTGTCTTATTTTATTAGCTTTGTGTATTAAATAATATTCCTTTAAGCGTCTGGAGTTTAACGCCTTTATAGACTCCAGTGTGAAGCACAAGACTTGGCAGAAATTGTACAACAAATTTTATTGAGAGTCTTTGGACACATAATTAGTATTTGAAACTATCAAATGTTTACCTACACGCGTTTTTTACGCCCAAAGAACAATTAACCTGCAGATTCTAAGCGATCTGTTGGATAAATAGACAAGAGGCAGCATACGGATTATGTATGTATGAATTTGGAATATATATTTTTGCACGAGGCGCGCACAAAGTCAAGACTAAGTATAATTATAGCGACACCCACCTATTGGCGCCCAATTTCTGGCCGAGCACGCATACACAATATCACGGACCACGGACAAAGAGCGACGGACGACGACGACATCGCTTGCCGGAGACTTTTCACTCACGGTCAAGTTGAAAAACATTGAGAGCGTCGACTGTTTGCAACGGATGTGAATTTTGGAGAAGATTCGAGCTGGTGGTGGGGCTGCTGGGGGTGTATACATATTTATGGAGGCCAAGTTAACAACGAACAACAACAAATAAACATGAATCGCGTGTGTGTCACATTAACCCAATAAATAAACAGTTGGTACACAGCAAATTGTTATGCTGCTAGCGAAACTCTGCATAAGATTGGCGAGAGTATTTTATTTATAACAGAGACCAGAGATCAGACAGGCAGGCAGTCAAGGGCATAGGCGAAGGGAGAAACTGGACAGCATAAAGATCTCATTTGATCAGTGATCGGAGATCTTAGTTCGGAGATCAGAGATTGAACAGAACGGAACGGCGATCGCAAATCGGAAATCGTTGAACGAAGAGCCGAATGATCGTTCGGCGTTTTGTCGATGCGTTGATCGTTGTTTTTAATGTGTCTTTGATGTTGTCTGCCTCTGTCGAGTCTTTTGCGAAAATTCTGTTCGATTTTTTCGCTCAGTTTTCAGTATCGAGGGAAATCACGACGCGTCAACTTGGTGGAAATGCCAGTCCGCAATCGCGATCGCGTCAAATAAAAAGTCCACAAGGATAAATTCGCTGCAACGACGCAAAGTGTAAAGTGTGTGAGCAAACGCATAATTTAAAATAAAATTCAACAAGAAAATAATATATTCAAATATATAAATAAATTACATATGTATCATATAGCTAATATTATACTATATCTTCTGGTGTCTATTTAATTAGCACAAAGTGTCAAAGCGTTTTACGGCTGAGCTAAAATGTTGCCCTTTGCCAAGTTAAAAGTTAATAAATTTGTGAATAATTGTGCAAAATTGAAAACTTAATTGCTTGGCATTTATATTCAGTGTGTACTTGTGTGTATATTTATCTAAGAGTGTATGTATGTGCGGGTGTACATGTGAATGTGTATGTGTGTGTTAATACACATTGTCGAGGAGCTGTCTCTATTAGTATTGCTAGTGCCTTGCTAAAAATAAATAAATAAAAAGCTACATATACCAAATAACAACAAATTTTATTTATTGCCCAATATATACTTACACACATGTTTGTGTGTGTCTTTCTGTCCCAGCCAAAAGGCAAATAATTTTCTAATTTTTAGCGCTACTAACATTTTTTTTTATTTGTTTGCAGCACTAAAGCAAGACAACAAGAATTTCGTCCCATAAAATTTATATTAAAAAAAAGTGATAAAAAACAAAGTGTAGAAATTCAACCAAAATAAAAGAACAACTAAAAAATACATAATTCTATCGCGAATTTCAGCGACCAGTTAAGTACATATACATAGAAAAGTGAAAAAATACAATAAAAAGCAAATTAATAGAAAAAAAAAATCAGAAGTAAGATAAATAATAGGCCAACAAAATGTCCACATCCACCCGAAGTTCGCTGACGAGAAAATCGTCGCTAGCCAAAAGTGCCAGCACGGAAAAACAAGCAATATCCAAGTCATGTACAACAAAAACAACAAAGGTCTCTGGCACAGAAGCAACGGGGAGCGGGAACAAACAGAAAATGCAGTATACAAAAACTAGGGAGCGCATGGTCGATGGTAAGTTTGCATTTAATACATTTTACAGTCATTCTTTTTTTACCAAACTCATTTCTCTTTATTTATATTTGTATTTTAATTAACTAATAATATAATTTTAATCAAGTTGAGACTAGACATCATTTTAATGAACTGAAGAACTGTAAGGGTCGCTCTTCTTTTGCTTAAATATTAGATGACCTTGACCCAAATGCATATCAAACTGCACCCAAAAGCTGTCTCAAGCATTTGTAATCATTACATTAATTTAAAGCCAATTTACAAACAACTTCGGGTCTATAAACTGATTTTCAATTTGTTATATTCGTTAGATACCATAAATTAATATAATATGTTTTTATTGAATAACACCTACATATATGCTTATAAGGTAGGTAGGTAAATAGAAATAAAACGTCAATTTTTTTTAATTATTTACTTTTTACCGAAGTACTAATGTGTAACCATGTTTTTTTATCACAATAGTAATTTTTATTATTATTAATATTATTATTATTATTATTATTATTATTATTATTATTATTATTATTATTATTATTATTATTATTATTATTATTATTATTATTATTATTATTATTATTATTATTATTATTATTATTATTATTATTAATATTAATATTATTAGTATTATTACTGCTATCAAATATATTTTTTGTTTAAATAAAATAAAATATAAATTATACCCACTAATTTCCAGTAGAAATTTTCCTTCTTATCTTTAAAACACCTTTTGAACCTTTTCTTAAACTTTTCGTCCCGACTTTTCCTCTTTGGAGTTGGCACTACCAATGACCTTGACCCTATTGAAAATCATACACCTTTAATGTGCTCACTGTATATGGAATAGTTCTGTTACAATGCTTGTATTTAACCGCGCTTCATTGGAAGATAAAATTGAATATAAATTATATTTAAGCAGCCATAATAAACATCATATGTCTTAAACATTTATTACACTTTTATTGGCGCATTTTGCCAAAGATTATGACAATCTAAATGTGCAAGCCGTTTGGCTCTATGTCTGTCCCTGTATTTGTCAGTTTATTTGTGTGTTTGTGTGTTTGTTTTTATGTGTACCAATCAATTTTCGACTTTTATATTCACTCATTCAAATTTTTTTTGTAATTAGCGTAGAAAATTCATGTGCATTCGCTGGCACATGCCACATGAGGCACATGAGTATTTGCGTGCATAATAAATCAAGCAGCTAGGCCATATCAAATCAAGACAAAACGAATCTAGTCTAGTCAAGTATTGGAGATAAGTTGGTGCTACGGATTGAGTGCACATTGCGTATACGCAATTTATTTAAATGGTTATTAAATTGTTGCTTTGTTTTGTTTTAAGATGTTCCCCTACCGCCCACACACAAATTGACCATGTCCGAGGTATACGATGATCCCAAAACGGGTAAACCCAACTTTGATGTACTCCGTCAACATTTTCTGCTCGAGGGTCGCATAGAGGAATCCGTTGCCCTGCGCATCATCGAAGAAGGGGCCACTTTGCTGCGCGAGGAGAAGAACATGATTGATGTGGAGGCACCGATTACAGTGTGCGGTGATATTCATGGACAGTTTTTCGATCTGGTAAAACTCTTCGAAGTAGGCGGTCCCCCAGCCACGACACGTTATCTCTTTCTGGGCGATTATGTGGACAGAGGCTACTTCAGTATAGAGGTAAGTGAGTATAGCTAAGTGACACGACATAATACATACTCTCAACAATCTATAATTTCATGTCCAGTGTGTGCTCTATCTGTGGTCCCTAAAGATCACATATCCCGACACCTTGTCTTTGTTACGCGGCAATCATGAGTGTCGTCACCTGACGGAATACTTCACCTTTAAACAGGAGTGTAAGAACCATTTTCATTTATTAAAAAACACATATTAAGGGTTTAAGTTAGGTTTGGAAGGCTGATAATTTAATTCAACTGTAAAGAGCTTAAAGTTCAGTTAACACATAGTCTTTACAGGTAGAAAATTAATTTATTTTACAACTAAAAATGTAATTGTAAATGCAATTTAAAATCAAGTATAATTGATTGCAACTAATCAATATGTTTCTGTTGAGTTTTATTATTTCATTATTTAAATAAGTGATTCAAGAAAAGTTTCAGTTACTACCAAATTGTTTCTGTTTTCCCTAAAGGGAGCCTTTAGTTTAAGGTTTAAATATTTATAGCCTTTTCTCACAATATCAGATTTTTGTGTGAAGGCCAATGTGTTAATATGAACAAGAATATTGATAAAGAAATTTTAAAATATCCTTCTTTTAAGTTTAATCAACAGAAATACAGACAAATTTGTGTTACAATTATAATTGAAAAAGAAAACGATATTATTAATTATCTTAGCGATAAAAAAAAACCTTTCATTTGATCATTTTTTGCTTGAACTTTCAAATCAGCAGTAATTAAGGAACTTAATTTGAATAATTAATAATTAAAAAGATTAAAAAGATAAGATAATAAGGAACATAATTTAAATAATTAATAATTAAAAAGATAATAATGATAACAATTATATTATTATCATTAATTTGATAATCATCTGTTTGCGGGTTCTCTTAAAAACCGCGAAAAGTGCATAAAATGCAACCACCATTTTCGGTTTCTTTATTTTGATTTCATTCCGTTTCTTATCCCACTCTCCCTTTCTTTCTCTGTTTATCTTTCGCTTTCTCTCTCGTTCTCTGTACATCTCTTGCGCTCTGTGTATCTGTTGCAGGCATTATTAAATACTCGGAAAGTATTTACGATGCCTGCATGGAAGCCTTCGACTGCCTGCCCCTCGCGGCGCTGCTCAACCAACAGTTTCTGTGCATTCACGGCGGGCTATCGCCAGAGATTTTCACACTCGACGACATCAAGACGGTAATAAATTTGGCAGGCGAATGTCTTGGTGAAATGTTTACAATCTACTGTCAATGTTTTTTTCTTTTTTTGTTTTCTGTTTTGTTTTGGCTTTCATTTTTGGCTCTGTTTGTTTGGCAGCTGAATCGCTTCAGGGAGCCACCCGCCTATGGGCCCATGTGTGATCTGCTGTGGTCGGATCCGTTGGAGGATTTTGGTAATGAGAAGAGTAACGATTTCTTCTCACATAACTCGGTACGTGGCTGCTCCTACTTCTTCAGCTATGCAGCCTGTTGTGAATTTCTGCAAAAGAATAATCTGCTGTCTATAGTGCGAGCACATGAGGCACAGGATGCGGGGTAAGCTCAAGTCCTTTCTATTTATATTCAATTTGATTTCAATTATTATTCGTATTTTCAGCTATCGCATGTATCGCAAGAATCAGGTTACTGGCTTTCCCTCACTGATCACCATCTTTTCGGCGCCAAACTATTTGGATGTTTACAACAACAAGGTATGAGTTGGCCAATACGATCAACACTACTTTTGCCTACATTTGTATATTGAACTATATTCTCGATTATCTATTTTTAAAACTCATACGCAATTCTTTCGCTGCAACAATTGCACGGCGCCTTTTCATAACGAACACAATTTTTGCCAACTTGTATTTTTCCGTAAATATTTCTTTTGGCCATCTTTTTTTCATACTTTGCTGCCGCAATTGCGATGCGCACGAATTATTGTCAAAACCCATTTTAAAACATTTGACAAAAGGCAGCTGTGCTCAAGTACGAGAACAACGTGATGAACATAAGACAATTCAACTGCTCGCCGCATCCCTATTGGTTGCCAAATTTCATGGATGTCTTCACCTGGTCATTGCCCTTTGTGGGCGAAAAGGTAACACCCAAATACCCACACAACCAAACTATTAACTTCATTGACCAAATCACTATCTTAGGTGACTGAAATGCTGGTAAATGTGCTAAACATTTGCTCAGATGACGAGCTTGTTGCTGGTCCCGATGATGAGCTGGAGGAAGGTATGTATAAATTATACACGTATACAAAGTCTTTCTGTCAATGTGTGTATTGGTGTCGTATACGTAACAAGAGTACAACACACAGAATTACAACTTAATCTTGTATTAAAACGACTTACTACTTTCTAAATCTGCACACACCAAATATGTAATAACAAAAACACAACAACAACACACACAAACAAACCAAAATAAAATACACCACGCCCCCTTCTGATGGAGCGTAATAGAATTGCGCAAGAAAATTGTGCTCGTGCCGGCGAACGTGAATAATAACAATAACAATAATACGCCCAGTAAGCCAGGTAAGCTCAGTGTTGAACCACAGTCGTAGTCACCGCAGCCACCGCCGCCACTGCCGCAGATAGAGCTTAACGAGAGCTTTGCACAGCTTTGATCAGCTTTGGCGCTGTAAAGCTTTGCCTTAAACACGTTTCAGCCAGCGTTGCCAGCTAGTCAAACATTTAGTTTAAAATTTAAAACCCGCCACTAATTAAGTTTTATAAATTCACAGCTTCCATGTCGGCGGCGCGCAAGGAAATAATTCGTAACAAAATACGTGCTATTGGCAAAATGTCGCGTGTGTTTTCTGTGCTGAGGTGAGCAGAGATTCAATCAAATAAATAGTATCTATAAGATACATAAACACTTGACTGTTGCAGGGAAGAATCGGAGAGCGTGCTAAAGCTAAAGGGTCTGACGCCAACGGGCGCATTGCCAGTGGGCGCCCTCTCTCGTGGACGTGACTCACTCAAGGAGGGTAAGTGATGCCGAGTTAAATATATAAAAATAAATGTATATTAATATCAACTACTTTAGCTCTGCAAGGACTGACGGCTGCCTCACAGATCCACTCGTTTGCCGAGGCAAAGGGCTTGGATGCAGTCAATGAGCGAATGCCTCCACGTCGACCACTGACGATGAGTGCCAGCAGCAGCAGCATCACGACAATTAGCAGTAGCACCACAAACAACAACAACAGCAGCACAACAGCTAACAAAAACAACAGCAGCAATGGCAGCACTGCTAGCAGCGATGCCACCCTGACAAAATCGAGCAGAACTACCGTTAGATCGGCCACAACGAGCAATGTTCGCAGCGGTTACACATCAAAACGATTTTCATAGTCAGCAAAAATGGAGACCTCGATTTTCAATTTTAGTTAGTTTTGACTTTAGTTTAATTTTCATGAATTTAATTTCTGTATTGCTCATAATTGTTTTTCTATCCTTTTATTTTAGCTCAAATTTTTATACCCCAATTCATTTTGTAATGCTCTAGTGAAAAATTGTAGAACTTTTGTGGAATTTCCAAGTGTTAAGCTGCATGCAATACATGCATATACTAGTGAAAATTTTTACGTGACATGAATTTAAATTTTAATAAACCTGACAGCAAATAGCGCTAAAAATATATTTAAACAGCTCTTAAACAACCCCGCACCGAAGCTAACACAATACAAAACGGGGAGTTCTGTTTATTTGTTACCTTTTTTTGTTTTGTATTTGAATTGCATACTCAAGGGTTGAGGGTTGAGGGTTGTGGATTGAGGGAGGTGTTCAGGTGAACCGAATGCGAGACAATTCAATGCCAAATACAGCTGTCAACTTAACAGTTAGCAGTCAGGGCAGCACAAGTCAAGCGCAACTGATCAGCAAGAAGAGAGCAAAAAATAACAACAACAACAAAAACACGAGTCATAAAAAGTACAGAGTAATAATTAACCCAGAGCAAATGACAATCATAATTATACTATAATCACTACTAAATGTTAATTCGAACTAAAGTTATTACTTCACGTTTTTGTGGTTCGTTGTGTTTGCTTTTACAGCTTTTACAGTGCTCGTTAAAAACCTACGCAATCAGAACGATAAACACAACTACAGTAAGCACTGGCAAACTTCAACTTGTTGCACCTTCGACTAAAGAAAGTTTACAAATAACAATTAATTATATTTGTCAAAAGTCACATTAGTGAAGAGCTAAAAACGGATCTAGGCTGGAGAATAAATTAATTAATAAAGCTGAACAAACTTCAAGTCAGTAAAAAGTTCAAAATATTTGCCAACATTTAACGCGTATTTTCAATGCTTCATTTACAGAAACAAGATAAGCCCAAGAACAACATAATTATTATGCTTAAATATCACATTTTGTAGCAAACTAAATAAACCTTTTAAAATGAGCGATTTATGAATTAGTAGCTACTCAAACAAGTGTCTTCACAAGACTTCAACTAAACAATATTTGTTGACAAAATAAAAATGTAAAAATAATGAATTAAAACACAACTTTTATTGTATTATTGCTATTAAAGTCAAAGTCTGTCAATTGTCACTTTTAGCGCCCCTTAAACGAATAACAATTGGCTGACATTGACCGAGCTTGACCGTGGTATTCAGAAATTCTTTGAATTTAGTCTGCAGACAGAGATAAGCCAAAGATACACAAATGTTTTGCTCAATTTTTAGAATAATGCAAACAATACGCATACGCACTGTGGTGTAGCCAAGTATATTTTATTTTTATCAATTCAAGAACTAAACAAATCATGACTTACTCGTCATAAACTCATCTGCATCACGAATGAGAGATACGACATCCGCTAGGTGAATGATAAATAACTAAATTTTAAAAAACAGACACACAAACATACCAGAAATCAGTCAACGGGCAGCAGCCGACGACAACAGATTCACGTGCAATTGAAAACGTAATTTCAGCGGATTGGCACATGCTCAAAATGAAAAGAAATGAAATGGAATCGTAAAGCATTCAAACATCATATAAAGATATATTTCTGAAAACGAACGATGCTTTATGAGCTTGTCATTCAATGTACTAGCAGATAGCTTGCTGTTTGAGGGGTTTATCTCGGCTGCAATTCGAAATGTGGGTAAACCTATTACCCCAGACTTACTGCTGCTGCTGATTCGGGTCGGTGTTTTTCGTTGGTCGTGTGACTACTTCGTGCACAGCCGATGATCGTAGGTGGGTAGCAAACAGATCGTGCTTCCATATAACGGCGCTTCAGGGCTTACTGAGACGTCAGTCGCTAATTGTGACAAGCCATCGTAGAAGTCAGTAACTCGCTGATCCGCAAATCGTTTTAGTAAAAAAAATACTTACACTTAATTTAATGTACTGCTAAGTGTCCAGCGTTTTAAACAAATCTACAAAGCAAATCTGTGATATAAATAAAACTTAATTCGTTCGCAATCCCCAATTTAACGGTAAAAATATCAAGATGCAGTCGATTGTGCTCTTGATTATCTCGGGACTCATTATCGACTCCTGGGCGGCTACAGTGCAGCCTCCTCCACTGATCCAGACTCTCAGTGCTGGTGGCGACATTGGACCGGAGTTTAAGCTCGGCCAAGATGGACAGGATAAAGCCAGCGGGCTAGAAGGTAATTAATGGAATTCCTCATCCTATTCTTATCGCGCGACACGAGTGCTTTAATAATAGAACGCATAACATGTGTCGCAACTACGTGTTCGTTCGACTTGGATTCAATTGTGCAACTGATTATGACAGTCAACGGATTTATTTATTTTTTTTTTTTTGTGTAACCGCAACTAAAATGCTTCTATTTTGAAATATTTTTCAAGGTCTGTTTTAAGTGAATAACTCGTGTCAAGTGCAGATCTTTAATTATTTGAAAAAGTTAAGATTTTTTGTTGATACAATTGTCTTTTTTCGGTACTTCAACCACAAATCAAACAGAATTGAAGCTGAAAATAGTAAACACGTGTTAGATTTTAGCTATAGATTTTCAGGGGATAATTAATGGTTTATATAATAGTAGGTACCTAAACAAAATCTAGCTTTAAATCATTGAGTAATTTCAGAGGCAGGTTATTTCGAAATATTCTCAAACCGATTATTAAATATTTGAATTCAATACATAATGCATAAATTTTT
The DNA here is from genome assembly GCA_035046005.1 of Drosophila acutilabella. Classification (NCBI taxonomy): domain Eukaryota; kingdom Metazoa; phylum Arthropoda; class Insecta; order Diptera; family Drosophilidae; genus Drosophila; species Drosophila acutilabella. The sequence goes on along the minus strand of JAWNOK010000031.1, from coordinate 17,308 downwards.
TAACTATCCAAATCAGAAGAGAAATTTTCCAGTTAAAATAATTATCAGTATATATTAGAAACAGTATAAAACATTTCTGCTCTGATTCTAGCTTAAAATTAACGATGTAATTAATACGTTTGGTTTTTTTACTCGTACTGTCGATAAGAAAGCGCGGGGAATCCCTTTGATTATAAAATTAAATCGGACATAAATTAAAAGAGCTAGTACTACCTCAACTAGATGTGAGAACTCCAATTACAATGGCATTTAATGATTACGTGTTGTCACAATAAGTCAAAATTTCATTTCAATTTGGCAACAACAATTTCTAATTAAGATACAAAATACTGTGAACTGCGTGTTAACCAAATGACAAACATTTTGTCAATCAAATAGTACAAATGGCAATTAATTAGAACACTTTAAACAGTTTCACAGGTGTTAAATTCCGCCAGGTATCATCGAATCTAACAATTACTCTGCTAATTGTAGCTAGAACGTAACACTACGGTAGAATAGATGTATATCCGAAAAGCCTCTAATTATTATTTATTTGGTTTCATTGACAATGCAAATTAACAGTCCGTCAACGCGACTTAACTGTAATGTGCGTCAGTGTCGAGGTTTTTGGTTGAACCGGGGGGTATTACGACGTCTGCTGAATGCTAATGAAAACATTTTATAATCAACTGAAAAAAATATATAACTAAATTATAATGTGTTGATTATTTAATTAAGCTTGATAACCGTATTGTTATCACAAAATGCACATAACAATCACAGAATTATAAAATAAAAATCAATTTAGTTATGATTCAATTTTCAATTAGCTTTTAATTACTTGAAAAGTCTTGAACTCCAAGCAAGCATCTATAAATGTATGATTTAAAGCCTGATGATTTACCAAAATTTGATAAGTAGAATTTAAAACAAAAACTTTTTGGATTTTTTTTTTTTGAAAAATCGTTGCAATAAAGGAAGATAAATTACGAATTTATGGAGCTAAGCTTATGGCAGACAGTGTATTTACCTTAAACATAAATTTAAAGACCGCTTCATTTTAATAATACTTCAAATTAATTTAAATTTTTTTTAAAAAAAGTCTAGGCACTTAATAATTAAAAATTCTTTCCATATTTAATACACATCTATTTAAAAAAAAAATTAATTTGTATTACTAATGTGTATTTCAGACCAAAAAAAAATTTAACTAAATTATAAAGTAAAACTTAATAAAACTAAAAAAATTTAAAAATAAATTTTAAAATAACTTTTTATTAAGTCATTAATTTCTTTAAAAAGTCATTTATTTGCTGATCTCATTAGATTAAAAATACACGAATTAATTTATGTAGATTTTTAATGTTTATTTTATTACAGTTGTCACTGGTCAATGTAGCTAAGTAACTTTTATTATAATACAGGGCAACAATAAAAACAAAAAAGCAATAATAATAACAATAAATATGTGCAAATGTCATTTTTCAGACATGTGTTTAACTGCGCGGAAAACTTGGATAATTTAAGCAAATTAAAGCTGAGTAAATCCCCAACTTAAAAATAGAATAGATTTAAGTTAAGATTACTCAAGTAAATACTTTTCCATAGGGCCCCTATAGGGTTATAAAAACGTTGCTAATGGGGCTTATGTGCTCAACGAGCGACTTCTAGATATATGTCTCGGAAAAATAAAAATAATGCAAATTTAAATAATTAGTAAGAGCGGCTTATACTAGTACCGATCAGCAATTGGGACGAGTGCAAAGTGTGTCTCACTATATATAATTAAAAAGCGACATTTATTACTGTACCTAGCGTAGTAAATACTATAAAACTAGCAGTAATTCGTGACTAACTCAATTCTATTTCCATAGATGCACAATACTGGCGACAAGTGGGTCTAAAGCAGCTCAAAAAGATCGTTGACCAGGCTAAAATGGCCAAAGAGAATTCTTATCAAAGGAAGGCTAAGAATATTATTATCTTTATTGGCGATGGCATGGGACTGTCAACAATTAGCGCTGGACGCATCTACAAGGGACAGTACCTGAAGCACGGTCATGGCGAGGAGGAGACGCTTTCATTTGATGACTTCCCATACACCGGTTTAGCCAAGGTACGCAATCAAGCGATAACAATGCAGTTTAATAGACAGCTAACAAATTATTTACTTGACAGACCTACAATGTGGACAAACAAGTGCCGGACTCGGCTGGTACAGCCACAGCCCTATTTACGGGTGTTAAGAGTGACTACGGTGCAATTGGCATGGACACAACTCGTTCCAAGGTCAACGCCAGCCAGGGACGACTCGATTCCATATTGGATTGGGCACAAAGCGAAGGCAAACGCACCGGAGTGGTGACCACTACACGTATAACCCATGCAACGCCAGCGTCTACCTTTGCCCGTGTATATCATCGCGATTGGGAGTGCGACACAGAGGTGCCCAAGGAGTCGATTGGTATCCATGCAGACATAGCCCGTCAGCTGGTAGAGAATGCACCTGGAAATAAGCTCAATGTAATCCTTGGCGGTGGTCTCTCTCCAATGGGAGCTCTTAACAAAAGTGAAGTGCGCACAGTGAACTTCGAGGGCGGCACTGAGACGATCTGTACACGTGGTGATCAGCGTAATCTTGCCGAGGAATGGCTACAGAAACATGTTAATGATAGTGTGGCTGCATCGCTGGTAAAGAATCGCGAGGATCTGCTGAATGTAAATGTCAAGCAGGTGGATCATCTGATGGGCCTGTTCCGAAACAATCACATAACTTATTCGATAGCCCGTGAGGAAGGTGAGCCATCGCTCCAGGAGATGACAGAGGCGGCGATTGGTGTACTGGAACGGGGAGAGCAGTCGGCGGGATATGTGCTGATGGTGGAGGGTGGACGTATTGATCAGGGCCACCATCAGAATTATGCACGCGCCGCACTCCACGAGGTCTACGAACTGGACTTGGCTGTACAGGCGGCCCTAAAGATGACTGACGCGTCTGAGACGCTTATTATAGTCACCGCTGATCACTCGCATTCGGTCACTTTTAATGGATATCCCAAGCGTGGATCGGACATACTGGGTGCTGCCAATTTGCACAAGCCCAAGGATCCCCTGGTCTACGAGACGATTACTTATGCTAATGGACCCGGTTACTTTGATCATTTGGCGAACGATTCGAAGCCCGAGAACAGCTCCAATGTGTGGTTGGCACTTAAGCAGTTCAGCGCGGAAGCCATGGCGTCACCCACTTACCGTCACATGGCCACTCTGCCACTCAAGGACGAAACCCACGGCGGTGAGGATGTGATTGTTTTTGCCAGCGGTCCTGGCTCCAGTTTGGTCCGAGGGGCGTTCGAGCAGAACTACTTAGCCTATGTGATGAGTTATGCTGGCTGCATGGGTCCCGCTAAGTACTTTGATGAGTCCTGCAAAAGGCACTTGACGCATGCCAACAATAGTGCCGAAAGTAATGCCATTCATCTGATGCTTCCAATCACCTCGCTGATCGCTATGGGGCTCTTAAACTCGCGTTGAGCTTCACAATTCCTTAGAAACGTGTGCGTTGTTGTTTAGTATTTACGGTTTTGTAGTTAACTTGCTTAACATATTATCTAAGACATAAGCTAATAAAAATATTTAGTTAAACAAATGACAAAAGAGTTACTTATTAACTAATACATACGCTTTCAAAGGTACCAAAGAGCTGAAGATAAATTTAAAGTAGATTGACTTGGTTTAAACCAACAAACTATGGCAGAAGTAAACAATTGTAAACCATAATTAAGCACAAGTTCATTTTATATTAAATTAATTCACTATTGTTCACAATTACACGCTCGTTTCATAGCAGATCTTTGAAGGCTTTTGAATGCCCAAGAGCAATCAAATAATAAAACAAATCAAAATAAGTCAACACATGTCTTTAACCAGCTTTGGCGACGGGAACTGCTGCCTTGCTGTCAGCTGGCGCCTTGGGCGTTTCCGCTTGACTGTCTAGCTTTTGGATGCGATGCATGTCCACGCACTGTTTGAACTGTGCTACTTCATCCATGCATCTGAGTGTCTCGCCGGGATTTGCACGATAGCACGCGAGTAGCTTTCCTTTCAGGTCCTGGCATGGGGGTGTCTTATGCGCAGCTGCTGTGCTTACAAATCGCTTATGTACACCTTCCACAGCATTCGCATACTCCTTCTCCATGATGGTATTGGTCTTCTTTAGATTCTCCTCCAGCTGTGCCATCCGCTGTCTCCACAGCTCATCGTTCTTGTGCAGCTCCTGGTTCATTTGACGCTGCACTTCTGCGGCACTGATGGTGTGTCCACCACCCTGCACATAAATGGGCGTGGGCGCCTGATAAACAACTGTTGGTGGAGGCACAACAGTAGCAACAGCAGGTGCACCGTCAGCCGCTCTTACTGGCGATTTCTTTGCCGGCTGTTGTGGCTTCGCAGCCGGTTTCGACACCTCTGCAGCGGCGGCATTATCACGAGCTGCAAACAAAAGAGATTCTGTTAATTTACATTCTTAACACACAAATAATCGCAAATTGACAATTGTTGCATAACACTTAGTCAAATGATTTTTAGCCGATTTGGAAGTACTTGTTTCTGTTTTCTCTTAAACTTTACCCTGTTGTGAGATACCCTGCTTCAGGCGCTTGACCACGTCGTCGGATATGTCGAGGACGCTTGCAGGATTCTCCATTGAGACGGAACGTGGCTCACGCGACTGTTTTGCTCCCATATTGTAATGCTGCTGTTGTTAACGTTGATGGCCCTCTTATTGGCGAAGCCTACAGAGAAGTTGCAAAATTTGAGTGTTATAACATTTTGTTAAGCTCTCGTTAAGCATATTTTGAGTTTCTTGAATAATAATAAATAGAAACCTTTTCGTTCGCAATGCTTCGTTCTCGAATCAATCGTAGAGCTGGAACTTCAATAGATTCCGGCATCGATACATCGATATTTTTTATAATTGCGTTCAAGTACATTTAAAGTTAAGAATCGATTTAATTTGAACAAGTAATTAATGTTCACGAACTTAAAATACTTAATATTTTTTATTTACTCTTGAATTGTTTTGAGGTATGATAAAAAAATATATTTTGGCCAAGTCTGTCGATTTCAACGAATGTTTATGTGTCCACGTATTTTCGTTGTCCATACGTTTAAATAAAAATATATATTTATCAATTTATATACTCACCCCTCGTTATATTTATATTTTCATTCTAATGCTTACTGTATTTTAATTTTGATTATTATGTTTTTTTATTGTATTGATTAAAATTCAATTAAAAATTTAAATGGGGTTACCATAAACTTAACATAACAATAACAGAGTGCAATTAATCGATAGCATCTTGCGTGCAGTCCTGCGCTAGTATTATTTATCGATTTAAAACTGTTAAAAGCAGTAAGCAAAACGGTCAGGTTTTCTAAAATTGTTTACTGGCCATAATTTTCTGACGACTTAAAAAATTTAAGTGTGAATTCATGAGTTCCTCTACAAACTTTAGCGCATTGAGGCCAAAAAAGTAAAATATGAAAAGGCTCCCTGTATTATCTAGAAAATATAAAAATAATTTGAAATATATAAAAAATGTCTCTAATTCTGACCTACCTTAACTACTGCTTGTAAAGTAACACGAAAGTAGTTTAGACCGGTAAGGAAAAACGGTCGCGAGTTTAACTCAATGGACAATACAATAAGTTTCATGAGTTTCACATTCTCCTTGACATTTTGTGAGCGAAAGACGATTTGCTCCCATTCTCCGTAATAATACATGACATCCAGTTCGTTAGTCTAATAAAAATTAAAAATAATTTAATTTAATTATAAAAGTTTGGAATAACTTACCGTTTGATAGACTATAGATCCGAGATAACCAAACGAGAGTTGCTCAATAAATTTGGCCATGAACCAAAAAATAAAAATCATATTTTCCACAGGATTCTGAAAATAAGTGTTAATATTATATAAACTTAAATAAATTTAAGTGAACCATACTTTGTAGGATTTGATCATTAACACACAGAGAATGATGGAACTAATGCTGAATGTAATAAATAGACGGAAAGTGAAATGTATCTCGATCTCTTTGGCAAATTGATTCAAATTTTTATTGCGAGTGAGCACATTAACGAGCATTCGACGATAGTTTCTTGCAATATTCGTATTATCTTCCGACTCTAGATAATGGACAGCAGCCAAGCGTAAATCCTTGCCAAGTTTCAGATAACAGACATTCAGATGCATCAAAAGTTCTCCAAGGAGATTAAGATCTATGAAAGTCATCGTGACAATCAACCAACTTGCCCAGAAGTTTATACCGATCAGTATAACATAAGTAGGCATTTTCCTGTGATCAAAGAAAAATGCCTGCTTGAAAAGCATTTCCCGACGTCCAGCCGCAATATTCATGCCAAACTCATAGAAATAATTAATCAAAGTTGTCAAATAGAAAATTGTTATCAATTGCGGTCCACTCAGTTGTCGTTTAATCCTCGAGAAACTGGCAGAATCCGTTTTCGGTGCCACATATATCTCGGCATAGAATGGTTTTAGAAGCCTTTTCAGTTTCTCCTTGTTCATTGCCATGTGAATGAAACGTATTATTAATTCCGACTGCAGTAAAGCAGGTGATAAAGCTGCAAAGAAATTTTCAATGTCCCAAATGTGATTGAACAAATAGTGAATGCCACCCAGAGCCTGAATACAAAAGGCTAGAAATGCAGACACTACCAAAACTCGATCCATATAACGATTCCGATCAGTAACAGTATCCTCCAGTGGCCACATCGCAGGATTTGTTCGTCTAAACAAAGCTAAAGACCACGACAATTTTACCAGTTCACCGTTTTTGAGCCGTGGCTGATATCGCATCGCAGAAACAATATTAATACAAATTCGATTGACAATTGGGCGAAATAAATTAGGAAAACTCTTTATATACTTGTCTTACTTCGGAAAATGTAAAGCAGACAAACTTTTCGCATTAGAAATGACACTGAAAAGTTATAAGTTTTCCAGCTTATTAGTAATTCCTTTTTGTACAAAATAATTATACAAAACTTTTACAATCAAAAGCACTTAAAACTCACTTCAATATGTGGAAACTTTTCGTTTTTGTATTTAAATAAAAAAAACTTTTAGAAACTGTTTTCAAAATCATAGATTTTATTCATTTTTAGCGATTTCCCGTGTTTTTCTTGTAGACAATTAATTACAATACAATTACGAGTAAATATCATTTGCTCATTTTATTGTGTCATTACTTTTAAGTATTGGTTTATTTGTTTGTATCTAATATTGTTGCAATTTGTTAATATGCAGATGTCTTAATATATATATTTATACTTTTACCCTTTTTGCTTCTAGTATGACTTAAATACATTTAATAAATGAATTATTTTGTATTATAATCATTTAGGTGTATGAGTTGATCTTCTTTTATATATTTTGTTTAATTTTTAAATGTTTGTATTTATTTATTGAACTTAGTTTGCTTAAGTGTGTGATAAATAATGAAATACTACATACTCGCACTCATTTCTTTAGCTGATTTTCGAAATTTCTGATCAATTGGAATATGATAATTAATATAATATACATTTAGAATAAATATTTCAGTTGTTATAGAAACTTTTTGCTTCTTTTTCTACTTCATCTTTTTATTGTAGTTGCGTGAACTTTTTGTTTAGTTATTTGAATTTTTGTTTCTTTACTTTGTTTACGAACTATATCGTGGTTATTTTGTATTTCATATCACTGTTGGTGGTTTGTTAATGTTCATATTCATATTTTAATTAGGTCAAAACTTCTATTCTCATATAGTACATATACATTTAATTTTACAAAAATTTCCCCAAATTTCCATTAAACTTCAATTTGTTACTTATGACGTATGGACTTCTCATACACATATATTCCTATTTGTCAATCTAAATCATTTAGTTTAGTTTCATTTCGATTCATTTCAATAAGTTATTTATTATACTTAAGTTGGTTTTTATTAAGTTGCTAATTTACTTTCATTTTTTTTTGTTAAAAGGAAAATCACACAAGGTTTTTTATTATTTCTATGTACAGTTTGTATTTTTTGTTTTAGTTTAGTTTTGTGTAACACTTGCGAACAGTTCAGCTTAAGGGGTTTTATAGGCTCTATCTAGGGGACTTTTTGCGATCCTTAGTTAGTTGTTGTTGTCGTGTATTTAGGTCTAGTACTTGTATTTGGTCAAGTCACAAGGCGTGCGATTTTTGGAGCCAACTTTAAGGTCCAAAAACTTATTTGGATTGATATCGAAACTTCATTCCAATTGTGATTAAAAGTGTACAAAACTTGTTAAATAAACTATAATTCAATAACCGAAAGGAAATAAAACAATTTGTAAGAAATATCACGTAATGCATTTTTTATTTAACTTTCCGATTTTACTTTTAAGTTTTTACTCGCTTTCGAACATATCTCACTATATGTTATATGGTTTTATATTTGTTTTATTCATAGTTTACTGCTATATAAACGGCATATATAGATAAGTATTTATATTGGCGCGTTTTGTAGAGTTTTACATAATATTATGTGTTGTTTCCATATGCATTTCATAAGATAAACTTTTTTATTTTTTGCACAATTTCTTTTTTCGTTCGTTTTTATTTATTTTGCATTTTTACTTTATTTTTGTAATTCTTTCTTTTATATTTTTGACTTGCACAATTAGAATTATATTGTTTGCTTTTGTGTTTTTGTTTTTATTTTTTACGGTTTGGTATTACTTATACACAAATTTCATATTATAGCTACAATTTATTAGCTAGCGTTAATTTTAATGCGCGCTCGCAGCTGACGCCCCTTAACAACTTAATAAACTAATTGAAAATATATAATAATAATTATATAGATAATGTTTAATGCAAAGTACAATTGTTATGTAGTGTATCGTATATATTTATATATGTTATTTGTTTGTTATTCATCAAGTATATTAGTTACATTTATTTTTGTTTGTTTGTTTTTGCATTATTAAGAATGAAATCATAATGAACACAATACAACGTACATTTATCATCAAAGTCGCCCAATCGCAAAGCAAAGTTACAAATTAAGATAATTAAATTCCATTTTTACTGTTTGACATTTGTTTAAAGCTAAGGGGTCGCAGCAGGGTTGGAGAGAAATGAAACGAAGTAAGGGATATATTTACTACGCTGCATTCAAAATCTTTTCTTGCCTCGCATTTATTATTTAATTTTTATAATGATTTCTACACTTAGTCATAAATGTGTATTGATTGTTGCGTGTGTGTGTGTATTTTAGGGTGTATTTGTTATGGGGAGTTTCTTTTTTTTTAAATTTGTTTTTGATGACAATTATAATGAAAAAAAAAAAACTCCTTTTTATGTCCATTTTCATAACTCGGTAATTTGTATTAATGCTAAGTTTCTACACTAAAAGTTAGAGACACTGGCACACAATGTGTCCCAATTTATTTGTTTCCTTGTTTTTTACATTACACTGAAGCTTATGACGTACATTCAGATTATTTTTAATGCAATATTTATATAATTTTATATACCCTTCATTTAATATAAATTTGCCGTTTGTTCAGTTGAGTTTGGTTGATCAATTTGTGTTGATGTTGTTGCTTCCTCATCTTCTCCTTTGCACAAAATACAAAGTTTTTTATCAAGTTAACGAAATGCTTTTGTAACCAAAAGTTAAAGTTCTTGTTCAGCAGTGTAAATGCAAAACTTACAGAGCAAGAGAGTGGACCGGAGTGTGTCCAAAATATATATATATTTTTAATGGATATATATATATATATATATTGTTCTGTGATGGTTCTTAATTAATTATATATGTTTATTGTTTCTGTCCCATCTTCTTGCATCCCAAAAACTGTACAACTCTCTCAGACATGCCCCGCACCGTCCCTCTCTTGGATCTGTCGTCTGTCATCTGTTGTTTAACATCATCTCTGCTTAAAATTAACGCATTACGATATTTTGCAGTTCGAGCTGTGGCTTCATTTAATAGTAGTGCATATTTTTTCTTTGTTACCGCCGACTTGCAATTGTATATCAACTAAAATTATAAATTAAATTAAGCATAAGTTAAGATTAAGTTTTGTTTCTTTTGTTGTGTTGTTTTGTTTTGTTTGTTTGCAACATCCAGCAGAAGCATTTGTAGAATACGCAAATTAATATAAATGTATATAAACTATACACTACATAAAAAAAAAAAAACAAAAATTTACAAAAGAAAAGCGCAGCTATTTGCTTCATATTGCGTGTAGTTGTGTGTCTGTGTTAGTAAGTGGGTGTCTATGTGTGGGGTTGTGGTCGTTCTGCGTTTGCTACTGCAACATGTTGCCAGCGACCAAGTCGCTAACTATACTTTACATATAACATATTATGTAATTACATATATGATCATATATGTATGTTTGTATCTCTATATTGTATGTACTATACAGCGTAATATATACTAAATGTGTGTATGTGTTTGTAGATTGGCTGTGTTAGCTGCTGCTGCTGTTGATGGTGGTTGTGGTAAAAGGTGTGAAAGTGTCCACGCACAGCATCTAAACAATAAAATATTATTTAGCATTTCGTACATCGCCAACAACTCCTCCAGCCTGTAAGCCGCCACCTTGACGCATCCGTATCGATGGACGCCTCTCGGGCGTATCGTAGGGCTGTCTTGATGAATTGGTGGCTGCCATTGAGTCATCCATGTTGAGACCACCATTGCCAATAAGCTGGCCACCGGCACCGCCGTTACCGCCACCCAGCATGGCCAGCGTTTGTCCAGCTGCTGAGCTATTGCCAAGCATTTGTTGTGTGCTGCCACCAGCGGTGGCCATTGTCGTATTAACCTTGTGCTGCTGATGTTGCTGATGCGATGAGGCTGCTGCAACAGCTGCTGCGGCATTGGCTGCATCCTGACCTTGACCATCGGTGCCATCCTGAGCCTGTTGTATGACCTGAGGATTGCGTGGTCCGCCAAATTTGAGCAAATTCCAGTCGAAGACATAGTCATAGGTGAAGCCCAGGCGATGAAATAGATTGCGAAACAATTTACGCAAGTGGCAGTAATCGGGGCGCTGGTCAAAGTGCATCTGTCGACAAAAGTTCAGATAATTGACAAACTCACTGGGGAAGCCCTTGCAGAGCACCATTATCGATGTGGACAGTTTCTTTTCAGATATGCGCTCGTATTTCTGTCGCTTATTGGCCGCCTTTAGTCCCTGCCAGGGCAGTGCACCCAGATTGAAGTACATTAGGACATATCCAAGTGATTCAAGATCGTCGCGTCGCGACTGCTCAATGCCAAGATGTGTGTTTATCGAGGCGTAGCGTGCGGTGCCCGTCAGATTCTTGTTTTCCCGATATGGTATGTGCTTCAAGCAGCGGCCATCACGAAACTTTTTGGCCAATCCAAAGTCAATTATGTACACGAGATTACCCTTCTTGCCGAGACCCATCAGGAAGTTATCCGGCTTAATGTCGCGATGGATGAAATCACGCGAGTGTATATAGTCAATGCGCGATATCATCTGATCGGCAAGCAATAGCACTGTTTTTAGCGAAAATCGACGGGAGCAGAAATTAAACAAATCCTCCAACGATGGTCCAAGCAGCTCCATGACCATCACATTGTAATCACCTTCACTGCCGCACCAAATGATGTTCGGTATACCAATGCCACCTTGCATTGTCTTATAGAACTTGGACTCGATGTGCAGCTGTGGATGTTTGGTGCGTATGCATTCCAGTTTTATTGCCACTTCCTCCCCAGTGTTGATTGTTGTGCCAAGATAGATGTCGCCAAATGAGCCGGATCCAATTTTACGGCCCAATCGATATTTGTTCCCAACACGCAGCTCCATTTTGTCTGTTTATCTGTGGATTTGTAGGACGATTTACGTGTGTGTCTGTGTGTGACGACGCCTGCATGAAAGAAAATTATGTTAATTATATGAACTAAATTCAAATTTGCACTCATATTAACAACAAATGAGCTAATGTAAAAACCTTGCGATCTCCTTTTCTTTTGTTTATTTATTAGATTACTCGATTTTAATTACTTCCGCTTCCTCAGTTCTTCAGATTTTCGAACTCGAATTCGATTTTAAAGCGCTCTCTGGGGTCGCGGAGAGCTGCGGCTGCTGGAATGAAAGAAATATAAATACTTTAGTTATTATTGTTATTGTTGCGGTGTTTCTTTCTTATGTATGTGATATTTTCTGTAGTGCGTAGTAAATAGTGGCTGTAGTCGCCTTGTTAAAATGGCACATACACACACTTTACACAAATATAATAAAATATTTTTGTTCTTGTGTTCTTATCGATATAAACCTGTGACAGTTATCGATTCTGCTCTAGCTGTAAATTTGTGAACGGAAAAACAATGAGAGATGCTGATAAGTCGCATTGTGAGCATTGACGACGTGCGAATGATGTGTCACTTAGATAAGAATGTAAAGAGAAGATCACGTAGTTTATTTATGTAAAAACAACAAATGCAACTAAGCGCTGCTGCAAGTATTCAACAGTTTTTGAGCCCGCGTCGAACCCTTTTTGGCCAACCTCAACCCCACCCTCACCTTCATGAATTTGTCTTCCATCACTAATTCCATATCAAGATCTGTTATATGTACGTCGTTTGGCGTTTTTATAATGGAGCTTACGGCGCCAATTCTGCGTAACCACATACTATCTAAAAATAACACAAACAGCACATCGAGACATGACGACATTAGCATTAAACGATGAATCAGCTCAAAAAGTTGCAAGGCGGTAAAACAAAAAAAAAAAAAAGAGAAGAAATATAAATCCCTAACAATAACCTGCTACTAGCAGCGCCGATAAAGCCTTTGCATGAGTATGTAGCTGTGCACATGTGTGTTAGTGTATGTAAACAATTAGAGATGAAGGGGCCAAAGAAAAGAAGCAACAAACAAAAAAATGCTATTTAAATGACACTTTCAGTGGTGAAAAGCACAACACACACACACATAACAAAATGGAGTCGCGCTGCTCTTCAGCAAACCAACTTAAATCTTGAAACGGTAGAAATTTTCACTTGTTTGCTCTTGAAATAAATGACAAAAATTGTGTTTTGTTATTGTTGGTTTTGCTTTCTTCAAATAGAAGATAATTATGCATTATTGTACCTGCTATTATGATGATGGCGACCGAGAGTCGATGTTGCTGCTTGGGATACCATGCACTATTCTATGTTTTGTCTGCTTCTCTATATTTTGCTGCGCTTTCTTTTGATGTGTGTGCGTGTGTGGGTAACCAACACGCACTTATAGCAACGGAGAATACATATGTATCCATAGATATGTGTGTGTGTGCGCTTTTGACCTATGAAGCTGGGCCAATTCTAACCTCAAACTTGTCGGGCTTTATAAATTCACACACATACGTATGCAAGAATGCAAGTATGCGTGTATGTATATGTTTCTACACACATACGTATGTACACACAGTTTCTTTTGTAATTGTTGTTCGCTTTCTTCGCTCATACTGATTTATTAACACTCTACTCATGTCGCCATAGTCCGCCGTTTCGTTTATCCAAAGTGAAAAAAAATTTAGTTTACCGTTCGTTTTCGCTGCCAATTTTAATGCACGTTCTAGTTTTGTTGCTCTTGTCGTTTGGCAGGTGCGCAAGTGAGACAGTAAGAACAGCATATATGTATGTATATGTGTGGGTGTTTGTTGTTGTGTGAGAGCAACAGCTGATCGTGGTGGGAGGGCAATCAACGGCTTCTTATTGTTGTTCTGGTTCGAACTCCTTGTTCCGGTATGGACAGACAAGTGATGTGCACACATGCACAAGCACGCATTTTCATATGTACGTATGTATGTGTACATTTATATATATTATACATGCAACATTTTCTGTTGCGTTTATACAACAAATGGGGAAAAACAGCGGCACGTTGCGTTGGCGGGCGCTAAAAAAGACTTCCGTAAAACAGAGCCATCGAAACAAAGGCAACAACGAAAAACGAAGAAGAAGCAATATAAAAAAAACAGTTGCTCAAACATCAGTCCAATAAGCGTGTAACCAACAGTATTGCTATGCACACCAACACACTCACACACACTCACATTCGAAGTGAAAGACGAAAAATGCATGGATAATAAAACAATCTATGCAATTAATTTAGAAGTCAACTACAACAACAACTGAAACAAATAGATCTACAACTACAACAACGACGGCGTCGCTGCTGCAGTCATTGGCCTCGCTATCGAGGACGAGGCGACCTAACGTTAAATTTCATTCGTTTTGTTTTTGTTATTTTCTTTTTTTACTCTTTTTTTTTTGTATAATGGCTGTCTGGATGAAGTCTGCTTGATAAAGAGACGTGTGTGGTGGATTGGGGTGTTTTTCCTACCTTGGCGGGTTTGGGAGTCACTGTTTTACCAGGCTGCTCCGCTGCTGCTGCTGCCGTCGCTGCTGGCGTAGCTGCTGATTGCACTTGAATTTTTGCTTAATTTTCCAGCTGAAACATATATACATAGTGCACAACGTTTAATTGGATTTCATTTCTATTTCACAAGAACAACAACAATGACGGCGCTTCAGCAACGTCATATGATAAGAGGAAACAAGGAAAAATTTATTTATAAATTCTTTGGTTGTTGCTTTGATTGCTTGAATAAACACACGCTCACTCACGTTCACTACGTCAGACACAATTGGTTAATGCATAAGTTAACACCTTAAGCCAGAGCCATTTTTTCCGTTTAGTAATTATGTATTTTTTTAAAGATTTTTCTTTCCCGTTTGTTTGACAGTCGCGTTTTTTGTGAATTTGTCCGTACGGCCGCGCACGAATTGTGCTTTAGATACGAACAGTTTTTGGCATTATCCAAAAACTATATTTGCGCCAACGAGAACCGCCAAAACACACAAATATGTGTTTTAAATTGTTAAGATTTTGTTGAGGCAAACTAAAACAGAGACGACGACGTCGACAGCGACATACAAAAAAATACAAGCGAGTCGTTTGCCCTGGCACTCATGCACACATACGTGCACGCAGTTATCGATATAGTCGTCTCGCTTGCACCGCCTTTCTTTTTACAACGAGCACGTTGCTAGCCTGACTGTTTCAGCGTTTTCACACCAATACTATCAAACAGAGAAACAATACGAATACGACGACGAAGCACACATAAAGCGAGACGAAAAAAGTAGCCACCACTGCTGGCACTGGCCAAAGCAGTCTCTTTGACTTTTAGTTACGCACAATTTTCACTATTTATCACGCGCACGTCGCAATTTCATACATATTTACCACCAACTTACTTTTTATGATTTTTTTTATGAATTGCCTCGCAATTTAACATAAATTGTTAAATTTCTTTTATAAAATTTGCTAGAATAAATCTTTGCAATACAACAACACCAACAACATAGAGCTGGAACTAAAATCGATTCTACAGCCTATACATCGATGTTTTATTGTAGTCGCGATATATCGATTACACATTAGGGAATCGATTTAAATCGAAGTAGCAGCTTTTGGTACAAAAAAGTACAAATGTACAAATTTTCGAGTAATGTTAATGTAAAATCAAGACAATAATGAAGCAATTGGACTTTGTCTATCTATTTGCGTTTAGTTAATCATAAAATATTTATAAATGTTAAAGTAATCGGTTCTTATTAATTGATATATAGGTAACAGACCCATATATTGTCTGATTACCATTAATATGGAGGACAGCTTCCTTTATAAATAATCATTCACAAAATCAAAACACTAAAATAGTAAACACGGTTGTAAAACGATAAATTGTGGCGGTCGGTTGCCGCAGAATAATCCAATAAGCGTTTATAACAGGCAGCTTTGAAGAGAATTCTTAGCGAAGTCTTTAACCATTTAAGTACAACTATAAAAACCAGTATATTGTAACTGCTGTTGGAAACAATGTCACAAAAGAAAAGTGGCTAAAATTTAAATCTATAACTATAAAACTTAATAAAGTTTTGTTTAATTTACTTAAATGATGAAAGGATATATTTTTATATATATGTCACTTCTTAGTTTGCTTAAAAAATATATTTTCTGTTAAGCATGCCAACTTAATAATTAGTAAAGTTGTCTACGCCCCTTGGAACGTCGATTGGTTGCGACGAAACAAGACAAATCAAAAACGGTTGCGATCTACGCTAAAGCAGCACTCAAACTTACGCGCACTATACATACGCACACACACACACGCTCGCTCTGGTGCACTTAAAGATCGGCGAATCGTAGACCGAGCCGATGGTCAAACGAACTACAGACAACACACACGAACGGGAATCAGGTGAGAAACAATAAAACAAAATGACGGAGCAGCGTATGCTTTGTTTTTGGTCTCATTGCTTATGCTCTCTTGCTTGCGCGTGCATGCAAATGAGCGGCGTGCGAGCGAGATAGATATAAAAGTATTTCCTGACTCTGGTTTGGTAAATATTTCCGCAACACATGTCGCACGGCTGGCGCTGACTCCAAACCAAGAGATGGGAAAGAGAGACGAAAGTGGAGGTGGGACGATTTCTAACATCGTCATCGCTAGCTTCGTTTTCGCCGACGAACGCACCATTTGGTTTCGTTTAGCGTCGAGCAGAGCAGAGCAGCAGGGAGCGCCCCCACCTCCTCTGCCCTTTTAAGCTGCGATGGACTTGCCCCACAGCTGTTGCTGTCTCTTTCTCTCGCTCTCTTGGCGGCGGCTTAGATCAAATAATTTGATTTCATGCCAAGTCGCAAATTGTCAAGCGGTCGTCGCATCCGTTAACCGTTGCATTTTTCTGCGACCTTTCGCCGCTGCTCCACTTAGATTAACAAACAAAAAAAAAACTAAAAGAAATAAAAACTAAAAAATGTATGACCAAATTGGAAATCAGCGAAAAAACAATTTGCATTTGACTTTTTCTATAAAATGCAAAAATATTTTTAATTAATTCAATATTTTTGTTGTTGTTGTCGTTGTTGTCGTTGTTTTGCATTGCGCGTTTTGTTTATCAACAAGTCACGCTTTGAAGATTGCCGACAGGGAAATATGGTAGGGGTGGGGGGGATGGGCGATAGCAACTTGTTAGATGCTGCCATTAAATTGCTAGAATCGGTTCACATTTTCACTGAGAGAGCGGGAGAGTGGTAGAGGGGGAGAAAAGGAGAGTGTGGTGGGGAAGTGGTATTGAGTATAATTTCCATTTTGATGCCTTTTATGACACTTGAGTTTTGTTTTTATTTTGTTTCTTTTCTTTTTATCACATAAAACGTTCATCTGGCAAGCGTCTTGGAT